>OY728145.1:797924547-799169547 GCA_963277665.1 Viscum album | reverse complement strand
ATAAGGTAATTACTGCATCATCATTGTGTCATGAATAAATTAAATTATATAATGTCTAAAAATGATAAATAAAATACCCTTATGTAGGAAATAATTTTAGATTTATAATGAATATTTATAGTCAAATTTATCTTATGTATAACTCTATATTAAAAATTTTTTAGTTATTAAACATTGATTTTAACTATTTTAACTCTTCTTTAAATAAAATAATTATAAATGTACTAAACTAAACCATGTAGTCCAAAATTGTAATATCATATTCCAAAGTTTGTTTTTGGTCGAATTATACATATCCAATAGAATTAGGACATGTGTTAGGGTAATCATAATATCATTTTTACCCTTAATTACCCAATTTACTTTTAACCGTGGTAAATAAAAGTAAAAAGTTATTGTTCACCAAAAATTATTTTTTTATTATTGAACCACATTTTACTCCTTGATATTAACTGTGTGTCTTGGATTTTCAAAATTCAACTTACAGAAGCTGTAAAATTATGTTTTATGCACAATTTCAAATGCCCCTAGGAGGTGGGTAAAAGACGGTGAAAAGTTCAATAAAATTTTTATATATCTAAAATTATTATAAAATGACTCCAATGAATTACATTGAACATATATAAGTATTATGTATCTATTTTGACCTAAAATAAATTGAAATAAAATAAATTATTATTTAAATAAAAAGTTGGTTTTAACCAATAACTCAGTGTTTTCACTATTAATAAAAAAATTGAACATTTTCAGAAAAATACCAAAAATTAACCCTTGGCTAATTTAGATATTCTGAATCCAAAAATGAAGTCCATTTTGAAAGATAAAATTCATAAAATTTTATAAAGTGGGTATTACTATTCATAACGGCTTGTTTATATAATATTTTTATAACATATCATTGTTTAGCGAAACTTGGTATTGCGTATAATGAAAGCTATCAAGGAAGGTTACTATTGTGTGTAACACAAGCCAAGACAATGTTGTGTGTAGTGAAAGAATCATTTACTAATGTATTTAACATAAAAACGAAATATTTTTTATAAAATCTTTGTTTTTACACTTAATCTATCTCATTTCAGGAAAATTAATGTTTATAATTATTTTAATTTTCCTTGTATCATACGATTCATATGTTACTAAAAAAGTACATAATTTTATGTATCAATTTTCATCTTTTTGAAATATGTTGCGATATTAAGCTGTAGTCAATCATGGGGAATATATAAAACATATTTTACATATAATATTATTAATATATTCATCATTGTGATATTTTATGTTTATGTTTATTTTATTCATTCATTGGGATTATTATTCAATGAAAATAATGTTGAAAAGATATCGTGTTACAATCTCATATTTTATCGAGATTGTTTATGATTAAGTCTCCAATCAGAAAATCATTTGATCTAAATCTTGATAATTCTCATTAATATTATTCTCCTCTAGATATTATTTATATCAAATACTAATGGTATCATTTTTTCACTATTTTTTACATTAAATAATATATAATATATTTTTGAAAAAATATTATATTAATTATCTCTTCCATTAGAAATCTATTGTCACCCAAAATCATGTTTTCAAAAAAAATTCTTAAATTTTTTTATAATCTATTATGACTGGAAAATAAATTTTTAACCATGATTTATTTAATAATCTTTCATAAAATGACCATCATTTCATTTCCAAATAATTCTAGTTTAGATTTTACTTGGTAAGTGAATGGAACCCTCATTTTAAAATTTAAGTTTTTAAATGAAGTTTCCAATGTCATTAAAAATTGTATTTTGAAATATTCATTTATTTGATATCAATTTTAATTTCAAATAATATTTTTTCATAATTATTAATGTTTTAAAACACATTTTATAATTGTGGAAAGGATATTTTCTTTAATAAAAGATTTAATTGATTGATAAAAATAATTTTCCATGTATGATTATGTATGATAGTGTTACCTATTATTTTCTGATGTTATGTTCCAAGGATAAAACTCATATTATTTATCTGAATAGTTTATTGTTTGATTCGTGATGTTTTTGAATCCCAATTTTATTCCATTATATAAACCATGTAAAAATTCTTATGGAACCTTCTTCTTTCCATGTGTTATTATATAATAAAATGAATTTTAAGGCTTTTTCTTTCAAATTGTCTGTGATATGATGAAATGTTTATGTTCACATTATGGCTTATGATATGATCAATTTTTTATTTTTATTATATGGCATATGTGACATATATCTCCTTCTAATAAATTTGATAAATATTTATATCTCATGTGATATAACGTGATATAATGTGTTTTGAACCAAATTCTATAAATATGGATAGAATGAGAAGTGAACCAGATTTAGAAATATAGGGCTCAAATGGGTAGTGAAACATGTTTAGTAAGACAAGGATGAAAGTGGGAGTGACCCTAGTTTAGTAAGAGACTTTTTCTGATATAGTTGTTTTCTTAGTTATTATTGACTAATATATGAATAATTTTATATTCTTACCTGTATTTTGAAAATTCAATTTCATAGGCCAATGTTATCCTCTCATATATCAGGTTTTTCAATTCCCCTATGATTAGAATATCACAATGTTCAAATCATTATTCTAATATAGAATAGTCTATTCCGATATATGAATGGTATGGTTTTCCAATGTTATTTTTCTGTTCACATAACCTTATACGCATGTTATGATTACATATATCCCATTATTACCCTTAATGGGAAACTCAACTCACACTTTATTATGATTCTATTCTATAGGTTATAAATATATGTGTTATATGTGATATTTATAAGAAGGGTTATATATTTTAGGACCATAGTAGGAGATGATGTATATCACTTATGAGAAACCTTTTTTATTTCCATGATTCCAATGGATCTAAAATATTGTCTTTCTCATTAATGTGTTTTTGTAATATAATTAATATTCATAAAAAGGATGTAATACCCATGTTTGTGAAGACTAGATCACCATATATCCCTTTTTATTCAAGTATATCCAATAATTACTAACGATTAGAAAAAAATTCATTTTATGATATTTTTTTTGATAACTGAGAACATTAATGAGTGAAAAAACATCAAATGAAGTTAATTAGAAAGTAGGGAGCATGTAGTTATCAATTTTGGAATTGTTATCAGAGAAATATTTTTTTCACTGAGAGGTTAGACAATACTAAAATGTATTATTCTATACTATAATGTGTTTTTATATAAATATCAAATAAGATTCTTGAAATGACTATTTTTTTAGGAAAATTCATTAATGTGGACGATGTGATTTTCTTATTTTTATTAAAAATTTACCATTATTGAATTGGTATCTATATAGATTTAAATATCGATTAAAAACAATCAGTGAAAGGATTTTAAAAAAAATTAATATATACATATATATATATATATATGTGCTAAAATATGGGTTTCATGATGAATAAAAAGAAATCCTGATGAATAACAGTTGTAAAATTCATTTTAGTAGTTAATTCCTTAAAAATATCTTTGACCCATGACTAGGATAAAAGTTATAATCCAACATATGATGGAATTATGGAATGAATATTTAGAGTTAGTCCATGGTGTGACTTAATGTGGGAATTTCAGGAACCCCAATAAATTTTTAATAGAGTGAAATATATATAGACATCATATTATAATGTATAGGGTTTTCTTGATAAATTTGAATTGAGATATGAAAGATAAGCATATTGTAACTCCCCATTACCATTATATTAGGAATTTTTAAACCTTTTTTCCCATTTTATTTTTATTATTAATGCAAAAAAACAATTTGTACCATTAATATAATGGGGAAGTAAAATATTTGATGGAATTTTCAACAATAATATATAGTTTATACTATTCATTAGGTAATTACATTCTATGTAATGGGAGTACATGAATTATAATGAATGCTGGGTAAAATTCCAAAACTCGATATGTTGCATGGTATGATTACCAGTTGTGTATCATGTTAACATATTATAATGGTTGAGAATTAGGTTTTAAAAAAAGTTATCGGTTTTCAGGGTATTTTAGATTCTTTTATTATATGACATATTGTGGAATTACATGACATTTAATTGTTTATGGTTGTGTTTTTAGGGTACCACAGAACATAGCATTCATTTAATCCTTTTCAATATCTTCTCTATATTGATTTAAAAGCTCTCAAGAGTTATTTTTTGGGATTCCCTACCAATCAGATTGCTTTGATATTTGATTGGCCACCATTGTGGTTGGGTTTCTTCTTTCAGGGTATGTAATCCTTAGGGATGTTATTTGGTTATGGTTTAGGCATTGGTTTGGGCTATGTATTTTTCCTTGGATTAGTTTTCTATGAATCCATTTTACTTTATTGTCTCTCTATGTCTTTTGAATGTTGTATCATGGTTTCTAGTCTTCATTGTCAAATTAAACCATGTTTCTACTATACTGAGGGTTATGTTATAAATAATGTGTTAATCTAATGAATTTCCTATCATTGTTGAAAAAACTCCTAGGTTGTTCGTTATTTAAATGTGATAAGTTGTTTCAATATAATTTTTGGAAAATGAAATTATTTCCAAAATTTGGGTTTTCCTTGAAAATAGATTTTCTTCATTTTTATTTATGTTTTAAAACTCGAAAGTACATTGTATTGGTTTTGAATTAATTTTATAAAAATAGGGACCTTGTTTTGAAATCTTATTGATAAAATTTAAAATTGGGATTATCGGTTATGTTGGGAAAGAGACATGGGTAGGGAAAGTTGTTTTGAACCACTCTGAGGTAACTTTTAGAAACATCAATGAGTATGATTTAATATATTTTGGTTCGAATATTATGAAGGATTAGGATTTTTAGTGTCTATTACGTAGTGTCCTATTGAATAAAGACTGTATATGATTTTCATTTTCATCAGTGGTTATTTATTCACTGTTTGTTTTTATCGTGGGTTGTTACTCAGAGGTATTCAAATGAGGTTGTATCACCATGATTTTCATGAAAGGTTGTTTAATTGATATTTTTTTACTAATTTACATCTTAATGTATGGATATAAATTCCTATTTTATCTATTCCAGTTTTCATATTTCATATTGGATAATATGAATGGGATTTTATATTCCTGATGGAGAAAAATGAAAATAATTTATAAATTATTTGGATTCCAAAAAATTCGTTATAAAAATATTTTTTGTCAAATAATGATTTATTTTAGTCTTGATATTTGACATTGTAATAAAACTATGGTATTATTCTAAAGGGATTTGGGCGACACCCTAATTTTTCATTTTGGTTTCATTTAGAGTTGTATTATAGATTTTAGGTAATGTAAAGCAAATTGTGTAGCATGATATTGAATATTATTACAACCACTTTCAGTTAGGTTTGTTATGAAGAAGATTGTTTGATATGTGGGGACAAGAATTACTTTATTGTTATGTATTGTTTTTTTTCAAAATGTTTTTTTGTAATCACAATATTTTTACCTCATAGCATGGTTGAACTTATTTTTTTTATATTGAATACTTTTTCCTATTGTCTCATTTTAAATATGTTATACAATGGGATTGTTCGAGTGGCCTTCATATGTTTAGTCAGTTTATTCTCTTATAATATGGTATCAAATGGATTATCATCCCATAGTGTGTTACCAATTCCTAATTTTTATTCTCTACCATGGGTATACTGGAGTTAGGACCATCATAATTAAGATATTATGTATTGAAAATGGGCATATCCATCTCATTTCCATAAATAAAACTATGTAACCATGGGTGGTCAATGAATTTTTTTATGTTTGAGACATGAATATTGCGTTCATTTGAATGAATTGTATGTGTTGTTAATTAAAATTTACAGGTTCCTTTTTTTGTTTTTGTTTTTATTATTTTCTCTAAATTCATAATTTTTTAAATTATTCATAATCAATACGAGAATTAGGTCATATGATTTTGGAATTTTCTCATGATTGATTGGTTTTTGAATATTGTTAGAAAATAAATCCATGAAAATAAATATAAATCCATTGTTGGAAGATATGGTATAGGTTCTATAAGATAATCCTCAATTGGAACCTAAAATGTATGATTTGGTTGTTGACATTATTCAGACTCTGGGTTAAGTTGTTTTTGGGATCCCAAGATGCAAAGGGGATCATGGGTCAGATTTTACTAAGAAGCATCCACCCATCTTTTACAACTACATAAATACCATGAATTTGAGGAGATACATTAGGGATACAAATTAGCATAAACTTCTTAAAGACTCTTGAATACTCTAAGGTTGGTTTTTCCTTTTATATGCATGGTGTATCTTGAATAAGATGGTGGAGATCTATTGTACAAGATAATTAAGATGATAATCTTACATGGTATCCCATTTAGAAAATAATAAACTATAGTTATATTATGAGACAATGTTTGTCACTAAGTCTTAGGAGTTTCTTGAATATATATTTGGAGGATCATATTGTTGTAGTGTCTTCTTTTAGTTTTACTAAGTTTGTTCATCTAGAAATGATTATTTTCAACAATGAGTAACTAAATGATCTAATGTTAGAGTTACGACAAATGATAAATATTCAAAAATAGTTTATACTAATTTTCCATCTTACCTTTGTAGAGGTAGTTGAGAAGTATTCTTCTTAAGAGGTTGAAAAATCATTGAATATTGGTTTGGGTGGAGCATTAGTTGGTTTGGTGGTTATCCATGGTGTATATTATGGATGGAATACAATTCCAATGAGAGTTCAGTTTTCTTTAGGACTGGTTTCGTTTATGATGAAAGGAAATAACCGATTTTCTTATACTAGTGTGGAAGATGAGGCCATACTAATACTCATAGTAAGGAGGCTCATAAGACTTTTCTTCTTTGTCAATGATTTTTAAATCTAAAACATTTTTGTAAAATAATATCATAGGGATATAAGAGAATGATAATATCTCACCAAGTTTCTGTAGTTTCTTATATATTCTTCCAAGGTTGGTGGGTCTAATAATCATGGAAATGGACATGATCATGTGTTGAAGACATGATGAATTGATATAGTAGAGTATGTTATATATAAATCTAAATCAGGGTTATATACTATTAAAGGTATTGTATTTATCTTGTATTCAATGGTTCAATCTCTGTTTGATATATGTGATATTCATTCCTTGAAATCACTAAATTTTTTTTGTTTTTTGAGTTCATTCATACCTAATTCTATTCTTCATGGATATTTCCAAACATAAGGGAAATTGGTCTGAATAAGGTTACAGATGTTTCGTATGTCATGTGATGAAAGTTGAATTTGTGGTGTCTTTTGATTTCCTAATGAATGAGCAGGTTATCATCAACTTGATTATTGTCTTGGATTGTATGATAAGTGTCTTAGACCATGTTGATTTTTATCTTTATAGAGTTATTTCATATATATCTATGGGGTCATTCCAAATTTCTAGGGTTATCAAGACTCTATATTTGGAAGTCTAGCACCATTGTTTCCTTATGGTAGGGTAATATGGTTCAAGTTTTGAATGAATATTCTTGATTCTGTTTACTCAAAATGGGGATGAAAAATTCCATATTTTTTGTGTGAGTACCCTAAGGTCTTTCTATATAGTTTTTCTTGTTTTTATCCATAGATAGAGGTCATATTTACTATTCACTTGCTCCCTAGAATTTTGCCTCTTTCTATTTCATCCTACTTTATGGAACATGATGAGTTAGTGGACCATAACGTTAATCACGTGGAATTATAGGAAAATTGATATATTCATCCTATCACACAAATATGGGAATCTCTATTCCTCTTTGATATGATGGAAGAGGGGAGCCTCAAATTGTTTTTTGATTATAGAATGTTAAATACATTGAACATTTAGAACTAATATGAATTTCCATGGATTCTTGATCTTTATAATTATATTGGAGGGGCTTTGTGGGTTTTTATGATTGACATGTGGTTAGGGTATAACTAGTTGAGAGTCTAAAAATAGTATTTATCATATGGAGGAGTAAAGGTTTCAATATAGGCATTTCAAGTTTCTAAATATTCCACTTGGTGTCACTGATGCTCTTTTAGTGAATATTTCATTGATGAACCAAAACATTAATTGTTTATTACACTCATTTTTCTTCATGGATGATATTTTCGTATACTAATATCACATAATGATATCCCAAACCATTTGGATATCTTTGTTTGACCTTCAATGAACATAATCTCTATGGTAAGCTCTCTAAGTAAGATTTTTGTATCTAGGACATCAAATATTGATCACATGTGATATCTATGAGGTGAATCACAGTAGATCATGAAAAGGTACGTGTAGTCATGTACAATTAGCATCCCAAGAACGTTTTTAGATCTAAATCATCATGGGATTCACTAGTTCATATATACGGTTTGTTCATGACTACTCTAAGATGACATCATAGATGATAGAGTTAACCCATAAAGGTTTAAATATTGAATGGAATGAAAATAATCATATATATTTTTAGGAGACAATTTTTACATTGAAAATAACACCAATTTTGATTATTCAAGAGTCATGATTGGGTTATAATTTTTCTATGATGCCTCTTTTTTTGGATTCAGATGTTTCTTATTGTAGAGGAATTATATTGTGGATTATGGAACTCATAGGTTACACCCTATTGAGAATACCTACCCTTCCAAGGATATTTAGTTGTATGTGTTTATGAATGCACTCAAAACATGGATTCACTATATCTTTTTGGAGAATATTATTGTTCATTTAGATCATAAGACCCCAAAAACATTTTATACTCATAAGGATATTAATATTCAATTGAGACATTAGGTATATTATCTTCAGAATATTGATATTGGTATATATTATTCTTTTTGGAATGCTAAGGTTGAAGTTGATGAATTTAAAAGAAAATTATTGACCCAAACTATCAAGGAATTATTTGATGACTCGTCTCTTTTGGGTATGTTTACTAATAGGATCATGGATGTGGGATAGAATGGTGGAATGTTTTTGTCTGGATTCAATAAGAGTGGACTCATCCTTTAATTAGAAAGTTATTCTTAATAATACAACTGACACCAAGTTCTATCACTTTAGTGTAATCCCTTATGGTGGAGAGTCCTCAGGTGAGTTATCCCGATCTCTCTGTGGATCTTATTTCTTTTATTTTTGGTTGCTTGTTATGTTTGACCTATGAAAGGAGTTACTAGAAAATAGAAAATGGTATTGATTGATTGTGAACTCATGGGATACAATGATATATCATGATTTTAGACATTAGTATTTTTGGGATGGGAATGAGGCTATCTATTGTGGATTTTGTTTCAGGGTATATCTCTTTTCATAATATTATTGCAGAATGTTAAATACCTATAGGTTTGTTGTAACCCTTACCAATTCTGGAATGTAACTAATTTGATATTTTTGGAAACATTTTCATTGGTTTCCAACAAACTAATACTGGAATTAATGTTATTTAGTTTATAAATTACTGAATCATGATGTTAAATCAATTCATACCAATCAAGGAGATAAAAAATTCTGAATAGATTAGTGACTTATATGTAAGTGACATTTTGAGACTCCACGGGGTGCCTTCTAATGGTGTGTCTAATAGGTATCAAAGGATCACATATTGGTTTTGGAGAGGATTGTATGAGGTTATGGGTTCCCAAATTAAATTAATCACAACATATAAATCAAAGATGGGTAGAAATATAAAATGGGATATCTGGGTTCTAGAGTATATTCTATGGTCTTGTGTTCTTGATTTTAGAGGATATTTGGGAATATATTTTTATTTTGGTATATTTTTCCTACAAAATAGTTATTAGTCTTTAATATAGATATTTCTTTCTATGTCTATTTATAGGAAGCCATATAGATCTCTATTTTCTTGGGAAGAGCTTGGAGAGCGGTCCTTGGATGGACCAAGTGTTGTTTCAGTGATGATAAAGATAGTGAAGTTGATCCAAAATAATTTTATCATAGTACATAGTCATCAAAAATGTCATTTGAACCATATTCATTAGCCTCAGGAGTTTGAGGTTGCTGATCTCGTAATTCTCACTATTTCACTTTTCATTGGACATCATCATTTGGGTAAAATGGGTTAGTTGTCAATGAGGTTTTGTGGGCCCCATTGAGATCAATGGTTGAATTGGGAGGGTGAATTATATATTGTACATATCATATGGATTTAATTATATCCATGACATGTCTCATGTTTCTTAGTTTATGAGATATATATAATATCCTTCCCATGAGATTAGAGGGGATGATTATGATCTTGAGATTGATACCACATTGGCCGTGCTTCCAATTCACAATATTGATCACCATGATAAGGTAATGAATGATAAAACTATCTCCATGGTTTGGGTGATATAGGAATCTAGACACAATATCAACTAGAAATGGGAGTTGGATTCATTGATGAGGAAACAATTGAATTCTATTTTTTATCCAATTACATGAGGTATATTTTGGGGAAAAATATGTTTATGGTGGGGAGATCGTAACACCCTGTTTCATTTCATAAATGTATAATTGAAACTTTTTTTTGTATTTTTTATCATTGTTTGATTAATAATGAAAATTAATTGGGGGGTACCTATATTGACGATTTTAGGGATTTGTGTTTGGATTTTTTGGAATAAACTAGTAGTTTCTATTATTCTTTAATCATGTACACACTGTGTAATGGTAGTACACATCATGTAATGTCCACTGAGTGGAATTTGTGAACTAGATACACAACTGGATTTTTTACACATTTTTTAATAGGTTAACTTCATGTAATGAAAAAAATCATGTTTTTATTATATAAGTATGGGTTATTTTAGTGTATATGAGATTCATGGATTTAAAGAATTTAATGGAATTATAGGCCATGTAATTCTCAAGAGTTGGGTTTTATGGTATCTTCTCTAATGAAATTTCATCTATTCATTTGTATGATCATATCCATATTGAATTAAAATCTCTAATGGTATATTTTGGTTGACCACCTCCCATATGGATCAGTTTGTTTAGTGATTGATCACTATTGTGGTTGGGCTACATCCCTCTGGGTTTTTAATCATTTTTAATCTTATTTAGTTATGGGTATTATTTTGGATTATGAAATGTATTTTTGATCGGATAATGTTCTCTATAAATAATTTTAAAATTAATGTTGCACCATCCCTTTTAAAGGTTGTTCTATTTTTATGGACACTTCTGTCAAAAGAAACTAGGTTTCTACCCTGTTGATTACGATGGTTATAAAAAATCATCAATTTGATAAATTTCATGTTATTATTAATAAAATTCATTTGGTTTAAACATTGATTTGATGTGATAAGTGGTTTCAAATATTTTCTTGTAAATGTAAAATATATTTAGAGGGGTTCTATGACAATGGATTTCCATGATTTGGAAATGGAGTTTTAAACATCAAAGTGTATTATAGTGGAAATGATTTTTTACTATTTTTTATGATGTTTATGAAAATTTATATGTAAAATTACACACTGGGAGCCTTGGTTGAATAAGTAAAGGGCAATTGATAGACTTATTGTTTGTTATAACACTATGAGGTAACCATTCAAAATATCTAATGGTAGGACTCGATATCTGGTTGATCTATCATTATGCTTGTTTGTGATTTTTAGTCTATAATACACTATTTTAAAATGTCTAGAGATCATATTTGATGTCATTTTCTATTTATGGGTATTTATCACATGATTTCTGTTATCATAAAATATTCTCATATGATTTTATGAGGTTTTATCACCTAGTTTTGTGTTATTATTTGTTTCATGGAAATGAGATTACCTATAAAACACTTGATGCATGAATATTACATCAGATTTTATAACTTATACTTTACATATTTCATGTTATAGAATATTTATGTCTTTTAGGAAAATAAATTCAGAAATGGTAAAATGATTTATTAATGGTTTTTATTTATAAAAATTATTCATAAAACTATATTTTTTAAAAAAATTATTTGTATTACATTCTTGATATTAGAACATGTATAGAAACTATGGTGGTATCCTTATGGGATTAGGATAACACCCCAATTGATCCTCTGGGTGTTTAAAGATATTGTATTTTTGGATTCAGGTGATGAGAAGAGCATCTTGTATCATGCTTACTTATCTTGTTATTGCTACACTCAGTTTGGGTTTGTCTAGAGGTGAGTTTTTGTTATATTGGGACTGGAATTACCTTTTAGTTTATCATATCTGTGTTTTTATTGTGATTATTTTTTGTTATCCCATATATATCCACGTTTTAATATTTTTTTATGTCTTTTTTAATTATATTCAATTCTGGTTTCAATTAACCTAATTTACCTATATTTTTTGATGGGTCAGTTTAGGTGTCCTATCTAGTTTACATGGGTTGGTTCTTTACATGTAGTCAACTATTAATAAAATAATAATGTGGAAAACATTTTTGATGAATTAAATTAATGTATTAAAGTTATTATTCCAATTATTGGGGGAGAGATATCCAAATATATAGTATATATAATAAAAATTCATAAAGGGGTCTTTTAGGGAAACCTGATTTTGGGGGTGAATTTTCAATTAAATAATTATGTGTTTTAAAAAAATTTACTAAAAAAGTATATAATGATACATTAATGGATTGAAATAGACATTTTTGGGTGAATTCTAGGGGGTATAGATAAAAACATAAATTAGAATGATGTTTTAGAGAAAATTAATTTTTTGGTAGTGCATGAATAAATTGGTATCAAATATTTATTGAGATTTTTTGTTTATCATTAGTTAATATACATAAATATTGAAGCTATATCCCATCATCATTACATTATCATATTAATCAGAAAATAATAATGTTAATTGTAGGATACAAATCATTTCTCACTATAGATACCCAATTGGAATCTAGAGTTATTATACCTTTTTTCTACCTTGGGTCAGGATTTTTATTTCATAATATTTCTCTCATTATCAAATAATTACAATCAACATCCAATACCATAAATCAATTAAAATTATTTATTTTATAAGAGCTTATGTATTTGGAAACCATTGATTTCTCTTTATTGTGATAATGTATATTTAAATCCATTCATCCCTCAGATAATAAACTTCATCCATTGAGACACCAATATATTATTTTTTGATTAATTATATTGAATGAAAACTATTAATGTGTTTTCTAAATAGAATAATTTTTTGATACATTTATTTATATTTTAAATGAACCATCTGAAACAAAAAATTATGTTTTTCATTCATATAACACTCAATTAATTATAACTATTTTTTGAATATTAATTTTAAATAATTATTAATTTAGTATTTCATACTAATATTAAAGATATATTTATTTTATAATTTATTTTTTAGAGTCATATATCAAATTGAATCATTTCTGTAGTTGGATGTAATAATCAAATAATTATTTCTGTTAGAACCTTCAATATGAAAATTTTCATGAATAAATTTTTAGTTCCATACATGAAGATTCATTAAAATAGATTTCATATATATTTTAAATTTTTATAAAATCTTTATAATTATTTTATAATAAAATAGAAAAAATATTAAATATATTTAAATAAAAATCAATTTTATTTTTATATGTAAAAAATTTTCACTTCAAGAAATTAAATGATTATAAACAATTTTAGACGATCTATCAAATTCTTGATCTAATATTTCATTTTTATGAACAGTAATATATACCACCATAGATTTATAGTCTGTAAAACCATTTAAAATGATCATTGAAAATAACCTCTAAACCAATGTTATTTGATATGTTTAGACCAAACAATCCAATTATTGATGATAAAAATATATATATTTAATGAAAACCATATTGAAATAAATAGATTATAATGTATAAAATAAAAAATATTAAATATAATCTATGGTTCTATAATAAAATAGATATCACGGTGATCATGAATGTTGTTCTTGAGGTAAGGTGACTCACTTACATAAAATAAACAAATTTTATTATATTCCCTCCTTTTCCCCCCACATTCCGTTCACTATATATGTGTATATATATATATATTATATTTTCCCTTTTTAGTGTTAATTACTTAACTTTCACTTTGTCTCTTATCGGGTTGTTTAATACATTATAGTTGACATATATATATATTTTTTAGGTCAACTTATTCCTTGTATATAATGGAAACCGCTCAATTTCATATTATTTTGGAATTATTTATCCAATAAATATTATTAAATTCTTTAAATTTTCTCTAAAAAATATGTTTTCAAAAA
This sequence comes from Viscum album, assembly GCA_963277665.1. NCBI lineage: Eukaryota > Viridiplantae > Streptophyta > Magnoliopsida > Santalales > Viscaceae > Viscum > Viscum album. The sequence goes on along the minus strand of OY728145.1, from coordinate 799,155,290 downwards.
ATATACTTTTTTTATTTTACATTTTTAAAACAATATTCAGCTAATTCTTCATAAATATATTTTTTTCCTAACTTTAAATTTTTATAACATCTTAATTTTCCAAATATCCATAAATTTCAAGTACATTTGATATATTATTTATATTCAATTTTATAACCTCAATCAAATTTTTGTAATGTATAACTTATTTCCCCCATTTATTTTTTGGCTCTGACCTATCTTATAACCGTTATTATAGAATCATCATTCATAGTTTATGATTTTTTTAATGCATTCTCCCAATTCCTCTATTTGTCATTCACATTTGGAGTATAGTCTATCTCCCTTATATATATTGTTACAATCATGATATCATTATTTGAAAAACCTTCTAAAATATTTTCCCCTTATTTTATGGATAAAAATTGATTATAACTATCATTCCTATCATTTCATTTATGTTTAACGGTAAAATGTATTCATGGAAATACATTTCCACAAATTATTATGTTTCATTTATTATTTATCTAAAATATATTTCCCCCTATGATTTCATGTAATTTTAAATTAGGAAAAAAATTTATTTATTTTTACCATGTTTTTTTTAAATTATATAAAATTATATTATTTAACAAATGTTTTACCAATTTTAAAGACATTTGTAAATATATTTCTTTTAAAAATACTCATAATGAACAATAAATATTGTTCAAATGTTAAATACATATTTACCATTATTTGAAACTTATACTATCATTCCTTGGTAAAATATTCTTCTATTCTCTTCAAATTTTAGATATTTACATATCTTATCACTCTTCCCCATTTATTAATTCTTACGGAATACCCAACAATGTTGATATGTGATTGACTATTTCTCAAAATCATCTTTTTTTATTAGGGCATAATTTTACATATCTAGGATTTTATATATTTTATATTTTTATGCATGAATTTAGAAATTAACAGTTATCCCCTCTTCCTAGGGAATTAAATTCCAATTCACCTTTAACTTGTTTTATAATTATTACTTCCAACATTATGTCCTCACAATAAAGGTACCTATAAGAATTGTTTGTCTATACTCATTATTTTAACATGATATATACCCACATGTTCCAATTCCACTATTTCAATGAATATTTTTTAATGATCCATAGTCTTGGATATTCCATTCTTATATTGGGTCTCAAATGAATATTCAATATCATTATTATTATTATGATATGGAGTACTAATTTTTATAACATTTAAGTTTATATTGGTTATAATACTTATGATTAATATATCTTTTTATTCAATACATAACACATATAAATTTATAAGTTATAATATTATATAAAATAATTGAATTATATATCCATCTAATGAATTGGTTAAAGGATTCTTCCTCTTGGGAGTTTTATGTGTTGATATGATGTAGTGATATATAAAAACTAATTTATGTGTGAACGTCATTCAACTATTATTTTCCAATATCTCTCTAATCATGTATGAAAACCACATTTTATTTTTTTAATTTTTTTATGGTTAATACCATCTTCAATTGTTTTGTATAATATTAAAAATATGTTGTGGATTTATGTACTTAATGATATCTTAGTATTAAATATTTAATTTTTATGTTCATATCGTATGAGACATTATTATCATATGCTAGAACTCAAATATATTGATATCATTATATCCTGAAATAATTTCATCCTCCATTCAACTATTTTGATTATCACATTTGTTTGATTTTTATCACACCTATAAATTATTGTATGTCCAAAAGGGTTCATATGTGTTAATGTGATCATAATTAACTTTTAAGATGATGTGGTTAACAATTTAATCCAATTTATTCAATAGTATACAATATTTATGTGTTATATTCCTTTCTAAAAGAAGTATTATGATAATATTATACGAAGTGGCTTTTGGGGCCCTACTATCATGTAAGATGGTATTATTGTATTGGTCACAATTAGATCTAGCACTGTATTCCTTCTTTAAAAAGATATATAAACTTACACCTTCGAGGGTGATGGTGTTGTTTCATTTATAGAAATGAGATGATTAGATATTTAACCTTCCATGTATTTCTAAATAGAGATCATTTCGTAATTCATGTATTAATTATTGATTTAATGCATCCCCATGAATCTCTTTACCATCACTATCCTATATTAGATGATTGTTAATTAATTCACTAGATACCTTGCATATTTGAACAAAAATGTTTTGTAGAATATGAGTTTTCATTTTCAAAGAAAAGAAAACATTAACAATTTTAGGAATCTATAAATATCTACCTCATGAAAATTTATAATGGAATCATATATTAACCATTGAGGGCTTCTAATTATTAAAACATGAGGTATTCTATGGAATATTTATTTGTAAATATATTCTCAATGTAAAAGGGATTCTCAGCTAATTTATATGAAAATTGAGTATTATCACTAGATGATATTGATGATCACTTCATGAGTCATCCCATGTTCATCACACAGTGAAACATAGGTGGGTACCCAAAATCATCTATGTATCATCACCAATGTTATTTTATGTTTAACATAATGTTTCAAATTTATAACATGTAGAATAAAAAATAAAAATTATTATTTTTCTTTTTAGATCAAATTTAAGTTATCATATTATTTATTGAAGTTAAATATATTACACCTTAAAATATAAAATAATTTTTTTCGCTTTTCCATGGAATGAATCATAAGTTTTTTAAAAAGAAAAAATATGGGAAAATGCAATTATTATTATTAAAAAATGTTCTTAGAACCACATAACAAAAAAGGGCATAAAAATAATACTCACATTGGCATGTTCTAGTAATTTTTAAACATTTTGATTTAATATTTCTAATAATATATGTTTTTTGTCTCTAATAATATATCAAAATCAATCACTCTTAATGTACCATTTTTTCTCATATTATTACTCAATTCCATTTCCTAAAAAAGAGTGTATCTAGTTAAAGGTATCAACACATGTTTTTATTCAGTTACATTAACAAATAATATTATAGAAAAACAAATTTATGAAAACATTTTATGTTATAAATATTTTTTTTCAACAATAAAAAATCATTCTGAAAAAAATTGAAAATAATTTATTAAATATTTCGTAGTGCAAAAAATCCTTTTAGATTCATTGAAAACCCTACTAACATATAAATAGAAATTAATTTTATTGAAAATGTGGTTTATCATAAGATGAACTAAATATATTATATTTTTTAAGGGTATTAATTTTTTATTAATTTAATAGAATTTATATTAACTCGAATTAATTTTAGATATTTGTTTCAATATATTACAAAACTTATATTTCTATTTTATAATATACTTTCTTTTATAAAAATTTCAATCATAAATATTTTTATCAACAAAAATCTTATAAAAAAATTTCTAAAATAGATTATACATTAAATTAATTATATTCAATGTTTTGATATTTTAAAATATTATTTTTAAATTATTTGATTTTATTAATTAAATTTTAGATTACTCTAAGGAATATTAACCTTATTTTTTTATTAGTACTTATATATCTAACCACTCAAACTATTCAAGGTAATGTTTCATTTATCTACAATGAATTCTAATTTTCAAAATTCAAAAAATTGACTTTTTATATTTAAATGATGTTGAAAAAAAATATTCAATATTGTATGTGAATTAAGAATATTGACATGAATTTTTTAGATGTTCTGTAGTTATAATTTAAATAAATCATTATCATTACATGTAATATTTGAAATGAGTACACTTATTTTGTAACATTCTATTCCTAGATTATATAAATAATTATTTTAAGATACTGTTCTTAGAATACCACTCTGGGTGTCTATAATATTCAAAATTTTCAATTTTTTAATTTTAGAATAACTGATATCCATTCAAATTTTCTTCTTTATTATTGGGAAATCTGGTTGGATTTGAACTTTTCTCCTTACATTCATAAATTTTTTTTCTGTTGATTCATTTTTCTCATTCCCATATTTCTAATAAACATTCAAGAAACTCATCTTATTGAAACGTTATTTCAATTTTAACAAAATTTTTTAATGTTTAATATTTTCTCATCCTAATCTCTTTGAATTTAATTCATACATTTTATATTTGGAAAAAAGAAATTATATTTGTGATTAAAAGTTACAAGGATACTATAATTTTATTTTTTTTAAAAAAATTTAGTATAATCCTATTATTCATTTACCATTTTTCATCTCTATTCAATATAAAATTATATTTTTCATTTTTTTCTTGATTAATACATCAAATCATAGTTGTCATAATTTATTGGTTTCAATAATTTCCCTCTTATTATACTCTATTTATCTATGAATAATATCAACAGTCCATTCTATTAGTTGATCATCATATGAAACCTTTTAAAATTAATATTTTATTATATTTATCGTTGTCAAAAAAGTTTTTTTATTTGAGTTATTCTTCTATAGGATGAAAATAAAAAGGTTTAAAATTTCCTCACAGTCTAGCTCTGCAAGTTTCCAAAACTCTAGATGCATTTTTTTTTTAATTTCAATAATTTTACAAATTAAATTTTTTATTTCACATGTTTAAAAGTATATATATATGCTCTATTTTACAAAATAACATATAGTAATATGAAAATTATTGTATACATTTTATTCACAATTTTTTTCATGATAAAATATAACAATTCCATTCTATTTAACATATCCATTTTTTTCAAGATGTTAATGTTTTTAGATCTATTTTTAAAGATACTTTATTAAGAAACACACCATTAATCATAACAAGGTCAATATAAAATAGTTAGTAGAGTGAAATTTATATTTTTTTAAAATTCTAACTGGTACAACCGCCATCAGATAACATATGTCCTCTTACAAAATTCATAGTGTATGGATAATGTTCTTAAAAATGACAAACTAAAAATAATTATAAATTTGTGTATATTCATTCCAATAAATCTTATATTCTTTTTAAATACCACTGATGATTAATTCAATCCTGAGGATTGATAGAAAAAAATAAACATGAGTGGCAGGGGTTAAAGGTTCTTAAAGAAATAATGTATTCGGCCTATATAAGTATTATGGTGTTTTTTTATATTACCAATAAAACCCATGATTAGAGTGTCAGAATTATAAATTTTATATCAAAAAAATTCACAAAAACATCAATAATTTGGTAGATATTTTAACTATTACGAATGAATGAGTTTTGATAATAGAAAATCTAAGAAAAAACATTGAGTTTTTGTTAGAAAAACATATACATATTTATAAGGATATTATTTTAATAAAATAAAGAAATGTATATTTTGATCTATATAAAAGATTTAACATACAAGAAAATGAAAAAATAAAACACATTCATGATTTTATTCATTCAAAAAAATTATGTTATATTTAATTCAAAATGAAAATTTCTTTAACTAAAATATTTTTATTTATGGGTTTATTTAAAAGTTTAATTTATAAATTTGATAAATTTTTAATAAAAATTTACTTCATTAATGGTAATATAAAAATTTAATTTCATTGAAATTAAAGGTTTTTAAAAAAATAATGTTTTTCCAATGAAAAATGAAAAATATTAATTTTTGTAAACAAATATTTTTTGGTTAAATAATTTAAGTAACATAAAATTTCCTTCCTGTTTTGAATATGATGTAAATTAGAATAATAAATTTATTTTTAATAAAATTACCTTAAAATATTTTGAAATTTCATTATATTAGTTATTAATATAAGATTTTTTTCGTGTTTAAGGGGGTCGAAGCCAATTTTTTTATTATGAAAGAAAAGGCCACAATATATTCGGGTCGATGGATACCTATTACATAGACCTCTAGATGATATAAAATTTTCCTAAATCATTCCTATGTAAATTCATTTACGTGTGATGCCTGCATCATCAACCCCTATGTTGGCACATGTGTCAAGAACTGCATGGAAAATCCCCTATAAGGTTTTAAAGGAATTAAATCATTATATTTTGGAATATGTTAAATTGAATATGAAGATAATATATAAATAAATCTTAATTATGATTCATTCATTGTATATTATTATTATTATTATTATTATAAAAACAGTTTTATTAAAAATTTAAAATATTGAAAACCTGATTTTTCATTACATCTTTTATATTATTTATAATATATTTTACAACTTCTATGACTTTAATTTGGTAAAATTGAATCCATATTTGGAATCATCACAATATATATTTTCTATAAAGGTTAAAATATTTTATTACCATAATGAATTATTAAAATAGTTTAAATAAATTACCATAGTTAAAGTAAGAATATGGGAACCAAAGGGATTAAATTAAACAGAAATTGGAAAACATTACCTAAAAAAATTTGTAGAATATTTTTTATGGCCATATATGGACCATATAATGTATATTTATATATAATTATCCATTTTGACCCTTTCATATTATGAACAAATGTGTGTACACCATTATATTTTAAAAAATTACAAGTATTCCACTAAACATACTTATAAAAGGACAAAAAATCTATTATTTTATAAAATAAATTCATTCCATTTTTATTTAATCCCATACTTGAAAAATAACATCCCAAATTCTATATCATTATCATGCAATCCTTGGTTTTATAATAAATAATTTCAGGGAATATAGTAGTTACAATGCTATAGAAGTAGTTCGAGATGAGGTAAAATTCAATACTATGAAATTTTGTGTTATATTTTATTCCACATACATAAAATCAGAATTATTTATTATTATATAATAAAATATTTTTCTCCAATATACTGAGACACAATTATTTTAATGGGATTATCTATTTCATTGTCCTCTTCCCTCAAATGGGAAACGATAATGCCGCTCGTGTGTGTGGAGGACTACCACCTCCCAAATTGATGTGATTGGTATTCCATAAGAACCTATGTGGGATGGATATTATGGTGGATATAAAGTATATATATAACATTATAACATAGTTATACCTATAGATCATTTCTGGTGGGGATATGATAACATTGCTCTTGTGTTCGGGGGCGTCCTACCTCACAAAGCGACGTGATCCCTTTTTCACTGATGATTTATTTGAAAGGTGATATGGATAATTTTAAAGAATATATGTTATATACATAAAAAATATTATATTCATGAAATATTTATGATAATAAATATATTATATTTAGTTTTATTTATTATCTTTTCACTCAGTAAAAAAATTAATGTCTTTCATGTACTTGTGGACTAATGCCCTCATAACGTGATGTGACTTTATTTTAATCACCCCACCATAGGGATGATATTTTTAATAATAATAAATTCAATAATATAGTATAAATGAAATTATGATAATTTCTTTTGTTTAAATATTTCTTATATCATTTGTATAATGATTGTTTAAAAATTGAAATGTTACTCATGCGTATGTATCGAATGCTATTTCCATAATGATGTAGTCAATTTTTCATACACATATTCCATATTTGTCATAATATTTTCATGTATGTATAATGAAGATAATTATGTCAGGATTATTATTTTGTATTTTTTAAATAGTGACCCCTTTGACAATAGTCATCCATCTAAAGTCATTTTTGACTCATATATCTAATATCATTGAAACATATGACATAAAAATTGTTTTTTATGTAATCATATATAAAATGGTAAGAACTTACATAAAAGGACTAAAAAACTTCAAATTGTTCATCAAAAAATTATTTAATTAACGTATGTTTATTATTCAAAATGATAAATAACATATGTGATGATTCAGACTCAGGGTATGTCACTTTATCTAAAGTTCTTTTCGATGAGGCATAATTTTATGTTATGGAAAAAAAATTAATAGTTGTATATACACCCCAATTAACATGTAATATAAAGAATTCACATATAATCATGATATTATTTTATTTAAATTTTATTTATTCATAAGGTTTGTGATTAAAATATTTCTAATGTTTTAATGGTTTTTTTTTAAAAATAGTATCTTTTAATTATTTCCTTCCAACATAATATCTCCCATGTAAATGATTTTAAAATGAATTTATGAGTGATATTATAAGTAAATAAATAAGATATAAATTATATGTTAGGTATATTTTCACCCTATTTTAAAAAAATTAAAATGTATATTTGTAAATTGTTTATACTAAATATTTTGGAAAACATGAAAATAAATTTCCTATTTTAAAAAGATACATCCAAAATAAATTTCATACCAATATGAAAATCATTTCATTGCTAAATTCCTTTAAAAAATTTCATGTTTCTGTAAATAAAGATACAACTATCACTTTTCTGGGTATTTTTTACTGTAAAAGTTTTTTTAAAGTGTTTTTTGATAGATAAAAGTTTAATCATATGGATTATAAAGTGTTTTCATGGGGTTTTAGGATGCAAATTTAGAACCATAAAATATATTATTCAAGATATATTACTTGGAAATAGTTTATGATGGTTTTATCTTGATAGTTTCGGGTGAGATCAATATATCTTATACAGTGGGTTCACCCAATTAGTACTCTAATGTAGTATGTAAAGATTGTGTACTACATAAATGTCTGTTAGATGTTTGTGGTTTTGATATTAAATTTTTTAATGGTTTTGAATGGGTTTGGTGAGATTATGGTCCAATTCATCCATATGAATTTTCTATAATTTTTAATGATAATTCATAAAAATGATTTATTTGGAAAGTATATTTTAAATGACATTTTTCAAACAATGTGAATTCCCAATATGGGGAAAACACTATTTTTTTAAGAATCTTTTTTCACGGGATTTCATATTTTTTCCTAGATTAAATATTTTCTTTTTTTTATGTTGTTTAAATTTATTTTTGTTCTTGTTACTTGTTTCTTAAAAAAATCATATGATTTAAGGATTGATAAAGGAATTGAATAGGACATCGTGAATTATGTAAATTTTTGTCTACATAAAAATCATTTTTTAAGAACAAGCTATTATATGGCATCAAAAATTAAAAATAATAAGATGTGATGAAATTTTATTATTGTGTTATTTTATGTATGAGTTACAAAATAATTCTCTATAATAATAACCATTAAAAAATACTCAAATATATGAGAATTATTTTTTGAATTAAAACTAAATATTACGTAGTGTTTAAGTCTGGGTCCTTATTGTTTTTATCAGAGTGTTTTTAGATATTATTAAAAGTTTGATTAATATTAAAAACATAATAATGAAATATTTTACATTATGGTTACATTTTTAATGATATAGTCTAAAAAGATTTCATTATTGCTTTATCTAAATTATTTCTGTTCAGGAAGGTTTTCCATAGAGGAAAAAAAGAATCTAGTGTGTGATAGATTTGTAAATTAAATATCCTTCATGGTTAGAATCTTGAGACTTCTCTAATTAGAGTATATTAGATTGTCGTAGTGATGAATTGGATGAGAAAGCATATAAATTGTTGTGGATTCCAAGCCAAAGAAGAACCTAATCTACTATGATGGAACACGTCTGTAGTGGAGCACTTCCTGTGGCAACATTATCCATAATTCAGTGGATCATATAAACCTATGTTAGAATAATGATGTAACAATTATATAGAGAATATATTTTATTTCACGTGATGTTCAAAATGTCCAAATGAAAATATATCCATTTATCATTTTTATGGTTATGCTGATTAATGGTGGTCAATGGTAATGAATACCATAGAGAACGATTATCTTGTTTACTTGGAATGGTTAAAATTTAAGGAGCATTTCCATGAGAATTATTTCCAAATAGTTTTGTTAAATTGTATCTACATAGAATTAATGGATCAAAGGGAATGTTATTAATATTTTATGTGGGAATATGATGGAAATTTTAGAAGAAATTCCATTTTCGTACCAGATTTCGTTCAAAATATTTATTGTAAAATTAATAGTTTTTTTACGGTTTGAAAAAATTTATATAAAATAAATGGGAAGCAATTTTTTTTTAAAATCTATGATAAATTATAATTTTTTGGAAAAATTTGAGATAGAGTTTTTTAATATATATGTGATATATTATGATGATAGTAATAAATAGACTGTATAAAAGGATATGGGTTAACACACGACAATTAAATATGGCTGTATGAAAATGATGTTCCCATCTTGTGTTAATTACGGTAAAAAGTTCCCTAGATAATGTATTATGAAATCATGGAAGTTTCATTGATGCAGAATATTTGTCCATATTTCCCATGGTTTTGTGAAAAATAATCCATATGAATCATTTAATGGAGTAACTGATAGGTACACAATGGTGATGTGTTTTAGTTTCAATAAGTTAGGTCATTATGTTAATATGTTCTTAATGTTAGTAACTCATGATTGAAATCATCTAGGTAAGAATCTAAAGGGCGTGGAAATATATATATCTACTACTATAGTTGATTTTATTCTATTAATTGAAGTTGTGAGAGGTCTATTACTTTTTCTATTTTAATTGTTATAATACCATGTTTATCTCTAGATATTTACATTAATTCAATTTTAATTAATTTTTTTTTGTATATTTGGAATATAGACTCATAAAATTATGATAGAACATTTTCTTAAAAAATCCCATGGAAATATGAAATAATCCATGAATTATAGGGGTATTCATGTTGTTATCAATGGAATAGACTTTTATATATATCTTGTCGAACTGTTCATAGTATAGTTTGATGTCATTTTGGATATAGATTAGATTTTATTTAATAATGATATAATATATTTTAGAGCTATGAATGTTTTATTCAATGATTCCTTGTCATTCATAACATACAATGATGCTACGAAATAGATCAGTGACCACAGTTAAATTTATTAATAGCATATTCTAGAAAATAATAAATTTTGTCCAAATTTGTGATTTACTAGTAGTAAATTATTACATATATGAAATTTATGATGATTTTTATTTTTTATTCATGATCATGATTATGTGTTAACATTTTACCTAGTGCATGATGCTAATACTATTTCAAAGCCTCTTATCAAATTGGTAAAGTGGAACTTTTATAATGGAAACAATTTATAGGAATCTCCATATAAATGTTTCCTTTTCCTTATAACATCACCATGGTATGTTCCATTTTTTTAATAATAACATCACTTCAATGGAAATTTTATTTTAATATAGATCATTTAATAATATTACTATTATGAAAAAGTATCAGTTTCCTCATATGGATGATTTTTTTATCATCACAAGGGAGCCCAATAGTTTTTGATGGTTAACACGGGGTCTCTGTACAATCAGTAGAAGGTGAAGTAATATAACATTCCATAAAATTCCAATGACACTATATTAGACTAGATATGAATATTGTGACTGTGTATTTATTCCCTTTTGGTAATCTAATGAATAGTTCTTATCTATGGATACCATCAATAGTATTTTTCATGTGTTTTTGTATATGTTTATGATTTTTTTAATTAATAAATTCTTGGTGTATTATAAAAGTTAGTATGAGAAATAAAGTCACAATAAGACTTTTTTCATGACATAAAATAAAATAAATTATATGATAATTTAATTTATATTGAGTTTTAGTTGTAACAAAATGAATTCTACATAAATTTAATTTCTAAAATGGGATAAATTTTGACATTTCAAAAACAAAAGTTGTTGAAGAATAGACAAGACCAAAAAATATCATAGATGTATAAAGTTTTCCTATACTGGAATGTTACTAACATCTATTTCTTAACAACTTCTGTTTGTAGTCTATAACAAAAAATAAGATATCTCTAAAAGGATTTAAATTCAAATAGAAAAAATAATGTTATGAATGTATGTTGGAATTAAAAATAATGTTGATGAATTCTCATGATTTGATCATACCTTATTGAAATGAATAATTTAACTTCATGATTTATGATTCTTTTAAATGACTTGGTATTTTTCTAATTTAAAATGGTCATTTAAACTATTATGCATTAAGTCATATGAAATATATGGAGTGATATTATACTTCACATGATTTGGAATTATTTTTTGTGATTTTTCATTAAAAAAGTTGATGCAACATTTTTATTCATTAATTTGTAAAATTTATACTAATAATGAAAATTTGAATTATATATTCACTAATAATTAATTAAATAATTGAAAAATAATATAGTAGTAACTACTAAAGCATTATGATTTCATGATTCTTTATAATGCCAGAAAATTGAACAATCTGGATGATTCTTTGAACTTAAAAATTAATAATACATTAACTATGTTATGTTTGGAATGTTACCACTTTTTTAATTAAACGATAACTGATTTATTATATTTTATGGATGTTGATAAATCCTCTTTTTTGTTTTAGTTTTCATTATTGTAAATGTTTCAAAAACAATTCTAAAATCTCAATTGGGTGATCAATATTTTTAGTAATAGTTAGAATTATAAATTAATTTTATGTGTTGATATATTAATATTGATAAAGAAGGTGTTTTAAAATTTGGATAAATATTTTGTGTTCCTTTTGAATCCAAGTTAAAGAATGATTTTATGAGTGATACTCATAGTTCTCCATTTTACATTCACATGGGAAGCACTAATATGTAAAGAGTCCTTCATGAGTCCTACTTTTTGGATCAAATTAAAATTTATAATAAATTAATTATGAATAATTGTTTTACATTTCATTAGGTTAATGAATAAGGACCATTTCCAAAGGTCATTATTCACAATTTCTAGTTCTATAGTGGAAATGGAAAAATATATCTGTGGATTTTGTGGAAGTATTACCAAGACTCCCTGACATAATAATGAGATTAGGGTTTTTGGATGATCAATTAAATTTATATATGCATTTATTTAACATTAAAGATATAATTTAATTAGATTATTTTTATTAAAAATATTTAAAGTATATAGTAATGTTGCATGAAGTTCCTATCTACATTTTATTTGGCCATAATCTCAGGTTTACATTTAATTTATTGAATGGACATCAGATGCCATTTGTACCTAAATCAAGTCTCCATAATTAATTTCATCATAAAAATTATGGTTAGTATAATTGAATAATTTAGACCATGGATAATATTATTCATTAATTTTTAATGTATTGTATTTTAATTTGGGATCAATATATTATATTGGTTTTTTTTAATCAGATAAAATTACTAATTACATTATACAGATAGAAACATTTGAGGCATTATATATAATGTCGTGACAAATAAAAAAAGGATGTTGTTGTAGAAATGAAGTTGGTGAAGAAGGATAGTTGAGGAAATTATTTAGAAGATTCTCTTGATTCAGAAACATATGAGGACTAATCAAATATTGGAAGAGAGGTTTTTGGGTCTCTTGAATCATGGTAGGAATCCATTACATCTATGGGTAATGAAGAAATAGATCAGAAAAAATGATTATAACATCACTATAATGGGGAATTACATGGCCAATAATTCATTTACATGATATATAAATATTAAGGCAAGATCTAATTGAATGATTACCACATATTTTTATTTAATCTCAAAAAATATACATGTCATGAACCTAACCTACACATGTCACTAAATGATATTACAAGGTGTGAAATATCAATGATTCCAGCATTTCACAACCAAACTTATCTAGACCACTTCTATGCCTTGGATACATGAAAAGGATCAATTTCCTCGAATATAGTTCCTTCCATTAGGTACCTCTCGATAAATTCCATTCCTTGGGAATATAAAACCAAACTAGAGGGGAAATGAAAAGGGGATGTCTGAATAGCTACACCATGAGATACCTCAAAATTACCTCACCACCACAGTAGCTCAGCCACCTCACTTAGAGGAAAAAATAGGAAATCGACACAATAGAAAAATATATCTCCTAATATATTCCTATTGGATTTACCATATAATACCCAATAACATAAAATTATCAATTTTTGATACATAATGGATAAGTTTGACTCTGATTATTTAATTGTTTTGGGAATTTACCAAAATACCAGTCCCCCTCAACTATGAAATGGAACACACTCCAATAACTTCTTCATTACTCATAATCAATTTGAATCAATAAAAAAATTCCCATATAACATTAAAAATTTCAACCTCTCATTTTATAATCTTTAATTGGATAATTATTCCATCATCAAATGGCTTGTGAAATCATCATTTATGTGTACAGAGGACTACAACCGCGCAAATAGATGACATTAATTTTTTCCATTACCACCTTTATTGGGTTGGTATGATAATGGATATAAATTAAATATGTGATATATATAAAACAATTATACCTATATATTCATTATATCATATCTATCTTCTTTAATTTCCATTATTTAGGTGATACGATAACGTCACTCATGTGTAGGATAGACTGCCTCCGTGTGAAGCAATGTGAATTATTTTTGACTATTAATTTATGTGGAAGGTGATAATGATAAATTTAATGAAAATATGTGATGTAAATAAAATAATAATGGTATTATTACATAATTATAAATCATAAAAAATAATATATCATTTTCTTTAGTTCACAGAAATATATCAACATCATTCATTTTCGTGTGAACTACCACATTCATTAAGAGATGTGACTCTATATTCATCACCCAACCCTATGAATGATATAAAAGTATACATAACTAAATAATATGTTATTTTATATTATGAAAATATTTAATTATAAAATATTACTTATCTTCATTTTGTTATGATAATTGAAAAATGGAAAAGTTACTCATGCGTACATACAATCTACCATCTCATTAGTCATAACATACTTAAATTCTCATAACCATCTTTCAGGATTTGTCGTAAAACTATTATTTTTATATAAACAAGATATTTTTTCCATTATTATTATATAGATGTTGAAACTAAATAACATGCACAATAACCAAAACAGTCATGAAAAATAGGAATGAGAAAACAATCAATGTAATGAAAATAATAATAGATAATTAACTAATGAGTGATAATATGTAATTAAGATATGATAAATTATGATAAAAATATTAATATTGACCTCTTATAAGTTAAAACATATTTAAAACAACCATAATGGTTGGTTAAAAAATTTCAACTAAAAGGAAGTATGAGGAAAGGAATATCATCTCAATTTTACTTTAATGAGGAATATTGTAATGTCAGGCACATAATTTCCGTCATATTGTGTATATAATAAAAATTTTATAGTTAATATCTTGATTCATTAATAAATAATAGAATCTTATTTCTTAATTTGAATTATCACTTCCAAGGGGATATGAATAGAAAATTACAATGTTTTAAAACATATTCTATAATATCATTTTCTTTTATTATTGTTTATATTCTTTTCAAGTAAAGAGTTTCTTGTTATAATTTTCTATTGGAATATAAATTTATATAAAAATAAAAATATTATTTAATGATGGATATGATTATTTCATAATCCAAATAATATTTTTACAAATAGTGTTTACTTTGAATATAATTGGATTAACTGTGGAAATATTGATAAATTTGTATCCCTTATTTAGTAGAGATATTTGATGATAACACATAACAAATAACATATTTAATTTATCAATATATATGTGAGGAATGCATTGGAACTATAGTGACAGGTGGTGACCTATATAATATATCCCCTTAAGGCATTATTCGTTCTCATGTGATATATGAGTTTTCATAATTAAACATGTTTCTACATGTAGTATTTAAAATTTCTTGGTAATTTTTCATGATAGTATAGGTATCATGATACTAAAGATCATGGAGTCCAATAATTAGTCATTTAATTATTTTTGAATTCCGATATTAATATCCATTATATTTTCACCACGATATTATCTCTCGAAAGATTCTATTCACAATTTCTTGATTAAATATCATATGATTTCAATTATTTCACATTTTATATTGATTATTAGTTGTCTTATTTTGATAGTCAATATTCTAAAATGGAATATGTGTTAATTTATTTACAACTCCATAATGATTATTTATATCTATTAATGAACTACTTTTCTATACATAAACCTTTCAGATAATTTTAGCTCACATAGTTTAATCAAGAATCAATAAAGTGTACTATATTGGATATACAAGGATATTATAGATGGAAGAATGATATTATTAAAACAAATTGTGTTGTATTCTTTATGTTCAAATATAATAAAGAATTAATGAATGCATGTTGTTTACTAGGGATAAAAAATGATTCACTCATTCAGTATTTGACAACATATATCTATTTAAATGTAATATAGTAAGGCATCAGCTTGGGTTTAATTTGTTGGTGTCATCAAAGATAAGACATATGATATCATTTTACCATTTATCTATATTTTATAAAAACAATCTTATTAAAATCATTATCACTAAGGATAAATGATTTGTTTTTCAAGCATATTTTGGTTCCTAATTGTTTAAACTTTTATATTTATCATAGTTATAATAACACTATAAATTTAATATTCCTATAAATATTTATATTTTTCTATAATTTCTAAATAGTTAAAAATAAATTACACTATTCATGGATATGGTAGGATATACATATGCGCAAACTCTATGTCTATTTTGTGATAAATAGAATGAAACAATTGTAAGTAATAATTCGTATATCCAAAATTATTTTTACATCATATATATCATATATATGCATCATATCCATTAATTTTACCATCGATTTATAAACAATATAAACAATTCACATCGCTTCATCGAGATAGTAGCCAACACATACCTATGAATGAAATTTTTATTATCAAATGTATTAGAATGTAATAATATAGATGTAACAATATGTTAATATTAGTAAAATTAAGTCATTAATATCATATATATATATATATCCATCAGTATATATTTCTATAAAAGTAGGTGACTTAAATTAAATTACATCGGTTAATAATGTGGTAGTCCTCTATATACATGATGATAATTTCATTTGAAATTTGATTGAATATGATATGGATACAAGTTATTACATTGACTTAATAAAATATATGTATATAAAGGGTATTGGTATTAGAATTTCAACTTGTTTTAATATGATATTATGGATGCCGAAGAATAATTAAAATGAAAACACATGGTTAATAAAATTACCTATTATTTGGAAATCCTATTTAGGATTATAAATATAGCACTCCTATAATGGTTTATTATCAAAACATGGAATCTAAGATGGGTCATAAAATTTAATGAAGTAATTTTGATAGTGATGTTCTGAAATAAAAAAATATTGCAGTGAGAATAGGATTATAGAAGGGGTTTCATTTTATAAGTGGTGGTAGAGGACCAATTTGTAATATTATTGTTGAATAAAATATATCAACATACTTTTAAAAAATAATGGGTAAAAATGGACCATTAAAAATATTATATGATTTTGGGTAAACATATGGCGTTCTATTAGTATTAATTAATGTTTTTATTTCATTTACCTCACATAATTATAGTTTAAACCCTTAGTAAACCTATTTTAACCTTCATTGTGGCAACATATATTTAATTTATTAAACTTTATAATATCAAAAAATTATTTTTACCTTATAAACTAACCTAAATTATGATTATTTTTAATATTATATAAAAAATTTCAAATTAATTTCATTTATGTGGCTAAATTTAATATAAAAATATACCTCTAACATGATTATATTTTGGTTTCCAAAGAAATATTTTTCATTAGTTTTATTTTTTTAACATAAATAGTAACAATATAATTGATTCCTAATATACGAAATTAGATTAATAATATCATTATTAAACGAATTTTAGTTTTAAAAAAACATCTAAACCTAATATAACTTTATAAATTTTTTAAATGGAAATATCATTTATACCTAAAATCTATAATTTGAACTATTAATCGACATATTTAAATTTTAAGAAATTTATAGAAAATAGAATGACAAATTTTTTATTATTATTTCAAAAAACATAATTCTTTTTTTATGAAATATATTTTCTAAATGTGGAACATTTTAATATTATAATAATTGCATAAAATGAGATTATAAAAAATTTTAGATAAAATAATTTTTTTAAGAATAAAAAGAGATTTATTGTTATCCCATTTGTATAAAAATTAGGTAAATGAAAAAAAATATTATTGAATATATAACATGTAAATTTAACTAAAATAATTCACCAATTATTAATACATTAATTTATTATGATAAAAACGATTTTTTTGTATAAAATGGTTTCTTAGGAAAACATAACTTCTACAATCAATTTATTTTTATTTTCAATTCTCATATATTGATAACCATTGATTTAATTTAATAATTTTAGAAAATTTTTATTTTCCTAATTTTATTTGTCTAATTTTTACCCATAAATTAATTGGCTAGATTATAAATATATACCAATGATATTTCATTTATACTATAGGGTGTGAGTTTGTCATGCTATCAAATAAAAATAATTTTTTTTAAAAACTTATATCATAGAATTGTGATTTGTTACATTATAGAATTCATAAAATGAATTTTTCATGTGAATTTTTATTTAATATTATTCAATAAAATGTGGATATCACTTCCCCAATATAGCCCCCGGTTCACATGTAACTTAATTGGAATTATGATTTATCTAGTGAAAAGTAACTAGTTGTGTAGTATTATTTTGTTTAAAAGTATATTTAAGTGATAATACTTCTTCATGGTTTCAATCATATAATTTTTAATTATCTAGAGGAATAACTATTGAGTTTATTAGATTTTATTTATTAGTTATGTAATTCCACATGTGTTTTACATGGAACAAATCATAAACATGAGAATGGTTTAGTGGATGCGCCAATAGATGTGAAACATTCCCCACATGATCAGGAACCAAAAAAGGGACTATATACCATGGGCTCATCTTTATGTTATGTTCAAATCAAATACTCTTAATCCGTGGAGATATTCATATAAAAAACACTAAAAAACAAAAAATTATAGATCTACAGATCACCTTTATCATAAAAAATATTTCAACTCAAATATACCTTAATGTGATTTTAAATTGTTCTGATTTTATCTACCATTTCTTCAGTTATCTTAGTTCTCCATTGGTTTCTTTCTCTAACATCATTCATTCACATTGGAGTTTAAAAATTCATTCCATTGATGGATTCATATAGAACCATCTAAATACATGATTAAAATATTATGTTTTATAGAAACTGTAGTAAAGGAATGTGTTGATCCAAAAACCTTTAGAATTTCTAGAGTAAGATCATATTGTACCCTATATGGATTCCATAGTTCTCCTAGATGAGTATTATTTGTGAATACAGTTATTATTATTAATATTAAACAATGTATCTAGAGACTATTATGTAATTCACCGAACCATCAACGAAAACCATTGTTCCTAATTAGATACCATAGAATTGGTTACTCCATTAAACCTTACCGCTTCCTTAATTAACAATCTGGATGGATGATCAAGAGTGAAATGGTATAAAAAATCAATGAAGTGTTCTAAATAATTACAATGATTGGAAAAAAACAAAATACAATTATCTAATTTTGATTATTTGGTATGTCTCTTAGAAAAGACCCTGGTGATGTTTTCTAATCCCCATTCTAGTATAAGAAATGATGGAAAATAAAAATAAAATATTATCTATTAGTATTAAATTAATGAGATAATAAGCATTGAGATAAAAAAATTGATATATATGTATATTCATGAAGTCCCACAAAAATTTTCTTTTCTATATATGAACATCATAAGGCATCCTTGATGAAAAGAGTGTGAAGATATATGTGCCTCCTGTAATATATCCAACTTGAAATTTTGAATCGATCTAACTAATACATAGTTACAGAATCTTAACAATAAATCATAATCAAATTTTAACATAGGATCTTTTCCAATCATTATCTACTGTTTTAAATCTTCATTTTGTGCATTATTAATACATCCGAAGATAAATAATTATGCACATATTGGGAGATATAGGATCCTCCACCATTGTTCAGGATTTCCATATCCATTAATTAAAAGAAATAAGTTTTTTATATTTTGTGATCCTAATCATATATAATATTTCATAATCCTTCCAATATAAATCAATGGCCACCTTGTTCTCATTAATTGGGGAGTAATGCATTGGTCATTCATAATCATTTATTAGCTCCAACCATCTCATATCCTGAATATTCAGCTCTTTGAAACTAAATTTATTATTTATGAATTTACAATTAGTACCTATATAACTTATTAAACCATAATGATAATACATCTATATGATTGATGAAAAAATACCAAACCTAAAAATAAAACTAAATTTGGGAATTTTTTCACATGAACCTAAAATTAGCATAAATGAAAAACTATAATTGTATCATTCATCAACATAACACATACCAATACGTTATTTGATGCATCACTATAGATTAAAATCCATTCTCCGCTATAGGGTAATGAATTCACATGTGTGTATATTAAAATTTTCTGAAAATTGTAAATTTTTTATCAACATTCATATATCCAATGAAACATGGAATACATTCATTTAAACTGACAAAATGTATTATATAACCATGGGATATTGTACAAACAGAACATATAATATCTATCCAAATCAAGAACAACATCGTACATTGTAATTATAATCTCTAAGACATATCATTAAATAACATTATTTTATGGTTCCACCAATATTCTCTCTCTTTAGACAATATGACAAAAAAATGAAACTTTTTATCCAAAACTCACTCACTATAAATTATTTATATAACCGATTTTAGTGTAGGTTCTTTAAAATAATCCACATGTTATATTAATAAAAATCATTTATAATTTAATATATTATAATATAAAATGTAAATAATTCAAAAATTTGATCATCTTAATACATAAAGATATAATTCATTAAATACATAAAGATAATACTTGAATTAATATGGCCAAAAGGAATCACTATATATCAATAGTGATTAAACCTTGTATGGACTACTATCTTGGGTATATCCCTATTATTAACTAACAATTAATTATATCCAAAATTATAGATAATTATATATAAGTATTGGAATCCAAAAAATTGATCAAAAAAGTAATAAATATGATTTAATGGATACTTTTTATTTCTTTTTATATTTATTTAGTTGACAGTAATCAATGCACAGTCACATTGATCCATATTTTTTCTTAACAAAAATAATAGGTTCACCCCAAGGTAACACACATAAATTAATGTATTCACTTTCAATATTATGTTAGACTTGTTTCTTCAATTCAATCAAATAAAATTGTAGGATTATATATGATCTATCTAAAAATATGGAACAATGTGTATGAGTTCTTTTTAGGGATCATCATCTCAGGATCATGCCTTATTACAATACATAATCGTGAATTTTAGTCCAGAAAATAGTTACTTTCATATTAAGGATCCTTACAAGATTAGAGTTTTAGAGAATTTTGATATAATACATAAATATCATTCCATAATAATATTGAGTAGATACCACAAAAACTATATCCATTTCAACCAAAATACAAGAGATTTCAAATAAAACATGATTACATTGACCAATATTTATAACATTTATCTTCGTTTCATTATTTTTCATACACATATATATAATCATTGAAAATAATTTAAAAACATGTGATGATCACAAAATTCTAAGTAATGGTTATAAAAATATAAAGAAGAAAACATTAGGCCATAAAAGTTTGAAATCATTTTCAAAAAGACATATGTGTCACCAATTATACTTATTTTGTGAAACTTGAGACTCACAAGATATTTCCACAAAACATAAAGAACATAAATATGACCATAAATAAATTTTGGGGTATTAATAACATATATTTTAACTATATTGGATAACATATTATTTTTAACCCTTATGGCTATCTTAAAATGTAAGGCTCACGACTACCTTATGGTGTAACCATCGTAGTTACACAAAAAGTAACCATACAGCTGACCTCCTACTTATACATACCCAATTCACCAGAGGGCTATATGTGTCCAACCCTTAATCATAAAAATCTCCCTATAACCATAACATAATAATCAAACAATAAAACTTGTATAAAACATTAACTTTGAATTTTTTAATACTATAAGTTTAACAGAGGATTTAATAAGAAAAATCACTTAAAAATAACATATAATTGAAATGAGAATCAATATAAAGAAATGAATATGTGTATAAAATTTAAATACACCTAATAAAAAATAATTAGAAAATAAAAATCACAATAATTATCTTAAAACCACGAACTTAATTAAGAATATGCTTAACGCAATGAATTGAAATTGGGTAAATAATTCCCTGAACACAAGTTTTTCTTACTTGAAACTTGTTTTTAATTCCAATATAATGGTTAAAATATTGTTATTGGTATTTTATATAATCATTTTCATGTTTATAATAGCTTATATGATAATTTAATAACATTATTTCACCCTTCAATTTTTAGTATTTAATTTCTTTCATTGTTTCAAGTGTATTCTTTACATGATTTCAATGCACGGTTTGTATATTATTTTCATTATATATGGAAATGAAATTTTATAAGTGAATTTAAATGGTACTTATATGTTTCCATAATATATGATGATAACATAAATCATTTTGTTTCATATATGATAATGAATCATTAGATAAACTTCAATGATATTTGTTTAGATCATTTTTTGTTGTTCCTCAATAATCATGATCTTGATTCATTATATAATTTAATTTCATGCATAGAAGTTCATTATAGAATATAAAATATATTACCTAATGCACTATAAATAATTTTTCAACCATTAAAATGATATTTTTACCATCTTTTTATGAACAAATGGAAATTGAATGCACATTGTCCACAATTTTGGTAAACAGCACATCACGAACGGTGTTTTTATTTATTTTTTAAATAAATTGAAGAGGAGAGGAAGAAAGATGAGGAATTTATTTTTATGACCATTATAACATACATAATATATATTGTTTTGGAGATTTTATACCCCATAGATAAGGGCGGAGAAGAGGGGAAAGGAATTGAAAAGAAAACACAAAAAATGAAAGAGGTTTCCTACCTATTGATATCTTCTACTTGAGATCCTCTTTAAGGCCATTGTTTTTGGCCTTTTGGTGAGACCAGTAGGCCTTGGACTTCTCTAATAGCCTTGTAAATTGGGTTTTTTAGATCTTAGACAAGTATTAATACTTGATTGGTGTGAGAGGAAGAGGTAAATGTGGCTGGTAATTATTGTGAAAGATAAGAGGGATTTTACATTATTTTTATAATTAATTTAAAATTTTTCCAAAATAATAAAAATTAGTAATTTATTTCATAAAAATACTAAAAAGGTAATTGAGTTCAAAAAATTTGGGATTGAAACAGTCATAATTTATAAATATTTTATTTAACTAGTAATTTTTATATACGATACTTTAATATATTTCACCCTCCATGTAGAATTCACGAATTTCAGAAGAATATCAAAAATTCACCCCAACCATTTTTTGATCTGTAGAATTGAAAAATGAAATAATTTTTTTGAATATAATATTTTAAATATTATTAATATATATTTTTAATAAAATAGTTACTTTATTAAAAAATTTACAATTTTAAAAATATAACTCATTTTATATCACCATGAAAAATTAATCAAATGTCATTATCTTAAGGCCTTAATACATTAAAATAATAATAAAATTTCATATTCATTAGTTTAATAACACTATTCATATTTCTATACATGAGGGTATGTTACAATTCAAAAAAAAATCTGGTCGGTTCTATCAGACTACAAATAACTTATGGAACACAATTGTGGATGACTGTTTCACGAAATTCAAAACATAGAAGTGGAAATTTTATGCTTAAATGACTACACTATAACTATATCCTTAAAAAATGTTTTTTATAGATTTATTTTATTACATGAATTTCACTTATTTGTAAAAACATATACCTGGATGTGAATGTATTTTCATTATAGGGGAGGAATAAGGATTATTTTCCTTAAAACAAATATTTTGTTGTCTAGACATTATAATGAGAGGTAAATGTAAATAAAGAAAGTAATAATAAGAAATAAAAAGTGAATAATAAATATTCATGAGATTATTGAGAGGTATATCTTCATATTTCATCATCAAAAGCATAGTCATAAATAATCTATATAAACAACAATGTTATAAAATAAAACCCTTACATAAAGTCTTACTTCCTTCTCCTAGTTTTGAATATACTATATAGTAAATATATATTTAGGAAAAATCTATTCCACAACCAGACTCAAACATATTGTAAATTATAATATTAATTAAAAACTTTTACAAAAAATTTATTATAAATTCTTTATTTATATTATTATTCATGGTGATAAATTATTAATTTTAATTTTTGATTCGTTTCAGATGTTTTGGTACTTATTCTTATATCATGGTTATATAATATTAAGAATGTTTATAATGATAAAATTAAAATATATATTTATAATATTTTTATTGATAGTAATTAATAAATGTGAGGGATCTAAAACTAGATTATTCCATTCATAGAGATGAAAGTTTGTATCTATGAATAAACACATTTATTAGTTTTCAACAAATGGAACAAAAGAATGGAATATTATAATTCCCTATAAATAATTATTATTATATCATATGTTTCACATATATTCATTAAACACATCTTTATTACCATCCTTGTAAAACATGAATAAGAAGAAATGTTTCCCTCCATATTGGTGGGAGTCCACATGCACGTATGAGCAATAACATCATTTTCCAAAGGAATGGATGGTAAAAAGGTATATGTAAAAATTAACTCTATAAGAAGAATAATTTATTAAATAATATATATATATATAATCGGTCATTATATTGATCCATGAGATGTAGTGATAAAAAATGAAGTGCATCCATATGTGAGGTCAATGTCTTCCATATACAAGATTGATAAAATCATCATACATTTAATATAATAAGATATAGATTATAACATTCAAAATTTTTAAAATATAAATCTCATATCCAGATACCTGTATAATAGAAAACACCTAGCAAAAAATGGAATATAATATCCCATAAAATTATGATATATTAACTATAATAAATAATTTCAATAGATAAAATATCGTATAACTCATGTGAAACTGGTTTTAGTTTTTGGTACACACAACAATTATTTTTTTGATGTCTTGAGTGACATTCAATAACCAATTTTACAAAATATTATCAATAATGTTATTCAAAATTATAATTAACTTATAAATGCTATGATGGTAATTATTTATATGTTAAAATACCATATAAGTTTTTTTTACATATATGAAAATTGAATAAATTTATTACCAATTATTTATTAATAATAATAAAAACGAATTGAATAATAAAAAATGTTATTATAAAAACTATTTTTATACACCCAATAGAGCTTTTTCTAATAAATTAAATAATCCAAAACTATTTAATGATCTTAATAAAATTTATATTCATTATAATGCATCAAATGTTTTTGCATTCATCCAATATATTAAATTGGAATAAGATAAAAAACATATGCACAAATGCTATATTTTTTAAATATAGTTTGATGTGTTTGAAAAATGACCATGTTTTATATGTAAATGATGAAAATTTTATAAAATTATTTTTATAAAATTATTTTTGTAAAATTAACATTATTTATGAAATAAAAATTTACATATTATAATTTCATTTATTTTCTAATAGTGAAAAATTTGGAATTTTAACTGAAAACTGAGTTTTCATCTAAATAGTTTATAATGTTAAATTATATATTTTTATTTGGTTTTAAAGTAAAAAAATCAATTAAGAATCTATAATTCGAATTCATGTCATTCAAATAATTGTTATATGAATCTATATATAAAACTAGAGAAATCTTTTGAGCATTTTCACTTTAAAGACACAATTTATTATCCCGTCCGTAGGATTAAATTTAAAATACATTTTCTACTTTTTTTCTGTAGAATTTGGTAAAATAGATTCCATAAATGGAATAATAATAATTTATAATTTATAATAATTATATTATAATTTTTTATTGGCGTGATAATTTAAAAATATTAAAAATAATTTCATCAATTATGAGAAAATGAGTTTATCAAGAGGATAAACATTAGAAATAAGGTGTAAAATGACCTATATATTTGTATTAAACTTATTTTATAGAAATATTTCACACCGATCCATTTTATAATCCATAATAGTGAAATATTGGATCCAATATAAAATAAGAAAAATTTGATCACTCAATATATAAAAAAAATAGCAAAATGTGTCATATCCCCCACATATTAAAGCCCACAACCTCTTGTCTCTTCAGCGCACTAAAAAATATATTGAATCACCATTACATTCCCAAATCACATCCCAAAATACCTACCTAGATCAAATAATCCTTATTTTTTATGAAATCCATCAAATGATGGGTTTAGTGAAAACCTAAGTGGGATACCCAAAATAAGAGATAACATTCATCTAAAATCAATTTTATTTCATTTTCATCTCTTACTCCTTAAATTCATATTGTAAAATTTATATATAATAAACCCAATAAATTTCATATACTAAAATGTTTTATTCTATGTATATGAAATAAAAATTCAAACACCATCATCATATGTGATGTGAAATTGTTATTCATGTATACAGTGGACTACTACCTCATTATCCATTGTCTTTATATTCTCTATTACCACTTTTAGTGGTTGGAAATTATGTTGGATTTGTATACTAGATATGATATATCTGATATATCTGATATTTTAATTCTTTTTTCATTATTATATGACACATAACTTCATTCATTCCCTTTTGTGAGAATATGATAACATCGTATGTGTGTACGATGGAATACCACCACACGAAAAGATGTGATTCATTCACACATTAAACTAAATCTATTATGGATGTATTTAATATAAATATCTGATATTTAATGAATCCAACTATTATAAATAAAATTCCACTTGTTATGGAATTAAATTTATTATTATATATTATGGTCATCGAAAACACATTCATATCATTTGTTATATTATATCCAATCTGATCTAAAATACCATTAAGAATCATTACAATTGAAAAAAGAGCCATTGAACATTGATCAAATCATTAGTATAAATATCAGTTATTGATAAATCTAATTGTTACAAACAAAGGATGTGATGGCCTCAACTAGTCGGATTCTATCATATAAAGGCCATTCATCAGATCAACCAATGGATATTGCATCACTAGGATTTTCCATTGACCAATAAAAATATATGATCCGAAAAATTAAGCATGGGTAAACCATTTACATAATATGTTCAATATCATCAAGATCTCATCCAAAACCATATATTCCGAGTTACCCCAATAATATATCATTTTCATATACCATACCCATAGGGATGTTTATATTTAATATAGTGATATGTATCATTAACAAACTGACATGACTATTTATATTGTATTTTTAATAGAATAATGGTTATAATTATTTCTTATTATTACATTATTTGTGATTTTTCAATTGATTAAATAAAAATATAATTTCATTTCTGGTAATATTCAATTTCAATTAAGACACTTAAATAAATGAATTTTTTAAATTATAAAATAAAGAATATTTTCATATAATGGGATTATTAAATAATTGTTTTTATAACATTTATTGAATAATTTATATGAAGTCAAATTTAATATTTTTATGGGTTTAAAAACATTTATTGTTAAAAGACCTACAATATCTCAATAAATGTTGATTGATATTTCACAATAATAAATTAACAATATTATAAATGTAATTTGATGAAATAATTATAATTTTGGTGATTTTAACTTCAAAATTATGGAATAGTGAATTTTTTATAATATTATGAGATATTCTAATTTTTTCATTAAAATGAAATATAGTGTAAAATTATTGTTCGTATTATGACATCATAATAACTTCAATGTTGTAGATAAAATTGTCATTAAGGGTATTAATGACCAAATATATGTATTCCATTTATAATAATGTCATTTCATATTTAATTGATTAATTT
Organism: Viscum album; assembly: GCA_963277665.1. Taxonomy (NCBI): domain Eukaryota; kingdom Viridiplantae; phylum Streptophyta; class Magnoliopsida; order Santalales; family Viscaceae; genus Viscum; species Viscum album. Next base: position 799,127,343 of record OY728145.1, on the reverse strand, counting down.
TTCAAGGCCTCTATAAATCCTCCAAACTCATTAATATAGTTTATTATTTTAAAAACATTTATTTAGGATCATCACTCACTTCCACATTTGAACGAGTAATATTTTAATATGTTCAGACCATGGCCATATAAAATAATAAAAACCACTCTACTTTTTCCAAAACCATGGTAAAATCAAGGGAAGGTATTTGGTTCAAATATCATTATTATATAGTGTTTAAAACCAAAGTATGAGAAATAAAAAAAGTACTCCCCTATCATTAACTATATTATTAAACAATATATCCCGTTATTCTACACTAAAAAACTATATAAAAAGTCTTTAATCATTAATCCCATCTTTAGAATACTCCCATGGTTCTTCCAAGATCCCAAAAATCTCCTCGCGATCTTTCTAAATCACACTCTTAAGGTAAGTGATTTATCTCTCTCATGGTAATTCACAATATGCTATTCATTTATTCCTCTTAATTTCAATTTTTCATGTTGGGATATGTTCTTTTATATCAACATTACTATCCATTTTATTTTAAAATTATTATATAACCCTTTAAATATAATTGATCACTCCCGTGATCATTTTTTTATACCTGTTACCGTGTAGAAAATTAATAAGGGATCATATCCTTCTCTTCTTTATTCAATAATATTCACCATATTATTCCTTTATTCTCCATTTCAAAATATTGGAATATGTTCTCCCATGTCTACCTTACTTCCCCCATGAATAATACATTTTCAGAGTCCCATTTCAGTATAATTAATCCTTCCTTTGAACATTTATATTCCCCTGTAATGCTGCTAAAATTTCATCATCATTTTCCCTGTTGAATAAATGTGTAGTGAATACCCATTGCCATTTCCAATCATGTATTTTAACCATTAAGCAATTATACTTGTTTTATTCTGGATATATATGTATATATTCCACATTACATGATCATTGAATAAAATTGGAGATATATGAATTCATGTTTTATTATAAATGAGGCACACCTATGCATATGAATGAAATGAATAAGACATGTGAACCCAAACATATATTGATCTCCAATGCATTCATTATTTTTGTAGTCCTAGGATAGATCATTAATGTAGAATAGTTAGTGAACCTAATACATCATTATAATTTTTCACTATTATTTCATGGTATGTTAGCCTTGACATATGATTATGATTCAATGTTTAAATTTGTTTCGACATTTTCCCATATTTCCTTTATTTGATCATGGTATATCACACCTCATTGTTAATGTATATGATTTTATCCCCATTAGGTCCCATTAATATTCCCATTTTCTAACATGTAATACTTCATTTAGGTTATTCTATGTCAATTCCCAGACTATGATATATAGCTCACCAATTTCATATGTTTTCCCAAGGTTATCCTACGAAGAATAATATACGATAGAATAATATGATCGCGTTAAATAAGATTTAAATATTTGTTATTTATTCCTTGTTTTATGTATTTATGTAATGTACTAATTCGCAAATAAACTATAATGATTAAACTTCTTAATTGTATTTTGTGTAATATAATACAATGAATCATAAATTAATGTTTAATAAATGGAGGGATTTTCACATTTTCTATCAAAGAGATGTTTTTTTGTTTTTTTGAATTTGGATTAGAAACCCCGAGAGAAATCCTTAGAGATAAAAGTAAGTATAATAGGAAATTTATAATTACAATAAAATTATAGTCTAAGTGGGTTACAAGAAATTACATCCATTTCTAGTAAATATAGTTTTATGTGGCAGTGGTATAGATGTAAAAAATGTTAAAACCTAAAAACACAACACTGATCTAGACTTAATCCGGAACAACTACAGGACAATATATCATAATACGCACCTAGTTTGACACACCTAGGGGATATTCATTGGTAAATTAACTATCACATTATGAACCATTATTTAATGGAATAAAATTCCCTTCTGATTCTATGTTATAAAATAGATCAGGTATAAAATATATTGAAGTATATTAAATAATATTTCAAGGAATAAATTTCATTTACATGTTTTCCCTTTAATGTGATTTGATTCAAGTTATCATTTTTAATAGTTTGAAATTTATTGTCCCTAATATTTTTTGTAATGAATTAAATAGTTATAAATAGAAACCAATATTTAATTGAAGGGTTATCATCCATAGTTCTACAAATTTATTCACTTCAAACATGTCTATAAGAATAATAAAATCACTAAGAAAATCATGGAAGTTGAGTTGAATATTTAGTATGGGAAAATTATTGAATACCAATTATATAACTCCTCCCATATCAAAATATGTCGGATAAAATTCTGAATGAACGTTATTATACTCCCTTTGGTGGAATTATATGCAATTGTGGTTGTATATTGGATTTATCTGTATAAATCATACATGAATTTCTGTGATAATTAAATCACTCTCCATATCATAAATCATAATGTGAATCTATATAATTTCAATTATGTGGATGAAACATAGTTATCAATGAAATCTAAATCACTTATATAATTACCAATGATAATTAATTTATATGTTAAATGATTGAGTCTAATTAAAATATCATCTTTAATGATATTCTCATTTTTAAGAAATATATTGAAGTGTTTCCTAATGAATTTTCTGGTCATCCTCCTAGATGAGAGGATGAATTTTCAATATATCATATATATGAAGTGTTCCATTATAAAAGGCTCTATATGGGATGGTTTTTGTGGAACATTAAGTGCATAAAAAATACATGATAATCCGGGTGAAGGGTTCATATGCCCAAATGCATCACCTTAGGGTTCACCTATCCAATTCATCATGAATAATGATATGTAAATGCACCATCGCATTGACTATCCTAAGCTGAATAATATCACAACGATGAATAAATATCCCCTTCCATGGATTGGTGACTTGTTAGACCAACTAAGATGATCCCCATACTTCTCTATGTTGGAACTTCAGTTGAGGTATTATCAAGTATGGGTGAACAAAGTGGATGTCCCCACGATTGATTTCCAAACAAGGTTGTGGAATTATGTACTTAATTATCTCTTCGTATTAAATATTTAAATTTTATGGTCATATCGTATGAGACATTATTATCATATTCTATGAACTCATATATATTTATATCATTATATACAAAATTAATTTCATACTCCATGCAACTATTTTGATTATCACATTTGTTGGATTTTTATCACACCTATTAATTATTGTCTGTACAAAAGGGATCATATGTGTAAATGAGATCATAATGAACTTTTATGATGATGTGGTGAAATATTTCATCCAATTTATTCTATTGTATACAATATTTATGTGTTATATTCTAATTTAAAAAAAAGTATTATGAGAATATTCTATGAAGCGACTTTTGGGGACCTGCTATCATGTAAAATGGTATTATTGTATTGGTCACAATTAGATCTAGCACTGTATTCCTTCTTTAAAAAGATAGGAAAAATTATACCTTCGATGGTGATGGTGTTGTTTCATTTATAGAAATGAGATGATTAGATATTGAACCTTCCATGTATTTCCAAATAGAGATCATTTCGTACTTCATGTATTAAATTTTGATTTAACGCATCCCCATGAATCACTTAACCATCACTATGCTATATTAGATGATGGTTAATTAATTCACTAGATACCGTTCATATTTGAACAACAATGTTCTGTAGAATATGGGTTTTAATTTTGAAAGAAAATAAAACTTCGAGAATGTTAGGAATCTATAAATATCTACCTCATGAAAATTTATAATAGAATCAAATATTTACCATGGAGGGATTCTAATTATTAAAACATGAGGTATTCCATGGTATATTTTGTTTGTAAATATATTCTCAATGTATAAGGGATTTTATGAAAATTTATATGAAAATTGAGGATTATCACTAGAGGATATTGATCCTCACTTCATGAGTCATCCCATGGTCATCACACAATGAAACATCGGTGGGTACCCAAAAAATCTATGTATCATCACCAATGGTATTTTATGTTCAACACAATGTTTCCAAATTATAAAATGTAGAATAAAAAATTAAAAATATCCCTTTTCTTTTTAGATCATATTTATGTTATCATATTTTTTATTCAAGTTAAATATATTACACCATAAAATATAAAATAATTTTTTTTATTTTTTCCATGCAATGAATCATAAGTTGTTTAAAAATAAAAAATATGGGAAAATACAATTATTATTATTAAAAAATGTTCTTAAATCCACATAACCAAAAAGTGAATAAAACTAATACTCTCATTGGCATGTTCTAGTAATTTTTAAACAATTTGATATAATATTTCTAATAATATATGTTTTTTCCCTAATAATATATCAAAATCAATCACTCTAAATGTACCATTTTTTCTTCTATTATTATTGAATTACATTTCCTAAAAATAGTGTATCTAGTTCATGGTATCAACACATGTTTTGATTCAGTTACATTAAAAAATAATATTACAGAAAACCAAATTTATGAAAACATTTTATGTTATATAACTATTTGATCAACAATAAAAAATCATTCTAAAAAAAATAAAAATAATTTATTAAATAATTCGTACTGCAAAAAATACTCTTAGAATCTTTGAAAAAATTACTAACTTATAAATAGAAAATAATTTTATTGAAAATATTGTTTATTATAAGATTAACTAAATATGTTAGATTTTTTAAGGGTATTAATTTTTTATTAATTCATAATAATTTATATTAACTGGAATTAATTTTAGATATTTGTTTCAATATATAACAAACCTTATATTTGTATTTTATATTATTATTTATATTATCATCAGTTTAATCATTAATATTTTGATCAACTGAAATCGTATAAATAAAATTTAAAAAATAGTTTATACTGTAATTTAATTATATTGAATGTTTTGATATTTTTAAATATTATATTTAAATTATTTTATTTTATTTATTTAATTTTACATTACTCTAAGGAATATTATCCTTATTTTTTGTTATTAATAGTTATATATATAACCATTTAAATAATTAGAGGTAATGTTTTATTTATCTACAATGAATTAGAATTTTGAAAATTTAAAAAATTGTATTTTTATATTTCAATGATGTTGAAAAAAATATTCATTATTATATGTAAATTAAGAATATTGACATGAATTTATTATATTTTCTGTAGTTATAATATAAATAAATCATTGTAATTACATGTAATATTTTAAATGAATACACATATTTTGTATCATTCCATTCCTATATTACATTAATAACTATTTTAAGATATTTTTCCTAGAATGTCACTCTAGGTGTCTATAACTTTCAACATTTTCACTTTATTGATTTTATAATAACTGATATCCATTCAAATTTTCTTCTTTATTATTGGGAAATCTTGTTGGATATGAAATTTTCTCCTAACATTGATAAAAATGTAATTCTGTTGATTCATTTTTCCCATTCCCATATTTCTAATAAACATTCATGAAACTCATCATATAGATATGTTTTTTCATTTTTAACTCAATTTTTTTATGTTTAATATTTTCTCATCCTAATCTATTTGAATTTAATTCATACAATTTTGATTTGAAAAAAAAATTATATTTATTATCAAAAGTAATAATGATAATATATTTTTATTTTATTTTTTTAAAATTTAGTATTATCCTTCTATTCATTTAACATTTTTCATCTCTATTCAAAATTAAATTTCATTTTTCATTTTTTCCTAATTAATAAATCAAAACATAGTTGTCATAAATTATTTATTTCAATAATTTCCCTCTTATTAGACTCCATTTTTCTATGAATAATATCAAAAATCCATTCTTTGAGTTGATCATCATATCAAGCATTTTTAAATATATATTTTAAAATATTTATCATTGACAAAAAAATTTTATTATTTGAGTTATTCTTCTCTAGGATGAAAATCAAAAGGTTGAAAATTTTCTCACAGCCTAACTCTGCGAGTTTCCAAAACTCTAGATGTAACAAATTTTTTTATTTCAATCATTTTACAAATTAAATTTTTTATTTCACATGTTTAGAACTAGATATATCTTCTCTATTTTACCAAATAAAATATAATAGTATGAACATTATTGTATACATGTTATTCACAATTTTGTTCATGATAAAATATAACAATTCCCTTCTATTGAACATATCCATTTTTTACAAGATGTTAATGTTTATAGATCTATTGTTAAAGATAGTTAATTAAAAAACACACCATTAATCATAAAAGGGTCAATATAATATAGTCAGTAGTGTCAAATTTATATTTTTTTATAATTATAACTGGTAAAACCACCATCAGATAACATATTTCCTCTTACAAAATGCCCAATGTATGGATAATGCTCTTTAAAATGATAAATTAATAATGATTATAAATTTTTGTATATTAATTCTAATAAATCTTATATTTTTTTAAATACCTATGATGATTAATTCAATCCCGAGTATTGATAGAAAAAAATATACATGAGTGGTAGGGGTAAAAGGTTCTTAAAAAAGTAATCTATTCTGCCTATATAAGTATTATGTTTCTTTTATATTACCAATAAAAACTATGATGATAGTATCAAAATTATAAATTTATAACAAAAAAATTCAAAAAAACATCAATAATTTGATCGATATTTTAACTATTACTAATTGAAGAGTTTAGATAATAGAAAATCTAAGACAAAAAATTGATTTTTTGTTAGAAAAATATATAAATATTTATAAAGATATTATTTTAATAAAATAAAGAAATATATATTTAGATCTATATACAAGATTTAACAAACAAGAAAATGAAAAAATAAAACACATTCATGATTTTATTCATACGAAAAAAATTATGTTATATTTAAATCAGAATGAAAATTTCTTTAACTAAAATATTTTTATTTAAGGGTTTATTTAAATGTTTAATTTATAAATTTAACAATTTTTATTATAAAAAATTACTTTTTTAATGGTAATATAAAAATTTAATTTCATTGAAATTAAAGGTTTTTCAAAAAAAAAGTTTTTTCAGTAAAAAATGACAAATATTAATTTTTGTCTACATATATTTTATGTTAAATAATTTAAGTAATATAAAATTACCTTTATGTATTTAATATGATTTAATTTAGAATATTTAATTTATTTTTAATACAATCCCCTTAAAATATTTTTAATTTTCATTATATTAGTTATTAATATAAGTTTTTTTCGTGTTTAAGGGGGTTGAAGCCTATTTTATTACTATGACAGAAAAGGACACAATATAGTTGGGTCAAGGGATACATATTACATAGCCCACCAGACAATATAAAATTTTCCTAAATCATTACTATGTAAATTCATTCATGTATGATGCCAGCATCATCAACCCCTATGTTAGCACATATGTCAAAAATTGTATGGTAAATCCCCCATGAGGTTTTAAAGGAATCAGATCATTATATTTTGGAATATGTTAAATGAAATTTGAAGATAATATATAAATAAATCTTAATTATGATTCATTCAATGTTTATTATTATTATTATTTTTACTATAAAAACAGTTTTATTAAAAAATTACAATATTGAAAACTCGATTTTTCATTACATCTTTTATTTGATTTATATTATATTTTACAACTTCTATGAATTTAATTTGGTAAAATTGAATCCATATTTGGAATCAGCATAATATATATTTTCTCAAAAGGTTAAAATATTTTATTACCATAAGGAATTATGAAAATAGTTTAAATAAATTACCACAGTTAAGGTAAGAATGTTTGAACCAAAGGGGTTAAACTAAATAGAAAATGGAAATCTTGACCTGAAAACATGTATAGAATATTTTTTATGGCCATATATAGACCATATAATGTATAATTATATATAATTATCCATTTTTACCCTTTTGTATTGTGAAAAAATGTGTGTACACCATTATATTTTAAAAAATTACTAGTATTCTAATAAACATACTTATAAAAGCCAAAAAAATATCATATGTTATAAAAAAATTCATTCCCTTTTTATTTTCTCCCATCCTTCCAAAATAACATCCCAAATTCTATATCATTATCATTCAATCCTTGGTTTCATCATAAATCATTTCTTGGAATACAGTAGGTACAATTATATAGAAGTAGATCAAGATGAGGTAAAATTCAATACTTTGAGTTTTTTTGTTATATTTTATTCCCAATATATAAAATAAAAATTATTTATTATTATATAATAAAATATTTAGCTCTAATATACTCATAAATTATTATTTTAAGGGGATTATCTATTTCATTATACTCTTCCCTCAAATGAAAAATGTTAATGTCGCTCGTGTCTGTGGAGGACTACCGCCACCCAAATTGATGTGATAGGTATTCCATAAGGACCTATCAGGGATGAATATTATGGTGGATATAAATTATATATATGACATTATAACATATTTATACCTACAGTTCCATTCTGTTAGGGATATGATAACATTGCTCATGTGTTCGGGGGAGTCCTACCTCACAAAGCAATGTGATCCCTTTTTCATTAATGATTTATATGGAAGGTGATAAGGATAATGTTAAAGAATATATGATATATACATAAAAATATTATATTCATGAAATATTTATCATTATAAATATAGTATATTTATTATTATTTATTATCTTTTCACTCACTTTAAAAAATTAACATCGTTCATGTACTTGTGGACTAATGCCCCCACTATGTGATGTGACTATTTTTTAATCACCCCACCATAGAGATGATATTTTTAATAATCATAAATTCAATAATATAGTATAAATGACATTATCATTATTTCTGATGTTTAAATATTTCTTATATCATTTATATAATGATTGATGAAAAATTGAAATGTTACTCGTGCTTACGTCTCGAATACAATTTCCTTGATGATGATGTAGTTAATTTTTCATACACATATTCCATTATATGTAATAATATTTTCATGTATTTATAATGAAGATAATTATTTCATGATTATTATTTTGAATTTTTTAAACAGTGACCCCATTGATTATAGTCAACCATCTAAAGTCATTTTTGACTCATATTTCTAATATCATGGAAACATATGACATAAAAAATAGCTTTTTAAGTAATAATATATAATATGGTTATAATTGAATTAAAAGGACTAATAAACTAAAAAATTTTCATAAAAAAATTATTTAATTAACGTATGTTTATTATTCATAATGATAAATAATGTATGTGATGATTCGGACTTAGGTTATGGGACTTCATCTCAATTTCTTTTCGATGAGGCATAATTTTATGTTATGAAACAAATATTAATAGGTGTATATACAAACATATTAGCATGTAATATAATTAATTTCCCTCTAAACATGTTATTAATTTATTTAAATTTTATTTATTCATGAGGTTTTGGATTGAAATATTTCTAATGTTTTAATGGATTTTTTTAAAAATAGTCTCTATTAATTATTTCCTTACAACATAATATCTCCCATGTAAATGATTTTAAAATGATCTTTTGAATGATATTATAAGTAAATAAATAATATATTTATTATATTTTTGGTATATTTTCCCCCTATTTAAAAAATTTTAAAAGGGATATTTGTAAATTGTTTATACTAAATATTTTGGAAAACATCAAAAGAAATTTCCTATTTTAAACATATACATAGAAAGAGACTTTTTTTTCCAATATGATAATTATTTAATTTCTAAATTCCTTTAAAATTATTCATGTTTCCTTAAATTAAAAACAACTATCACTTTTCTAGGTATTTTTTAATTTAATTTTTTTAAATTGTATTTTGATTGAGAAAAGTTTATTCATATAGATTAAAAAGTGTTTTCATTGGTTTTTATGATGAAAATTTAGAACTATAAAATATATTAATAATGATATAATACTTGTAAATAGTTTATGATGGTTTTTTCTTGATAGTTTCTGGTGAGATAATTATATCTTATACAGCATGTTCACCCAATTAGCACTCCATTGCACTATGTAATGATTGTGTTCTACATAAATGTCTATTCGATGTTTGTTGTATGGATATTAGATTTTTTAATGGTTTTGAAAGGGTTTTCTGAGATTATGGTCCAATTCATCAAAATGAATTTTCTATAATTTTTAATGATAATTCATAAAAATGATTTATTTGGAAAATATATTTTAATTTACATTTTTTGAAAAATGTGAATTCCCAAAATGGGAAAACACGAATTTTTTAAGAAAATTATTTCATGGGATTTAATATTTTTTCCTAGATTAAATATATTCTTTTTTTATGTTGTTTAAAATTATTTTCGTTCTTGTTACATGTTTCTAAAGAAAACATAGGACTGAATGATCGATAAAGGAATTAAATAGGCCATCTTGAATGATGTAAATATTTGTCTACATAAAAATCATTTTTTAAGAACAAGATATTATATGGCATCAAAAATTAAAAATAATAAGATGTGATGAAATTTTATTATTTGTTTATGTTATGTATGAGTTGCAAAATAATTCTCTATAACACTAAGCATTAAAAAATACTCAAATGAATTAGAATGATTTTTGGAATTAAAACTAAATATTACGTAGTGTTTAACTAAGGGTCCTTATTGTTTTTATCAGAGTGTTTTTTATATTTCATTAAAATTTTGGATAATATTAAAAACATAATAATGAAATATTTTACATTATGGTTACATTTTTAATGATATAGACTAATAATATTTCATTATATCTTCATCTAAAATATTCATGTTCAAGAAGTTTTTCCATAGAGGAAAAAAATAATCTAGTGTGTGATAGATTTATAAATTAAATATCCATCATGATTATAATCCAGATACGGCTCTAATTAGAGTATATTAGTTTGTTATAGTGATGTATTGGTTGATAAAGGCTATAACATTTTGTGGATTCCAAGCCAAAGAAGAACCTAATCTACATTAATGGAACATGTCTATAGTGGAGCACTTCATGTGGAAACATCCTCCATAATTCAGTGGTTTATATGAACTTATGTGAGCATGATGATGTAACAATTATATGGAGAATATATTTCATGTCACGTGATGTTCAAAATGTCCAAATGAAAATATCTCCATTTATCATTTTTATGGTTACGCTGATTGATGGTGGGCTATGCTAAAGTATACCATAGAGAATGATTATCTTGTTTACATGGAATTGTTAAAATTTAAGGATAATTTTCATGATAATTATTTCCCAATAGTTGTTTTAAATTGTATCTACATAGAATTAATGGATAAAAGGGAAAGTTATGAATATTTTATGCTGGAATATGATGTAAATTTTAAAATACTTCCCATGTACGTACCCGATTTCCTTCAACAGATTGACTGTAAAATTAATAATTTTTTTTTTATGGTTTGAAACTATTTATATAAAATAAATGGGAAGTAAAAGAATTTTAAAATCTATGTTAAATTTTAATTTTTCTGAAAAATTTGAGATAGAGTTTTCTAATATAATTGTGATCTATTATGATGATACTATGAAGTAGATTGTATAAAATGATATGGGTTAACACACAATAATAAAATATGGTAGTATGTAAATGATGTTCCCATATCTTGTTAATTATGGTAAAAAGTACCCTAGATAATGTCTTATGAAATCAAGGAAGTTTCATTGATGCTGAATATATGTCCATATTTCCCATGGTTTTATGAAAAAGAATCTATATGAATTATATAATGGAGTACCTTATAGGTACACAATGGTGATGTGTTTTAGTTTCAGTGAGTTAGGTTATTATGTTAATGTGTTATTGAACTTAGTAACACATGATAGAAATCATCTAGGTAAGAAGCTAAAGGGTGTGGAAATATTTATATCTACTACTATAGTTGATTTTATTCTATTAATTGAAGTTGTGAGAGGTCTATTACATTTCTATTTGAATTGTTATAATTCCTTGTTTATCTCTAGATATTTACATTAATTCAATTTTAAGGAAGTATTATGTATATTTGGAATATAGAATCATAAAATTATGATAGAACATTTAGATAAAAAATAAAATGGAAATATGAATTTATCCATGAATTATATGAGTATTCATGTTGTTATCAGTGGAATAGACTTTTATATATATCTTGTCGAACTATTCATTGTATAGTTTTATATCATTTTGGATATGGATTAGAATTTATTTAATCATGATATTAAATATTTTAGAGCTATGAATGTTTTGTTCAATGATTCCTTGTCATTCATAATATACAAAGATGCTATGAAATATATTAGTGACCATAATTAAATTTATTAATTGTGTATTATATAAAATAATAAATTTTGTCCAAATTAGTGATTTACTAGTAATAAATTATTACATGTAGGTATTTTATGATGATTTTTCTTATTAACTTGTGATCAATAATATGTATTCACATTTTACATAGTGCATTATGATAATACTATTTCAAAGCCTCTTATCGAATTGGTCAAGTGGAACTTTTGTCATGGAAAAAATTTATATTAGTCACCATATAAATGTTTCCCTTTCCTTAAAACATCACCATGGGGTGTTCCATTTTTTTAATAATAATGTCACTTTTGTGGAAATTTTCATTTAATATAGATCATTTAATAACATCACTGTTATGAAAAAGTATTATTTTCCTCATATGGATGGTATTTTGATCATCCCAAGGGAGCCCAATAGTTTTTGAAGGTTAACATGGGGTTTACGTACAATCAGTAGATGGTGTAGTAATATAACATTCCATAACATTTCAAAGACACCATCTTGGACAAGATATTTATACTATGAGTGTGCAGTTATTCCATTTTTGGTAATCTAATAAATAGTTTTTATCTATGGATATACTCAATAGTATTTTTCATGTGTTTTTGTACTTGTTTATGTTTTTTTTACTATATTTTTGGTGTATTATAAAAGTTAGTTTGAGAAATAAAGTCACCATAAAACTTTTTTCAAGACATAAAATAAAAGAAATTATACGATAGTTTTATTTATCTTGATTTTTAGTTGTAAAAAAATTAATTCCATGTAAATATAATTTCATAAATGTGATAAATTTTGACATTTAATAAATAAAAGTTGTTGAATAATAGCCAAGACCAAAAAATATCATATATGTATAGAGTTTTCTTGTATTGGAATGTTACTAAACTCTATTTCTTAACAACTTCTCTTTGAAGTCCATAACACAAAATAAGATATCTCTAAAAGTATTTAAATTAAAATACAAAAAATAATGTGATGATTGTATCTTGGAATTAAAAATAATGTTGATGATTTCTCAGGATTTGACCATACCTTATTGAAATGAATAATTTATCATCATGATTTATGTTTCATTGAAATGACATGGTATTTTTCTATGGAAAAATGGTCATTTAAATTATTATGCTTTACGTTATATGAAATCAATGGAGTTATATTATACTTCACATGATAGGGAATTATTTTTTGTGATTTTTCATTAAAAAAGATGGTGAAACATTTTTATTCATTAATTTGTAAAATATATACTAATCAAGAAAATTTGAATTATATATTCACTGATAATGAATTAAATAATTAAACAAGAATATAGTAGTAACTACTAAAGCATAATTATTTCATGATTATTTATAATGCCAGAAAATTGAACAATCTGGATGATTTTAAGAACTTAAAAATTAATAATAGATTAACCATGTTATGTTTGGAATGTTACCAGTTTTTTAATTAAATGATAAATGTTTTATTATATTTTATGGATGGTGAGACATCCTATTTTTTGTTTTTGTTTTCAATTTTGTAAATGTTTCCAAAACAATTCTAAAATCTCAAATGGGTGATCAATATTTATAGTAATATTTAGAATTATAAATTAATTTTATGTGTTGATATATTCATATTGATGAAGAAGGTGTTTTAAAATTTGGATAAATATTGTGTCTTCCTTTTGACTCCCAGTTAAGGAATGAGTTGCTGAGTGATACTCATAGTTCTCCATTTTCCATTCACCTAGGAAGAAATAATATGTAAAGAGACCTTCATGAGTCTTACTATTTGGATAAAAAGAAAATTTATAATAAATAAATTACCAAGAATTGTTTTAAATTTCTTTAGGTTAATGAAGAAGGAACATTTCTAAAGGTAATTATTCAAATTTTCTAGTTCTAGAGTGGAAATGGAAAAACATATCTATGGATTTTATGGCAAATATTACCAAGACTCCCTACCATAATAATTAGATTAGGGGTTTTTAATGATCAATTAAATTTATAAATGCATTTCCTTACCATTAAAGATATAATTTCTTTAGATTATCTTTATTAACATTATCGAAAGGATATAGTAATGTTGCATGGAGTTCATATCTACATTTTATTTGGCCATAATATTAGGTTTACATTCAATTTATTGAATGGACATTAGATGCCATTTGCAACTGAATCAACTCTCTATTTAAATTTCATTATCAAAACAATGGTTAGTATAATTAAAAAATTTAGACCATGGATAATATTGTACATTAATTTTGAATGTATTTTAAGGTAATTTTGGATAAATATATTATATTGGTTTTTTTCTTTAGATAAAATTTCAAATTACATTATACAGATAGAAATATTTGAGGCATTATATATAATGTAGTGACAGATAAAAAAAGAGGATGATGTGGTAGAAAGGAAGTTGTTCAAGCAAGGTTAGTTGGGGAAATTTTTTATAAGGTTCTGTTGATTAAGAAACATATTGGGACTAATAACATATTGAAAGAAAGGTTTTTAGGTCCCTGGAATCATGGTAGGAATCTATTTCATCTATGGGGTTATGAATAAATAGATCTGAATAAATTATTATAACCTTGCTATAATGGGGAATTACATGGCCTATAATTCATTTACACGATATATAAATATTAGGGAAAGAAATCAATTAAAAATAATCACATATTTTTATTTAATCCCAAAAAATATACATGTTATTAACCTACCATACACATGTCTCTAAATGCGATTACAAGGTGTGAAATATCAATGATTCCAACATTTCACTCCAAACTTATCTAGACCACTTATATGCCTTGGCTACATGAAAAGGATCAGTTTTCTCAAATATAGTCCCTTACATTATATACCTTCATGAAATTCTCATCCTTAGGAATATAAAACAAAACTGTTTGGGAAATCAAAAGGGGATGTCCAAATAGACACACCATGAGATACCTCGAAAAGGCCTCGCCACCATAGTAGCTCAACCACCTCACTTAGAAGAATAAATAAAAAATCCACACAACCAAAAAAATATATCTCATAACATACTCCTTTTTGAGATACCATATAATACCTAATAACATAAATTTATAAATTTTTTATACATAATGGGTTAGTGTGAATCTGATTATTTAATTGTTTTGTAAATTTAACAATATGCCAGTCCCCCTCAATTATGAAATGGAACACACTCCACAAACTTTTTCTCATCTCCTAATCAAGTTGAATCAATAAAAACATCCCAAATAAAATTAAAATTTTCATCCACTCATTTGAGAATATTTATTTGGGGAATAATTCCATCATTGAATGGATTGGTGAAAAGCTTATGTTGTTACCTTATAAAGAGGAGACATTCTTCAATTGTCATTTTTATTTAATTCATATATTCAACTCCATGAATTATTATTAAAACCTAAAGATATAATAAAATATGAACATTCCATATACTATAATGTTTTTATGTGAAGGGAATTACCAAAATCTATATCCCTATCACTAAATGGATTGTGAAATCATAATTTATGTGTATAGAGGACAACCGCCTTGCGAACTGGTGTCATTTGTTTTTTTCCATTACCATATTTAATGGGTTAGTATGATAATGGATATAAAGTAAATATGTGATATATATAGAAAAATTATACCTATATATTCATTATATCATATCTATCTTCTTTAATTTCCATTATTTAGGTGATACATTAACGTCACTCATGTGTAGGATGGACTACCGACGTGTGAAGAAATGTGATTTTTTTCACAATTAATTTATGTGGAAGGTGATAATTATAAATTTAATGAAAATATGTGATTTAAATAAAATAATTATGGTATTATTACATTAATATAAATCATAAAAAATAATATATCATTTTCTTTGTTTCACAGAAATACAAAAACATCGTTCATGTTCATGTGAACTACCGCATTCATGAAATGATGTGACTCTATATTCATCACCCAAACATAGGAATAATATATAAGTATAAATAAATAAATAATATGTTTTTTTATATTATGAAAATTTTTAATTATGAAATATTACTTATCTTAATTTTATTATAATAATTGAAAAATTGAAAATTTACTCATGCGTACGTACAATCTACAATATCCTTAGTCATAACATATTTCAATTCTCATAACCATATTTTCGGATTTGTCTTAAAACTATTGTTTTTATATAAACAAGATATTTGTTCTATTATTATTATATAGATGATGAAACTAAATAACATGAAAAATAACCAAAACAATCATAAAAAATAGGAATGAGAAAACAAGACAATCAACAATCAATGTAATGAAAATAAAAATAGATAATTAACTAATGAGTGATAATATGTTATTAAGATACGATAAAGTATGTTAAAAATATTAATATTGACCTATTATAAGTTAAAACATATTTAAAACAACTATAATGGTTGTTAAAAAATTTGAACTATAAGAAAGTATGAGGAAAGGGATATCATCTCAATTTTATTTTATTGAGGCATATTGTAATGTCAAACACTTAATTTGCTTCATATTGTGTTTATAATAAAAATTTGATAGTTAATATCATGATTCTTTAATAATTATTGGAATTTTATTTCTTAATTTCAATTATCACTTCCAAGGGGATATGATTAGGAAATTACAATGTTATAAAACATATTCTATAATCTCTTTTTCTTTTATTATTGTTTACATTCTTTTGAAGTAATGAGTATCTTGATATAATTTTCTATTGGAATATAAATTTTAAAAAAATCACTATATTATTGATTGATAGATATGATTATTTCATAATCCAAATAACATTTTTACCAATAGTGTTTACTTTGAATGTTAATCGATTAATTGTGGAAATATTGATAAATTTGTATCCCTTATTTTTTAGGGATATTTTTTGATAACATATAACAATTAATAGATTGAATTTATCAATATATATGTGAGGAATGCATTGGAAGTATAGTGACAGGTGGTGACCGATATAATAAATCCCCTTAATCCATTGTTCAGTCTCAAGTGATAGATGAGTTTTCCATATTAAACGGGTTTCTACATGTAGTATTTAAACTATTTTGTTAATTTTCATGATAGTATTGGAATCATGATACCAAAGATCATGGAGTCCTATAATTAGTCATTTAATTATTTTTTAATTCAGATATTAATATCCATTATATTTTCACCGTGATATTATCTCTTAAAGCATTTTATTCCCAATTTCTTGATTAAATATCATATGATTTCAATTATTTCACTTCCCATATTGATTATTAGTTATATTATTTTGATAGTCAATATTCTAAAATGTAATATGTGTTAATTTATTTACAACTCCATAATGATTATTCTTATCTATTCATGATCTATTGTTCTATACATAGACCTTATAGATAATTTTAGCTCACATAGTTTAATCAATAAAGAATAAAGTGTACAATGTTGGATATACCTGGATATTATAGATGGAATAATGAGATTATTAAGACAAATTATATTGTATTCTTTATGTTCAAATATAATATAGAATTCATGTATGCATGTTTTTTACTAGGGATAAAAAATGATTCACTCATTCAGTATATGACAACATATATCTATGTTAATGTAATATAGTACGACAACAGCTTGGGTTTAATTTTTTGGGGCCATTATAGATAAGACATATGATAACATTTTACCATTTATCTATATTTTATAAAAAAACTCTTATTAAAATCATTATCACTATGGATAAATGATATGTTTTTCAAGCATATGTTGGTTCATAATTATTTGAAATTTTATATTGATCAAGGTTATATCATCATTAGAAATTTAATATTCCTAATAATATTTATATTTATCTATAATTTTTAAAGAGTTAAAAATAAATTACACTATTAATGGAGACGGTAGGATATACATTTTCATAATCTCTTTGTCTATTTTGTGTTAATAGAATGAAAAAATTGTACGTAATAATTCATATATTAAAAATTATTTTTATATCATATATATCATAAATATTCATCAGATCCATTAATTTTACCATGGATTCATAAACAATATAAAAAATTCACATCGCTTCGTGGAGATAGTAGGCAACACATACCTATGAACAACATTTTTATTATCAAATGTATTGGAATGTAATAATCTATAAGTGACAATATGTTAATATTAGTAAATATAAGTCATTAATATCATATATATATATATCCATAATTATATATTTCAATAAAAGTAGGTGACTTAAAGTGAATTACATCGGTTAAAAATGTGGTAGTCCTGTATACACATGATCGATGATTTCATTTGAAATTTGATTGAATGTGATATGGATATAAGTTATTACATTGAGTTAATAAAATATATGTATATGAAGGGTATTCGTATTAGAATTTAATCTTTGTTGAATATGATATTATGGATGTTGAAGAAGAAGTAAAATGAAAACACATGGTTAATAACATTACCTATTCTTTGGAAATCCTATTTAAGATTATAGATATAGCACTACTATAATGGTTTATTATCAAAACATGGATTCTAAGATGTGTCATAAAATTTAACAAAGTAATTTTGATAGTGATGTTCTGAAATAAAAAAAAAATTGGAGTGAGAATAGGATTATAGAAGGGGTGTTATTTTATAAGTGGGGTAGAGGACCAATTTGTAATAATTTTTTTGAATAAAATATATAAACATACTATTAAAAAATAATGGAAGAAATCGACCATTAATAATATTATATGATATTGGGTCAAAATATGGTGTTCCAATAGTATTAATTAATGTTTTTATTTCATTTAACTCACATTATTATAGTTTAAACACTTTGTAAACCTCTTTTAACCTTTATTGTGGCAACATATGTTTAATTTATTAAAATTTATAATATCAAAAAATTATGTTTACATTATAACCTAACCTAAATTATGATGATTTTAAATATTAAATAAAAATTTACAAAATAATTTCATAGAAGTGGCTTAATTTAATATAACAATATACCTCCAACATGATTATATTTTTCTTTCCAAAGAAAATTTTTTCTTTAGTTTTAAATGATTAACAAAAATAGTAACAATATAATTGATTCCAAATATACTAAATTAGATTAATAATAATATTATTAAACTAATTTTATTTTCACAAAAAATTTAAACCTAATATAAATTTATAAATTATTTAAATGGAAATATAATTTATATTAAAAATAAATAATTTTATCTATTTATCGACATATTTAAATTTTCAAAAAATTATAGAAAATATCATAGAAAGTTAGTTTTTTTATTATTATTTCATAAAACATAGTTCCAATGAATTATATTTTTTAAATGCGGAACATTTTAATATTATAATAAGTGAAAAAATGAGATTATACAAATTTTTAGATAAAAATATTTCTTTAAGAATAGAAAATGATTTATTTTTATCCCATTTGTATAAAAATTAGGTAAATGATAAAAAAACATTATTGAATATATATCATGTAAATTTAACTAAAATAATTCACCAATAATTATTACATTAATTTATTTTGATAAAAATTATTTTTTTGCATAAAATGGTTTCATAGGAAAAAACAACTTTTACAATAAATTGATTTTTATTTTCAATTCCCATATATTGATTACCATTGATTTAATTTAATAATTTGAAAAAATTATTACTTTCATAATTTAATTTTTCCAATTTTAGCCATAAATTAATTGGCTAGATTATAAATATATACCAATGATATTTCATTTAGACTATAGGGTGTTAGTTTGTCACGCTATCAAATAAAAATAATTTATTTTTTAAAAAATATATCATAGAATAGTGAGTTGTTACATTATAGAAATCGTAAAATGAATTTTTCCTGTGAAATTATTTTAATCTTATTCAACAAAATGAATTTGTTACTGCTCACCTTTATCGTAAAAATTTTGTCAACTCTAATATTCCTTAATGTGATTATAAATAGTTCTAATATTATCTACCATTTCTTTAGTTATCTTTGTTCGCTTTAGGTTTTTTTATCTAATATCATTTATTCACATTGGAGTATAACAATTCATTACATTGATGGATTCATATAAAACCATCTAAATAAATGATTGAAATATAATGTTTTATAAAAACTGTAGTAGAGTATTGTGTTGATCCGAAAACCTTTAAAATTTAAAGAATGAGATCTTATTGTACCCTATATGGATTCAATTGTTCTCCTAGATAAGTATTATTTGCAAATACAGTTATTATCATTAAAATTAAACAATGTATCTTGAGACTATTGTATAATTCACCGAAACAACAATGAAAACCTTGGTTCCTAATTAGATACCATAGAATTGGTTACTCTATTCAACATTACCACTTCCATAATGAATAATCTGGAATGATGATCAAGATTGAAATTGTATAAAAAAAATTAAGTGTTCTAAAGTATTACGGTGATTAGTGAAAACCAAAATTCAATTATATAATTTTGTATATTTGGTAAGTCTCTTAGAAAATACCCAGGTGATGTTTTCTTATCCCCATTCTTGTATAGGAAATGTTTGCAAAATAAAAATAAAATATTATCTCTTAGTATTAAATTAATGAGATAATAAGCATTGAGATAAAAAAGTTTAAATATCTATATTCATGAAGTCCCAAAACAGTTGTCTTTTCGATATATGAACATCATAAGACATCCTTGATGAAAAGATTGTAAAAATATATGTGCCTCTTGTAATATCTCCAACATGAAATTTTAAATGGATGGAACAAATACATAGTTACATAATCTTATCAATAAATCATAATCAAATTTTAACATAGGATCTTTTCCAACCATTATCTACAGGTTTACATCTTCATTTTGTTCATTATTAATACATCCAAAGATAAATAATTATGCACTTATTGGGAGATATAGGATCCTCCACCATTGTTCAGGATTTCCATATCCATAAATTAAAAGAAATAAATTTTTAATATTTTTTTATCCTAATCATATATAATATTTCATCATCCTTCCAATATAAATCAATGGCCACCATGTTCTCATTAATTGGGTAGTAATTTATTGGTCAATCATAATCATTTATTAGCTCTTACCATCTCATCTCATGAATATTCATCTCTTTTTAACTAAATGTATTATTTATGAATTTACAATCAGTACCTATATAACATATTATCCCATAATAATAATTCCTCTATATGATTGATGAAAAAAATTATGAAATCTAACAATAAAACTAAATTTGGGAAATTTTTCACATGAACCTAAAATTAGGATCAATAAAAAAGAATAATTCTATCATTCATCAAGATAACACATAACAATCACTTATTTGATGCATCACTATAGATTAAAATCCCTTCTCCACTATAGGGTAATAAATGCACATGTGTGTATATTAAAATTTTATTAAAATCCTAAATTTTTTATCAACATTCATATATCCAAAGAAACATGGAATTCATTCACTTAAACCGAGAAAATGTATTATATAACCGTGGGATATTATACAAAGAGAACTTATAATATCTATCCAAATCAATAACAACATGGGGTATAGTAACTATAATCTCTCTAACCTATAATTAAATAACATTTTTTATGGTTCCACCAATATTCTCTCAATTTAGACTATATGGAAAAAAATGAAACTTTTTATTCAATACTCACTCATTGTAAATTATTTATATAACTGATTTTGTTGTAGGGACTTTAAAATAATCAAAATGTTATATTCATTAACATCATTTCAAATTTAATATATTAGAATAAAAAATCTAAATAAAAAAAAAATTGATCATCATAATACATAAAGATATAATTAATTAAATACATAAAGATAATAAGTGAATTAATATGGCCAAAAAGAATCACTATATATCAATAGTGATCATGCCTTTTATGGACTACTATCTTGGGTATATTTTTATTCATAACCAACAATTAATTATATCCAAAATGATAGATAATTTTATATAAGTATTGGAATCCATAAAATTGATCCACAAAGTAATATATATTGTTTGAAGGATACTTTATATTGATTTTTATATTTTTTTAGTTGATAGTAATCAATGCACAGTCACATTGATCCATATTTTTTCATAACAAAAAGAATAGGTGCACCCCAAGGTAACACACATAGATGAAAGTATTCACTTTCAATATTATGTTATACTTGTTTCTTCAATTCCATCAAATAAAATGGGTGTATTATATTTGATCTATATAAAAATAATTGGAACTATGTGAATGAGTTCTATTGAGGGATCAACATCTATGGATCATGCCTTATTAAAATACATAATCTTGAATTTTAGTCAAGAACTCACTTACTTTTATATTGAGGATCCTTACAAGATTAGAGTTCTAATGAATTTTTATATAATACATACATATCATTCCATAATTATATAGGGCAGATACCACAAATACAATATCCATTTCAACCAAAATAAAAAACATTTCAAATAAAACATGATTACTTTGAAAAATCATTATAACATTTATCCTCGTTCAATTATTTTTTCTTAAACATATATATAACCTATGAAAATAATTTAAAAAGATGTGATGTTCACAAAAATCTAAGGGTTATAAAAAGATAAACAAGAAAACATTAGCCATAAAATATTGACATCATTTTCCAAAAGATATATGTGTCACCCATATATACTTATTTTTTGAAACTTGAGATTCACAAGAGATTTCCACATAACATAATGACCATAAATATAACCACAAATAAATTTTGGGGTATTAAAAACATATATTGTAACCCTATTGGCTAACATATTATTTATAACCCTTATGGCTATCTTACAATGTAATGCTCACAAATACCTTATGGTGTAACCATCGTAGTTACACATAAAGTAACCATACGGCTGAACTCATACTTATACATACCCAATTTACTAGAGGGTTATAGGTATCCAATACTTAATCATAAAAATTTCCCAATAACCATTACATAATCATCAAACAAGAAAACTAGTATAAAACATTAACTTTGATTTTTGTAAAACTATAAGTTTAAAATTGGATTTAATAAGTACAATCACTTACAAATAACACATAAATGATATGAGAATAAATATAAACAAATGAATATGTGCATAAAATGTAAATAAACCTAATAAAACATAATTAGAAAATAATAATCCCAATAATTATCTTAAAACCACACACATAATTAAGAATAATGTTAACCCAATGAATTGAAATTGGGTTAATAATTCCTTTAACTCAAGTTCGTCTTCCTTGAAACTTGTTTGTACTTCAACTATAATTGTTAAAAGTGTGTTATTATTATTTTAAAGAAACATTTTCATGTTTATAACACCTTATATGATCATTTAATAAAAAAATTTCACCCTACATGTTTTAGTAATTATTTTCTTTCATTGTTTCAAGTTTGTTCTTTACATGATTTCCATGCACGGTTTGTATATTATTTTCATTATATGTGGAAATGAAATTTCAGAAGTGAATTTAAATTGTAACCATATGTTTTCAGAATATATAATGATATCATACATAATTTTATTATCATATGTGATGATGAATCATTAGATACAACTTCAATGATATTTGTTTAGATCATTTTTGGTCATTCCTCAATAATCATGATCTTGATTCATTATATAACGTAATTTCATGCATAGAAGTTAATTATAGAACATAAAATATATTACCTAATGCACTATAAATTATGTTTTGACCCCAAAAATGTCATTTTTACCATCTTTGAATGAACAAATGAAGATTGAATGCACATCGTTAAGGCCATTGTTTTTTGCATTTTGGTGAGAACAATAGGCCTTTGACATCTAGAATAGCCTTTTAAAGGGAAATTTTGAGATCTTAGACAAGTATTAATACTTGAGTGGTGTGAGAGGAAGAGGTAAATGTGGCTGGTAGTTATAGTAAAAGATAAGAGGGATTTTACATTATTTTAATAATTAATTTAATATTTTTACAAAATAATAAAAATTAGCCATTCATGTCATTAAAATAGTAAAAATGGAATTGAGTTCAAAAAATGTTGTATTATAATAGTCATGATTAAAAAAATATTTTTTTAACTTGTATTTTGTATATACGATATTTTAACATATTTCACTATTCATGAAAAATTCATGAATTTCAGAAAAAATATAAAAACCCCACCCTAACCATATTATGATTTTTAGAATTGAAAAATGAAATAATTTTTTTGAATATAATCTTCTTAAATATTATTAATTTAATTTTTGAGTAAAATCGTTAGTTTATTAAAAAATTTATAATTTTAAAAATATAACTCATTTTATATCACTATGAAAAATTAATCAAATGTCATTATCTTAGAGACTTAATAAATTAAAATAATAATAAAATTTTCTATTCATTAGTTTTATAATACTATTCTTATTACTATTCATGAGGGTATATTATTATTCAAATAAAATCAGGTTGGTTCTATCACACTCCAAATATCGTTAGAACACAATTATGGATGACTATTTCAAGAAATTCAAAACATAGAAGTGGAAAAGTTTTGATTCAATGACTACATTATAACTATATCCTTAAAAAAATTATAGATTTTTTTATTACCTGAATTTCATTTATTTGTAAAAACATGGACGTGGAAGTGAAGGTATTTTCATTATAAGGGAGGAATAAGGTTTATTTTCCTTAAAATTAATATTTTGTTGTCTAGACATTATAATGAGAGGTAAATGTATGTAATGAAAGTAATAATAAGAACTAATAAGTAAATAATAAATATTCATGATATTATTGAGAGGTATATCTTCAAATTTCATCATCAAAAGCATATTCATAAATAATCATTATAGATAACAAGGTGATAACATAAAAACCTCACCTAAAGTCTTAATTCCTTATCCTAGTTTTGAATGTCCTATATAGAAAATATATATTAATGAAAAAACTATTCCACAACCAGACTCAAATATATCATAAATTATAATATTAATTACAATCTTTTATAAAAAATTTATTATCAATTTTTTTTAATAGTATTATTCGTGGTGATAAGTTATTAATTTTAATGTTTGTTTCGGTTCAGATGTTTTGGTACTTATTCTTCTATCATGGTTATATAATATTAAAAATGTTTATAATGATAAAAATAACATATATAATTATAATATTTTTATTAATAGTCATTAATAAATTTGAGGGATCGAAAAATGGATTATTCCATTCAAGGAGATGGAAGTTTGTATGTATGCGCGAACACATTTATTAGTTTTCAACAAATGGAACAATAGATTGGAATATTATAATTTCCTATACAAAATTTTTATTAAATCATATGTTTCACAAATATTCATCAAACACATAATTATTACCATCCTTGTATAACATGAATAAATTAGAATTGTCTCCCACGATATTTGTGGGAGTCCACCCGTACGTATGAGCGATAACATCATTTTCCAAGGGATTAGATGGTAAAAAGGTATATGTAAAAGTTAATTCTAGAAGTATAATAATTTAATAATATATATATATATATATATTAAATCAGTCATTATATTGATCCATGAGATGTAGTGATAAAAAATTATGTACATCCTTTTGTGATGTCAATTTATTCCATAGAAAAGATTGATAAATTCATCATACATTTAACAGAATAAGATATAGTTTATAACATTCCGAATTTTTAAAATATAAATCTCATATTCCAATGCATGTATAATAGAAAACACCAAGAATAAAATGGAATATAATATCCCATAATGTTGTGATATATTAACAATCATAAATAATTTCAATATATGAAATATCTTATAATTCACGCGACACTGCTTTTAGTTTTTGTTACACACAACAATGGCTTTTTTGATGACTTGAGTTACATTCAATAACCAATTTTACAAAATATTATCAATAATGTTATTCAGAATGATAATTATCTTATAGATGTTATTATGGTAATTATTTATATGTTAAAATACCAAATAAAAAATCTTTCACATATATAAAAATTGAATTACTTTATTAGCAATTAATTATCAATGAAAATAAAAAAGAATTGTATAATAAGTAAATGTTATTATAGAAGACTATTTTATACCCCCATCATATTTTTTCTAATAAATTGAATAATCCACTACTATTTAATGATCTTAATGAAATTTATATTCATTATAATGCATCAAATGTTTTTACATTCATCCAATATATTTTATAGGAATAACATTAGATAAAAATTATGCATAAATGCTATATTATTTTAATGTAGTTTGATGTGTTTTAACAATGACCTAGTTTTCAATGTAAATGATGAAAATTTTATGAAATTAATTTTATAAAATTAATTTTATAAAATTAACATTATTATTAAAATAAAAATTTACATATTGTCATTTTTTTGTAATAGTGAATTTTATTGAATTTTAACTGAAAACTGAGTTTTCATCTAAATAGTATATAATGTTAAATTATATATTTTTAATTGGTTTTAAAGTAAAAAATTCAATTATGAATCTATTTTTAGAATTCATGTTACTCAAATAATTTTTATAGGAATATATATATATATAACAAGAGTAATCTTTTGAGTATTTTCACTTTAAAGACACAATTTATTATCCCGTCTGAAGGATTAATTTTAAATTACATTTTCTAATTTTTTTGAGATAAATTTGGAAAAATAGTTTCCATTCCGGGAATAATAATAATTTCTATTTTATACAAATTATATTATAATTTTTTATTTATGTGATAATTTAAAAATATTAAAAATAATTACATAAATTACGAGAAAATGAGTTTACCAAGAGGATAAACATTAAAAATAAGGTGTAAATGACCTATAAAATTGTATTAAACTTATTTTATAGAAATATTTCACACCAATCCATTTTATAATCTATAACGCTGATATATTGGATCCAATATCAAAGATGAAAAATATGATCACTTGATACATTTAAAAAATACCAGAATGTGTCATATTCGCCATATATTAAAGCCCATAGTCTCTTCTTCCTTCATCACACTAACGAATCTTGTGAATCACCATTACCTGCCCAAATCACATCCAAAAATCCCTAAGTAGATCAAATAAGGCTTATTTTTGTACGAAATCCAACATATGATGGGTTTAGTGAAAACCTAAGGAGGATACCCATAAGAAGAGATAATATTCTTCTAAAATCATTTTTATGTCATTTTCATCTCTTTCTCCTTTAATTCATATTGTAAAATTAAAATATTATAACCCCTATAAATTTCATATACTAATATGTTTTATTCTCCATGTTCGACATAAAAAGTCAAACACCTTCATCATATGTGATGTGAAATCGTTATTCATGTATACAGTGGACTATTACTGCATTAACCATTGTCATTAATTTCTCCATTACCACCATTAGAAGTTGGTAATTTTTTTGAATTTTTATTCTAGATATGATATATCTGATATATCTGATATTTTAATTCTTTTTTCATTATTATATGACACATAGCTTCATTCATTCCATTTTGTGGGAATATGATATCATCGTACGTGTGTATGATGGAATACCACCACACTAAGAGATGGTATTCATTCAGACATTAAATTAAATGTATTATGGATGTATATAATATAAATATCTGATATTTAATGAATCCAAATATTATAAACAAAATTCCTCATGTTATGGAATTAAATTTTTTATTATGTATTATGGTTATGGAAAACACATTCACATAATTTATTGTATTATATCCAATCCAATCTCAAATACCATTAAGAATCATTACAATTGAAAACAGATCCATTGAACATTGATCATATCTTAATTATAAATATCAGTTATTGATAAATCTAATTTTTACATACAATGGAAGTGATGGCTTCCACTAGTAGGACTATATCATATAAAGTCCATTCATTAGATCATCCAATGGATATTGAATCACTAGTATTTTTCATTGACAAATAAAAATATATGATCCGAATAATTATGCATGAGTGAAACCATTTATATAATATGTTCAATATCATCAAGATCCCATCCCAGACCATATAATCTGATCTACCCCAATAATATATCAACATCATATACCATACCCATAGGTATGTTTATATTTAATAAAGTGATATGTATCATTAACAAACTGATATGAATATTTATATTTTATTTTCAATAGAATAATTGTTATAATTATTTCTTATTATTACATTATATGTGATTTTGGTTTTGATTAAATAAAACTAAAACTTCATTTTTGGTAATATTCAATTTCAATTAAGAAACCAAAATAAATGAAATTTTGAAATTTTGAAATAAATAATATTTTTATATAATAGTATTATAAAATAAGTTTTTTTAGAAAACTTATTGTATAATTTTTATGAAGTCAAATTGAATATGATTATGGGTCTAAAAAAATTTATTTTCAAAAAACCTACAATATCTCAATAAATGTCGATTGATATTTCACAATAAAAAATTCACAACATTATAAATTTATTTTGATGAAATAATTATTATTTTGGTAACTTTAACTTCAAAGTTAACCGATATTGAATTTTTATAATATTATGAGATATTATAATTTTTTCATAAAAATTAAATATGGTGTAAATTTATTGTTCATATTATGACATCATAATAAGTTCAATATTGTAGATAAAATTGTTATTAAGGGTATTAATGACCAAATATATGTATTAAATTTATAATAATGTCATTTCATATTTAATTTATTCATTTTCCAAGGCCTCTATAAATTCTACAAAATCTATAATATATTTTATTATTTTAAAAACATTTATTTAGGATCATCACTCACTTCCATGTAAGAAAGAGTAATATTTTAATATGTTCATACCATGCCCTTATAAAATAATAAAAACCACTCTACTTTTTCCAAAACCATGTTAAAATCAAGGGAATGTATTTGGTTCACATTTCATTATTATATAGTGTTCAAAACCAATGTACGAGAAATAAAAAATTTACCCCCTATCATTAACTATATTATTCTACAATATATCCCATTTTGCTCCACTAAAAAAATATAAAAATTCCATAATCATTAATACCAACATTAGAGTACTCCCATGGTTCCTACAAGATCCCAGAAATCTCCTCGCAATCTTTCAGAATCACACTCTTAAGGTAAGGGATTTATCTCTCTGCTTGTAATTCACAATCTGCTATTTAGTTATGCCTCTTAATTTCAATTTTTAATGATGGGATATATTCTTTTATATCAACATTACTATATGATTTATTTTAATATTATTATATAACCCTTTCACTATAATTGATCACTCCCATGATCATTTTTTACACATGTTACCATGTAGAAAATTAATAAGGGGTCATATCCTTCACTTCTTTATTCAAGCATATTCACAATATTATTCCTTTAATATCTATTTTAAAATATTGGGATATGTTCTCCCATGTCCACCTTACTTCCCCCATGAATAATAAATTTCTAAAGTCCCATTTCAGTCTAATTAATACATCCTATGAACATTTATATGCCCCTGTTATGCTGCTGAAATTTCATCGTGATTTTCAATGCCGAATAAATGTGTAGTGAATACACATACCCATTAACTATCAAGTGTTTTTACAATTTATCAGTTATACATATTTTATTCTGGATATACATGTATATATTCCACATTAGATTATCATTGAAAAAAATTAGAGATAAATGATTCCATTTTCTATGATAAATTAGGCACACCTATACATATGAATGAAATGAATTGGATAGGTGAAGCAAAACTTATATTGAGCTAAAATTCATTCATTATTGTTTTAGTCCAAGGATAGTTCATTAAAGTATAATAGTGAGTGAACCTAATACATCATTATAATTTTTCACTATTATTTCATGCTATGTTATCCTTGACATAATATTATGATTTAATATTTAAATTTGGTTCCACATTTTCCCATATTTCTTTTATTTTATCATGGTATATCATGCCTCATTGTTCATGTTTAGGATTTTCACCCCATTAGGTCCCATTAATATTCCAATTTTCTAACATGTTATACTTTGGTTATGTCATCGCATGTCAATTCCCAGACTATGATATATGGCTCACCAATTTCATATGTTTTCCCCAGGATATCCAACGAAGATTAATGTACAATAAAATAATATGACCATGTTAAATATGTTTTAAATATTGGTGATGTATTCCTTGTTTTATGTATTTTTGTAATGTAATTATTCCCAAATAAACTATAATTATTAAACATCTTAATTTTATTGTGTGTAATATAATGCAATAAATCATAAATTACTGTTTAATAAATGAAGGGATTTTCACATTTTATATCAAAGGGATGTTTTGTTGTTTTTGGAAGTTGGATTAGAAACTCCTAGATAAATCTTTAGAGATAAAAACTAGTATAAAAAAATTTATAATTAAAATAAATTTATAGTCTAAGTGTGTTACAAGAAATTACATCCATTTCTAGTTACTATAGTTGGATGTGGTTGTGGTATAGTTTTAAAAAATGATAAAACCTAAAAAAACAACACTGATCTAGACTCAATCCAAAACTACTACAGGAAAATATGTCGTAATAATCACCTAGTTTGACACACCTAGGGGATATTCATTGGTAAATTCCCTATCACATTATGAACCATTATTTAGGGGAATAAAATTCCCTAAAGATTCTAAGTTATAAAATAGATCATTCATAACATATATTTATATATATTAAATAATATTTTAATGAATAAATTTTATTTACAAGTTTTTCATTTAATTTTGTTGGATTCTAGTTAACATTTTTAAAAGTTTGAAATTTATTATCCTTAATATTTTCTAGAAGGAATTAAATAGTTATAAATAGAAACCAATACTCAACGGAAGGGTTATCATCCATAGTTCTACACATATATTCACATCAAACATGTTTATAAGAATAATTAAATCAACATAAAAAATCAAGGAAGTTGAGTTTTCAATGAATATAGAGTATGGGGAAATTATTTAATACCAAGAATATAACTCCTTACATATCAAAATTTGAGGGATAAAATTCCCAATTTACGTTATTATACTCCCTTTACTGGAGTTATATTCAATTTTGGTTATATATTGGATTTATCTATATAAATCATACATGAATTTCCTTGAGAATAAATTCAATCTCTGTATCATAAATCATAATGTGAATTTATATAATTTCAATTATGTGGATGAAACATAGTTATCAAAGAAATCTAAATCACGTATATTATTACCTATGATAAATAATTTATATGTAAAATGATTGAGTCTATTTAAAATATCATCCGTAATGATATTCCCATTATTAAGAAATATATTGAAGTGTTTCCCAATGAATTTTCTGGTCTTCCTCCTAGTTGAGAGGATGAATTTTCAATATATCATATATATGGGGTGTTCCATTATCAAAGGCTCTATATAAAATAGTTGTTGTGGAACATAAAGTGCATAAGAATACCTGATAATCTAGGTTAAGGGTTCATATACCCAAATTCATCACCTTAGGGTGCACATATCTTATTCATCATGAATAATGATGCGTCAATACACCATCACATTGACTATCCGGAGCTGAATAAGATCGAAATGATGAATAAGTATCCCCTTACATGCATTGGTAACTTGTTAGACCTACTACGATGATCCCAATACTTATCTAAGTTGTAACTTCAGTTGAGGTATTATCAAGTATGGGTGAACCAAGTGGATGTCCCGAAGAGTGCTTTCCAAATAAGGTTCAAGCACTATGAGTTCATTTTAATTCCACTCACATAGACTACTAATCCAAAAATCATGATTGAATTGATTAATAGTTTCTTTAGATACTAAATTGAAAAAATTGTGGTATTATTTATAGATGACATTCTAATAAACTCCAAATGAAAGAAGGATCATGAGTAGTATATTAGTACTTTTCAAGAATCCTTAAAAAGATAAGCTTTATTTAATGTATAGTAAATGTGATTTTTTTAAGGATGTATCATTAATGGGAAATATTATCCTTATAAATGGGTTATATATGGAAACATGAAAGACAAATGGAATTGAAGAATGGACTATTATAACATCATGGAAATAAATATGTCATATGCATGGAATAGCTAGGTATTATCATCTATTTGTGCAAAAATTATCATGATTGTAAAAACCTCTAACTAGTGAAACATAGAAGGTATTAAATATTATTTATAAAAATTAATGTGAATGTATCTTCATGGAGTTAAACAATATTATTATTATAGAATATATAATTACATTACCATAAAGTGGTGAACGTTTTTTCATAGTTTGGGATCCATTGAAGAATGGACTAGTTTTTGTGTTAATAAAGGTTGAAAAAGTGATAGACCAAGCCTCAAGAAAATTGACATTTTATGAAAGTAAAAACCAAATAAATTATATATATATGAATATAGTGATATACATGAGTAATATATAGTAAAATTATACCTTTGGGGAGTAGTGTAATACATATACAACTCAATAGATCCACACATATATAAATTCATACTCAAAGAGATTAATATGGAAAATTGA
The DNA here is from genome assembly GCA_963277665.1 of Viscum album. Lineage (NCBI taxonomy): Eukaryota > Viridiplantae > Streptophyta > Magnoliopsida > Santalales > Viscaceae > Viscum > Viscum album. The sequence continues at coordinate 799,094,586 of OY728145.1, read as the reverse complement.
TGATGGGTATAGCTAACTAATGACTAATATTGCTCAATACAGTATAAACCTAAGGAATAAAAATAAACTTTTATACACTCTATTAAGATAGGATCCAATAATTTTATCATTGATGTGAATTGAGAATGATCTGATATTCCCAAAAATAAAAAAGATGGACATAAGAATCATAAAATAAGGAACATAAAAAATCATTTCACAAATGACCTCCCAACCATACAATCTGAAAAGAACAAAGTATTATCAGTGAAATGATATGGGAAATAAAAAAGAAATATTAAACAATTATAAAAACTAAATCCTTGAAATTTAATTTCAATGAAGTAGGAGTTGTTTGATTTTTGTCAAATCTATGTGCACTGTCAAATCCTGAATTAAATAAAAAGTTTATGGAAGATTCACATAGCTTGTAAATCTCCATACATCAAGGGATCCCATAAAATTATCGATATCTTCCAGAAAACTATTGTTGGAAATAATTAATATATGTATTTAATAATATACATCAATATTTTTATATATTTCAGTAGGTGAAGGATGAAATGAAAAAATAAAATGGGATGATGAATCCACTACCCATACCTACATGAAAATGGGAAAACATCATAATGAATTTTTAACATATTCATATGAAGTCATCCTGAGGAAATAATGCTCGATGGGTTGTGGTTGATCATGTTAAAAACATGGATCACTTCATTGTAATCTGAGAGTAATTATATCTCAATCAAATTTGAAGGAAATAAATCATAGAAGAGGTGAGGCTTCTTAGAAACCCACTATAAATTTTATGTAATAAAGATCCTAGATTTACCTATATATTCTAGAATATTATATAACATTATCATAATACTGATATAGGCATCAAAATGAATTATCACACTCATATTTATGAAAAATCTAAGAAGACTATCAAGACACTCGTGGTCATTTTGAGTGCATGATCATTTAACTTCATAGGAGGATAGGATCAACATATTCCTCTATTTTATTTCTATAAAAATAATATTTTCCACTAAACCATCCAAATCTCCCCTATGAAGACTGTTCTGGGATGAGGTTTAGAATGCTAGCATGATAGGATGATATTGGGGAACAACAACTTATAGGTCTTGAAATTGTTGAGGAAATTGGTGGAATGGCCAAGTCCATTCTGCATCACATCAAGGCTGCTCCGAGTTTCAGAAAGAGATATTATAAAAATCATCAATGAGACCTAGTTTTTTAGGAATAAAAAGGAATTCCTCAACATATCTTCATGGATTAATATCATGATAATTGGCAAGATTGAAAGGCATAGTCCAATATACATTATTCCCTTTGAGATCAAATATCGTAACAGAGCAGTTTCCTATTGAATGTTTCACCCCACAACATATCATTAGTTCATGATGTGTTACACCTATTACTCATTATTAATCAAATAACAAACCCCATACATATGATGTACTTAGAGGTGGTATCATTGTATAATTATGTATAATATGAAGATAATATGGTGAAGATCAAAGATCATAGATATAAAGTACTACAAAATAAGACAATTCACCTTCTCAATGTGAAATGGAGAAACCATGAATTTGGAGAAGTGACTTTAGAACCAGATTAGGTGATGAAATATAATTACCATCATCTGTTTTATTTAGTGAAATAAAATTTCATGTGTTAAATTTCTAAGGGGTGGAATATTGTAATGAACCAAACTATTATAAAAAACATTCCTCATGTAATAAAAGGAAAAGTATTATTATGTATTATGGTTACAGAAATAACAATGACTTTTTTGGTATTATTATTTACTATCAGAATTAAAATACATTCAATAATTATAAACATTTATAATATAGTCATTGAATAATCATCGTGTGATTAAAAGAAATATAAGGTTTATGATAAATCCAATTGTCAACGAAAAAGGATGTGATGACCAAAATTAGTAGTATTATACTCTTTGAGGACCATTTTTTAGGGATTTTGATGGATATTTCATTACTAGAATTTTCTCTAAAATGATCCCAATCTGAGATCTAACATCCAAATGGTGAGATAAACTTTTTACCAGAGAATTTCAATCTTATTGAGATGACATCCCAAAACATGTACACCAAACCACCACATGAATTACTCACCATGGTATACCTGGCCCTTAAGGAGTTTCATGGTGTAATAATGAGATATGTATGGAGAACATAACAATATGAATATGTATATTATATTTTAAATATAATAATGGTTATATTTACTTGTCATTGGTAATATATAAATTATTTTGATATTGATACATGAAAAAACAAATTGTATTTTTTTTAATATTCAGTTTCTATTATGAAATTTATTTTAATGAATTACTGTATTTTTGAAATAAAAATATTTTAATATGAAATTATAATAAAATAATTTCTGTTATATTTTAATGATTGAAAAATATTTATGATGTCAAATGTACTTATTAAAGGTTTTTAAATCATTTATTATTAGAAAAAAACCTAGCATTTGTCAATAAATGTTCATTTTATTTTAAATATATAGTTTCACATATTGAGAAATTTTTTTAAAAAAATTATAATATTGGAATAATATTGTAAAAATTATCCAATAATGAAATTTTCAGAAAAAATATAAGATAATAGACTTTTCATATTGAAATTAAATAAGATATAAATATACGGTTAGTATTATGGCAACATAATACCAAAAAAGTGATTCAATATATTCTATTAATGGTATACATAAGAAATTAAAATTTTCCACTACAATATAATGTTCTTTTATAATTGTTTAATTAATTTCAAAATTATTTTTTGAATCCTCTAATAACTATATTATATATTAAGGCATTAAAATTATTTTTTAAAGACTTGACTCAATTCAACATCAGAAATTGAAATATTTCAATATATTTGGTCAGTAGCCATATAAAATAATGAAATTCAGCCCCTTTTGGATGAAACTATGCAGCAAACCATAGTATGGATTATATGTTTGATTACATTACTATATAGTGTCTAAAAATAACGTTTCAGAAATAAAAAAGATTCCACCTCTCTTTTCATATATAAACCAACCAAATATCCTATTACATCCACTAAAAACCATTGCTGAACATCCTTACACTTCCCATATCTCCCTATATTCCTGTCAAGGTTCCCCCATGCTCTCATGAAACTCCTCCTAATCTTTTGGAATCACACTCTCACGGTAAGGGATCTCCCTCATGTTTTTATTCTATAACATATTTTCTGTGATTACAATTAATTTAAAAATTTCCATTTTGGTATATGTTCTTACATATCCTTCTTAGTATCCATTGAATCCCCCCCATGATCTTTTATGGATAATAATTACCATGACTAAAGTTATTAAGGGACCATCTCCTTCCCCCCTTTATTCAAGAATCCTCATTATAATAATCCTTTAATCGAAATTTCATTATGTTGGGATATTTTATATCATTCCTCCCCCCCCCCCCGACATCACCCATTATGTCTAAATAATGAGATGTACATTTATATATCATTAATCCCTCATATGAACATTTATATTCCCCAATTTTTCTATACAAATTTCACATTGATTTTCCCTGCCAATGAAATGTGTAGTGAATAACCATATCCATTTCCCATCATTGGGGTTCACCATTTTTCACTTATACATATTTTATTTTGGAAACACTTGTATTTATTCAAAAATACTTGATAATGTAATAAAATGAGACAATTAATTACTCCATGATGTATGATGTATGTGGCACACTTATCCATCTGAATGAAATGAAAGTGATAGGTGTTATTATAATTATATATAAATCCAATGATTTGTGTAATGTATTAGAATAATGATATATCATTAAAGAGTTTAGTGAGTGAATAATGTTCATCACAGTTCTTTTTCCACCATTGTGAGGTCATGGAACCAGATTCCACGTAACGGGAGCCCGATCCTGGTGGGCCACATGGCCTCAAGCACATATCCCTAAACACTAGAGGCTAATGACTACTAAAAGGGCCTAGGTTGTGTCTGTGGAGACCCTATTATATATTTACCAAAGTAGTGATTAGTGAGTTAATGTAAGCATTGATAAATATTAAAAGAAATATAAGTACACATAAGTCACCACAGAATAATATACACAATTGTAACAATGACTAAAATAACTGGAATGGCACTCATCAACGGATGATGATATATCATGTCACTAAAAAACTAGAAAACATTTATACAATACAACACACCTAACATATTCCAAAAAAAGAATAAAGGAAATAAAAATACTATCCCAAGAATCCTAAGCTTTGACTCGATCATCTACTTTCAATCTCCATCCAAAAAAGTAAGAAATAAAGTGTTTAAAGCTGAATTCTTCCCTAAGACAACACTTGAAACCTTGAAATATTTCATCGGTACCAAATGATATAAAAATAGGATGTGTGATGATTTTCATTGGGCCACCACCAATGTTTTTTATAACATTCTTACTAGGTAATATAAATCTAATAGTATGGTAGTGTGAATAAAAAAAGTAAACTTTTAAAATTTAACTAAATACCCAAGTACCTACATTAGCCCTTGGATGGAATCTGAATATGTAACCAATTCAAGATTTGATTGGTACGAGTCCAAAAATATTTCAAATGTTAATAATTGTAAAAATTAAAAGATGTAACAAGGGAACCTATAATGATATTTAATAGTAAAGTCCAATGGTAATAACCAAGGCAACGTAGAAACCAAGGGTCACCAACATATTAATAATTGTAGCCTGGAATAGGGTAAGAATGTATTCTAGGGGACATATGTAGAGACCTGAAGCCTGACGTACATAGATATTACATTACTTTTTTGGAATACTTAATACATAACAAAAACAGACACAGAAGGACCGTAATAGTTTAGTTTCTTTGGAAACATGGAATGTAATCTTCTAATCGTGGTGAAAGATCTTCAACATCTCCCATTAAGATCTTCTACTTTTTGTTTCCTTACCTAGAACCTTTCATTTAATCCTGGGGGAAAATAAAACATAAAAAGGGTGAGCTCAAATTCTTAGTAAGGGTAATCATGGATAAAATAAAACATACCATATACATTTGAACTTAAAAACATGAAAATAATGTTTAAACATCAAAAGCTTGAGAAATAACATAAAACATGGAACTACGTAAGGCATAGATCATAAAGGAACATTAAGAATGATAAAATTGAATGGGAATAAAAACATTTAATTTTGGCATCCATTAATCACAGGTAATGATTTCCATAGTAGCCAAGGCATTGCTGCCAAGACCATCATAGTGGACAAAGTCCCTTTCTGAATCGACTTCACTCCTCATTCCAGTCCTGTAATACTGAACCAGATTAACTTACCGTTCCAGCCATATCTATATCATGAGATATAAATCTTTACCCAATGCATTGGAGGGAGATGTAGGTCCCACCCATCTTATAATGAAATCATTCTTACATGTGACACAAATTAAACATAAAACATTCATCATAACCCAAAGAATAAAATGGGTTTCATAAACATCATCCCATCATAACATTATCCATATAAAAAAATGGATATCATTTAATCATAAGAAAAGTGAAACCATGTAAATCATAGAGACATGATACTTGAAACATACACATGTGAAATAATGTCATCTTGGATGAAAATGGTTTTGATAAAACACTTGAAATGAATTCTTGAGGAAAATATCCCTTTTTCTTCAAAATCATTTTCTTTTCACAAAATGTCATTAAATTTTAAAAGAAAAGATTTTTTTTGAAAATATTCATGAAATATTTTGGAAGAAGCTTCATGAAAATAAGTCTTTATAAAACCATAAAAATCCTTTCATGTCGTATACGTTAAAAAAACATTCTTCTCATACTTTTGTCAGAAAAGTCAAAAAGTGCCTCGTACGAAAAACGACAAAATATTCCATTCATATCTTTTACTAAAAACTAATAGAATAGTAAAATTGGATATAAACTATTGTAGAAGGATATAAATATTACATATTGAGGAAACATGGATTTTGATGATAAAATACACCCCAGTAAATACCAAAGTATAAACAATCTCAGATAAAAATGAGATTCGGATATTTTCCCTTACCTTAGGTCCGATATGATTCATTCGTATCCAAACCATCTGTATAATGATTTAAATAATGTCATTGACTTATTAATGAATCATATAAATTGTTATTATATCATATATGGTTCACTTATTACTTTATATTACCCGTTCTTTTGTAAATTCATGTTAAAGTAGCATTTTGGGTAAAATCGTTTCATTTGTCGTTCGTGTTTTAACTTGTAATTATTAATATGATTACTTAGATCATGATTACTTACATCCAGAATGTAAAACATGATTTATATATAATATATATTCATAATATATATATAATGGATTGATAAATGGAATTAAATACACCGTTCATGGAGACGGTAGGCCGTACGTACGCATGAACGCTGTTTTTAATTCCTTATTGAATTGAATGGAATTAAGTAGATGACATAAATATATACATAAATTCAGTAGCATTATTATGTAATATATTTCATGAATACTTATTATATATAATTTATAATCATTCTTGAATGGTTATCAGGTATAGTGAATCTCATCGCGTCGTGGAGAAGGTATTCCGTACGTACGCACGAGTGATGATATCATTCCCATGATCGTGGAATTATATTAAAGTGTATGTATAATATTAAAGAATAAATATCAGTTTAAAATAATCATATATATTCATTAATTTCACCATTATACGCATCCATGTAAGGTGGTGGTGAAAATTAGATTACACCACATTGTGGAGACGGTATTCCATATGTACGCACGCGCAGTGATTTCATTTTCCGTAGGATGGATAGATGGTGAAATATGGTTTTCTAATACTTATAATAACATATCATTATATGGTTGATACTGATGTTATTACCTCATAATGAAACAACTAAAAAAAGAAGATGTGGAAGAAGAAATAAAGTTGAAATAATTGGTAACAGACATTACCTCTTCTTTGAAGCACCTCTTTGAGACCTCCACTTAGGGTACTAAAATTGGTCTTTGAAGAAGACCAGGACCTCTAGGATGTTTCTAGGGAAGTGGAGAAGAGAATTTTTCATGGGTTGGCCGAGCTTAAAGGCTCAATGTGGTGTGCGGAAGAGAGGGGAGGAGGTTCCCTTTTATAAGGGAGGAGAGGGGCACCTTTGGAAAAACTAAAAATATTATTTTATTATAAATCCATATTCGCTTTTGAATGGCTCCAAATTGATTTATTTCGAATCTAAGGTGGGGATGGGTCGAACTCCTATCATACAATATAATTGGGACAAGTTTAGTTTACTATTTTAACCTTATCATTTAGATATAACTTTAAGTTAGATAATTTTACTTTTACCGTGTCTTTTTGTGTTTTACACTATAAGGTTAATAAACTTACTATAACAAGACAAAATAACCCCAAGTTGTTTATTATTAATATATATAACCTTATCTATGTCATTTGGCCGACCCATATATTTTTAGGAATATTATAACAATTAATAATATAATATTTGTTTTAAAAACTATTTTATGTCAATTTTGACACTATTTGGTAATTGATTTTTGTGTACATCATAACAGAATTATTAGTTCGAACTAAATTAATTAAATCAATACTAACATGTCATATTAACATAGAAAATTATTTTAATTCTTAAAAAGTCTCAAATTACATTTATTTGGGTATTTATAACATCAATTATGTCAATATTTCCTTAGTAATATAATTACTGCATCATCATTCTATCATAAATAAATTAAATTATTTAAATTATAAAAATTACAAATAAAATATATTTATGTAGGAAATATTTTTATATTTATAATTAATATTTATAGTCTAATTTATATTATGTATAATACTATATTAGAAATTATTTACTTATTAAACGTTGATTTTAACTATTTAAACACTTCTTTAAATAAATTAATATTAAATGTCATAATCTAATGCAAGTGGTCCTAAATGGTCATATTTTATTCCTAAGGTTGTTTTTCGTATAATTACACTTATCCAATAGAATTAAGACATGTGTTAGGGTAATAATAATATCATTTTTACCCTTAATTACCCTATTTACTTTTAACCGTGGTAAAAAAGAGTAAAAAGTTAGTATTCACCAAAAAATATTTTCATCTCATTGAACCACATTTTAGTCCTTCATATTAACTTTGTCTCTCGGATTTTAGAAATTCCACTCAAAGAAGCGGTAAAATTATGTTATATGAAAAATTCAGTTTTTTTAACTACCACTTAGTGGTTTCACTATTCATCAAAAAATGAAAGTTTCCAAAAAAATACAAAAAATTAGGCCTAAGATATATTTGATATTATGAATTCAAAAATGATTTCTATTTTACCAAACTCAAAACATATTAGTTACATTAACTAATTTCAAAATTAATTCCCTTCGTCAAAACAAATGGCGTGTTTTTATTAGATAATAAATATTAAAAGATTAACACTTGTTTATGTCTGGTTTAAATGTAAAATTATATCCAATGACCAAAATTGTATTAAATGGTAAAAATATATTCTAAATATACTTTAAAACCACTGAAATTAATAATTTATCACTATTAATTATTTAGATTAAAAAAAGTTGTTTTTAATTAAAATTTACTAATTTTCACTATACATCAGAATATGAAAGTTATCTGAGAAGTTCCAAAATATCACCCTAAGCTAATTTTGGTATTCCGAATCTGAAAATGAAGTCCATTTCGAATGATAAAATTTATAAAATTTCAAAAAGTGGGTATTACTATTCATAACGGCTAGTTCATAATAATATTATAATAATATATTGTTTAGTAAAACTCGTTATTGTGTATTACACACGCTATCGAGGAAGGTCATGATTGCGTGTAATGCATGGAAAGTCAGGGATGCGTGTTGTGGATGCTCCTTTTTGTGTAGCATATAACACAAGAAATTAATTAAAAATAATACTTTTCACAAAATCTTGGGGTGTTACATTCTTCCCCACTTAAATTGAATTTCTCCCTCGAAATTCATCGGGGTTATAAATGGTTTACTACTCGAAATTTTCTTTAATAGAAACCCACATTGTAAAAAGGAATACCAATACTTGGCTTTAAAAACTAATGTCTGAAATGTAACGGTTACCCAAATTAACTCATCACTTGGTTTCCACGTAGGAGAACATAGGTGAAAATATGGATATGGAAGCAAAATCTAACCATCATGTTCTGATGGAGTGTGGTAGAGAACATGGATATAAAAAAGCCATCAATCACAAAGACATAAATTTGTGATGATCTAAGGTACAATCTGATTCATCAGATATAAGAGCACTAGGACAACATTTTTGGTTTTCAAGATCATTTCCCTAAAGTTGAAGAAATTGGAAATAGAAGAAATACTTTCATGATTTTGGTACAGTCTCACCGTTGGTCGTTCATTGGAAAATTCCCACTTCATCTCTTACAGAAATGAAGTTGAATTTGTCATTCGTGATGTGTTAGCAGATCATGTGATAGAATTATGGGTCATTCCATCTGTCTCAAACAAAATGTTAGAAAAGTTATCAAAAAATAAAAAAGTCCATCTATAGTGAGATTAATCATATATGGTTCCTAAAATGGACTTATACTTCATATATCATATTTATTAATATAATAAAACTATTTTCTACTAAACAGGGGCTTCCTGTAGGCCAGTGGTAGGTGATAAAGGTCAGTCGCACTTCGGTTGTGGGTTCGATTCCCACAGTCTTGTACGACATGATGGGTTGTCGCCCATCTTGCAGGTTGTCCTTTTTCTAAAACTATATTACTATAACATCCCATAAATAATATCGAAAAAACTTCTATCCTTAAACAATACTAACTTATGTCCGTCATAATCCATTCCAATCTTTAGGCTTATCCAAAATACTACTGTCCAATCTCATATTATAGTGAAAATGATTACCAAAGAGTTCATACAATTAGCATGTTAATACCGTCGTTGATACCCATATATCATGAGATATGTCTTTTTGGTCACTTTCCAAACATTAGAAGGCCTTAATCATGTATTATCTTGAAAAAATAATACCCATTGAATCTTAGTGAAAACATGAGTGCTGTCAAAAGTTAACTCTTTTCACATACCAAAAACTCGAACCATGATATAACTATTTCCTTATATCAGTCATGAGCTCATGAATACTGTCAAACATTTCATTTTCTCATTTTCCCTTCATTATGCGCATATCATCTTTCTTCCAAAAATATCTCAATCACCTTCCATGGTTACCGGTACAATAAAATTATTGAATACCATAATAGACCAATACATAAATATTCAAATATTCCATGATACTATATACAACATTATTTTGGAATCCCATTACATAAACACTTAATCATTCCACCACATCGTTGTCATATTCAACATCACCAATAGTGATCGCATGTGACTTCCCTTTTTCATTTTCCCTAAGTGGTTGCTCATGTCGATCATCACTAACCCTTGGATTAGGGCATTTATTAGCATAATTCACCATTTCCATGCACTTAAACCACTGATGTTTTGGTGGTGCGTTCTCTGCAGTCTTTTCTTTATTCATATCAATAGAAACCCTGTTTCCATTACTTTGACACTCAGCTGCTCGATGACCTTCTTTTCCACACATAAAACATTTTCTAGTCCCTTTAAGACAATCTCCACCATGCTTCTTTCCACACATTGAGCATAAGGAAACATTCATCTTCTTTTAACCATTATTCTGATATTTCTCCTTGAACTCCATCTTTCATTTCTTGTCAAAACCATGAGATGGATATGTAACACAAAATTCCATTTCTACCTTAATAGAACAACCCACAATTTCTTCATAGCTACTGATGTCTCTTATAGTTAATTCCCTTTGAAGATTTGGTTTTAAGCCACTGAAGAATCGATCAACTTTACATTCATGTTGGATGATAAAGCCAGATGCATACCTTGCAAGCCTTGTAATAATCGCTTCATATATACCAACAGATGCATCATCATTTTGCTTTAGTTAAATAAACTCCTTCTCCATCTTTGTTCAAAGAATACGAGGGAATTACTTATTGAAAAATAAGTTCCTGAACTCGTCCCATTCTATGGAATCAATTTCATCTCTTGGCCTCGTATTCTTGATAAGATTCCACCATTGATCAGCTTCACCTTCCAAACGATATACTGCTAAGATGAATTTATCATGTTCAGAACATTGAAGAACTGAAAATATCTTTTCAATGGTACTGATCCATTTTTTAGAAACAAGTGGATCAGAAGACCCACTGAATGAAGGTGGACGTTGCCTCGAGAAGGACTCAATAGAATATTGTTCCCTTCTCTGCTCATTTGGAAGTCCAGAAGGATTCATAGCTTGTGTAAGTATAGCAATAAGATTTTTCACTCCATCTCCCATAATATTAGTTTGTTCAGCAGGACAATCATTGCATTGTCCATTGCATTGATCAACATAGTTCCTTCGGGTTCCGGCCATCGTCTAAAACCCAAAAAGAATAGTGTGTGAGGCAAAAATCATGCTAGGGAAAACAACATAATAAAGGGGGAGTGGCTTCAATATCTAACATCATAGGTTTAATTCTATGATTGATACCGTAATTCTAGGACTATAACCTATACGTATACTAATCCTTAGGGGAATCCCTAGACATACCTTAGAAATATCTCTAGGGATTTCACTAAAGTTTTCGCATCCTAGTTTCCAAAGGTTGACTAAACCTTTCCTCTGATAACAACTGTAGAGACCCGAAGCTTGAAGTACATAGATATTACATTACTTTTGCGGAATACTTAATACATAAAAAAAACAGACACACAATGGCCGTAATAGTTTAGTGTCTTTGGAATCTTGGAACGTAATCTTCTAATCTTGGTTAAAGATCTTCAACCTCTCCCATCAAGATCTTCCACTTTTTGTTTCCTTACCTAAAACATTTCTTTTAATCCTGGGGGAAAATAAAACATAAAAAGGGTGAGTTCAAATGCTCAGTAACCGTAAGCATGGACAAAATAAAACATACCATATACATTTGAACATAAAAACATGAACATAATGTTTAAACATCAAAAGCTTGAGAAATGACATAAAACATGGAAGTACATAAGGAATAGATCATAAAGAAACATTAAGAATGATAAAATAGCATAGTAATAAAACATGTAATTGTGGCATCCATTATGCACATTTAATGATTTCCATAGTAGCCCAGGCATTGCTGCCAAGACCATCTTAGTGGACAAAGTCCCGTTCTGAATCGAGTTCAGTCCCCGTTCCAGTCCTGTAATACTGAACCAGATTGACATACCGTTCTAGCCATGTCTATCTCATGAGATATACATCTTTACCCAATGCATTGGGTGGAGATGTAGGTCCCACCCCTCTCATAATGAAATCATTCTTACTTGTGCAACAAAATAAACTGAAAACATTTATCATAACCCAAAGAATAAAATGGGTTTCATAAAATCATCCCATCATAACATAATCCATATAAACAAATGGATATCATTTCATCATAAGAAAAGTGAAACCATGTAAATCATAGAGACATGATACTTGAAACATACACATGTGAAATAATGTCATCTTAGATGAAAATGGTTTTGATAAAACACTTGAAATGAATTCCTGAGGAAAATATCCTCTTTTCTTCAAAATCATTTTCTTTTCAAAAAATGTCATTACATTTTAAAAGAAAAGGATTTTGATGAAAATAGTCATGAAATATTTTGGAGGAAGATTCATGAAAATAAGGCTTTATAAAACCGTAAAAATCCTTTCATGCCGTATACGTTAAAAAAACATTCTTCTCGTACTTTTGTCAGAAAAGTCAAAAAGTACCTCGTACGAAAAGCGACAAAAGATTCCTTTAATATCTTTTACTAAAAACTCAGCGAATGGTAAAATTGGATATAAACAATTGCAGAAGGATATAAATATTACATATTGAGGAAACATGGATGTGGATGATAAAATTCACCCCAGTAAATACCAAAGTATAAACAATCTCGGATAAAAATGAGATTGTGATATTTTCCCTTACCTTAGGTCCGATATGCTTCATACGTATCCAAAACTCCTGTATAATGATTTAAATAATGTCATTGACTTATTAAAGAATCATATTAATTGTTATTATATCATATATGGTTCACTTATGACTTTATATTACCCGTTATTTTGTCAATTCATGTTAAAGTAGCGTTTTGGGTAAAATCGTTTCATTTGTCGTTCGTGTTTTAACTTGTAATTATTCATATGATTACTTAGATCATGATTACTTACATATAGAATGTAAAACATGATTTATATATAATATCTATTCAGAATATATATATAATGGATCGATAAATGGAAAGAAATACACCGTTCATGGAGACGGTAGGCCGTACATATGCATGAACGCTGTTTTCATTTCCTTATTAAATTTAATGGAATTAAGTAGATGAAATAAATATATACATAAATCCAGTAGCATTATTATGTCATATATTTCATGATTACTTATTATATATACTTTATAATCATTCTTGAATGGTTATCATGGAGAGTAATTCTCATCGCGTCGTGGAGACGGTATTCTATATGTACGCACGAGCGATGATATCATTCCCATGATCGTAGAATTGTATTAAACTGTATGTATAATATTACAGAATCAATATCACTTTAAAATAATCATATATATTCATTAATTTCACCATTATAAGAATCCACGTAAGGTGGTGGTGGAAATTAGATTACACCACGGCGTGGAGACGGTATTCCCTACGTACGCACGCGCGGTGATTTCGTTTTCCATAGTATGGATAGATGGTGAAATATGGTTGTTTTATACTTATAATAACATATCAGTATATGAGTGACACTGATTTTATTAACTCATAATGAAACAAATAAAAAAAGAAGAAGTGTAAGAAGAAATAATGTTGAAAGAATCGTTAATAGACATTACCGCTTCTTTGAAGCGCCTCTTTGAGACCTCCTCTTAGGGTACTAAAATTGGTCTTTGAAGAATACCAGGACCTCTAGGATGTTTATAGGGAAATGTAGAAGAGAATTTGTTAGGGTTTGGCCGATCTGGAAGGCTCAAAGTGGTGTGAGGAGGAGGTGCCCTTTTATAAGGGAGGAGAGGGGAACCTTTGGAAAAACTAAAAATATTATTTTATTATAAAGCCATATTCAGTTTTAAATGGCTAAAAATTGATTTATTTATAAGCTAATGTGGGGATGGGTCGAAATAATCTCATCTAATAGAATGTGGACAAGTTTAGTTTACTATTTTAACCTTATCATTTAGATTTAACTTTAAGTTAGATAATTTTACTTTTACCATGTCTTTTTGTGTTCTTACACTATAAGGATAATAAACTTACTATAACAAGACAAATGAACCCCAAGTTGATTATTATTAATATATATAACCTTATCTAAGTCATTTGGCCTAACCTTAGATTTTTAGGAATATAATAACAATTAATAATATAATATTTGTTTTAAAAACTATTTTATGTCAATTTTGACACTATTTGGTAATTGATTTTTGTGTAAATCATAACAGAATGATTAGTTCAAAATAAATTAATTCAATCAATACTAACATGTCATATTAACATAGAAAATTATTGTAATTCATAAAAAGTCTCAAATTACTTTTACTTGGGTATTTATAACATCAATTAGGTCAATATTTCATTAATAAGATAATTACTGCATCAACTTTGTATCATACATAAATTAAATTATTTAAAGTATAAAAATTACAAATAAAATATAATTATGTAGTAAATCGTTTTAGATTTCTAATTAATATTTATAGTCTAATTTATCTTATGTATAACACTATATTAAAAATTATTTACTTATTAAACATTGAATTTAACTATTTTATCCCTTCTTTAAATAAAATAATATTAAATGACCTAATCTAATCCAAGTGGGCCTAAATGGTCATATTTTATTCCTAAGGATGTTTTTAGTCGAATTAAACTTATCCAATAGAATTAGGATATGTTTTAGGGTAATAATAATATCATTTTTACCCTTAATCACCCTATTTACTTTTAACCGTGTTTAAAAAAAGTAAAAAGTTACTATTCACCAAATATTATTTTCATCTCATTGAACCACATTTTAGTCCTTGATATTAACCATGTCTCTCGGATTTTTGATATTCCACTCAAAGAAGTGGTAAAATTAAGGTTTGTGAAAAATTTGGTTTTTTTAACTACCACTTAGTGGTTTTACTATTCATCAAAAAATGAAAGTTTCTAGAAAAATACCAAAAATTAGGCCTAAGTTATATTTCATATTATGAATTCAAAAATGATGTCTATTTTAAAAAATTCAAAACATATCAGTTACATTAACTAATTTAAAAATTAATTCTCGTCGTCAAAACAAATGGCGTGTTTTTAAGAGATAATAACTATCAAAATATTGACACTTGTTTATGTCTGGTTTAAATGTGAAATTACATCCAATGACAAACATTTTAATAAATTGTAAAAATATCTTCAAAATATACTTTAAAACCACTCAAATTAATAATTTATCACTATTAATTATTTTGATTAAAAAAATTTGTTTTTAATTAAAATTTATTAATTTTCACTATTCATCAGAATATGAAAGTTATCCGAAAAGTACCAAAATTTTACCCTAAGTTAATTTCGATATTCCGAATCCATAAATGAAGTCCATTTTGAAAGTTAAAATTAATAAAATTTCAAAAAGTGGGTATTACAATTCATAACGGCTAGTTCATAATAACATTATAATAATATATCGTTTAGTGAAACTCGGTATTGCGTACTACACACGCTATCGAGGAAGGTCGTGATTGCATGTAATGCAAGGCAAGTCAGGGATGCGTATTGTGCAATCTCCTTTTGGTGTAGCATACAACACAAGACATTAATTAAAAATAATACTTTTCATAAAATATCGGGGTGTTACAACATTGTCTATGGAACTTAATAATGAGGTTCTTACCTTTTCCAAGGACTCCATCCAAGGAAATACTGGGCTGGTCAAAGACTAGGCCCAATGTGCGATAACAATGGAACCTACATATCAGTTCTGCATTCATGGTGTGTATCCAAGTAATCCTGTAGTGATATTTAAGGTATTATATGATTTTTATTAGCCTCTAAGAGAGGATAATATTCATTGTTTATAATATAATATTCTTGTGTTGTATTAATCATAGACACCATTATTAGTGCATCTTACACTTTGAACATTATTTCACATTACGATTGTAATTTTTTCTTAAAATGCACTATTACATGGTACCTTCTTGAACATCTCATAAAACACATAATGGTATTTATTTTATTTTTTTATTTTATTTTCAGGTCTCCCATGATATAAGGAACAATTAATTCTTTTAGAGCACTGGGAGATTCAATTTGGAAGACCACTGATGTGGGATTTTTAAAATACCACATTCTGGGCAATTTGATTTTGACAGAAGCCCATTAAAAGTACTGTAGAGGACATGATTCCAGCCCAATGATTCAGAAACATTACATTACGATAGATGATATTATATGGAACATGTTATTAAACAAATTTCCAAGATAATTAGGATGTTTTAATGGTGTTCTAGGTGGCTGATGGTGATGATAAAATTCTGGGCCAGATTCTGATGCCCAGAAAAACAACTGACCATTTAAATTATCTCTCGCGAACCAAAAATTAAATTAATCTGCAATTTTATAGGATTATATAGGACATATGGGGCTAAATTTTATCCTTATATGTATTACTATAATTTGTTCATCTAGAAATTACTTTAGGCATATATTTCTGTTGGATGCATGTTGGAAGCCATTTCGGGGGAAGAGTTGAAAAGTCATATCTCCATTAATTTTCCACACACCAATCCCCACCACAATTAATTAAAGGAAAATGGGATTATGGGGCTCGTCTAAATACTTACAAAATGCCTATTTATGGCAGTAGTTGTGGAAGATTTGGAAGATCTTGGAGCTTTGTTTTCATGGTAATGTTATTATGCCAATTTTTCTTTGTAACGTTCTTCCTTCTCATGTATGCTGTTCAAATAACCTTAGTTTTCAATAAAAGTTTTTCTACTTCTCTTATTCTGTTCTTCTTCATATCACCTTGAAACCTTTTCCTCATGGTGTGACATTTTTCACCCCAAAACTTGTGATTTCGTTCACACAATGGTGGAGTGATTGTTACTTTGTTGTTTTTAATTATTCAATTCCACCCTTGTAAGTCTACATCCCTCTTCCGTTGAAAAAAATTCATAAATAGAGGGCTATATCTTTAATGTTTTGATCCAAGATAGTACCCACGGGATAGATTGGATGTTATTTATCACTCTCTAAATGTTATTAAAATGTTTTATTGGAGTTTATTTCATTCAATGATTTTCTATCTTCCTCTTCCTTATTGAATTTATTTACCCCACTTTTATGAGATAATTTGATCCTTTACCTTTGAGTGATCATTAAGATGATCATACAAGTGTATAAATTATTATAATGTGTTTTTGAAGGTTCTTAATCTGTAAGTGATGTGGTTAATTTGAATTCATTGCATGAATCCTTCTCGAGTTAATGAAATTAAAATTGTGAAAAAGGAATTCATCCAATCCACCCTGAGCAATAACCTAGGATCAAATAATTTTCTCATAAATTGAATTCAAATAGATATATTATGTTCTATTTTAAAATACACTTAAATTCAACCCAACTTTTCCACCTCATATCCAAAAATCCATATCTTTAATTTTATGTATAAAGGTTCTTCTTAGGTCCTTGAGGATTTGACAACCCAAGTTACACTGCAAGCAACAACTTAACCCTTATCAAATGGGTAAATTTGGGTGAAACCAAAATTTGGCATCGTTGATGGGGACCCATTAAGTTACCTTCGACACTATCATCATTTTCTCACCCCATGTTCTCTATTCTCATCCCCTCTCTATTGTCTTAAACCATTTCTGTTTTTGTGTGTCCTGAGAATCTAGAATCCAACCTTATGTCTTCTCCAATAGAGTTTCTTTCAAATTACCATGTCAAAAATTCAAAATTGAATCAAATGAAAAATCAATATTGGGAAGCCCCTAAATTATAAAATTTCCTTGATCAACCCTTGAATAATTACCACACACCTGGTGGCATGTAAAATCATTGGGATGATGGATATTTAAATGATAAATTTCCATCCCTCTCAAGGATTGTTGAAGAGATGAATGTTGGGGATGTATATGTTGATCAACCATATACAATTTCTATTCCTCAAACATTGATTAAAAAATTATGTAATCAAATGGATATAATGAGACCTCGGGAATCATCTTTCCGACTAGAACTAAAACGCATTAATACTTATGAGGAACTCATCCCTACACCAATTATACCTTCCAAAACCTTATGTAGAGTATCTAGTTTCCCAGAAATCTCTAATGAATTTATTGATGAAACGACATTTGGATCTTGGGTATGAGGAGTGAATAAATATATCTTTGAAGGGTCTTTAAATCAAGAGTAAATTGATATCGTGCATTCACAAGAGCGAAATTTGACATCATGGATTAAGTCTCCTAAGTATAACTCTATTGATGTTTTTTCAAAAAAACCAATCACTAAACCATTGATATAAATAAAAAACATTGAGTCCATACCCATTCATGACACTGATATTTCCATTTTTTTGGTTGAATCTTCTATGCAAAATGAAACAAATTTGTTGAAGAATTTGTAAAATGAAACAGAGTTGGATTCAAATTCTCAACCTGTGTCTGAATGACCTATCCAAACCGAGCTCAAAATCATTGTCCATACTTCCCCGCTCAAGTATCCCTTAATAGTTTATAATCATGACATTTAAATTATAATTCACTCTTATCATGAAACCAAAAATGTTTGAATGATCATTGATGTCTTTTTCAAGACTATAGTTAAAACTGGATCAACCATTTCTGATATTCCATGGATTTTCCCACTCATTGTAGAACATAGGTTTTTACATGACACAAATTATAAAAAAAAAATCCATCTAAATAAACTGGATGTGGATAAATATGGGGTCCTTAAAATATTGAAAGTTGGTATTGGTTAAGTTAGGGGGTTCTTGTTGAGCTAGAAACATTAAAATAAAGTGTTGCACGGGAGGAAACCCATGGTTTACATGTTTCCATTCATTTAATTAGTACCTCAAACTTTTGAAAATATCTTATTTTATGAGTAATGATGGGTACGAGAGGGGAGCACCATATTCAACTATGTCACGTGTTGTGATCATTGAGTAATACCTTAGCTAGAAATTTAAGAGAAGACAATGTATCATCTGTTTGTTTTATTTATAGATGTTTGTATGTTAAAGGAAAAATAAAAAAACATTCCTTAGAATGTTTACTTATTAGTCTTTTATGATTAAGGATGGGTATGAAAGTGGAGCTCCATATTAACTTGTATCACGTGGTGTGATCCCTGGGTAATACCTTACCCACAAATTTAAGAAAAGACAATGTTTCATCAGTTTGTTTTATTTCATTGTGTTCATATGTTAATAGAAAAATAAAAAAAATTGTTAGACTTTTGACATGTTCTTATTTAAAAAGTAAGGATGGGTATGAAAGGGGAGCGCCATATTCACCCATGTCACGTGGTGTGATCCCTGAGTAATACCTTACTCAAAAATTTAATAGGAGACAATGTATCATCTGTTTATTTTATTTTTATGTTTTTAGGTTAAAAAAATATACAATATATATATATATATATATTAAAGACGTGTCATAGGTCATTGTGAAAAGCCTTTCACAACTGTCCAAGCTACTAGGACTTGGAGCAGAATTGATGGGAGACTGGGGAATTCATTTTCAACATCAACCACCAGGTGACTTCATTCCATAATTTTCATTTTCAATGTATTCGTTGAACTTCCATGCTACCCCATATAAGTTTTCATTTCTTTAACCACTAAAAACAATGTTATTTTATATTGGGGTGAGATGAAATAAATTAATTTATTTATTTTTAATCATAAAATGTGTGGATGGAAAATTTTCATAAACCTTGAACAAGATAACACACATTGAAAAATCAAAAATTTGATATCAAATAATTGTGGATGCCTTGATTCTGATTTTAATGTATATTTAAGTTCATGAACATATATATTGGAAAGTTCGGTTGTCTGATATGATTTTTCACCATTTATATTTTCATCCATTAATTTAATAAATTCACAGTGTACGTTCTCTAGATTTTCGGTTATTAGTTTGAGTTCTTTGGGTCCATAATAAATTTCATAGGGTTGGTGATCATTTTAATTTTAACATGAGTATTCAACAAATTCAATTTCACATAGATTAATGGATTGAACGAATGTTTGGCTTTCGGCACCTAGGGATCATGACTCTATAGTTTTCTCGCCCGGAGTTGGGCATTTTATCTCTATTTGTGGTAATTAGAATTTGTTTTTCAATGAGTTAACTCGATATAATGCCCGAGTATGTGAGCTTCAATTGGTTCCCTAAGGTCATTGAGCCTAGGAGTCATCGGCAATGTCTTGCTACATGGGTTGACTCGATTGAGATCAATTTCAATTAATATGGAAAAATTTCAAAAAAAAAAACATAAATATTTTTAAAAAAAAATGAATACTCATCTTAATATTTAATTTTTATTCCTCCAAGAGATTCCATCTATTCTCCCTAAAATGAAAATAAACCCCCATGTCTATTATAATGCACAACTTTTCATCTTGATTAATAGAAATTAGATGAAATGTGGCGATGATTTTGAATAATGGAATGGTCTTGGGTTGGGATATGCCTATGGAAATATCTTGTTTTAAATGATTTTGATGTGTTTCATAATTTTTTGGTAAGAGAATTTTGGGTGAGGAATGTGTATTAAAATGTTTTTGGAAAAGGAAATTCAAATTTCCAATTTTTGAGATATATTTTGCTCGGGACTAGAAAAACTCATGTTGGGGTGTGATTAGCCTCTAAAAGTGGCTAATATTAATTTTTTATAATATAATATTCATGTTCTTTATTAATAATAGACACCATTATTAGTGCATTTTACAATTTGAACATTATTTCACATTATGATTGTAATTCCTTCTTAAAATGAACTATTACATGATACACTCTTGATCATATCATAAAACACATAATGTTCTTGATTTTATGTTTATATTTTATTTTCAGGTCTCCCATGATATAAGAAAAAATTCATTCTCAATTTGGAATACCACCAAAGTAGGATTTGAACCAACCACATTCTGAGCTATGTGATTTGGACAGTAGCCCAATAAAAGTAATCTAGAGAACATGATTCTAGCCCAATTATTCCGAAACATTAAATGAATATATATGATATTATGGGAAACAGTTTAATAAACAGTGTCCCAAGATAATTCGAACGTTTTAATGGTGTTCTAGGCAGCCCAAGTTGAAGATAAAAATTCTGGACCAGATTCTGAGGACCAAAAAAACAACCCACCATTTAATACATATTTCACAAACCAAATATTATTTTGGTATAAAAATTTTCCGAACATTCGTGGATATAAGGGGATACATTTTATTCTTCTATGGCATACTCTAATTCATTCATCTAGAAGGTCATTTAGGCATGAATTTCTGGTAGATGTAAGCTGGATGTCATTTCAGGGGAAGTGGAAAAGTCCCATCTCAATTATTTATCCACCCACCTTTACCCACCATAATTAATTAAAGGCACTTGAGATGATGGGGGATCAGAAATATACTTCGGAAATTCCTATTTAATGTAGTAGTGGTAGAGGATTTGATTTATCTTGGAGAATTGTTTTCATTGTAATGTTATTATGCCAATTTGTCTTTGTAACGATCATCCTTCTCATGTAAGTTGTTTAAATCACCTTAGTTTTCAATAAAATTACTTCTTATTATATTATTCTGTTCTTCTTCATATCACCATTATACCGTTTCCTCAAGGTTTGAACATTTTCACACCAAACCATGTGATTTTGTTCACACAACAGTGGAGTGATTATTATTTTGTTGTTTTTACTTCTTCAATTCCACCCTCATAAGTCTACATCCCACTTCTCTTGGAAAAATGTCATCAATGGAGGGATAAATCATTTATGGTTTGATCTAAGGGAGTAGAAAGGGGATAGATTGGATATTATTTATCACTCTATAAATGTTATTGATTTCTTTTATTTGATTTTCTTTCATTCAATGATTTTCTCTCTTCCTCTTCTTTATTGAAGTTATTCACCCCACTTTTATGAGCTAATTAGATCCCGTACCTTGGAGTGCTAATGAAAATGATCCTAAAAGTGTATATATTATTATAATTTTTTTATTAAGGTGCTTAATCAGTAAGTGATGATGTTAGTTTGTATTCATTGCATGAATCCTTCTCGAGTTGATGAAATTGAAATCGTCAAAAATGGAATTCAGCCAATCCACCAAGACCAATAACCTAGGATCAACTCATTTTCTCATAAATTGAATTCACATAGATATCTTACATTATCTTTTAAAATACATCTAAAATCAACCCATGTTGTCCAATTCATATCCAAAAATCCATCTCTTTAATTTTGTGTCTGAAGGTTCTTCTTAGGTCTCTAAGGATTCGATAACCTAAGCTACACTACAAGCAACCGCTTAACCCTTAGAACATGGGAACATTTGGGTGAAACCAGATTTCATATGGGGATTCGAAATAATATACAAGGATTTAAATCTAGATGGCTCTCAACCTAAGAAAGCCATGTCCTCAAATAGAAATGGGGTTCTTGAGTTCTCAGGGAATTCACCAATAAGAAATCATGGCGAGCTCAAGTCAGGCCACTCTTATTTGATATTGAAGGCATGTAATATTTTATTTTGTTAAATCATTTCCTTTTATTCTTGTTACAAGGTCATGTATCCTGAATACTTTTCATTTAAGTCATTTTTTTCAAGCACTTCCTTTCTTTATTGTGACAAGGACAAGTAGCATGCAACCATACCTTTAATCCATTAAAAACATATTCCATATTAAATGGTCTTTTCTATACCTTCCATTAAAGTGATAAGGGGTGATACAAATATTAAAATTAATATTCATTTACATTTAATTCCTAGTCATATACATATTATACATTCCAAATCACATTTTCACATTTTTTTGTCAAATTGATGAACTTACCTTAGGTGGGTCAAGTGGTGAGCATAGATGGTAAATTATATTAGGAAATTATCATTATAAAAAATACATTTAATATATATGTTCTTACCCTTAGGATGTTTATGCCAATGTACACCTGAACGGTGGGTCAAACATGTCAAAATAGTTAAACAACAATTATGGCATAACATCTGACATGGTATGGATGGAGTTTTGGGAATTACCACACATAAATAATCATATATATTGCAATAGAATATCCATATGGTTATAATGATTAAAATCATTGAATTTATATTCTAAAAATGGAACCGGATGAAATTGTTGGGCCCACACATCTATTCCAAAATCAGCAAACATTAGGGATGGGTAATGGATCACCCACCATAGGCTTGTCTGACTCTAATCGTCTTGTATTGACCCATGATATGTGTCAAATAAGAGTAGATCTAAGAAAAACATAAAATTGATAATACCCCAGTAAATTAGCCGAGAGTAAGAGAGACATATAACATCTCAAGAGGACTGGAGTACATACCGTTGGTCATCCAACGTGTTGAACAAAAGGTCAATCAGAACCCAGAATAAGGACAACTATTGATTCTAACCATAGATCTTAAACGAGGTC
This sequence comes from Viscum album, assembly GCA_963277665.1. NCBI lineage: Eukaryota > Viridiplantae > Streptophyta > Magnoliopsida > Santalales > Viscaceae > Viscum > Viscum album. The sequence goes on along the minus strand of OY728145.1, from coordinate 799,070,733 downwards.
AAAAATTTAATCTATTTAGTTTAATCCTACTAAATTATGGAATAGGGGGGAAGAGGTCTTCTAATTAGAACATTAATAGTAAATTTTACGTTTTACCTAGAAAAATTTCATGTGCATGGTTTTTGCACACTGTTTGACAAACCACGAAAATATTGGGCATGATTACCTGGGTAGAATTGTCACATGCACAGTTAGGCTACATGGTCATGCACCAGCCATGCAAGGCGGCTCTGACCGAAAAAACACAATCTACATAGTTAGGAAAATCGTGCACCAATCATGCACCAACCATGCGACTTTCATATTTTCCCCTAAAAGAAGGGTTTTGAGATCCAAAATTTCCATGAACACCCTTGATACCTTTCTTAAATCATTAGGAATCCATATTAGGTCCAAAGTAAATAATTTGACCAAAAATTAGAGGATCCATACCGGAGTGGAAAGAGATGATCTTACAGTCATCCCCCTTAATATAACTAATTCCCGAGTTTACATTCTGAGGGTGTAGAAACACTATTAAAGAATAGATCTGGATATTGAGCATGTATTTAAGCATCCCTCTCCCTAGTCTCATCCTAAAACTGTCCATGCTTCCATAACACCTATTCTATTGGGAAAAACTGTCCTCAAAGAACCATTATTCACTTGTCAATGATATGTACTGGTTAATCCTCAATGGTAGTATCAATATCGAAATAAAATTATATGTGATCAAAAGTGTGAGATGGATCAATATTATAATTTATAATCTATAAGATATTGATGTCGTCATTCATGGAATAGTACCTATGAGGTAGAAACTACTCATAGGCTATCGGCTTGACTCTCTCCCTAATTTCATATAGCCATACATATTGAGGTGATAGATTCAATTACTTTTTAACTATCTGTGCCATATACTAGGCAATATCCAAAGAAAAAAATGATCTTAGACGTCAAAATCAAGTGGTCCTCGATAGCTATCTATATCAGATTTTTTTTCTAGAATGATATGAAGTCATACACTTCTTGATAATCTAAATTATCTCTAATGTCTCGTGAATGATATAGAGACCTTGTAGGGTTTCCTCACATGCCTCTATCTAGCATAGGGGTAAATGGCATGGACGTCCAAATAAGGTATCAGAAAGAGACATCTGAATTTTCTCCTGTAATCTATTATTATAGGTAATGTCAACAAGAGGGATATGCTTCTCTAAATATCATCTGAAATAAAGGATACATTATTGGATTGTGTCCTCTATAATTTTTTTTCCACTCTGATTTTCCACCAATCTGAGGGTGAAAATATATTCTTAGAGGCACCTGAGTCCCCATCCATTTTTTTAAACCCTACAAAAACCTTGAATTCAAATGAGAACACCGATTTGAAATGCTGGTATGAGGAACCCCATGCAATTTTATGATCTCATGAACAAACAGTCTACCCAACTCATCAACTGAGAAAGAATCCAAAAAATTAATAATGTGGGATGAATTTTTTAGTCGTTAAAGGACTACACATATAGAATCTCTACCCATTGGTGACATTGGTAAGCCAACTAAAAAATCCATTTCAATATGTTACCCTTTCTATTCCAGGACTATAAAAATTTGTAACAAACCCATATGTCTTTAGTTCTCCCCCTTTATCTAATAATAGGGTGAACAGTGTCACGAACCGTCCCCCGGGTCCCGTATCGTGACTACCCCAATCCTTCCTTCCATAGGCCAGGGGCTGACGACTAGCACCAAAGGCCTAACTCTCTAAAAACTGGGAAGGCGTTGCCTTTATAAAACATAAACATAAAAAACCAGAGTATAAGAAGAAGAAAACACTATGTAAAAAATTATAACAAGTCTGATGAATGTACAAAGGGGCATAAAATACAAGCCCAACAGAAAGGTATAACTACAACTGAAAGAATGTACAACTGAAAAGACAAATAGCTGGAAGATAGAAGCATCTCCTTGATTTTACTATGGGTTCCTACATGAAGGGTAAGTACATATGTCATCCTCATTATTCCGCATATTTTGGTCTGCTCCAGGTGCCATCACTCCGAGTGTCCACCACTGTGTACCATCCAGTCCTCGTACACTCTACCTCGGTCAGTTTTGTATGTCGTCTGCATCCAACTCAATCATGAGGAAAACACAAAGGTCATTGACTCAGATCAAACCAGGATTTTCAGTATCAAAACCAAAATTGCTGGAGAACTCCTCCTCTGTCGAGTACAATGGCCATGTCACGACTCTGAGTTGTTTCTCACAAACCATAGACTACTAAGGTACTCTTCCGGTTGAGTACCACGGGTCTGCTGCCAAACCGAGTGCTCCTCCGCTGTGGGTCTACTGCCAAACAGGGTGCTCCCCCTAATAGTTGTCAGAAGTACTCTTTCTATGGAGTACCGCGGGTCTTCCGCCAAAACAGGCGCTCTGTTCGCCATGGGTCTGCCACCAAACAGGGTGCTCCATCCACTTGGCTAGTCGAATCGGTCAAGCAGTCGCCAGGTCTATAGCTACGTGGTCTCCGCACTCTTTCTGCTCATCTCTGGGAGGATCCTCTCCACGTGCTACTGGTCGATACTCCAACTATCACTAAGTCTCTTGTAGAAGTATCACAATGGACCGCCTCGTCATAGGGGTCCCATAACAACAGATGACGCATCAATCAAACGCCCAGTCTGTGAGTTATTAGCCTCTTTGTCCCAGGGGACTGGTTGGTTTCATGAATGAACCAACCCGACTATATCTCAAATGTACCCATAACTCCAATGGGTTATACTCAAAGGGAGCGTTTTTCAATGAGATTACCAGCACCACTGACTGTTCGTCAAACGGACGTCCGGTCTGAGAGTTATTGGCTTTTACGTTCTAGGGGACCGGTTGGTTTCTAAGATAAACCAACTCCACTATACACCAACTATGTCCAAAACTAAAGTGTAGTATTCCACAAGAACCGTCTAATCATAACGAATCCAACATAATTTATGTCATGTCAATCGGACGTCCGACCCTTAAGTTATAAGCGTTTCCACTCTGAGGGCCCGATGGTTTTGGGTTGGCACCAACCTGGAAATACATAAAATTCACCAAAACCTTGAGTGTAATATAAAAAAATGACCATCTCAATCCGAGGAATCTTACGCAACTGAAGGTGCATCGATCAAAGGTCCTTAGTTCATTTTATGGGCATTTAACCGAAAAAGGTTCCAAAATTGGAGTCTGGGCCCGGTCCGACTCGGCCCAACCCACCCTGGGTCGGCCCGGCCCGGTTGGGCGCGGCCCGGCCCAGTTCGCGTGACGTGGTGGCCCAGCCGTGTGGCTGGGGAAGTGAAGCCCACCTGGTCATGCTGACCAGGTGGCAGCAGTGCCCTGCGTGGGCCCGCCCTAATGAAACATGGGGCGGTTTTACGCACCCTGTCTCCTGTAACGGAACCCACGAGCGCATGTTCCTCACCAAGGAACCCACCGGGTTCTGACTTGGTGCACCCTCGCTGGCGGATGGCTCAGCCGGCCACCTCCTGCCAAACTGCCACGGCCCAGCCACGGCTTCCCCTTCTGGCGCGGCGCGATGGCATCACGCCCTCTCCGAAAGCCACGACCCACATTGCCATGACCCCTCTACTGCACAGCGCGATTGTGTCACACTTTATTCTGACTGCTGTGACCCTCTTGGTCAAAACCCTCTTCCTTTGGCGCGATGCAACGACACCATGCCACTCCGGCATGTCCGCGACTCGTGGTGGCCACCGTTCAATTCTTTGTAGAGCTCTGGTGACCCAGTTACAATTGCGTTTCCAAATTCTTCTGTGGTTTCCTCCACTAGTGGCATCGTTGTGCCACTGCCATCGTCAATCCAATAAGAACCATCAGAGGGACGTTGGACCGTGTTTGTTCAGCTCATTCCCTTCATTTTATATGGTAATATCAGATAATAGTGTACCACAAAAAGATGAAGTTCGAGGATTTAAATTAATCAATAACGACCCCTACCTCGAAAAGACAACGCACGTCATCGAGCTGTGGAAGACGAATGTCGCTATAGTCTGGCGTCGCGGGAGAACGGTGTCGATTCTGTCGACGTGGGAGTTCACACGAAGAAGATGTGTTGTTGGATACTTCATGTTCATCGAATCGTAGAGCGTTCCACTTCGAGGGATAAATTCGTTCTTCGATTACTCTAGAGCATCCCCCACAAAATATTTTCTAAGGAAAATATTAAAATGGATCTCTCCCAACATTAAATAATTGCCCTGAAAATCCTATTAATTGAAACTCAAAAAATTAATTTATTTAGTGAATCACCTAATTAATTAACCATGGGTTGGCAAAATTAATTAGAGAGAGAAGAAGATGAAGGGTTATTTTAAAATTCAAAAGTGAGGGGTTGTTCACTTAAATGATGAGGAGTTAATGGAGAGGATTAAGGGGTGGTGAAGGGATTAGGCTCGTGTGGGCCCGAACTCACAAATATCATCTCATGGGACGTTATGTGGGTGTGGGCACCATGAATAACTTCTTCTTTGTAGGATAAAACTACCATAGATAAATAAAATATGTGTTATACACTTTTATTTAAGTAATTCCAATTTCCCCAAAAGTAAACTCTCAACCTACATAAAACACAACTATGGTAAAGGTCCCTTTAAGTGAATACAGGTGCTACGTGTTTATCGGTGACCTCATATTTCAATTCAGATCAAGGTTCAGAATATAGAAAAAGATGCACATACATTTACTTACTGTACATGAACATAACTTCAGAAATTGATTCCGAGCACACCGGGCCTCGGAATCAGGCTCTGTCATAAACCGAGGACTTTTAAAAATCCCAAGAATTATTAAAAAAATAATTCTTGAAATTTCAGGGTTTTTAAATTCCCCCACCTTAGGGATTTACGTCCCCTTAAATCTACAACACACACTAGGGAAAAAAGGTGGGTTCTACGCACACATTTTGAGCCTCCCTCTCCCATGTTCTCTCCTTGCAGCTAAAAATCAGACATCCTACAGAGCGTATACGCAACAACATTCCCCTTCCCAGAAGTATAGACTATCTTGAAGTCATAGTCCCATAGGAACTCATGTTATCACCGCTATCTCAGGTTCAAGTCCTTCTGAGAGAAGATACACCTGAGACTATGGAGATTAGAGTGAACTTTAAACCATTCACTCGACGAACAATGGGTGAGACTACCCAAAATTAAGAACTCGACTACACCATTCATTGCCTATGTTCTACAAGAGCTTCAATGATTTATCCTTTGCTGAAAAGGGAAATCCGGTCTCATCCCTTGGAAAACCATGTCCTTTGGCTAATACAATCAATCCTGACATGAATGATACTAATTCATGCCATGGAAGACGTCATAAGGCCTCGATGCTACTACCATGAGATCCAACCATTACTCTCACCTCTAAGGGTTGACTCCAACTATCAGCATCAGTGTGTGGTCACTAGGTCTACTCTAGTAGGAATCTCAATAGTGAGTGTCAAGTCAATAGTTTAAACTGGAACCTCTTAGTACACAAAAAGGAAGGAAAGAAAATGTCACAATGACAAGTTTCTTTTATTAATGTAACTCAAAGTACAATGACACAAATTAACCACAAATAAATGACATTCAAAAAGCTCAAAGAATCAGGAACAAAGGCCTCTATGCCTTGAACTAGTCCCGCTCCTGTCCACATGCTTCTAGAGCTCCATAGTCGTATGCTTCAGCTACCTGAAACTGTGCTCCCCCATGTTCACTCGTTCCCTACGGTCAGCGTGGACCACCTGGTGGGAGTGGTTGCAACACCTCCAAGTGTCTTCCACCACTAGTTGTACGACAACCTCCTTGTGTTCTGTCACGATCGAAACACTGCCTCTGACTGGGAGGTCTTTCATCTATCTGGTGATCATCTGCATGGCGGGTCATACAGTCATGTGCTATGTGACCAAAACCACCATAGGAGAAACACTGTCCGTTCCTGGTATACCTGGCTCTATCTCTACTCTGGGTGCCCTGCACAACTGATCATGGGTTGTGCGGTTGACGGCCTATGTATCTGGTCCTCTTGGACGTATGTGTCATCTTTTTACTGCCAGCTGCAGAAGACACCACTGCACGGCGGCTAGTGGCGGGTCTCGCTGCTAGATATTGCTCAGCAAGGAAACTCTCAACTAGGAGGGCTCTCTCCAACAACCATGTCTGTGTTGGGATGTTATGATAGACAACTGAATCTCTAATCTCTCACCTGAGCCCCTGCTCGAAGGTCCGAGCCCTGAAGAATGGGTCTCGTACCATATCTGTATAGTAGCACGAGCGGTCTATGAAACTTGCTGAGTACTGTGCCATTGTCATGCTATGCTATTGCAGATGCAGTATCTTCTGTATACACACCGCTCGAAGGGTGGTTGGTACAAACTCTAACCAGAACAGGCTCTCGAAGTCTGCCCATAAAAGTGTCTCCTCATCATGCATCTGAAGCATTAGGATCCACCATCTGCCTGTGGCGTCCTGAAGAAGGCTAGCAGCAAGAATCACCATAAAGTTTGATGGCGTCCCTACTAGCCTGAAGACTCTCACCATAGCCTCCATCCAATCCTTAGCCTCCTATGGGTCCATCTCTCCCCAGAACCTGGGTGGCCTCTGGCACTGGAACTCGTGAAGCGCGCTCAAGCGGCATGCATCGCCTGATGTTGGGGCTCGTGGAATCAGTGGCCCAATGGGTGGTAGTACCTCTGGTTCCTCCACTTGTGCCTCAACTGGAAGAGGGCCATGTACTCAGGCCTCATCGCTCAACATATTGTCAATATGTTCAACTCTCAGGGCTCTAGCTGGTCGTCCGCGGGGAGGCATTCTAAAATATACAGATGCGGCATGGTCAAAGACGACCTGGTGAGATGGCCTTGTTTGAGATTACTTAAGAAAACTTTTGTAAAACACATACTCAATATTTTTATTTCACTGATTCAGAAATCAGAAGTCAGTGTCCTGGTGTTTGGATACATCGACTGTCGCACCAACACTGGACTCCCTGAACTGAGAACCACAATCAGTACCCTTAACACCATTTCTTCACATAAAAGAGAGATCAAAGTCCTATGTTCTATCGTAGAACCGACTCCTCTGATAGAAATCTTTCAGAACCCGTCCCCCAGGGCCCGTATCATGACTACCCCAAGCCCGTCTTCCATAGGCCAGGGGCCGGCGACTAGCACCAAAGGCGTAACTCCCTAAAAACTGGGAAGGCATTGCCTTTATAAAATATAAACACACACAACCAAAGTACAAGAAGAAGAAACACTAAGTAAATAGTATAAAAAGTTTGATTAATGTAAAAAGGGGCCGGAAATAAAATCCCAATAGGAAGGTACAGCTACAACGGAAAGAAAGTACAACTAAAAAGACAAACAGCTAGAAGTTGGAAGCAGCCCCTAGATCGTCCTCCGGGTTCCTACCTGAAGTGTAGGTAAAGATGTCCTCCTCATCACTCCATATATTTATTTCTGCTCCATGTGTTGTCTCACCGAGTGTCCACCGCCAGGTACCATCCAGTCCTGATACACTCTTCCTCGGCCAGCGTTGTCCATCGTCTGCATCCAACACAACGTGGTGTGGGCATAGCCCATGCATGGGTGAGTATAATGATACTCAGTAGGGACCCCAAGATCCTCAAGGTCACACAAAATCCAATAAGGATAAACCAAAAAGTAATATCTCAATAGATAACCTTACTTAGGTATATTCCCATACTTATACCTAAGTTATCAATTAACCCATCTCAATCATGAGGAAAACACAAAGCTCATTGCCTCAGCTCAAACCAGGATTTTCATTCTCGAAACCACAACTGTTGGAGAACTCCTCCTCTGTCGAGTACAGTGGCCATGTCGTGACTCTACGGTGCTACTCACTACCCTTAGACTACTGAGGTACTCCTCCTGTCGAGTACCGCGGGTCTACTTCCAAACCGGACACTCCTCCGCTGTGGGTCTGCCGCCAAACCGGGCGCTCCCCCTAATAGCCATCAGAGGTACTCCTTCTGTCGAGTACCACAGGTATACTGCCAAACCAGGCGCTCCGTCCGCTATGGGTTTGATTCCAAACAGGGCACTCCGTCCACTAGGCTAGTCGAATCACTATGAGTCGAATCGGTCAAAGAGTCGTCAAGTCTATAGCTACTAGGTCTCCACACTATGTCGGCTCATCTCCTGGAGGATCCGCTCCACAAGCTACTGGTCGATACTACGAGTTTCACAAAGTCTCCTGTAGAAATATCATAAAAGACCACCTCGTCATAGGGGTCACAACACAACAGACGGGGCGTCAATCAGACGCCCGGTCTGTGAGTTATTAGCTAATTTGTCCTGGGGGCCCGGTTGGTTTCGTGAACGAACCAACCCGACCGTGTCTCACTTGTATCCCAAAATCCCATGGGGTATACTCAAAGGGACCGTTTCTTAATGATATTACCAGCACCACTGATGGTTCGTCAAACAGATGTCCATTCTGAGAGTTATTGGCTTTTCCGTTCTAGTGGCCCGGTTGGTTTATAAGCTAAACCAACCTGACTGTACTCCAACTGCATCCAAACATCATGTGGAGTATGCCAAAAAAATCATCTCATCATGATGAATCCATCATAATTGATGGAACATCAATCTAATGTCAGGTCATTATGTTATAAGAATTTCTGCTCCGAGGGCCCAGTTGGTTTCGGGTTCGAACAAACCCGGTCGTACCCATACATTGCCAAAACATTGATTGTAACATACATAAACGACCGTCTCGATCCGTGGAATCCTACGCAACTGACGATGTGTTGAATCGGAGTTCAATAGCTCACGTTATGGTTTTTTAACTGAAAAAGGTCCCAAAAGGTGGGTCTAGGCCCGGCTCGACCCGGCCCAACCCACCCTGGGTCGGCCCGGTTGGGTGCGGCACGGCCTGGTGGGGCGTGGCCCGGCCCGACTGGCGTAGACTGGCCTGCAGCTGGCGCGGACCGGTCCGCATGATGTGGTGGCCCAGCCGTGTGGATGGGGCGGGGAAGCCCGCCTGGTCACGCTGACAAGGCGGCGACAGTGCACTGTGGGGGCCGCCCTAATAAAACAATGTAAAGACCCGTAAAATTTAAGGGAAATTTTTTCTTAATTTTCTTTAGAATTTTACAAGAGCGCGGTTTCAGACGGCACCTGATTCCGAGGTCCGGAGTGCCCGGAATTAATTTCCGAAGTTTGGCTCGGGTACGTTCAGTGAACGAACGAGCGGGAAATTCCTAACTTTTGATCCGGTGCTCGGAATTGAAATCCGAGGGCACCGATGAACTCGCAGCGCCGATATTCGCTTAAAGAGACCTTTTCGGGAGTTGCGTTTGTTGCGAGTTGAAAGTTAGTTTTGGGGTTTTCAGTTGAGTTAAATAAAAGTTGTGTAAGACAAATTTTATTTTAACTTATTTAAAAACCTACCAAAGGAGGTTGGAAGTGGGACCCACACCCACTTAACCTCCCTTGGAAGGATTAAGTGTGGTGGGGCCCACACGAACCCCTAGACTTTTCAAGTTCCCTTAACCCCCCCTCTTAATTGGCTTAAGTTACTCTTAATTAATTTTGGGGGTTAACTCTTTTGAATTTCAAACTTTTGAAATTCTTTTATGTTTTGTAATAATAAAATAAGAAGTTGTCTTATTTTATTTTGGGATGTTTGTTTTGTCTCCTTGAGAGCTTTTGGAGAGCCTCTTCTACTTCTTCAAACTCAACGAAGAACGCGAAGAACGTCGTTCTTCAACGAAGAACTTCTTCGCCGAAGAACACGGTCTTCCCGCGACGCCATATCTGCGACGTGACGTACTTCTTCCGCATCATCTTTTCCGCGACGAACACCATCGACAACGACTCTTCCTCCGACGTCAAAGGAATCGACACCGATATTTCACGACTACGTCAATGTGCGACTATCGAGGTAGAGGTTCTTGAGTTCGTTGTTCTCTTTATAATTTGACTTTCCTCAAGACTTGACGTAGAACGCTCAAGTTCCGACGAAGAACGCCGCTCCGCTCTTCTTCGTCTTCGGTGTCAACGAGAGAGAACACCGCACCTTCCTCGGACAACCTTCGTCGGCGTACAAGGATTCGCCAACGACGTGCCTCTTCGGACGCGTCTCTTCGTCAACGGAATTGACGAACGACTACCGCGACGCCCGATCTCCGCGACGTCGACTTCCGCGGACATAGTCGAATCTTCGAATCTTAAACCCGAGGTAGGGGATGTTGTTTATTATTTAATTATCTCATTCTTGCTCGTGGTTCGTATGACTAACGTGAGGATGTTGTTTATTTAAAGTTGCGTTATTAATTTAACGTGAGGGGGGCCGGACCGTACGAACACGGCCGAACCCCCTCCAACGTTCTTGTTTGTTTTTTGCGGAAGAAAGCAAGTGGCGTGGTGCCGTCGCACCACGCGGTTGATCGTGCATATATTTTACGTGGCGCCGTCGCGCCACGACGAGGAAAAATCTTCAAGAACGCGACGCCGTCGCGCCGCGTTGAAAGAAATCATGACACGGCGAAAGGGGCGCGGTGCCGTCGCACCGCGCCGGACGACGAACACCGCGGCCGGTTCCGGGCCGCGGCAGAACGAGGAGACCGCGGCCGGTTCCGGGCCGCGGCGGAAGAGCAGACCGGCGGCCGGGCTACCGGCGTCGGAAGCCGAAGAGGGGACCGGATTTTTCCGGTCCCGTTGGAGAAAACCGGCCGGTCAACTGGCCGGCCGGATGCCAATAAACCGGGGGAATTAATCCCCCGGCCACTTCATGAAACCCCCTCTTAAAGAGGGGGCGGTTATCTTGTGGGGGGGCAAAGCCCCCCCGTTTCTGCCAATCAAAGCCCCCCACTTGAGGGGGGGCAGTTCTTGAGGGAAGGGGGCAGCCAGCCCCCTTGGTTCGGCGCCAGCAGGCCCCCCCACGTGAGGGGGGGGCTTCTTTAAAAAAAAGGGGCGCGGCCCTTGTGCCGCGCCGCCCCTCCAAAAACCGCGGGGCTTAGCCCCCGCGTGCGCCGCCTCGCCGCGGCCCGCCGCCGCCGGCCGCCTTCACCGCCGCCGCCGGCCGCCGCACCGCCGCCGGCCGCCGCGCCGCCAAGGGGGGGGGGGGGGTCGGGCCGGGTCGGCCCGGACCCGGACCCCCCCGTTTCGAACCAGATTTGGTTTTTGGCCCATAACGTGAGCCTCGGACCTCCTATCGACGAACCGTCAGCGGCAACGCGATCCTTGGATCGAGACGGTCGTTTCGGTATATCTCACTCAAGGTTTCGGATTACTTTGAGTTCGGCCGGGTTGGTTCGTTCACGGAACCAACCGGGCCTTCGGAGCGGAAACACTCATATCTTGAGCCACGAACGTCCGATTGACGCGCCGTCAGTCGCGTTGCGTTCCTCTTAATGAGACGGATCTTTTGGCATACTCCGCCCGAGGTTTGGACGCAGGTGGAGTACGGTCGGGTTGGTTTTGCCTTAAAAACCAACCGGGCCCCGGAGAAGAAAAAGCCAATATCTCACAGACCGGGCGTCCGATTGACGCGCCGTCTGTTTCGTTGACTTCCTCTTGATGAGACGGAACTTTTGACATACTCCGCCCGAGTTTTGGATATAGTCGGAGTATGGCCGGGTTGGATTGTACCCGAAATCCAACCGGGCCCTTGGAACGGAAAAACTGATATCTTTCAGACAGGACGTCCGTTTGACGAACCGTCAGCGGCGTTGGTGTTTACGTTTAGTAACGGTCCCTATGAGTATACCCTATGGGAGTTCGGGGTACAGATGAGATACGGCCGGGATTGGTTCGCACTCGAAACCAACCGGGCCCCTGGGACGAAAAGGCTAATAACTCACAGACCGGGCGTCCGATCGACGTGCCGTCTGTTGCGTTGAGACCCCTGTGACGAAACGGACTTTTGAGATACTTCTTTGCGGGACTTTGAGATACTCGGGTATCGACCAGTAGCTCGTGGAGCGGACCCTCCCAGTGAAGAGCGTGCGATGTACGGAGACCGTGTAGCTGGCTGAGACCTGACGACTGCTTGACCAACTCGACTTGGAGTGAGTCGACTAGCCCAGTGGACGGAGCACTACTTTCTGAGGTGCAGACCCATGGCGGACGGAGCACTACCTGTGTGACAGTGCAGACCCGCGGTGCTCGTCCGGAGAGTACCTCAGTAGGCTACTAGGGGGTGTGCACTACTGAGTTTGGGTGACATACCTCGGCGGGAAGCACTACTGTGTCTGGGTGGCTGGCCCGCAGTACTCGACAGGAGGAGTACTTCAGCAGTCTTAGGTTAGTGAGCAGTACCTCGGAGTCGTGACAGGACCACTGCACACTCCAGAGACGGAGCTCTTCAGCAGTTACGGTTTCGATAATGAAAATCCTGGTTTGAGCTGAGACTTTTGACCTTGTGTTTACCTCATGATTGAGATGGGTCACTTGCTAACTTTGGTATATGTATGGGCATATACCCGGGTAGTGGTTATCCGTCGTTTTCACAATCCTTGTGTTTCCTCATGATTGAGATGGGTTACTTGATAACTTAGGTATATGTATGGGCATATACCTATGTAGGGTTTATCTGTTGAGATCTTCTTGTGTTTAACCTTGTTGGTTTTAGTGAGACCTTGAGGGTCTCGGGGTCCCTACTAAGTATCGTTATACTCACCCCTGCACGGGCTATGCCCGCACCTCGTTGTGTTGGTTGCAGACGTCAGACAGTGCTGACAGAAGCCGAAGGTTCAAGGTCTGGACAGTACCTGGAGGTGGACTATACGACGAGGTGGTACCCAGAGGTGGACCACTGGGCGGGACATACTCGGAGCGGATGGCGGGACCCGAGGAGCAGAGGAGCTATCTGTACCCACCCTTCAGGTGGGATTTCCAGTGGACATCTCAGCGTAGCAGCTTTACTTTTCAGTCGATGTTTTCCCTTTCGAGTTGTACTTTACAGTTGGGCTTGTATTTCCAGCCCCTTTTTACTTTTCAGCTCTTCTTTTGTACTTAGTGTTTTACTTCCGCTTGCTACTCTGTGGTGTTTGTTTACTTTACAAAGGCAATGCCTTCCCTTTTTCTGGGATTTACGCCTTGGTTCTAGTCGCCAGCCCCTGGCCTATGGAAGGCGGGCTTGGGGTAGTCACGGCACGGACCCCGAGGGCGGGTCGTGACAAATTGGTATCAAAGGAGTTCGGTTCTACCGCAGACTCTGATCTTTCTTTCTGTGAAGCAATAGTGTTAAGGGTACCGAGTGTGGTTTTCAGTTCAGGGAGTCCAGTGTTGGTGCGGGCGGCCGACGTATCCATACACCAGGACCCTGACAACTGATTTCCGACTTTGTGCACGAAAACACTGATTGCGTGTGTGTTTTCAAAAGTTTTTCCCCTTAAAACATCTCAAACCAGGTCATCTCACCAGGTATAATCGTTTGATCGTGTTACGTTGTTTCTTTCAGAATGGCCCCACGACGGCAGCCAGTTAGGGTTCCGAGAATCGAACGTGACGACAGCCCACCGAGCGACGAGGCCTCGGTGCAGGTCCCTTTGTCAGCAGTGGCACCGGCGGTAGCTCTACCCGCTGAGCCCCCGATGCTTCCAGCAGCAGCCGCTGACGATGCACGTCGCCTCAGCGCACTGCATGAGATTCAGCGCCAGCGACCGCCCAGGTTTCGCGGGGAGACGGATCCCCAGGCTGCAGAGGACTGGCTAGAGGCAGTGGTACGAGTGTTTAGGCTAGTGAGGACACCAGCAGACCTCATGGTGATCCTCGCTGCGAGCCTACTACACGCAGCAGCAGGTAGGTGGTGGAGCCACTTGTTTCGGTTTTGCGATGAGATGAACTTCGCATGGGAAGACTTCGAGACCTTCTTGAGGGTGGAGTTTGTGCCAGTATCTCTACACCCCGAGCGTGTACAGGATATTCTGCCTTTACCGCGTGTTTTTCGATCAGAAGCCGAGTCATCTGTGGGCAGTAGACAGATGATGCAGAGGTCCAGGAGGACCAGACCAGCAGTTGGGCGATCTCGGGTTTTAGGACCAGTGGTGCAGGGCACCCGGAGTGGGAACAGAGCTAGCTGTGCAAGGAGCAGGTTGTGTTACTCCTGTGGCGGAAAGGGTCACCTGGCACGTGACTGTCCGACTCCTCGATCCGCAGGCTTGGAGGGAGCCACCGAGGTTGAGGCAGCGACAAATGCTGAAGCTCTGGGAGCAGGTGGATAGGGGAGGAACTAGTGGATACGTCTTTTGTACTTCTAGTTCCATGTTGATGTTGCTTTTGTGTAGCATCTTGTAATATGAGCTGCAATAATAAAAGACGCATACCTTTGTGATGTTTTCTTTCCTGTCCTCTTTTTTGATGTTACTAAGAGGTTCCAGTTGACTGTTGACTTGACCCTCACTTGTGAGACATCTACTGGAGGAGACCGGCTACCACACACTGATGCCGACAGTGTGACTCAACCCTTGGAGGCGAGAGTAACGGTTGGATCTCTTAGTAGTAGCGTCGAGGCCTTACGACGTCATCCTTGGTATGGATTAGTATTATCCATTTTAGGATTGACTGTTTTAGGCAAAGAATGTGGTTCATCCAGGGGATGAGACCAGGTTTCTCTTATCGGCAAAGAAGAAATCTCGCAGCTCTTGTGGGACCAGAGATGGTCTGGGCCACGTCAGAGGAGGTCCATGTCATCCAGGAGCGGATGAGGACAGCACAGAGCCGGCAGAAGACATTCGCTGACAGGAGGCGGAGGCCACTAGAGTTCGAGAATGGTGACCACTTCTTCTTGCGGGTCTCACCTCGACGTGGTATTCGGAGATTTGGCTGAGGCGACAAGTTATCTCCGCGCTTCATTGGACCCTTCCAGGTCCTCAGCAGGGTTGGTGAGGTGGCTTATCGCCTGGCTCTACCACCTCAGATACACCGGGTGCACGACGTCTTCCACGTGTCTCAACTGAGGAGATACGTGCACGACCCGACGCACATCTTTGACCATGGGGAGCTTGACGTTGACGATGGGGTGACTTTTACAGAGGTCCCGGTGGAGATAGAGGACCGACAGGAGCGGGTCCTACATGGGCGATCGATTCCTCTTGTGCGCAACAGATGGCGGCACGGGAATCTCCAGGAGAGCACATGGGAGCGGGAGGCTCAGATGCGTGCTCAGTACCCTCTTTTGTTTCCCTAGTTTTTGTTGTAGCTTTACAGGGACGTAAAGTCCTGAGGTGGGAGTAATGTAAAGACCCGTAAAATTCAAGGGAAATTTTTTCTTAATTTTCTTTAGAATTTTACAAGAACGCGGTTTCAGACGGCACCTGATTCCGAGGTCCGGAGTGCCCGGAATTAATTTCCGAAGTTTGGCTCGGGTACGTTCAGTGAACGAACGACCGGGAAATTCCTAACTTTTGATCCGGTGCTCGGAATTGAAATCCGATGGCACCGATGAACTCGCAGCGCCGATATTCGCTTAAAGAGACCTTTTCGGGAGTTGCGTTTGTTGCGAGTTGAAAGTTAGTTTTGGGGTTTTCAGTTGAGTTAAATAAAATTTGTGTAAGACAAATTTTATTTTAACTTATTTAAAAACCTACCAAAGGAGGTTGGAAGTGGGACCCACACCCACTTAACCTCCCTTGGGAGGATTAAGTGTGGTGGGGCCCACACGAACCCCTAGACTTTTCAAGTTCCCTTAACCCCCCCCTCTTAATTGGCTTAAGTTACTCTTAATTAATTTTGGGGTTAACTCTTTTGAATTTCAAACTTTTGAAATTCTTTTATGTTTTGTTATAATAAAATAAGAAGTTGTCTTATTTTATTTTGGGATGTTTGTTTTGTCTCCTTGAGAGCTTTTGGAGAGCCTCTTCTACTTCTTCAAACTCAACGAAGAACACGAAGAACGTCGTTCTTCAACGAAGAACTTCTTCGCCGAAGAACACGGTCTTCCCGCGACGCCATATCCGCGACGTGACGTACTTCTTCCGCATCATCTTTTCCGCGACGAACGCCATCGACAACGACTCTTCCTCCGACGTCAAAGGAATCGACACCGATATTTCACGACTACGTCAACGTGCGACTATCGAGGTAGAGGTTCTTGAGTTCGTTGTTCTCTTTATAATTTGACTTTCCTCAAGACTTGACGTAGAACGCTCAAGTTCCGACGAAGAACGCCGCTCCGCTCTTCTTCGTCTTCGGTGTCAACGAGAGAGAACACCGCACCTTCTTCGGACAACCTTCGTCGGCGTACAAGGATTCGCCAACGACGTGCCTCTTCGGACGCGTCTCTTCGTCAACAGAATTGACGAACGACTACCGCGACACCCGATCTCCGCGACGTCGACTTCCGCGGACATAGTCGAATCTTCGAATCTTAAACCCGAGGTAGGGGATGTTGTTTATTATTTAATTATCTCATTCTTGCTCGTGGTTCGTATGACTAACGTGAGGATGTTGTTTATTTAAAGTTGCGTTATTAATTTAACGTGAGGGGGGTCGGACCGTACGAACACGGCCGAACCCCCTCCAACGTTCTTGTTTGTTTTTTGCGGAAGAAAGCAAGTGGCATGGTGCCGTCGCACCACGCGGTTGATCGTGCATATATTTTACGTGGCGCCGTCGCGCCACGACGAGGAAAAATCTTCAAGAACGCGACGCCGTCGCGCCGCGTTGAAAGAAATCATGACACGGCGAAAGGGGCGCGGTGCCGTCGCACCGCGCCGGACGACGAACACCGCGGCCGGTTCCGGGCCGCGGCAGAACGAGGAGACCGCGGCCGGTTCCGGGCCGCGGCGGAAGAGCAGACCGGCGGCCGGGCCGCCGGCGTCGGAAGCCGAAGAGGGGACCGGATTTTTCCGGTCCCGTTGGAGAAAACCGGCCGGCCAGCTGGCTGGCCGGATGCCAATAAACCGGGGGAATTAATCCCCTGGCCACTTCATGAAACCCCCTCTTAAAGAGGGGGCGGTTATCTTGTGGGGGGGCAAAGCCCCCCCGTTTCTGCCAATCAAAGCCCCCCACTTGAGGGGGCGGTTCTTGAGGGAAGGGGGCAGCCAGCCCCCTTGGTTCGGCGCCAGCAGGCCCCCCCACGTGAGGGGGGGGGGCTTCTTTAAAAAAAAAGGGGCGCGGCCCTTGTGCCGCGCCGCCCCTCCGAAAACCGCGGGGCTTAGCCCCCGCGTGCGCCGCCTCGCCACGGCCCGCCGCCGCCGCGGCCCGCCGCCGCCGCCCGCCGCCTGCCGCACCGCCGCCGCCCGCCGCTGCCGGCGGCCGCACCACCGCCGCCTGCCGCCGCCGGCCGCCGCCGGCCCCCGCGCCGCCAAGGGGGGGGGGGGGGGGGGTCGGGCCGGGTCGGCCCGGACCCGGACCCCCCCGTTTCGAACCAGATTTGGTTTTTGGCCCATAACTTGAGCCTCAGACCTCCGATCGACGAACCGTCAGCGGCAACGCGATCCTTGGATTGAGACGGTCGTTTCGGTATATCGCACTCAAGGTTTCGGATTACTTTGAGTTCGGCCGGGTTGGTTCGTTCACGGAACCAACCGGGACTTCGGAGCGGAAACGCTCATATCTTGTGCCACGAACGTCCGATTGACGCGCCGTCAGTCACGTTGCGTTCCTCTTAATGAGACGGATCTTTTGGCATACTCCGCCCGAGGTTTGGACGCAGGTGGAGTACGGTCGGGTTGGTTTTGCCTTAAAAACCAACCGGGCCCCGGAGACGAAAAAGCCAATATCTCACAGACCGGGCGTCCGATTGACGCGCCGTCTGTTTCGTTGACTTCCTCTTGATGAGACGGAACTTTTGACATACTCCGCCCGAGTTTTGGATACAGTCGGAGAATGGCCGGGTTGGATTGTACCCGAAATCCAACCGGGCCCTTGGAACGGAAAAACTGATATCTTTCAGACAGGACGTCCGTTTGACGAACCGTCAGCGTCGTTGGTGTTTACGTTTAGTAACGGTCCCTATGAGTATACCCTATGGGAGTTCGGGGTACAGATGAGATACGGCCGGGATTGGTTCGCACTCGAAACCAACCGGGCCCCTGGGACGAAAAGGCTAATAACTCACAGACCGGGCGTCCGATCGACGTGTCGTCTGTTGCGTTGAGACCCCTGTGACGAAACGGACTTTTGAGATACTTCTTTGCGGGACTTTGAGATACTTGGGTATCGACCTGTAGCTCGTGGAGCGGACCCTCCCAGTGACGAGCGTGCGATGTACGGAGACCGTGTAGATGGCTGAGACCTGACGACTGCTTGACCGACTCGACTTGGAGTGAGTCGACTAGCCCAGTGGACGGAGCACTACTTTCTGAGGTGCAGACCCATGGCGGACGGAGCACTACCTGTGTGACAGTGCAGACCCGCGGTGCTCGTCCGGAGAGTACCTCAGTAGGCTACTAGGGGGTGTGCACTACTGAGTTTGGGTGACATACCTCGGCGGGAAGCACTACTGTGTCTGGGTGGCTGGCCCGCAGTACTCGACAGGAGGAGTACTTCAGCAGTCTTAGGTTAGTGAGCAGTACCTCGGAGTCGTGACAGGACCACTGCACACTCCAGAGACGGAGCTCTTCAGCAGTTACGGTTTCGATAATGAAAATCCTGGTTTGAGCTGAGACTTTTGACCTTGTGTTTACCTCATGATTGAGATGGGTCACTTGCTAACTTTGGTATATGTATGGGCATATACCCGGGTAGTGGTTATCCGTCGTTTTCACAATCCTTGTGTTTCCTCATGATTGAGATGGGTTACTTGATAACTTAGGTATATGTATGGGCATATACCTAAGTAGGGTTTATCTGTTGAGATCTTCTTGTGTTTAACCTTGTTGGTTTTAGTGAGACCTTGAGGGTCTCGGGGTCCCTACTGAGTATCGTTATACTCACCCCTGCACGGGCTATGCCCGCACCTCGTTGTGTTGGTTGGAGACGTCAGACAGTGCTGACAGAAGCCGAAGGTTCAAGGTCTGGACGGTACCTGGAGGTGGACTATACGACGAGGCGGTACCCAGAGGTGGACCACTGGGCGGGACATACTCGGAGCGGATGGCGGGACCCGAGGAGCAGAGGAGCTATCTGTACCCACCCTTCAGGTGGGATTTCCAGTGGACATCTCAGCGTAGCAGCTTTACTTTTCAGTCGCTGTTTTCCCTTTCGAGTTGTACTTTACAGTTGGGCTTGTATTTCCGGCCCCTTTTTACTTTTCGGCTCTTCTTTTGTACTTAGTGTTTTACTTCCGCTTGCTACTCTGTGGTGTTTGTTTACTTTACAAAGGCAATGCCTTCCCTTTTTCTGGGATTTACGCCTTGGTGCTAGTCGCCAGCCCCTGGCCTATGGAAGGTGGGCTTGGGGTAGTCACGGCACGGACCCCGAGGGCGGGTCGTGACAAACAAGGGGCAATTTTATGCTCCCTGTCTCCTGTAATAGAACTGGCGAGCACCAGTTTCTCTACATAGAACCCATCGGGTTCTGCCCTGGCACACCTTTGCTAGCGGAAGACTCAGCCGACCGCCTGCTGCCTAACCGTCATGGCTTCCCTTTCCGGTACAGCGCAACGGTGCCGTGCTCTCTCTGGCTGTCGCGGCCCTCATGGTCATGACCCCTCTACCGCGTGGCATTACAGCGTCACACTTTCTTTCAACTGCCGCGGTCCTCTTCCTCTGGCGCGGTGCAACGGCACCGCGCCCCTCCAGCATGGTCGCGGCCCATGGTGGACGCGGGCCAATTCTTCGCACTGCTCTAGTGACCCGGTGACAATTGCACTGCCGGATTCTTCTGCGGTATCCTCTACTAGTGGCTCCATTATGCCATTGTCATCTTCAATCCAATAAGAACAATCGGAGGGTCTTCGGGCCGTGTTTGTTCGGCTTGTGCCCTCCACGTTATATGGTAATATCGGCTAATAATTTACCACAAAAAGATGAGGTTTGAGGATTTAAAATAATCAATAACGACCCCTACTTAGAAATGACGTTGCACGTCATCGAGCCACGGAAGAATAACATCGCGATAGTCAGGTGTTGTGGAAGAACGATATCGATTCTGTCGACGTCAGAGTGCATCCGAAGAAGAAGTGTCTTGGCGACTTCGCATTCTTCGAATCATAGCGCGTTCTTCGTTGAGGGAGAAAGTCATTCCTCAATTTCTCGAGAGGTTCCCCCACAAAATATTTTCTATGACAAATATTAAAATAGATCTCTCCCAGTGTTAAATAAGTACCATGAAAATCCAATTAATTCAAACTCACAAAATTAACTAATTAAGTGAATCACCTAATTAATTACCAATGGGTTTGAAAAATTAATTATAGAGAGAAGAAGGTGAAGGGTTATTTTAAAATTCAAAAGTGAGGGGTTGTTCAATTAAATGAAGAAGAGTAAATGAGGAGGTTTAAGGGTAGGTAAAAGGATTAAGCTCGTGTGGGCCCCACCTCACAAATATCCTCTCATGGGAGGTTATGTGGGTGTGGGAACCACCAATAACTTCTCCTTTGTATGATATAACTATCTTAGATAAATAAAATTTTTGTTCTACAATTTTATTTAACTAATTCCAATTTCCCCAAAAATTAACTCTCATCCCACATAAAACACAACTGCGGTAAAGGTCTCCTTAGACAAATACTGATGTTGTGAGTTCATCGGTGCCCTTAGATTTCAATTCTGAGCACATGTTCAAAATATAGAAAAAACCGCATGTACATTTACTGAACGTACTCGAACAAAAATTCAGAAATTTATTCCGAGCACTCTGTGCCTCAGAATCATGCGCCGTCAAAAACAGAGGACTTGTAAAAATCCAAAGAATTAAAAAAATCCTTTAAATTTTTGGGTCTTTAAAAACACCTAGTGATAAATCCCAATATATTACGTTTCACCCATGGACACCAATATTGGCACTATGTGTCTCGATATATCTTCAAGATTCCTGGATGAACTGCCCACCAAGAAGCCTGGGACTCTTTCATAAAATCCTCTCTCAAATCAGTAGGAACCCGAATACATCCACATTGACAAAGGATGTCATCTCTATCCACATATAAATCCAAAGGTGGTTTATGTTCTTATATACCCTAAAGGAGTACCAATACTTCAAGATCAGAAAACTATCATGTCATCACCTTCTCAAAGAGGGAATAAGTAACTTTTAAGTATGAGAGGTAAGACTGATCATGACTATCATGATACTCCAAATACAGCTCAGAGAAGGGGGATATTAACCTATATTCATTAATGGATTTCGATACTGACTATTTTTTAATCTTTTACCTCATCGTATAAGCAACTACATTTCCCTTCTTGGGCATATAGATGATATCAAATTCAAAGGAATATAGATATTCAACCCCACTTCACCGTCTGAGGATCATGCCATGCTAAGAAAAGATATATTTGAGGCTATTTTGGTCTGTTTACATCACAATGAACTCATCTAATAGAAAATGTCTCCAACAATCTAAGAATGGACAACTACTCCTAGCTCAAGGTTTTGGGTCCGGTAGATTCTCTCATGAGGCCTCAACTATAAATATCTATAGACAATGACTCTAAAATCCAACCTCAGTAGTACTAATATGCTTATTCCTGATGAATCACAAAAATTGTTATAACTTATTCCTTGCTCTGTAAGAGTTAGAGAAGGTATGTTACAAGAATCCCTTTCAACTTCTCAAATTCTTTGTCACATTATTCTGGCCATATAAACTTCAAACCCTTCTTTCTAAGACCAGTATGATGTAATGAAATACATGAGAAGTATTTTATGAAACAAATGTATTACTCATCTATCCACATGAAACATCATTCTTCAATCATGTTCTTGGGATTCTCCCAGGAAACATTAATATTAACATTTTTTAGGTTAATAGATACTTTTAATTTTGAGATAATATTATAAAAGAAGTGAACTTCGTCAATGCAGAAGTCGCACTTATCTAGGTTTGAACTAATCCTTGGATTTCTCAATGAATTTAGTATGATCTCAAGATGTTTTTCATGGTCACTAGTAGTGTAATAATACACAATGATGTCAATCACAATGACCATGAAATATGATTCTAAATATGGGTGGAACACCCTATTCATCAGATCCATGAAAATGGAAGGCATTTTAATATGACAAAAGGACATAACAATGTACTCATAAAGACCATACTGGCTATGAAAAGATGTATAAGGAATGTTTAATGGTTTTAATCTTACCTAATGGAAACTTGATTTCAGGTTAATATTGTAGAAGTCATTTTCACCTCAGATATGGTAAATAATATCATCTATTTGAGAAAGTGATTATTTCCTCTTGATTGCATGTTAGTTCAATCTTCTATAATCCATGCACAGACATAAAATTTCATCCCCCTTATGGTAAAAAAGAATGGGAATCCACCAAGAGGATATACTGGGCCATATAAATTCCTTGGACTCTATATACTACAACTATCGCTTGAGCTGCTGAAGCTCTGTAGATTCCATCTTGTATAGAGTAAATTAAACTTTATCTTCACCTAAAAAAGATTAATGGAAAACTCCACCTCTTTATTAGGAGGCAAGCCAAAAAAAATTTAGGAAATGCATTCCTGAAATGATCCACAACACTAGAGAAGTAAAATTATCGTAAACCATGAACCTCCATGAAGAGATATTCAATCTGGGCGGTCACTTCATCTAGTTCATTATGCTCGGGTCAAGATCTACCAATAAGGAATTTCGACTCAACCTTATATAGAAAACTTCTTCTCATTGGTGATGTAAATAATATAATATTGTGATAGTAGTTTACAAAATCATGATAGTGAACAAACCATTCCTTTCTATGAATTTCGTCAAAGCCTATCATCTTGAGAAAAAAGAGGTTCCATTAGAAAGGGTAACTACTTACCTCAAGGAGATAGTCCATGTAATGTGGTATACCCTATGTTCATACCCCTAATAGAATATCTAGGGTCATTAAATCATAGAGATATTGTATCTCTAGTTTGAGACATTCCATAATAGATATAAATATAACAGATTTTGAAGGAATTGTATAAAAAAAGAAAATACTATAGTAGATGACCCATGAATAGTAGAACATACTATATATGGCCCTACATACTGATCTTCAGGTGTTGACTATAGTTAATGCAACTGACATGATCCATATCCCCATTCAACAGATAGACTACCACGATCATAACTGCTCTGTTGGTGTTGTTGGTGATCTGGGGTCTGGCTACCACGACCATGACTTCCTCCTTGACCAATTCTAACAGGGATATTCCAAATCCCCACCTATCGCGGTATAGATGAAATCTCACCTAATGGTGGTGCCGACACACATCTTTTTCCTCTTGAGGCTGGTGGAATGGACCGGAAAAAATGATGGAGATGGCCCATATGGCCAAAATACCACCACTCCAGTTGGTCTCTATCACACTAATGAATAGAATGCCTCTATATTCCACACTAAAAAAACTCATTAAATATATAAAAATAGGAACTCTGGTAGTCATTTCCTTGATTAGAAATTTATAGGGAAAGTTTTCTTTCCCCCGAAAGAACTATTGGCTTGTTAAGGCACCGATACTATATTCCTAGTACTATTTCCTTCCATAAGGTTGGGCTCAGTGATAAGATCTTGATTGAATATATCAGAAAATGTTTGAAAGTGAAATACATTCACATGCATATGGATGAAATACTATATCCCATTCTCAAAACCTCTACCATTGGAAAGATAATCATAGGATATAAGCAATGGAAAGTGCTACAGATGCATAAATCATGCTGAATATTTCATTACTGACATAGAACCCTTATTGAGATACATTAAATCTTTGGATTTTTTATCTCTCATCGTCTGAGGAAAGAACTGATCATAGAAGATTGTAAGGAAATAATTCCATAAAATTTCGTGATGATGACTGGTCTGTGAAGTCACATCTCACCAACGCATGGCCAAAACCCAAAGCATGTATGTGGAACGATTGACCCATTACATTGGAGGTGTCTCTAGATTCTCAATGATAGATATAGTGGCTTATAGATAAGACTCCAATGCATGTGGACTACCATTCCATAAAAATGTAGGAGGATACAACAACTGGAACTTGGGAGTTAGATCAGCCATCATAATGCAAGCCCTTAAGCAACATGCATGGACTGCATCATACGTTGGAAACTATCACAGTACTAGGCATCAATGATCAAATTAGGTACAATATAAGGTTCCATACGTCGAAATCATGGAGGAGGGATAGGTGGCTCGAGGACCACCATGTTTGGGACCTCGTCGTCATCATTTTCTTGGGGTACGACACCAGGACATCGTGGTAGCATTGGACTATAAATGCTAATCACACACATTAGAACAAGAATAAGAACAATGATAACAACACGAACAGAATATACACATATTAAAATTCACTACCCATGGAATAATACCAAAACTATCTGCCTAGACTGTCATGTATCAGTATGTTCTCATATATAGGTTTCATTTCATATTACATTTAATTTCATGGTCACTTAATTACACTTAAAAAAAATGAATAGGCTGGATAAGATTGTGAAACCAATTCATTTTCAATGTCATCATTCACCTTATAATGAATAGTCATTTCTGGTGAATCAGGGGCCATACCCTTATCACTCAAAACGAAACTGATTTTTTCATAGAATAATTGATCTAATATATAAATTGATCTTCCCAGCCCATGAGGGCCCATACACATCATAAATTTAGTCAATAAATCACTCAATCTCATCTAAGAGTAATACAAGAATAAGCTAACTATTATAGTATCACTCAATAATAAAAGGTATATCAAGAAATGTAAAACAGTAGTATGAACCTATATGGAAAGGAAATATGCATGACATGGAAATTATAGGTTCCTATTTTGATGCATTTAACAACGCACGTTTCCCTCATATCATTGGGCCCTGTATGAAAGAAAATCATCAAACAGAGTAATAATAAAAAACATCACAAAACATGTGAATTACCCAATGGTGAAATGAAATCAACAATAATAGGAACAATAGAACAACAATTATAATTTCGGAAACGTGTTTTTCCCCAAAAATGGGTTCACATTGCCCAAGCACAACTTCTGACCAAGTCACAAGAGTTTCCAATATTCTATATGTTGTATCCAAATTGTAATGTAATAAAAAAACGCCCATGATAACACTTTACGATGTCCTGGAATTGGATTTCAGTTATGGGTGCCCCAATCCCAATGGGCTACATGGCCTCAAATGCATCTCCCTGAATTCCAGAGGTTTCCAACTAGTAGTGAGGGACTACGATGAGTCTATGGAGACACTATTGCCTCAATAACAATGTGTAGCACAGTGGGTTAATGAAAACAATGATAAATAGTGGATGAAATATCAGTAAACATAAGGAGTAATATAAAAATAGAAACAATAGTTAAAATGACTTAAATAACTGGAATAACATTCAATAATTGTTTATGATATGTCACGTCACTATAAAATATGAAAAAAATGATACAAGATAGCAGGAATAACATGTTCCAAAAAAGTATAAAGGAAATCAAAAGATTATACCCAAAATCTTGAGTTTTTCTTAGTTATCTGCTATTAAGTTACATCATAAATATCAAGGAATCAAGTGTTTGAAGCCATATTATTCCACTTTTCAACACTTTCAACCATGTAATCTACCACGGGTACTAAACAACACGTAGAGAGGGTATTAGAAAATAATCGGTTGGCCACCACCAAGGATGTCTATAACATCCATCCCATGTAATATAAATGTAAAAGTGTACAAGCATGCATATATAATGTAAAGTAGTACAATGTAAATAAATACCCATCTACCTGCTTTAACTATTTTCTGGGGTTTGAACATGTATCCAATTCATTATTTGATTGTTTCAAATTTATATATTTTTCAAACGTTAATAACAGGAAGGGTTCTTAGATGTAACAAGAAAACATGAAATGATACTTATAAATTCTAGATCCAATTATTTTATCCAAGTAATATGGTAATGATATTGAAGGGTTCCAACATTTTCATATCAGGAATCCAAAGAATAGACAAGGTTCAGGATCTATGGGGTTCTCCAACTAAGCAAGTCGTATGCTTGAATCAAAATGGGGTTCCTGATTTCTCTTGGAATTATCTGATCAGAATCCAATGAGGGATCGAGTCAGGCCACTCCAATTTTATATTTACGTCATTTAATATCACATTTATTACAATTGATTCCTTTCGTTATTATTATATGGTCATTTAGCATGAAAATTTTTCATTTAAGTCATTTGGTTTAAGCCATACCTTAAATTTGTGTGACAATGCCATTTAGTATGAAACAATTCATTTAATCCATTTAAAACATATACCATATTCATGGTTCATTCATATAACATAAATTAATGTGGTAAGGGTTTCAAAAGATATGAAAACCACTATACATTTACATTTGAGTCATTGTCATATACTTTGTATATCTTCCAAATAAAATTTTACATTTTATTGTCAAATTAAAGCACATACCTTATGCGGGTCAAGTGGTGAGAATACATGGTTCTTCATATAATGAAATTATCATTATAAAAAGTGCATTTAATATTTATGTACTTAACCTAAAGAAATTTTAAGCCATCGATCCCTCTAATAGTGGCTATAACATGCCAAAACAGTAAAATGACAATTATGGAATAATATCCAACATGGGATTGATGGAGTTGTGGGAATAGACCCAAACAATTAATCACATATATAGAAATAGAATATCCCTTTGCTTTTAATGATTATAATCATGTCATATATGTTTTATAAATGGCACTTGACTGTTATTTCCCAGTATATCCATTTAGTTTTTTTTAAATTATATGGAATTATTTCAAGGCCAGATTCTCTGACAGCACTATAGTCTGAGTCCAAGAATTCCAAAAATAAAACTAGAAACTTTTTTAGTTCATTTAAATAAACATGTGATAGGGGTTTTATAACTTTTAAAACATAGATAAAATACAAGACAAGAATGCATTGTTGAACTCAGAATGGAGGGATTATCCTAGAATGGACCTAAATTTGACTGGAAAGGGTCAACCAAAATAGATAATTGTCTGACTTTTTCAAAGAAAATGGAATAAAATAAATGTTTTTTTATTTGTTTTTTCCAACAATTGGAAAGTGGCACAGCGGTGCTATGGTGTGGTGATAGAGTAAAGACGAATCACACTAAATGAAGCTCATTAATAACTCATAAACATGCAACATAATAGATATGTTCTTTATAAATGAAATAGTGTAAATATGAGATGACGCAACATAACAGAAATGATGTGACATTATTTATATTAATCGGTTAACGTGTTGTAGTAATTAGAATCAAAGGGGACGGATTCCCCTAACAAAATTATGGAGAGAAATATCTCCAAAAATGAATGAAGGATGTAGGAGAATTGCCAATGACATTGACGCACTTTGAAGAATAGGACTGAAGGGTGTCAAATTCCAACAAAAATTGATTAATTTCTAATAGATCATTTCAAAGATGAACTATAACGTGGTAGGGGTTATTTTTTTTAGATTATCTTTTCCCATTCTCCATTCTAAAATTACGAACACATATCATCCCAATAACAGGTTGATCCACAGATTGCTCTTTAATGCGAGAGGGTGCTCCTATATAGGGATTTGCATTGGGAATGATTATTACTATTGGAATCTTGAACCTCCAACCCCAAAACTCTCCCTTGTTTATAAATATCTAATGTGGAGGGTGTGAACCAACACGAACAACGCCCAAGCCCCCTACTATGTTCTCTATTCATTTTGTGCATTAGAAAATGTCATCAAGAGGATTATAAGGCCTTAATAGAGAAGGAAGAACCCCACAGAGGCTAGAGCCACAAATGGAACGATGAACGGACCACAAGAGTGGATCCTCTGGTCTGCAGATGAGCCTGTAGGCATTTTTGTTAGCCCCCAATGGCATCAATGGGTAGAGGCAGCATGTTGGAGGGAGCTTCGCGGCCGGCTCGGGCCACGTTGAGGCAACTGGGGCCACCGGAGAGCGGAGGGATGTAGCCCCTCGACCGATTTGGTGGAGCAGCACGTTGCCCTGGGCCACATATTCAGGTGTCACATGATCCCTTGAACACATCTGGAACCTATGAGACCGGGTTTGAACACCTTTTTGACAGCGCCCTAGATGCGATCCACGTCCGGCCTGAAAAATATCTGTCCTTTAAAGGATGATTGGGAACCACACGACCTGCACCCAAGAGGTCAAAACCATGCCATATGGGCTGGACCCGCCCCATCAGGCAGGGTTGGATGAGATCAAGTTGCCAGTCCACCCGACAGGCTGGACCCCTACCAAACCGGGCATTGTCTAGTGAGGCCCACTGACCAAGTCGGACCGGACTAAACCATACTCAAACTGGGTTGGTTCGGTTTAGTTGAACTAAATTTTCCTATGTGCAGTCCCCAAGAAGGGTTGGTTGGTTCGATCTGACCATGTCAGACTAGACCCAAACATAACCATCCCCTAATTACTAAAACGCTAATTACTTAAAAACTGGGCATCTGATTGAGGGGTCATTTGCAGCATTGGAACCCTCATGATGAGGCAAATATTTTTGAATACTCTAAGTTTTCCTTCATGGATGTTTATATTTGAAGAATGTCAGGAGGAGGGGTTCTCCCGGAATCAAGTTCACTACGTGCAGAGATCGTATAACCAACTATGGCCAGAAGAATATTGACAAGTAACCCTATGTGGATCAGCTATAATGGCCTAGTGGGAAGAGACTCTATGTGATGTGGAAGTCCCAAATTTGGTAGTGGCTCTGCGTAACCCAGTAGATCCATGATACTCGATAAGAGAAGTACCTCTTTATTATAGCCAGGGTGGGAAGCAAATCTATGTGACACGACAAGCCCATGGTGGGGAGAAGATCTGTGTGACAAGAAAACCCATGGTACTCATCAGGGATTAATACCACAATAGTACATGGTTAAGGGGAAGTGGATCTATGTGACCCGGTAGGCCCATAGTGGTGAGTGGCTCTGTGTGACCCGACATACCCGTGATACTCATTGAGGAGGAGTACTATAGCAGTCCAAGGTGTTCTGTGATATGCCTATGGTCTAACATTTGCACTCTAGATTATACCTGGGGTTAGCTTTCTTGCTTTGTGGTTTTCATCATGTATTTCTTTGTGGTTTTTCCTTGCTGGCCTGGGGACCCTACTAAGAATATAATTACTCACCCCTATACGGGCTTCACCCGCACATGTTGTGTCTAGTTCAGTTGACCAATGACATGGTGGCCGAGGACCAGGTGGTGACCAGTGAGATCAGGCATGCATGATGTGTTTCTACAGCTTCCAGTAGCTACTATGTACTTACCCATCAGGTTTGGTTTTCAGTGGATGGATTTTAATGTTTCCTTGTACGTTGGTATTTTTAGGTCATAAATTTTTTGGTTTCTATTCTGTTCCAGTTGACCGACAATTTTTACTTTTACTCATTGGATTTTTAGTGTCATGCATGTTTATCATTCCATCTTTGAGATGTGGTTGTGAGTGAATACATATAAGAACTCAGGAAAATGCCTCCCACTTGCAGATTGATTCCTTTAGCATTAGTATCAAAACCCTATCCATTAGGATACAGGCTTAGAAGATGTCACGATAGGTTCCTCTGGGGACTGGTAATGAAAAAGTTATTTCAGAGTTGGTCAGTTTTACGTCCAAGACATAAAGTCTATTTTTTATATTTTGTGTAATATTGCTAAATATTTCATGTTCGACTTTCAGATTCACGGAGTTCAGTTTTGGTGTGGTAGTTGCTTTATCGATACACAAGGACCATGAATTCTTCTTTTTAACTCTATACATAAAAACATATGTTACATGAATCATATAGGAATTGAGTGTTTCATCTTGTTCTTATTGAGTTAGAGATAACAAAACATTTATTGTCTATTGACCATTGTACTTTATGATCTTTTTTAGGATGCCTCCATGTAGATAGCCAACTAGGATTCTGATGCGTGATTGTGAACACAGCCCCCCTAGCAATGAGGCGTCATTTTAGGGGCCCGTGCTAGAGATGGCCCCACTAGGTGGTGCACCAGTGTTACCACCACCCTTTGATTAGTCGGTACTACTACAGTTACTAGTAGAGGAAGTATGTATACTCAGTTCCTTGAATGAGTTTCAAATGCAGAGACCTCCTAGTATTAGGGGAGAGATGGATCCACAGGCTGATGAGGACTGGATGACGTGTGCCGTCTGCATAGTGAGGACGTAACTCGACTAGATGGTGATGTTAAATGTGCGCCTTCTTCAGGGATTGCAGGGATATGGGGGAGCATGACAATTAAGACTCAAGATGAGGTGACCCACTACTGGACTAACATCGAGTGGTTTTCTGGTAGGCGTACATCCTCACAGCATTGTGCTTAATGCGCATACAAAAGCTGCTTCACCTATAGCAGGACAACATGATAGTGGAGGAGTATTCTGTGAGTCTTATAGACCTCTCTTAATACTATACTAACATGGTGAATGACCCTTGATTTTTGAACCAAAACATCGACCAGGTACTCCGATGGGAGATTAGGGAGTCGATTGTTTCCCTCAACATCCCACTCAGTATGGATTTCTAGATTGATCCCTTCTTTTGGAGTGATTCCTGGCAGATAAGGCGCTGACAGTGGGACCCACCAGTAGACATCTGGTGGTAAAGTCTTCTGTGGTATGTAGCGGGTAGCATATGAAAGGACCCAAGCGGGTTAGATCGTTCAGGGGATGACCCCATGACTCAGGGTCGGTTGTGTGGGGCTTTAATAGCATATTGAGTCAATAGGGATCCAGGTTGTGCTTCACATGTAGTGGGTAGGGACACATGGCTCGTGACTGCCCCACCCTCCACACAGATGATCAGTAGATGTTTGAGGGACCATTTAGGCAATGGAGGAGGTTCGACTGGGGAGGTTTGTAGGGCCACATACATGGTAGGGGATCAGGCTGAGCTACGGGATCTGGACGATAGTTTGAGGTACTACCTCCACCACCATCATGCGGTCTAACAAAGCCTTAGAGAGCAAGCGGATGGGGGAGATCTCAACTTAGGGCAGTGGAAGCCTATGACCATGACACTCCAAAGTTGATTAGAGGTAAAATATGTGTCCTCTACACCTTATATATAGTTCATATAGATAGAGGTTCCAGTCACTCTTTCCATTCCATGAACCCCACTAGAGACTCAGAGATTTTAATGGAGTTATTGGATCAATCCTTTTGATTAGAAACTCCTACGGTAGGGGATTCTATGATTACAGACTCGTGATGTTAGTGTGAGATTGCTCTATGAGGTGAGGGCTTCGGTTGGGGTCTCCTAGTAGTGGTGTTGAGGCCTTATGAAATCATCTTGGGTGTGTACTGGTTATTTATAGTGTATGTTCAGATCGACTATCTTATATAGAGAGTGTTGGTTTTTCTATGAGGATGGGACTATTGTTTCTGTCACTGATGAAAAGGGAACTCTTATTACACATGAATACGTTTTTGGAGGAGAGTGTAGATGATCACTCACCTGTTTTCTAGAATCATCCTCAGTACAGGGGATATGAGGAATACAATATTTCCTATATTGGTGGATGAGTAGGAATACGTCTTTCTTAACAATGATTCTAGAATACCTCCTCATAGCAAGGTATACT
The DNA here is from genome assembly GCA_963277665.1 of Viscum album. Taxonomy (NCBI): domain Eukaryota; kingdom Viridiplantae; phylum Streptophyta; class Magnoliopsida; order Santalales; family Viscaceae; genus Viscum; species Viscum album. The sequence goes on along the minus strand of OY728145.1, from coordinate 799,039,045 downwards.
TATGAATCAATTTATATCCCATGATGGCATTGATATCCACATCAGCATATCGGATGGCTCCCCGCATAGATTTGTGAGTTGAGGGATTATCTGGAGGACCTGTAGGATAAGGGATTTGTGACTCCCATAATTTCACTATGGGTAGCCCTAGTGTTGTTTGAGAAGAAGGAAGATGGGTGCTTGAAGCTATGTGTGGACTTCAGGCACTTGATCTAGGTGACAACGAAGAATATGTACCAACTACCTAGGATTAATGAAATCAACGATCCAAAGAAAGGGGAGAGGTGGTTCTCAAATATAGACCTCATATTGGGCTATCCTCATCATTGTGTATGAGATAAGGACGTACCGAAAACAACCTATAGATTCTGGTATGGCCACTATGAGGTTTTGGGGATGCCTTTGGGCATGAACAATGGGCCAACAGTGTTCATACGACTCATGAACATGATCTTCTAGCCATACGTCGATCATTTATTTATAGTCTTCATTGATGAAATCTTGGGGTACTCGGTTTCAGAGTAGGATCACACTACACAACAACGGAATGTTCAGGGTACACACTGAGAGCACCAGCTTTTTGGTATGATCATGATGTTCTAGTTCTAGATTTGGGAGTTATACAATCTAGGACACGTCATCTCATTGGCTGGATATGGAATACATCTAGTGAAGATAGAGGCATTGCTTTCATGGGAGCCACCCAGGAATGTGAATGAGGTGAAGATCTTATAAGAGATTTCTAGATAATTCTAGAGGTTCATGCAAGACTTTTCCAGAGTAGCAACACCTTTATTATCCTTGACATTGAAGTGAAATCCATTCATGTTTATGGAGAAGTTCCATCAGAGTTTCCAAGATCTAAGGAGGAGACATACAGGGGCCCCTATCTTGAGGAAACCAGATGAGGTTGTTCGGTATGTAGTTTAATGGGACTCATCAGAGACCAGACTGGGTTCTTTTCTGATTCATGACTGAATGATGATCTCCTACTTCTTACTATAGATTAGTTGGAATGAATAGAACAATGTGACCCATGACCTAGAGTTTGAAGTAGCGATATTTTCTTTCAATAAGTTACGACACTACTTGACGGGTGAACAGTTTACAGTCTACTCCAACCACAATCATCTTAGTTATAAATTTTCACATAAGGACTTGAACTTCAGACATTAGAGATCAATGGAATTTTTCTAGGACTATTACATTGATTTAGTCAATACACCTGGGAAGAAGAATGTAGTGGAATATATTATTAGTAAGAGGTCTGGTCTACATATACAGATTGAGTCAATAGAGCAGACAACCGCAATGCAGATATCCTTCTTGGATGATGATGGAGAATCTTACCTTCAGTCGATGGTTGTCAATCCTCCGTTCATACAATGAGTCGTAGATGCACAACATGTGGATGTCGATTGTGATGATCGACATTCTTAGTTATCCTCCGAATGGGCACCTAATGTGTTATTTATAGGTGGAGAGCACCTCATCCTTTTTAGATGATGCAGTGTTGTACTAGGGGAGTTGAATGAGGATATTTTGAGGGAGTTCCATACCACACCCATAACGGTACGCCATAGAGGGGAAAGATTTACCAGGTAATATGACATTAGTACGGGTGTTCATGCATTATGATAGTAGTGGCTGACTTCGTTTCACAATGCCTCACCTATCAGAAAGTGATGGTTGAGCATCATGTTTTATTTCTCTTGGCACAACAATTTGAGGTATCACAGATGAAGTGGGATGATATCTTAATTGAATTCATGATATGATTACTATGGATGTCTAAGGAACATAATTCTAAATGGGTGATCATTGATGGACACACCAAGTCAGATAACCTCCTATCCGTCTGGGCGTAGGTATCGATAGAGGGCTTGAGATGCCTCTATATCCAGGAGATAGTGCACCTGCATGGGGTGCCTTCGATGATTGTCTTAGACAGTGATGCCTAATTTACATACTGGATTTGGAATGGATTACAGGAGCCACTCAGGAATCTTCTACACTTGAGCATATCCTTTCACCACTTGATAGATGGTCATATGATGTAGACCTTATAAACCGTGGAAGATAGGTTTTGTGTTTGTGTTCTTTCTTTTGGTTGTAGTCGGGAGGAACACGTGCCACTCGTGGTGTTTTCATACAATAAAATCTACCACCCCACCATTATCGTGGCACTATTTGAGGCCTTGTATACCTGGACAAGTAGATCACCTCTATGCTAGACTTACAGTGAAGAGTCAGCACTCATGGGTCCATAGTATGTTCGGGTTACCATTGAGATGGTGAAGATCATCCAAGAGGGGATGAGGATAGCATAGAGAATTAATAATTCGTATGCAGATAGGAGACAGAGACCCTTGGAATTTGAAGAGGGAGGAGATGTTTTCCTTTTAGTAACACCCCAATCGGGATTGTGGAGATTTTTTGGGGTGGCAAGTTACCTATTTGGTTTATCGAACCATTCAAAATTTTTAGCGGAGTTGGTGATGTGGTGTACTGCCTAGAGCTCCCACCATAGATGCACTAGGTGCATGTTTTTTTCCACATGTTGCAGTTGAGAGGGTACGTGCATAATCCAACACATGTCATCGACGGGGTGAGATGGATATTGAAGATGGGGAAATGTTTGAAGAGTTATTAGTGGAGATAGAGTATCAACAAGAGAAACTCCTTTTTGATGATTGATTCCTTTAGAGTGCATTCGGTGGTAGCATGAGATTCTCAAAGAGGTCACATTGAAGCAGGAGGCTCTAATTTATTCAATGTGCCAACATTTGTTTCTTAAGCCTTCTTTTGGATTATGAGGATGTGAACACAAAAAGGGGGAGTAATGTAATAACACAAAAATTATGTGTAATTTTGTTTAAATTATATAGAATTATTTTAAGACCAGATGCTCTGATGGAACTTGATTCTAATGCTCGGTGAGCCCAAAATTTAATTTTGAACTTTATTTAAGTTCATTTAAATGTACGTGTGGGTGGATTTTTCTAAATTTTAAACCAATGATCAGATCAAAAATTTGAGTGCACTGTTGAACTCCAAATAGAGGGATTCTTCTTGAATGGACCTAACATCAACCAGCAAGGGTTGACCAAAACAATTAATTTTCAGACTTTTTTAAAAACCAAAACCTTAAAATATATTGCATTTGTTTTTCCCAACTATTTGGATATGGCATGGCGACACTGCGATGTGGCGACAAAGAGAGGATGTGTTTCATTAAATGAACTCCTTTAATATATTATAAAAAATAAACTTAACAAATACGTTGTTTCATAAATAAAACCACATAACGATACGACAACATAACATAATAGAAATGATGATATGGGTTGTATTTTAATGGGTAAACATGTTGGAGAAATCAGAATCAAAGGGGTGGAATTTATTTGATGAAACTATGATGAAAACTATATCTAATAAAGAATGAAGAAGGCCAGTGAATCACTAATTGAAATGACACATTTTGATGAACAGTACCAGAGAGAATTTAATTCCAATGGAACATGAATCCCCACTAACATATCATTTCAATAATGATCTCTAATGAGGTAGAGGTTAATGTTTTTTTGGATTATCATTTCCAATTTTTCGTTCTAAAAGATGAATGCGGATCTACCCATGAAAATGTTTACCCATAGATCGCTTGTTAAATTTAGAGGGTGCTCATTTCAACGGTTTTTAATTAAGAATGATTATTATGATTGGAATCATGAACCTAATACCCCAAACCTCTTCCTTGTTTCAAAAACTCTAATTTAGAGGGTACGAGCCGATATGAACAAGGCCTGAGACCCTCTACTTTGGGCATTCACCCTGGAAAAACATTTGATATGGAGGAAAGAGGATACTAAGTACTTAGTAGATAAGAAAGAACCCCACAGAGGTCAGATGTGCAGAATTCCTGAAAAATGGACCACTGGAAGAGATGCGGTGTTCCGTACGTAGGTGGCGGCACACCACGACAGCCGGCTCGAGCCATAGAGAGGCAGCATGGGTTGGTGGTCGGGTCAGCAGCTAGCAGAGGGACGCGGCTCATAACCATGGGCTGAAACCTTTTTTCCCATGTGGTCCCCTAGACGCGTGTAGAACCAGGGAGATTGGGTTTGACTGGCCGCATGATAGCTCCCTAGATGCACTTTGTGTCCGGGCTGATGAAAGCCAATCTACTAGAGGAAAATTAGGTAGGAGAGACCTATTCCCAAGGGGTCGGACTAGTGTCCAGTGGGCCGGAACTTCCCTCAACAGGTCGTGAACACCCCATCGGGCTGGTTCATATGAGATAGGGTTGCTGGGCATTCCAGCGAGCTGGACCCCTGCCAAACTGAGTAAGGTCTAGCGAGAGACAATGTGCCGGGCACACTGGCCAGGCTAGACCAGACCGACCCAGAGTTGGGCTGGTTCAAGTTGGTTAGTTGAACTAATCTAGGGCATGTCGGGCCCTCAATCCGAGTTGGTTGGGTCGGTCTGACTGGGACGGACCGCGCCGAGATGAAACCACCCCTGTTTAGTAAAACACCAATAACATACAAACTGGGCATCTGATTGGCATGTCGTGTGTGAATTATGAACCCTCACGATGAGACAAATATTTTGGAATACTATAAGAAGGATTTACAGGATGTTAAAATATGAATAATGGACTGAAGAGGGGTTCTACATGAATCAAACGATCTATGTGTGGACATCCTATGGCGGAATGAGACCTGAAGATTGCTGACAAGTGACCCTATGTGGATCAGATATGATGAACTAGAATGAAGCGTCTCTGTGTGACCCAACTTGCATAGGGGGGGAGTGGCTCTGTATAACCCAAAAAACCCACTATACTCGACATGATGAGTACCTCAGTATAAACACCACGGTGGGAAGAAGATCTATGTGACCCAGAATTCCCATTATAGGGAGAATTTCTGTGTGACTCGGCATACCCATGGTACTAATCAGGGTTAAGTACCACATCAGTCCATGGTTAAGGAGAAGCGGCTCTATGCAACCCAACATACCCATTGTGGGGAGAGAATCTATGTGACCTAGCATACCCACAATACTCATTGGGGAGGACTACTCTAGTATCCCAAGGTGTTCAGTGATATGATGGATGGTCTTACTTTTCTACACTATATTATACTTTATGTGAGATTTCTTTTATTTTGGTTTTCTTTATGGACTTCTTTATATTTTTTCCTTGTTGGTTTGGGGTCCTTATATAGTATGTTGTTACTCACCCCTATACAGACTTCACCCAAACATGTTGTGTCTGGTGCAGATAACTAAATACATGGTGGAGGACTTTTTGGTAGAGGACCAGGTGGTTCCAAGTAAGATCATGTAAGATGGATGTGCTTGTACGCCTTCTGAAAGCTACTATGTACTTACCTATCATGTGGGGTTTTCAGCGAATGGATTTCAATGATTATTTATACATTATTTTTATCAGTTCAGATTTTTTTGGGGGGTTTTATTCTGTCATATTTGACCTAAAATTTGTAATTTTACTTAGTGGGTTTTTTGTAGAATTCATGGTTATCTTTCTAGATATAAGAAATTCTTGTGTGTGTGCGTGCGTACAAGTAATCATGAAAATGTATCCCATTATAAGTTTGATGACTTCATATATAGTCTCCAACCCTAGGACATTATGATAGGGGATTGGGGGATGTCACGACATGGTCCCCGAGGGACGGGTCTGGACATGATGAAATTGGTGGTCCCCACACAACAAATTCCAAAATCAACAATGATTAGAGATAAATTACAGACCATCCACCTTAGGCTTGTAAAACTCTCCTTCTCTGTTATTGACTCTTTATTTGGATCATATAATAGTAGATCTATGAAAAAGATAAAATTGATCATACCCCGATAACTTAGTCGAGATCATGAGAGAAGGATAACATCTAAATAGGACTCAAGTACTTACCATTGTCAATCCAATGTGATGAATAAAATCTTGATCTGATCCCAGATAAAAAAATATATTAGGATTCCTAACATATAGCATAAAAGGGATCTAAAATGAGAGATGCTTTGGTTAATCTTCTGAAATACATATTAGGTAGGAAGAAGGACTCTTATTACATCAATAGGGGGAATTTTGACATTTTTCCTAGAAAAATGGCCTTTGCACGGTTTCCCTGCACATTTTTTTAAACCGTTCCAAAACACGTCACAGTTACTTGTGAATAATAGTTACCTTCAAGGATAAGCCTCATAAACATGATCCAACCATATGATGTGGATCTTTTTGATAGAACACTATCTAGGAGGATAGTGAAACCGTGTGCAAACGTTGTGCCATCTATGCGACTTTTCTAGTTTCTAAAAAAATAAGGGTTCCAGGATTAGAACATGCTCCAGACACACCTGAGACCCTTATTAAAACATTAACCATATTTAATTGGTCCATATGAAATATTAATACTAAAATTTAAAGGATACAAACCTGAGTGAATAAATAGGTTCTTACAGTCATGTTTTCTTTGTAGGTTAGCATTGACCAATGATTATGATGTCATGTTTATTGTTATTTAAAAATATTCCCATTTGACTTTCATTTATCATGTTATATCATGACTAAAAATGAATTTTGTTTTATTTTCATGAATTTTATGTCTCAATTATATTCTTTTTACCTAACATGTAATAGTGTATTTATGTTATTCCATATATATTATCTAATAGGGAATTATATCTCACACATTTTATATGTGTGTCCCTATGTTATATCATACAGTTTCAAGTATGATGGAGTAATATGAAAATGTAAAAGATGTATTAAATAGTGTTGATGTATTCCTTGTTTTATGTTTTCATGTAATGTATGAAATTCCAGAATACAAAATAATTTCTGGACTTCCAGGCTTTATTGTCTGTAAGGTCATGTAATAAATTGTGAATTATTGTGTAATAATGACAAGGGTTGTATTATGATATATATGACATATTAATGATACTGGAATGATAATATATCCACAGATATATATTCATATATATATATATATATATTTGATTTATTTATTAAAAAATAAACATGAAAAAGGAAACAATGCTTATATATTCAAACACCCTACCCTATCCATGAATGGTGTATTTCTTTACCTTTTGAAAAATGGTATGGATTAATATATATAAAAACATATATAATATATATGATATTTAAACAATTGTTTAAATTCTACTATATATTAAATCATGATTGAATTGGTATGAAACAATAACAAGTGAAAAAATAGTTGAAATACAGGATGATTAACACCAGACACTATGAAAATAATTAATATTTGGGAGATAATATATTATAAAGGATTTATATATAATATTACAAATATTAATATTTTCATATTTTAAGTTAGTTAAATTAGTTAAACCATTCTACAATCAGTGAAAGGTTGATTATATAATATAAATCCTTAGATAATGGCTTTTTTAACTCAATTTCCACTAATTGGGTTAAACTCCTACTTTGTCGATTATGTCACTAAAAGATTATTTGTATTGAATTTTTGTTATATTGTTTTGTATTTACACATGTCTAGTTGGAATTATAGCGTATACACATAATAAATTCAATTATTAGTTCTCACATAAATTTTATTTTCATTTTATGGGTTTATTCCACAATCTCATTCTAATTGAGATTTTTTATTATTGAATATCATTCAAAGGAAAGTAAATTAAAATTTATTGATAGACCCTAAATTTTAATATCACACAATTAATAATTATTTCATTCAATTAATATTACCGTTTTCTAACTTTTGGGGTCCTAAAATGTTTTACCATGTGTTTTGCTGAATGTCCAACATAATTTCTATCATCGGTCGAATATATGATTTATTCTAAAATAATGTTTTCTAAAAATGTTTCCAAAAATGATTTATCCTTTCCAAGTGATATATTATATTAATTTTCACCAATTTTTTGTATTTTTAAAATGGTTTCAATAGAATAATCTTGAATTCTTTAAAACAATTCATTTTTGGATTTTCTTAAAAAATTTGAAGGATGTATTATTTTATACTGTATGATATGAATGGAAATTGTAAAAAATCATGAACACTAAAGTTTTTCCAATTTTATCAAATATTTTTTTAATTTTATTTTCTATTAAATTTATTTTAAAAATAATTTATAATTTTTTATGAGTTATTTTCAATGAAATGAATTTCTAACATGTTTTTTAAAATTAAATGGATATTTTCCGATAAATTGTTTTTTAAAAAGGTATGGTCTTAATCAATAAAAAACCCTTTAGTAATTGTATAATTATTACATATTGTATTTATACTATCCTTAATATTCCAATATAATTTTTATGATCATTATATATGAGGATTGTATTGGAATTCACTACCTTGATTGATTTTTTAGTCAATAAATTTCCATTAAAATGTTCAATTTATTATGCTAATTAGACATTAAATGTACCTTAAATATATATACTAGTTATCTTGTATATGATAATTTCATAAACAATGTAGTTTTTACTTTGACACATATTTAATTAGATAGATAAATAGTGATATATCTATATCCTATAATGAATAATGATATTTTATAAGACACATCATTTATGAATTAAATCGATTATTTGATATATGATGAATGATTTTGACTATAATGACATGGTTTGGGGAATTTTTAATTTAATTCCATAAATGCATCAGTAGTCTGATGAGATGAATCAGTTGGACAAATCAGATGGGTTTTACCCAGTATGTTTTAAACCATATTGTGAATGCACTTAATTGTTATGTTATTATGTACCTAGGAAACCTGGCATCCAATATTTAAGAATTTACTTAATTAAGATTTTTTTTAAAATTATTATCTATGATATTTCTTCTATGAAATCATAAATGGATTCATTACTTTTTTATTTACTGATTAAATGGAATGTGCTTATGTTTTTTACATTTCCATATTTATTATTCCTTATTCATATATTTATGTTCAATGTGTGTTTTATTATCAACCTTTACATGATGATTATGACTATTAATTCAAGATATATTCTATCTTACCTAAGCTAACTAATAATTTGGTATCACTCTTATTTATTTGTTGTTTCCCTAAGATATAATGATTTATTCTTAGAATGAGTTCCATGGATGGTAATATTTAATTTTGTATGGTTAATTTTCTTTTTGTAATGTAATATGGGTACCATGTGTATAATATGGTTTCCCTAAAAAGTAAAATGGTTGTTCCATTATTATTTGAATATTGTATCTATGAAAATGTAATAAATTAAGGAATTGGCCCCTAGGCACTATGGTCTGGGGAATTATTGTTGTATATAGAAAACAATTAGTATAATCCTTTGGAACTATATATATATATATATATATATATGAAAACATATATTGGGTAGCATAACCCTATGATTAAAATTGAGGATAAGTATAGAAGATAATACTAATGTTATTTTAAGGTAGATATTATTTTGGTATTTTTTTATAAATTTATCTTGATTTCGATACTATATGTGGACGTGGTTATAGTATAGTTATACCTAGGGGTGATAAATGAAAAAGTGAATTTCATGATTGACTCGAGCATAACCTGGTAAAACAAAACAAGCCTTACCATGCACATAGTTTTATATTAATATGGTATATTTTTATGAAAAAATAATCCTTTTTACTGATCATTATGATGTATTTGAAAGCAAGGTCATACATAGAGAAACCATTTTCAGGATTTTGAAATTAGTTATGGATAATATCTTCAATATATGATAATTATTTCACTATTACTGGGATTAGAAATTATGTAACATAATATTCTTATCTAATAAATTTTATTCAATTATTTAATAATAGATCCTAGAAGGAATAAGGGTATTATCACACATTATTAAGGAAGAGTTTACTTATTGGGGAATTCTCTATAGATTGTATTGGAATTGAAAATGTTATAGATATATTATATAATCTTACCATGTTATGGAAAATAATATTTCTCTATTAGATAACCCTTTTTACCTTGACAAATTCTAATTCTAGATCAATTTTTGCGACAAAGGCCCCCATAATTTAGTGGGACTATTGATCAAATGAAAACTGAGTTTTAGAATAAATATTTGGATAAGAAATTTATAACATTGGGATATGTTGAAATGAGAATGGTTAAACATTTACTGTATTTTATAAATGATGTTGATGATGAATGTTGGTTGTTAATCATGAATAGTATGTAAGATGAGAAAATAGAAATCATTGAATTGAATGATTTTGGGGATACGTTTCTAACACATATTTCACTTCTAATATACAAACTGAGATGAATAGAATGTTACTTAGATTGAAAAAAGTTATAATAATGTATTGTGGTGTATGAAGCTTCCTTCATAATGTTATCAAGTTATGATAAAGATCATATGTAAAACATGTATTACATGACTGATCACTCCATCGATGCTCTTTGAGAAATTCTCCAAATGGAGTTGGTTTCTCAACAATTTTTGTCATATAATAAAATAGTCTTTTATTATATTAAGGAAGATAAAAAATTATACCAAAAGTATGTCTTAAATGTGAATCATGAATAAAAGAGGATGGTAGTGAAAAAATGAATAAAGGGAAGAATGGAAAGATGATGCTTCCCAGATCTGATAATTCTAAAAAGAATCATCGTGGGATATTATTTATGTGTATGGGAGTTTATAATAAAAGGGTCACCAGGAAAAAGAATGAAATGGTAGGATAAAAAATATTGATGTGATGTGTTCCAAAAATAATAATATAGGGAACTATGAAATTGAATTCTCCAATAAAAAGGGTATTATACATCTGAAGAAGATGATGGATCAATTTTAGAGAAAAAATAACATTATAATTTATTTGGATCCATGAAATATGTTTTAAATTTATTTTAGTTATTTTATTCACATAATATTAATGATAAAATACATAAGGGATGCACTAAAAAACTATTTTGTAATTTATTTGAATGAATGTATTGAATTACGCCACAAAAGGTGAATTAGTGGCTATTTGAACTATCTAAAAACATAAGATGAAGAACCATTAATATGTTATTGATATTTAGATAAATAAATTTGGAAAATGTCATTATTAATATAGGTAATGTAAATTTGATATTACTAACTACCTCAGATCCTATTAATTAATTCGTAAAAAATGGGTTATGTTATCATTGATGAATTTAACTACGATTTTGGATTTGAGATATATATCCATGTGTCTATGTTTTACTTAAATAATATTTATAAATTATTTTTTTGAATAACTTTTAATGTTCATTCATGTTATTTCCATGTCTCAAATAATAAATGAAAAAGGTATTCACATGCTTGATATGTGATGATTAAGAGATACATATAGTTTTCTAGAACAACGATAAGTTCATTTTCTAGATTTAGTTATCGTATAATGTTTTTGATCATCATATTTTGGAAGGTACATGTGGATAACCATTTTGAAATCATTTAAGAACATCAATGGATATGTTAGTATAGATTAATGTATTATAACACCATTTGATGCAACTTTTAGAAATCATTCAAGGCAGAACGAACGAATAAGATTGTTCTTAAGAAAAAGAAACATATAATGTACATATATCTTCTCATATTCTTATGAATTGATAAAATTACTGAACACATGGAAAAAGTTTCTAAAAAAATATTTTCCTATTATAATCATTTTTTGACTATATTAATAACATTCCCCCCCCCCTAGAGTTTGTGATTTTGTGGTCATTAACCTTATATAGATCACCCATATTCTTATAACCAATGTTCTATTTTATTCTTCATAAGTACTTGTGTGTTAAATTTCTCTTCCATTTCAATATTTTCATTTACCACCTATTTTCCCATATTTGGAAACCCAATTTTGTTATTATTCAAGATGACTTTTCTATTCCAACTTCTCTATTATTAAAGGCATATTTTATTAATTCATTCATGATGTGGGTTGTTCAATAATGGTATTTCAAAATGTCAAAACCTTGATTACCCAAATCATCTTTAAATCAAAAGGTCTCAATTTAATTAATTATTGGAGAATATAACACAACAAAATATTAAAATATTATTCCATAGAATGTATGACATGAAACACCAGGCATAGAAATGGAATATAACATCACATCACATTATGATATATTTAGGAATAGTGGACATTGAAGGGTGAGGTGGCTCAAATCGTCTTCTTTGCGGTGATGCCCTAACGGAGCCGAAATCGGTAGCCACCTTCCCCCTTCCCGCTGTTGGAAGGGGGGAGGATCTCGCATCACCTCTCCTAGATTCTTCACACCGTTCATTCTCCGCTTGCTCAAAACCTGTTGCTCGTCCTTAGTTCCCGGAAATCTCGCCAAGTCTGAAGGTTCCTTACCTCTTTGATGGATCACCGCAACTTCCATTATCAGTATTGGAGTTCAAGGAAGCTTCAAGTCTCCTAGATCTGACATTGATGGATCAATTTATGCATCAAAGATGCTTGGTGATCGATTTTGACCACTTCGTCTCTAAATCCTGGGGGCTTCATGAGCGCGCGATAGTCAATCATCTTGAAAACCGGAATCTGATGCTTCGCTCTGGCTCAGAAGATGATTTGATTCACATGTGGTCCATTTCTCCACAATAGTGCCTCGGTCTCAGGTTTTTCCTCTTCCAATGGGTTTACGATTTTCATATGAAAAGGGATCCCTCTATAGTTGCAATTTGGGTATGTTTTCCCGAAATTCCCTTTCCATTAAAAAATCATTCAATACTTTGAATGTTAGGGAATATGGTAGGAAGACTCTTGTGTTCCGATGAAAGAAAAATCTATGTCAGCCATCCGGTTAAACTACTCATATGTGTGGAAGTCGATTTTTCTAAGCCACCGGTAGAGTGGGTGTGGGTTATGGTTAGTGAAGAATTCCGGTGTAAACAACCGGTGCTCTTTAAATCATGGGTTGGATCATTGCATGCTATGTAGGCGATTGGGGCACCTAGAGTCCAGTTGCAGGCATAAAACTAACTGTGAGGGAGTTTTTCTGAGGGGTAATGATGTGCCAAAGTCTCAGGTGGGAGGTGACTCACCACTACTAAAGAGAGATTTGGTTGATGGCAAGCAGACTGAGCAGGAGCCGCTGAATATAGGGAAGGTCGGGGGGACTTGTGGTGATCAACTCTTAACCAACAGAGCGGCTCCACCTAATCCAGAGGCAGTTCATGAACATGAGGGACTGCATTTCGAGGTAGTGGAGGGAATTAGTGGTGACAATGTTCTTGAATCCTCAACACAAGGCACTCCAATTGGCTGTGAATTAACTCAGAATGACTCAAATCAGGAGACTCCAACCGAGCTGGTGGGCCACTATGTAGTAGGACAACGACAGACTCAAGATGCCATAAAAACCTGTAACCGATTTGATGGTCTGGCGATTGAAGGGTTGGCTCAGGACCAGGATAATGGCATGGTTGATCGGACAATATGTGGGACAGAGTCTGATGAGGAATATCCTTTCAATTTTTTAATGGACAATGTGGGAGGGAAGCATAATAATGGCCTGTAGAATGTAAGGAAGAAGAAGGGACAAAAATATAACCGGGACTCAGGAAGTTGCATCTTGACTAAAGGGAAGAAAAGCAAAGGGCGCAAGGATTACTTATTCCTGTCAAAACCAATGGAGGCCAGGTTAGGTAAAAAATTTAAATTCAAGGAGTTGGAGTGCAAGCCTGGTTCTATTCTTAATATCCTGGGAAACCCCGAAGCAGTGAAGCGCGATTTTTGTCAGACCAGTGTGGACAAACCTGGTGTGGAGAAGGTCAGTAATGGGGAAACCCTGGGACTGCTTATGCACTCAAAGGAAGAAATGGTGGAGGAGCTTCTCAATATCAATGCTACACAAGAAGAGGCAGACCAGATGATGGGAAGGGTGCTTCGTGTGGTTTCTAATGGTGAGCAGGCTACCTGGATCGATAAAAAAGACCTTATACTGATAAGGGGATTCAATGAAGGGATGATAAGTAAGGAGGACTACATTAAAACGTGGTAGAAGATGGCCTATCACTTTGAAGTCATTATCAACGACAATCCAGATACACAGGTGCACTATCTCTCCTGGAAATTATTTACGGAGGAACTCTCTAATAGGCTTAAGTTATGTTTCAATGATTTTGTAATTTCTTATGAGGTATGTCCTCCCGGTTTAACTCATTCATTTTCTCACTTTTCCTTAAAAGTGTTTTCTAATAAAAAGTTAATTTTCAGTCATTATGATATATTTACTAACAGAAATAAATTTTTATATGATATAATTTTCAATTCATGCAGTACTGAGATTATCTGTCATTATATGTAACAATGAATTTCATTGATGAATTGCGTAGAAATTAAGAAGAAGGTTATTAAAAGAATTAGATAACTTATGAAAATAAGTTTTTTAAAAATTTATAAAATAAATTTATTTGTTACCAATTAAATTGAAAATAAAATAAAAATCAATTGAATATAATGTAAATGTTTTTATTGAATATTATTTTTATTTTTCCTAAGGAATTTTATCCTTATAAGTTAAATTACTATATATCAATGAATGATATAAATGGAATTTGTATATAATATATTCAATCAATGGTTCATAAATCCATCCAGTATATTTCATACACTTACTATTTTGAATAAACCAAATTTATACATAAAAGAAGTATTTTTATGGTGGCTATTTTTGAGCCTTTTAATTGTTAAGTAGTTTTAAAACTAAATTTTTAAATTTTTATAAATTTTATTTTAAAAACATAAACATATTTATTAAAATACAATTTTATAAATTTACATTGGGTTCTATATTCTTTTTTTTAATGAGGATTTTCATCTTTTGATAAATACTGAAAAAATACATCATTTTAATTGAAAACTGGATTTTCATCTATATAAATTATAATGTTCTATTATATTTTTAATTGGTATTAAAGTAAATGTACCTAAAGTATACATATATCAATCCAATTATGGTTATTGTAATCCTTTTTCTAGTTAAATTTTATATAAAAACATAGAAATAATTTTCATGTTTTCTTTTAAAAACATGATTTCTCATCTCGTCTCTAGGATTAATTTTAAATTAATTATGGAAATTTAAATCAATTTAATTTAGTAAAATTTATTTCATATTTATAATTAGTGTAATTTATTATTTATGAAATGTAATATTCAATTTATTAGTAATATTATTAATGAAAATAATTAATATTAAATTACCTCGTTTAAGAGAAAAAAATAAGTTTTTCAAGGGACTAAATATTATTATTAAGAATCCAAATGACCTAGAAATAAGTAAAAAGAATTTTCATGGAAATATTTTAAAATTATTTATTATATTCTAATTAACGGATTATTATGTGATCCAATGTATATGATTCAAAAATTGTATCACTCAATAATTTCCACACAATACCTAGTGTGTCCACCACCCAACTTATAAAAGGCCACAAACTTATCTCCCTTCCTCACACAATGAAAAAATTTGGATAATCCAATACCTACCCAAATAACTTCCCATAATCTCTACCCTCATCATAGAAGACTTATTATGGGATGAATTATACCATAATAATGATTTAATTCAAAACTAACGAGGATACTTGAAGAAGAGGTAATGTTCTTCCAAATGCGTTTATTTTTCACGTCATTATCCACATCTTTCAATTATTTTTATAACATGATTATACAATATCATAATTATATTCTATATAAATATATTTTTATTTTAATGTTATGAACTAAAAATTCACATATTTCCATCCAATGGGTTATGAAACTAGCATTTGATTGTACGTTGGGATACCGCCTCGCGAACCAATGTTTCTTGCTTTTACATTACCCCCATTAAAGGTTTCAAATAATGTTGAATTTATAGTTTCTATATTAGAAATATTTTATTAATGATTTTATTCTAATTTAATAATTATTATACCCTAAATACATTCAATCTTTCCACTATGCAGGAATATTATAACTTCACTCTTGTGTATTGTGGACTACCATAATATAAAGGGATAAGATTAGTTAGTTCTTTATAAATAATTTATTATGTATGGTTTTGATAATAAAATATGATATATATGAAAAAATAATTATACTAGACTAATTATATATATATATCATTTATTTTCTTTCATTCAATAATCAATGAAAATGTAAATAATGTTCCTATATACATATGTCTTACTATCTCCATGTATGTTATATTTCATCTCATAGGACCATATTTTATGGATTACTATAATTATGTATTTAATTAATATATATAATATTTAAATAATGGTTTAAATTACCTGGATTATTAAATCATAATCTATGTAAGAGAAACCACACAATTATTTTTCAAAAAAAACTCAAAAAACAAAAATATTAACACTAAAAAAATGCAAACAATTATTGAATAGGTGATAAAATTTTATAATAGAATAATATATAATTATATATATATTAATATGGTTCTTTAATATGATAATAACATTATTAAAATATTCATTTAGGTGGTTAATGACATTTCATTAGTTTAATCATCTATGTTATTCATTTTTTTATAAAAATAATTCATGTGTAATGACATTTCATTATAATATGTTTTATTGAAACATATATTACATGGATTTTTAGTGGAAATAGATTATCATTTCATTTATAAATTCTCACCTCAACAATATGACCATTTTAAGGGTATATTATACAATCTCATTCTAATAGATAGTGTTTATTCTTGAATAACAATTAGATGAAATTACTTTTAAAATTATTAATTAAAAATATATTTTTGTTATAGTCAATTTTAAAAAATTATAATTAAATTAAAAATTCCATTTTTAAACTCTTTGATAATAAAAATTATTTATAAAATGTTTACCTTAAATCTCAAAATCATTTCTCTAATTGGTTAGAAATACATTTTCATCAAAAGCCATGTTTTATAAAACTGATTTAAAAAAACAACCTTTTAAAAATGATTTATTAAATTCATTCTCACCCATTTTTTCACCCTAAAATATTTTTTCGAGGGATCATTTATTTAATTTTCAAAACAAATATCGTTAGGATTATATCGAAAATGTGAAGTGAGGACTCTATTTATTATGTACGACATGAATAAAAATTTCACAAATAATTAAAACAAAAACATTTTTAAAATTATTTTACAATTTTAATTGGTATTTTTTAAGAAAATTATTTTAAAAATGTACTCTCAAATTATAATTTTTAATATATTTAATGAAATAATGATATTAATAATTTTTTTCAAATGAAAATTTTATTTTCCTCATGAAATTTCTAATGATTTTTATGGTATTAATAAATTAAAAAGGCCTCTATTTTAAATAGAATGGGAATATATTTTATTGATATCCTCTTTAATCTTCATATGGATGGTTTATGATAAATTTTATTTAGGAAAGTATTAACATTAACTTCCTTAATTTATTGTTGTAGTCAATAATATTCCCTTGAAATGTTCACTTTATAATGATCATTGGACATTGAATATCCCCTAAAAAATCATATTATTTATCATGGATATTATTATTTCATAAACTATATAAATTTTTTTCATACTATTCTTATAGTAAATGTTATTTGATTATGTAGTTAAATATTGATAAATCATTATACTTCTCGATATATAGATATTTGATAGAGAGAATTATTTATGAAATAAATATGTTAATTGATATGGGAGTACTGATTTTTTTTGAATAAAATGGGTTAAGGACCACTTAATGTAATCCCATAAATGCATCACTGGTCTGATGATATGAATTAGTTTTCCAAATCAGAATGGTTTTTAACTAATGGGTTTAAAAAAATATTTTGATGTTTTTTTAAGGTAAATATAACATCTACCGAGAAAACATGGAGTCTAATATTTATGAATTTCTAAAATTGAAAATATATTTAAAAAGATTACCTGTGATATTATTTCAATGAAATTATATATGGATTAGGTTCATTCATTTTTTATTAATTAAATTACATCTGTTTGTGCTTTTTTACATTTCCGTATTGATTATTCATTATATATATATATATGTGTGTCATATAAGTTAAATTATATACATTTATATATTGATTGTGGTTATTGATTATTTATATCTTATACAATACTTAACCCTTTCTGATCATTTGAGCTCTTCTTTATTTTATTTTCCTTTCCCCGTGATATGAATATTAATTTTTGGAATGACATTCAAGTATGGTGAACTATTAGTTTTTTATTATTTACATTATTTTACTAATTAATTATGGGTATCATGTCTAAAATATAGTTATCCAAAATAGTTTTTTCCTTTAGGATTTGAATCATGTATCTAGGCCAATATAATAATTTATCAAAACGTCTACAAGATATGGGGTTCAGGTTCATTACATAGATATATTTAATTAAAATAAAATAATAAAATATAAGTATATAAAAGACAATGGTCTTAATATTTAATCATGGTTTATTAATATAAAAGGAATGTTGATGAAGATATAAAATGAAAATTTTTGGTTATAAAATATAAATCATCTTTAGAAATATTACTTTTCTTCTAACCTAAAACCATCTTAGAATGATTATCTTATAAAAATATGAAACATAGGAAATGAGAAGGGATAAAAAGAATTTATTTGTGTTGGTATAGGAAAAAATAAAAGAATATTGTTTTTTTAAAATAGAGGAGTTATGGAGTCAATTTATAAGTGGGCGAGTTAACCCACATTGATTTTTAAAAATGTATAAAATATTATAACGTATTGTTCACAGAAAATGGATCTAAATGGGCCATTAATAAGTTTTTTATGATATAGGTTTTATATATAACCACAAAATATAATCTGAAAATGTTTATATGTCATTTTAACCCATATATATTCATTTTAACATCTCGACAAACCTTTTTAAACATCAACAATGGTAACCGTTTATTACTATTTTAATATTCATTATTAAAAGTAATTAATTTGTAAAAATATCATAATATTAAATATGAAGATTCAAAATATGTAATTTATATTAAAAAATCCAATTCATTAAAGTTATATAATATAATTTAAAATTAACCCCACAAACATGATGAAAACGTTTTTCATAATAATATTTTTTAAATTATATAATGTTTTTACATGAAAATTCATCATGAAATTGATTCTAATGAATTAAATTTTATTTATAAAACAAATAACTATAATTTCATTAAATTTAAAACCATTTTAAAATTTAATGAATCTTTTTATGTTTTTGAAATGAAAATTCATTTTTCGTGAAAAAATATTAATTTTCATTTTTAGATGAAAATATATTTAAAAAAAATCATGAAATTTAAATATATGATAAATTTAACATGTTAATTTAAAAATAAAGATCATATTTTTTAATAAATTTTCCTAAAGCTGCAAAAATTAATTTTTAAAATGTGAATAATTTTTTACAGAAGAACATTTCAGAAAAATTGATTTTTGAACATAAAAATGGATTAATTATTATCTCCGTCATAGAAAAAAAAGATATAAAAGAAATACTAAAACAATATATAAAATTTATAATACAATGATCCAAAATTGATGTATATAAGTTATTAAGAAAAAACTCATTATAGACATACCAAAATTTATTGACAAAAAAATTATTTTATATTCAAATGATTTTTAATTTCATTTTGAATCATTTTATAGTCGATGATATTACTTTACGCATGTGTAAAAACATATACTTATCATTATTTAGTTATTCATATTCATTACATTTAGTTTTATAGCTAGGTTGCAATGATATAATATATTTCGTACCATTAAGGCTCAAGGATACATGTATTGAAATCTATCATAGAGATTAAATTTATCTAAAAAGAAATAAATCATAAAATATCACTTTTTTAGAGATCAGGTTTTTTTATAATCTAAAGTATATCTATATACATTTCCTATGTTATTTGCAGAGACGCCATATGATTCTGATCCCAGGTGTGACAGAAATTATTTTTATTAAAATATTAAATATAGCATATATTAAATGAAAAGGATTCATAAATAATATTGTATACTTTTACATAAATGTTTGATTAAGAAATATAAGATCAATTTTGAGTATGAAAATCTTTTATTACACTAATCATGATATAAAATGGGTCAGCACTTGGCCATCAGATTCCTCGATCAATGTCAGTTTTTGTAGTGGATTACATAATTAATTTTTTATGACTCATTCATTTTAGACTAGAATAAAGTGTCTACAAATGAATAACAATATAAAATACTCTAGGGTTAGATATATGAATCCTTGGAGGAGTTTATAGGTTCACCTTCCTTCTTTTCATGGAGAATCCCCTCAGACAATGATGAAATTCCAGATTAGAGAAAATTTTGTTATAGCGAATGTAATGACTTCTTGCATTCATTAGAGAGCTATTTCATTGATGAAGAAAGATCAAATCTCAAGTTATGAATCTTAAATTAGTGATTTACAACATTTTTATTATATAATTTGAGAAGAATGGTCCCTTTTATCGATCTGTTCCAAAGGTGGCCAATTATATGTATCCATGTATATAAATGTTATTATTTTTAATTGTTTTCTAATACTGGAATACAGTTCTTTGTCATTTTCTCAAAACTCTTGGAAAATGATTCTTAAACCATTGTTTTTGTCATTTTATACCTCATTTTTTCATTAATCACTTGTTGGACAAGCTGTCTCAGTTGATCATTTTTAGGATGTATCGAGCCTGATCAGGCCCCTGAAATCATGAATGATTGTCAAAAGAGGCATGGATAGATGAAATAAAACCGTATCTTGGATGGTTTCGAGTAATGTTATATCATTTTTAGGAGAAGAATTTGGTTAATTAAAAATGGAAGATTCATGACATGTGGTGGTAGAAAAGATTTTAGGAAACTTAATCAGAATTGTGTTTTCATCAAACATAGGGCTGGAATCCACTACCTAGTGATATATCCACAAATTTCAGTCGAATATGAGGATGAAATAAAATGAGATGAATTGATTTGTGGTAAATAAATTAGATCTGAAAGAACTATGAAAAAAATATCTACACATCATTTATAAATATGAACACACGGCGCATAGCCTCTTAAATTATGTAGATAGGGTTTTGTTAAATCATAAAGATTGAACATCATGTATCCCTCGTACAATCCATGTAAACCTTCCTAGGATAGATAACCCATATGGTAGATTACATGGGAGGAATCCTATGAGGAAGTACATATCCAGATACATTGTCTTTTATTAGAGTATATAGACATTGCCAAATCAAATGGGAAACACCATGCATGAAGAGACACTCCTTGTACCAATGTATATGGAAACTTTTTTAGTACATGGACATGACCATAAGGATATGACGTGATCATGTATAGATTAAAAACGCCTATGAGTCCTCCTTCATAGAGTGTACTCATAAATGGTTGGTATTCATGTTCTAGCTATGGATACATCTAGGAAGTGGAGTGGGAAAACATGTATTTTGGTTCCCCTAACATGTTGTGTACCCTTTGATTACTTTTTTGGAAACATCATGGTCCTGTATATCGTTTTTTTAA
Organism: Viscum album; assembly: GCA_963277665.1. Taxonomy (NCBI): domain Eukaryota; kingdom Viridiplantae; phylum Streptophyta; class Magnoliopsida; order Santalales; family Viscaceae; genus Viscum; species Viscum album. The sequence goes on along the minus strand of OY728145.1, from coordinate 799,017,470 downwards.
ATCAGATTTTGTCCCATGAGTAGTATATCATGAGTGTCCATTTAAATTGAATATGGTGCGGTCCCCAATCAAGAAATTTTAGATATTATGTGATAAATTCAGGTCATGATGCTTACTAGGGCGAAACCTAAAGATAGCGGCGGTGTTTAGTAAGCATCACCAATGTATTTTTATGAGTGGAAACCATCTAAAAGGTATGTCGGGGGTCCTCATTGACTTTAGTGTAACCCATATCAAACTAGGGCATAGATCCTTGAAAAATAGAGTGGAACCACACTATAAAAATAGGCATGGGTCCTTTATAGATACCCCTTGAGTGGAACCCCGTGAAGTATAAGGGTGCTGGTCTATAATGAATAGAGTGGAAAACCATTTTTTTACAAGAGAATGAGTCCTAAACATCTGAGTGGAACCCCTATCAGATAGGGTGATGTAATTTGATGACTATTATGGATCCCCCCAATTTTACCTGGGTGTAGGTTATTGACCTATAGAGTGGAACCCCCCATAATCTGGGACATGGCTCTTATACCTACTGACTGAAACCCCAATCAACACAGGGTTCGAGTCCTCGTGACATAAGAGTATAAATCCCAACCACCATGGGAATTGGTCCTCTAAATATTCATATAAAGTTCAACCCCTCATGTTTATTATGGGGTGGTTTATGTACTTTGATTTTGTGCCCAATCGACTGTGCAACACAGTGACGAGAAGTGGGTTGATTTGCACAGTTACATATGAGAAGATACATGTGCTCTTATGAATCGATTATAGGATTTTATAACTATTGGTGACTCTTCATCTTCATTTGAGATTTGATATGAAGATCCCCAATACCCAATAATTTGGTCTTATTTTACTAATCATATATATATATATTCTTATATATTTACACATTGTATGTTGGTACTCACCATGAGTAGAGAAGACACGTAAGTTATGCCATGTTCGTTTTGTGTTTATATTATTGTTTTTAGATGAGTCTACTCTCTTTATATAGGTGGAAAGTATCTATATTAGGTTTATTAACTCATTGTATTGATCCCCTTCTATTTATATGAGGTTAAATTCACTCCCTTTTGGGTTGAGGTGTTCTCTTTGACTTTATATTTCATCTATTATCATTATATCGATGTTTTAAATCTAATTTCACGTACTTAAACTTCTATAGTTTCCTAATGGGTATGTATTTAATCACCCCTATATGGTCTTTCCCCACACAAGTCGTGTATTATGAAGGAAATGAACATGTTACTGGTGTATTCATAGGTACATGGGGATATCTTTTACTTTGGACCCGGTAAGGTGGTCGCATCTTGGGATTTGGGACATGGGATTTCTTAGTAGTATTTGTTTCAAAAAAAATTAGGTTGGTACATATTTCAAGTATTGAATGTATTTTTTCCCTTTAGTTTTTATTTTCACTATCTTACTCTTATAAACCATATATATTTTTCATTCTTTCTTTACATTCTAGTTGTTTTAAATCTATTATTCTTTCACTATGATCTTTTTCGTCACGGAGGTTTTTCATGTGATTACAGGTACTTATGAAAAGGAATCTCGATATTAGATATTCCTTCATTTCTGGTCTCCACCTTCAGGCTGATGGAGATGAGCTTGGGGTTGGTACAACTTGATCATGTATGGGTTCAGGGGGGAATGATTGGTATCATTAATAGGATTATTCTATATCATTCATCTTCTAGTAGTGAGGGCAATTGTTAAGTGGTGATAGGTTTACATGGGACCTCTTGGTTATCATGATGGAATCATATGAATTCATCTTGTGTATGGATTATACGTACATTGTCTGATCTGAGATTGATTTTCAACATAGAAAATTCAAATACCCACTCACATATTGGATGACCCGATCTTTTTTTGGTGAGAGAGATATCATGATATGGAAAGTGGGTTCTGTGAGCAGAATGATGCATCCCATCACCCATCAGCTAGTGAGTATATCCCTTAGTATAGTAGGATCATTAGGTATATGGGTTCCGTAATTTTTGGTCGCTTATATGTAATTATTCCCAAATGATGTTCCAAGACTACCTCTGAGGTGGGTGATAGATTTATTCATCAACTTTTTTAGTGAAATTAGTCCAATAAATTTGGTGGAATATTAGACCGCCACTAACGATCATTAGGATTTGTAGTAGTAGTCGATGTACATTCTATAGAAAATTTTCATTAGACCCAGTGTGTCCCCCTACAAAGCTCCAATATTGTTTTTGAAAAATGTAGATGTGATTTTACTGCTTTATTATGATTATCATTCCCTGAACCAAACCATGATAAAGAAAAAGTACCCCTTATCTATTATTGATGACATCTTTGACCAATTTTGTGGAGTTCTAGGATTGTATAAGATCGATAATTGATTTAACTACCACTATTTGATGGTTTGTGATACTGATCTTAAAATTTTTACATTATGTTGTTCATACATAAACTATGAGTTTCAAACGATTCCATTTGGTGATATGAATTCCAAAACCATGTTTATGGATTTTATGGAAAAAGATTTCTATAAAAACATGGTCCATTTTTTGGTCATCTTCATTGACGACATACTCAAACACTCTTCCTCATAGGATGATCATGCATATCACTTGAGGATGGTTCTATATTTTCATTGAGAGAACTATATTTACAATAATCTCCATATGTGCTTGTTCTGGATTCATGAGGTCCATACTATATGTAATTTCTATTCAAATAATGGTTTAGTAGTGTAACTAGTAAGGATAAGAACATTTTTTTATTGGGAACCATTCTACAGTGTGTTAGAGGTACAAATAATTCATGGCATGGAAGGGTACTACTAGATATTTGTAGTATAATTATCTTGAATTAAATCCTATTTGACCATCATTAAGAGGAAAGGGTATCTGTTTACCTTGTATGAGCTGAGTGAGAGGGCCTTTATGGATTTTAGGCTGTGGAGGATGAGTTATCCATTTCTTAGACTACCAAAAGAAGCCATCCAGTTCGTAGTTTCTTGTAATGCCTCATTTGATGGGATTGGTTGTATATTTATTCAGTGGAAGGGATTTATTGCCTTGGTTAAAAGAATTTGAGACCCCATTACTACATGGATGAAATACTAGATACGATAGTGGTAGTTATCCCTTTGAGGATGTAGTGGCACTATATTCTGGTCTCACATTTCCTTTTCCAAATCCAGTGGTTCTTCATTTGATCAGAAATGTAGTGGGGGCATTTTCTTTGCTCGGATCTTCGTACTCATGCTATGTGTCATCCAGTTACCATGAGAATTTGTGTTTAGTTGACGTATCCAACAACCTTCTAGATTCCATATACATAGAGGTTGAAGGGGAATTACATTGGAATCATACGGTATGCTTGGAATCTTGGGTTAGTTTCTATTCATTTTTCAAGTGTCTGGGTCAAGATTCTGGTAGATGTCGGTGTACATTTAGAGAGGATTAGTATTTGCAGTTCGTTTTCAAGTCTGTTCCCAATAACTAGATCTCTAGTTTTTCATGTATTTCTCTTTAAGGGGATAATTGGCGTATTGGGGAGGTGAGATATTCTACTACCACCAAGAAGGAAACATGACCGAGTTATTCAGAACCGAGAGTTAAGGATGTTTTTAGTCTTTTGAGGTGGAATTTAGGTATTAATCCTTCAGAAAGGATGGTCTGAAGCAGATCAGGGGTGGTTGAGGGGGTTATAATGGTCCCAAGGAACACTCCCAAATATGTAGAGGCCGGGAGATCCATTTTCAAATCTCCTCAAGAGGTTATGGCCCCACTATCAGGTAAGGACAGTCCTTCCGGTTGTCTGGGGGTTCTTTCTGATAAGGGGGCTGGTGTGAGTACAGTATAGAGCCCATGCCCTATTAAAATCCCAATGACCAAAGAACATGTCGTTTGATAGAGCTTGAAGCCTTCCTCTCCTATTATCAAAGGTATAGCTAGATTTTGTGGTGGATCTCAGAACCATCATTCGATGCTGAGTGTTGATGATCCTCCTCCATTTGAAGAAGTGACTCTCAATGAGGATGGGAATGTATAGATCCATCATTTACAAGGTTTTCAGATGCTATATGTTAAGATAATGAGTCTATATTAGAGCTCTTGTACCCAGATCCCAAAAAAGCAGAAATTGAAGAAGAGTATATTATTTCCTCTTCAATTTAAGGGAAGGCCAACCATATAGATTCAGATGGGTTTATCCTGAACAGTTAGAGGCCGAGACGATGAAAGGAATAATCAACCTTATTTAGTCCTCCTGTAACATGGTCTTATACAAAATAGAAAGTCCCACAAAAGAGTTTTGAAGTTGCTTCTAACATCCCAAAGACTAATGAGGGTGTTGAATCGGATATCATCGACGAGATTATCATGAATTTTAATGATGAAATGATAGAGGAATATTTCTAGATCAATATTTCAGTGGAGGATGTACATAGAATTTTCGAAAGACCACTGCCTGTTGATTTGAGTGAAGACAAATCCTCTAAGATTGACAAAAAAATTATATTTTGATACAAGGATTCAATAAGGGTTAAAAAAACCTAGAGAATCTTGTGCAGACCTAGGATAGGATAGGATAGAATCCCACTTCGATGATAACATTACGGACCACCCTGATATGGAGGCCACCTCCATCGAATAGAATCTTGTTAATTTAAAGGATTCTAACCTCTATAATTTTATCTGGAATGGACTGACTATTTCTAATGAGGATTTAAATTTCTTGTATTATGAAGAAGTTGTTTTCTAACATTTTCCAAAAAAGTGCTTTCTAAAATAATAAAAAATATTTATTGGTCGTGGTTCCTCTCTTGTTCACAAGTGATGGTTGAGCACCAGGTCCATGATTATTTTTATAGCCTTTTAAGATCCTATAGTGGAAGTTGGATGGAATATTCATGGACAATGTGATTGGAATTACACATATAAAGAAGGACAAATATGTTATGTATGTGATTTTTGACCAACACCTGAATTCAGAACAATTCCTTGATTGCTGGTAGCATAGTTTAGTGGATAGTGTAGGGTAGATGTATGTATGAGAGATCATTCTACATAACGGGGTACCCAGGAAGATTGTATCCGAGTGTGACACATGGTTACATCACAATTATGTAGAAGAATACATGGGGAATTCAGGGACCCAATTTGGATGAGTATATCCTTTCACCCGGAGGCTGATAGGTTAACCAAGCACACTATACTGGTGTTGGAGGATATATTGAGGGCATACATGTTATACATTGACCAGAGGTGGGTGGACCACTTTTTCATGGTATAGTTTATGTACATCAAAGGCTACCAATATCCAATCAGAAGGTCACCTTTTGATTTCTTTCATGGGAGACCCCACATGTCACCCTTGTGTTTGATAGAGATTGATGAGACATCTCATGTGTTTCCATATATGGTGCAGGTGATGATAGAGATGATCCAAGTCACTAATGAATAGACGAGGATAGCATATATCATACATAAATCATGCACATACATCTTCCATAATCCCTTTTATTTTGAGTAGGGAGACAAAAGTTTCCTAAGAGACTTCCCCTGATGATTATTTATGAGGTTTAGTCATGGATGCAAGCTATCCCTAAGGTTAATCGGGCCGTTCAATATCATGATGTGGGTTGGTGGGGTTTATTACTACCTCTAAATACACCTATATATGGATAGGGTTCGTGAAGTCTTCCATGATCCACAGCTGAGGTGTTATGTGCCTAGCCCCACACACATTATCGACTTTGGAGAGATATACATCGAGGGAGAATCCACCATTGTGGAGCACCTGAGGTGATCGATGATCAACATTAGAGGACCCTATGTGGATGGTACATCCCCTTAGTCTATAAGTTGTGGTAGAACAGAAATTTCCATGACTGTTCATGGGAGGGAGAGATCCATATGCGTGCTCAGTATCCTGATATTTTTGTTCTTATAAGGAAAAAAAATATTTTGATGAAGGAATGGATGTAGAAACCGAGTTTTTCTCATTTAATACATTGAAATATATATATATATAAAGATCTATATGTTGATATGGTGTGAAATTATGAGGCCCATTGTTCCTGGAATTATTTTATTTTAAATTTTTTAAATTTTTTATATTATTTTTGATCATTTTCATAATGAAATCACGATAACACTTAAATGTAATCTAAAATTAGAAATATGAAAATGTGGATGAGTTTGAGATGTCTGGTATACCTGAGGTCTAAAATAAAATTGGTACAAGTGGGTCATTCAGGCTCCTTGATCATTGATGTTCTGTTTAGTAGATTAAATAACTAATTATTTCATTTTAGATCTAAATAAAATGCCTACAAATAGAAAATAATGGAAAACATCTTGGGATATCCGCATAAAACCTAATAGGATTCCAAGGAATTCTCTATCATCATTCATTAGAAAATCACTATAGATGACGATAAAATACAATATAAGAGTTGACCAGGATGCTAAAAACACAAAGAATTCCATAAATAATTTAAAATAACATTACTTAATAACAAATGATTAAATCCCTAAGTAGTACTTTTTAATTTATTATTTACAACACGTTGATTAAATAGTTGATCTGATTAATCACTTTAATAGTTCTATGAAAATTTTGGCTAATTCCATTCATATGTATAAAAACGTAATTATCATCAATATTTTTCAACCCTAGTTTCCTATTCATGATATCATGTCCAATGATGATTAATAAATTGTTTTGGTGCTTTTCTACCTTGTTTTCGTCATGTTATCCACTGGTTAGACCCATCAACCTTATTATCAAATTAACACGAGGCTCCAAGACTGATCAAAACCCCAAAATCGTGACATATCAATGAATAAGGCATGGCTTGGTGAAATAATTCCATATCTGGGACATTTTCAATGTATGGAATATCATATTTATGATATGAACATGATTACATGATTACTGATGATTTTTGATGTGAGGCAGTGTACATGATGGCACAAAACTCAATTGTATTTGAGTTCCTTTCCACTGAATGGAAGGAATCCACCAGTCATCAGTAGATCCATGAATTTTAGTAGAATACTGGTCCCAAATTGAGGGTATCGACCAAACATAATGCGAAAAAAATCAGATATGATGAAATTGTGAAAAATTAAATACATTCCATGTAAAATTATTAATAGACAACGTGTATCCCAAGAAGTTTGGAGGGTAGGGTTTTGAAAATGTGTATGGATGGAACAACATGTATCTATCCTACACAACATGTAACCATTCCCTATATATACAACCAATGTGGCGAGGAAGTTATTTTGTTAATATTATTATAACTAAATTCATAGGGAAACAATACGTGAGGAAATTAATTTTTTATGGAAAACACTATGTGTTCAATGATACATACTTATATATGTATTTTACATAAAAAGTCATGAGGATATATCTCCTAGATACTATTATAGATGTCACTCTCAATTTATTTCATAATGAGTCATCTAGATTCCACTTTAAAAAAACAACATTAAAATGGATTATTATGGCCTACCTTTTATTGAGATTTCCTAGACATTATACCAAGGTTGTCTACATTTCTAAAAACTAGGTTGAATTACTAAATGGAAAAAAATTCCACTTACTCCTACTATGGTAGTATAAATCTTTGTTTATTTTGGGATTGATTTCATTATACCATTCCAAATCTCAATAGAATACCTAAATATCCTATTAGTAATTAATTATGTCTCAATATATGTTGATTACATTACCGTTATGGGTAATTGTCATATAGTTGTGATACATATTTATGGAGACAATATTTTGTAGATTTTGAATTCATATGTCTATAATCAATGAATATACAACTCATATATGTAATATATTCTTATTCTAAATCATATCTATGTAGGTAATCTCACATAGTTTCTACATCATACGACCCTGAAACCATATGGTCATGATGAGATGATGAATATGAAAGGAATATAAAAGTATTGAAAAAACTCTCAATACCAATTTGAAAAATTGTTTTATGAATCACATGAATTCCCATTAAGAAAATTTGTCTATATAATGAACAATCATATTATTGTTAGAATATATGCAGGATTATGGAAAATAAATCCATTTACAAGTGAATATTTAGTAGATGAATTTTTGGGCAATCATGTTAATGAATTTTGAAATTTCCTTAGCTAGTAAAAATAATAAATTTTAACATAATAAACATTTGTAAATTATAATGTTGGTTTTTTATAATTCAATAATAAGAATAGGAAGAGTTAATGCTTACTAATATAGGACTCAAAAATTCTTATCACATTGACTAGGAAAAACATATTCTTCTAATTATATCCAAACATTATTTTTTGTCAACGTATGTTATAAATGATATGGTTAGGTCATGACATTGAACATCATGTATTCATACATAGTGATGATGAAATTTAGGATACCACGTGTATCCATATATTTGTGTTCAACAATCACATGGTATAAACAAATAACTTTTTAATCCAAAAAATTAAACTAAGGACTTAATGATTTATCTAACCAATGATGATGAAAACTCATGAAATGTGTTTTTTTCATGTTGAAAAAAAACATTAAAATAAAAAATTACCATGTGGAAACAATGTTTCTATATTTATATTTTTTAATCTATTTTTTATAATTTTTTTTAAAAAATGGATAAAAATATATTTGAAATTTTTTATTTATAAAAAAATTTAATATAAATATTCTATTTTTTATGAAAATGTTATCTCACATGGTAGGGGACATATTTTATTATTTGCTGAGCTTGTTTGACTGTGACCCATGACCAAAGTTAGACATGGGTGTACTTCGTTCTATTTACCCATTTATTTTCAAATATTATATATATATATATATATTATATTTGATTATATATATATATATATATGTCTGTGTGTTTGTGTTTGTGTGGGTGTGTGTTTTTAATTATTATTATGTACCTTTAGTCAATGTTTTGTGTTTTAAAATGGATAGGTCTTACTTTTTATTTATGTATCTTTTAGTTTTTAATTATTTTTAATTATGGTAACCCCTAGGAGTTTAGATTGTGTTCTATCTATTTAATTATAGAGAGTTGGGGGACCTTTAGGATCAAGTATTTGTAATTAAATCACATTCATTATATTGTTGAATCCCATTATTTCATACACCAAGAATTGTTTTGGAGTTACATGGAGCTTCACTGATAAATTGATTATAGAAACAACCTTCATCATAAAACAACTAGTTGACAATGTTACATAATTATATATGAAATTTAAATATTAATGTATTTCCCAAAATTTATTTCCCATTATAAAATATCCTTTTCCACATAATAGGTTGTGTAAATAAATATTAGACGGTAAAAATAAAGAATGAAACTTTTATGGTTGTAGCTGAAAAAAAACTCTAACCACTCTTGTGTCACTAAAACATTAAATTATATAAAAATATTTATCATTAATTGGTTAAAATTTTAATTGATATTTATGTTCATGAGCATAAACTTTTAAAATTATGGTTTACAAATTTTATTTTTCAACAAATATCTTTTCAACCAGTTATATAAAATTTTACAATGTATGCCCTCTAGATTGTGGGATATGAATGGATCGCTTGTGTTTTGATAGCAATGTTATTCTACCAATTTATATTTCTGAACTATATTATTCAAGTGAATATATTTATAATTCACTATAAAATTGTTTATAAATGTTTTTGTTCATCATATATTCTGTTATAATAGAATTATTATATTTTTATGAAGGTTTTAATTAATTGTAAACAAAGGGGTTTGAAATTCATTACAAATAATTTATTTTATTATTCTGTAGATGTTTTTCCATCTAATAGTCTTCACTTATTTCCCATATTCCACCTTTCTTTTAAGAAAATTACTTTCATAGAGGGTTACCCTCTTTCATTTTGATCCATGATTGTTAGGTGGGGATGTATAAGACAATATTTATTATTTTCTGAATTTTAAATTAACTTTTTAATTAAAAATATTATTTGATGATTATTTTATCCTTTTTACATATTCAATTTTAAGGCTACACATTCTATGTTATTGAATAATCAACTACTTATTAGTGTTCATGAAATTAGTTCCTTATGATATTTGTTAATTATCCATGCGATTCTATAATTATAACCTATTGTGTGATGAGGTATGTTCATATCTCATTAAATTATTCTCTCTCAAATTTATGATATTGAGGCCCCCGAAAATGAAATTCATGCACTATATTACTAACAAAAACCTATATAAATCAACTCTACATATCTTGTTCACTTAAATTAGAGTGTTCTATAGCAATCCAAATCCAATAATCCTAAAATATGGACATATTATAGAAAAACATTTTTTATAATTTTTGTGACATGATTTTTTTTCTTTGGTCTTTATGTATTACACATCCATTGTTTTTCTATAGCATACCACTTCATCACATTATGGAAATTAAGATGATCTTGTAAAAACCTCGTTTTTTATAACTAACAATCATCCTATAGCTATATTCCATAATTCCACCATCTCTTGTTAAAACTTTTAAAAAAATATTTACATCATCTAATTTTATGTTTTTAAGAGGATATGAAAGGTCATGACCAGAACCAATGGGGCTAGATCCAAAACTACCCCATGCGTGCCTCCATATGCAAGGGGACAAAGATAATTGATGAAGGACATATCTATTATAGAAGCTATTTTCCTAATGTATTTGTATGAACAGAACCAAACATCTCAATGAATATGTGTATAAAATAATAATTAAATGATTCAATATATAGATAAAAACCATGCATTTGAAAACCTATCAGGTGTAATAGAGTATGAAAATTTAAACATAAAATTATAAGGAAGAAATGAATTCCCAACTAGAAACATTTCCTAACCCGACAATGATGGAAAGTGAAATATTGAGATATCCAAGCTCTTTAACTCCAAAATTCGACAACCATAAGCAATCCAATGAACTATGTATCCCTAATATCTCCTAAAGTCACCGTTAGACTGTCCATCATCTTCATAAGACAAGATAGGTTTGGGAAAATCTCTTTTAGGGTTGAGTATATAATTACCCAGTAAGACATCCCAATAGTTGATGGGGGATATGTAAGAGACATGATATGAATACATTGTAGATGGATCAAACCAAAGCAAGAGACAAATGAAATCCAATGACATGTATATAGATATATTAATATATTCTATATATTAGGAAGACCAAACTAGAGAGATAATGAACCTCTATATCAAATACAAGACTAGTAAAAGTGCACCATCAGTTCGAAAAATCCATCAATGATTCAAAGAACCTCACGTTTCACTCCAAAGAAGTAACCTTGTGGATGTCACACCCCCGCCATTGGGCCTCATTGCAGATGGAACACAATATAATATAATGGATCCATTTCCTAGTTTTTTGAGGGGTTTTATTCAATATAAGGAGGACCCATTCCATATATGGTAGGGGATAAATTCAGTTGGTAGAGGACTCGTTCCATTCTTCTATAGGGGAAACACTCAAAAGGTATAGGTCCCGCACCAAAATTCCATAGGAGGGTACCACTCAAAAGATAAATGAACTTCTCTTGAATGATGTTGGGGTATCACTCAGAAGATATAATACCCACACACTAACTCTATAATGTCGAAACACTCAATAAATATTGATATAGTACACTAATACCAACTGTTAGGTACCACTAGGTAGATAGAGGGACAGTTCTCTAACGACATAGGGGGAACCACTCAATAGAAAGAGCACCCGCACCCTAACACTCTAGGGGAACTACAAAATTGATATATGAATTTTTTCATAACACTGTATGGGGTACAAATCTATGGTTGATAGAGGAAATATACCCTAGTCAGTCACGGTGGTACCAATATAATGCTTCTAGCTCAATATCTTAATCATTGAGCACCACATAAAGAATAATCACACTTAGAACATATCACAACGTATTTCAATGGCCACTATAGAGTCCAAAATCAAGTTATACATGGATAAACATAATAGATAGGGTATTTTTGTTCCAAAGTAAATGTACAAACTAAGAATATATGATAAGTCGAAGTTTATTCAAAAGGACAGAAGGAGTACATAATGTTTAAGAAGACCCTTTTGACATGTTGTCCTGCACCACTGCCTAGATGTGTCCCAGTCACTACACAGTTCCCAAGTAGGTTATCACTATAGGTTGTGTAGTATGATTATACGGTGTCCCTCAACCACCAAGATTATTGTTTTTTACTTCAAGGTCATGTCCATTTAATGTTTTATTGGTTAGATTACTTTGATACCTATCATGTCTATCTAAACTAGGTTTCTCCAGTGCCCCTAGTTTTGACTGTATACTTTATTACATGGAATGTGATTCTATATAGGGTCCTACTTGTGTAATCATCCACACAGATTTTCTACCCAGAAAAGCATATACTATTTGTTTCATAGCCTCTAGGTGTGTCATCCAAACCATTCCTAAAACCCTAGTTCTACATCCAAATATTCAATACATGATTTGTGTTCTTAAAACTACACAGTGTATAGTCAGGTTTTCTATATAATCGTAGATTCTCTTCCAAAATTATGTATCCATCCTTTGATGATTCTTAACATGCCTCTAGTTCTGTAGAAATTTGTTGAAAAGGCTTATGTTTGACATTTTTATCCTTTTTATAGCCTAAAATAGATTTTATGAAACAATTTATTAAATCTATTCACACCACATGAGTTTCCATTTCCTAACAAATTTAATTTCGATTATAGATCAACAAATTGATAAACCAAAGACCTAAATTCGTTTGATTCCATATCTAATTCAACCTTCCATTAATCATATGAGAATATATCATATATTTGGGGGTCCGGTCATTCTCATTTCCATTGGATAATGTTGATTCATGACCATGTGGTCCAATAATTATTAACAAAATAAAAATATTAAAAATCGACAAAGAAAATGATGTGAAGCCATCATTTTCCATTCATTATTCACAAAAATATATAGATTTCAGCTTCATAGGGGGAGAAAACTGGAAAATCAAACCGGTACATGGGAACATGAGCAACTTTATAATTGATGTAGACCACATATAAGAATATGATCATGCTGAAAATTTTAGTAAATTTGGTATGATTCAAAAAAATGATTAGTCTTATCTTTAAATATTTGTTTATTCATAATAGAACACACTCACCAACAAATGAGAGATGTATTTCTCCTTGTTTTTCATTGATCGTCCTAAATTAAGAGATTTGTCATAGACTTGTTTCCAATTCAGCAATAAAGTTTAAAGACAAATCCTCTCAAAATCCCCAAGGTTATGTGGATAAGACTGGAAAATAATTATAATAGTTAATTTAATGGGAATTCTAAATTAGGTTAGTTAAATTTAATAAATAATATTAAATTATTTATTTAACTATAAAAACACTCCAAAAGATACTTTTATTGAAACACATCTAATTGAAATATATTTTTTCATGCCTATTGTAAAAATCCTATTCATGGTTCAGAAGTGGTCCTAGATTTATAATCAGTTGATCTATTTATAATTTATCCAATATTAATTAAGAAAATGTGTGAAAATAATATATAATATATTTCAATTTTTTTATAAAATTTATTTTTGGAAAAAAATTCCTTGGAATCAGAAACTGTCTCTAGTGAATAGCGTTGAAAATACATATATTAATATTTCATACCCATATATAAAATATGTAGTTCCTCTGTATAATTTATTACGACAATATATTGATCCATGAAAATAAAAACTGAAAAAAAAACTCAGGATAATGAGCTCACGTTAGGGTCTCCCAATCCCATTATCTCTCATATATGCTTCTTTCTCAACCAAACACTTGAACCAAAGGGATAATACATCCAAGAGGGGTCCTATCCAATCATTTCTCTAACTTCGTCACATTTTAGGAAATGTGTATCCTTCTTAGATGTCTATCTTTCTGATTCAATAACATGTGGGCGATCATACTTGAATCTCCTCTACTATAACACATAATAGAGAGTGTGCACCTGATCCAACTATGGTGGGTAGGGATAGGTAGTCAAAAACCACAGAAACCCCATAAAACATCTATAATGGCTAGATGTACCTCAAAGGGTAGATTTCATCACATTCTAAATCTCTACATTCCTCATACTATGGAAATTATCTAGAAAAAATAGTCTCCATGCTCGAACAACAGGGTTCATTGATATCGATTTTTATAAGATTTATTATTACACCGGTCTTTCATCATCAGATCATAGAGGATCTGGACCTTCTATTCCATCACCTCCATCATATCTAGACCCACAAGAGAGTACATTCCCTTCTCTATATAGCATAAGGGGGACCTATATGGTGTCTCATATATGTAATCAAAAGGATACATGTTGATATTATATAGGTATATATTATTGTAAACAATACGTTCCAATGGAATGTGATATTTCAAACTCCATATGATTATTAACATGGAATCCCAAAGCAGATACCTGAACACCAAGATAGTTAGTTTAGACTTCCCATATTTCTTGTGGTAGAAGGCGATACTCCTCCTCATATAGGTTCCAAATGGTTGTACCATTCCTCTCCACAACCATGACACGAAGCACACATCACGGTTGTATAACATTTTCAATGTCACCACATAAATTTAGAATAACCTAATGTTCATACGTCTTCCCTAAGACACTCCATCAAACTCTTCTCTATGATATTAAGGAATTATAGTGACTTTATAAGCCTATTAAATATCACCTAGATGGAATCATATAATTCTACTATCCTTGTATGCATTGAAATAAAATCCATTTCTTTTGCATCCCAATTAAAATCAATGATCTGAAGGGGCTACAAAAAAACCACAAATCCCTGCAACTCAACATTTACCTGGTGATAAGTTAGGAATAGTGAGAGAAACTAATCCATGATCCATCTAATTATGGCCTAAAAAACTGAATCTAAATGTCTCTTTACAATATTACTGCATAAATAAGTACTAAAAAATGAGATGTCTGTAAATCTATCATCAAATAGTCACTCATAGTGTATAGGTTCACAATCCCTTCCTAGAAAATATTGATGTGATTTCCTCCATCATAATATCCAACTGGTGAATCTATAAAAAATATATGGTAAAATAACACCTCACAGTCAATGAATCCAAATCGGGACTCTTACAAAAATTGATTGAGAAGAATATTCAACACCATAAACTAATGAAAATTTTCACCCTCCTACTTAACTACGGTATACATTAAGGAATAAAACTTATTATAACCCTCTTACCATAAATGAGCAATAGAATTATTTTTAAAGGCATCTTATACCATGTTTTCCATACATAGAGTAAATACTATATCAAAGTCATAGAAATACAAGAACTCAATCAATAACCCCTTTTATTAGTTAATGTATCACTATGACAAGACATACATAAGACTCTTTTTGTTTGAGTTTTCCACAACAAACTCTCCCAGATGACAGTGCCTCCATATCCTTTGGGAATAGACTATCAATGTCATATCAAGGTCATTAGTCATGTAGTTCTAGTCATTGGTTTCCATTACCTGGAATCATATTCTATAACATCATTTTTATTCATCAATACATAGAAATGAACAACTCGTGAGGCATAAAACTATATTATGTACTCCATACCCAACCCAGGTAGTCACAAAATAAGAGCACTCATCATCCTCATCTTCAAATCCTAAAATGATCTCTTTCAATTACCAGTCTAATAAAATCTCTCCCTTGTCCATGTTAGGTTGGTAAAATGTGATGAAATCTATGATAGTTCTATCACAAAGCACATATTAAATCACAAAAATACATGGAACGTTTGTAGAATGCATATTCTCTTTGATTGATCTAGAGAAATAACATCATCAATCCACATGGGGTCCACAACATAACCATGCTCAGAAATAACATACCCTAGGATATGAACCTCATGAATATAGAATGGTCACACCAATATAATTCCATAAATATTGTTCTCCCAAATTAAATCTAGTAACATCACCAAGTTCTCTGCATATACCTCCTCTGAAGAAAATTTCATGTTAATGTCATCAATGAAAAAAAAATGGCCATTTTATTAATATACTAATCCATTCATTAAAATCCCTAAACATTGTAGGAGAATTCATCTCACTGACAGGATCCATGAGGAATTCATAGTGTCCATAGAAGCATAATAATTCTATCATTGGAATATCATCCATGTGAACTCTCAACTGGTATTAAAGAGAGAACAAATTGATTTTTGAGAACCATATCACACCTCAAAACAAATCAATGAGGACATCAATAATCAGAATGCCATAATTTTTATTTATCACATCCCAGTTTATTATATGATAATCCACTAATATTTTCTAGATAACATCATCCTTTTTCATTAACAACAAGGTAACTTCCCGGGGGACACAATGGAACTGATAAAACCCGTCTCTTATTGTTCCTATAACTATAAAAATAGTTCTTGGAGATCGATAAGGAAGGGGGGATATATGATATGATGTTGAAGAAATCAGAGCGGCCCCATAATTTATGTCAATGAAAAACTCTATCTCCAACCTCATTAGTAGTCCTAGAACAACTTCATGTAAGAAATCCAGGAAATCCTCCACAACTAAAGGAATCTATATTCTTAATGATCCGGATTCACCATGGGCTACACTCATTAACTAATGGGTGATGGGTTGAAGCCTTATACTCATAAAACTCAACCATCTTGCCATGTTATCTCTCTCACCCAAAAATGATAATAACATCTCATCAATGTGAAGGAATATGACTTGTCTATGATGATAGTAAATCTGGTCTAATATCGTGGAAAATCAATACATTGCATGATGATGTCATTGGGTTCCATAGAGGTGACCAAAAGGTCCCACGAGGATCATTATCCTCATCGAAATGTCTCACACTACATGAGTATAAAAAATGTAGAATATGGGTTATATGTAAGATTTTAAATAAAAATCTACTTGTATAGATCCTCAACTTTTACATCTAGATCTTGCACCAGGAAAAAAGATATGAATGAATGACTCACACATTTGTCTAGTAATACTGAATCAAGAGTAGAATAAACAAAGATCATACCTCTAATAATCTTGTGTTCTATGTAATTATAATATTCCATATCATGTATCTATACATATCCCGGACGGTAATCTACTAAATCCTAACATGTATCACCTTTTATTATGGTGGATAGAACTCATAGTGTCATCCACCACCTACAAATCCTACTCTTGGAGCTATATTTTCTCCTCTTCTAGCTCCACCTACCTTGGGGACACCCTCTCTTGAACTGGGATATCTATTATCATTGTGATGCATCTACTATGGTACTACATCTACTATTATCTTGACCTCCCCAACACATATAGTCAAGAAATCATTATCCCTATGACCTCTCCAATAACATGTATCTCACCAAACCTATCTTGTATTCCCAGGTTTATCAATTTGGATTCTATAACACACAACCATGTGCCTAATTATAGTCATTGGTAGATATACCATGCATGATCATTTCAATGCGTTTCTTATAACATTCTCATATGAAACAACAATATAACTCCAACTACATGGTTTAGTATCTTAGAATACCACTAACTGGAAGCTCTCCAATACCAGTTCCCACTCCATCAACCCATCATTGGTTGAAATTCAAAAGTGCACTAAAATGAATTATATACCTCTTAAGATACCCTACTCAGACATCCTTTATTGGAATGAACCATCCCATATCACGTTGAGGGAGTATCCCGTAAAGTCTATGAACCTCACTGCATGCTCAGAAAATGTCATCCCTCCTTGACATAGCTCTAGAATCTCCTAAATCTGAATTGAGAAAAAAAAGGATGGTTAATATTCCTCCCAAAATAGCTAATGGAAGTCGGGACATGTGACTATTGAGTCATTATTATTTTTTGTAAAAAGACACATCTAGTGCCCAGTTTCTTAGTGTAAAACAATTTCTACAAGCCCAACAACAGAATCCATCAGTTTTCAGATAAGCTTGAAAATATAGACCACTGACTCTAGATAGTCCTCCACTATATGAGGATGTTGAATGTCGTATGAACCCTGTTTCCTCGTATTCCAGAAATCATAGAGTTTTAAAATACTAAGTTTATCCATATCATACTTTTTTGGTATGATCTGCGTCTCAACATGTGTAGGTGATGATGCCTATCAATATTTGGGAAGAATCTATTGTGATGAACGCTGAACTAAGGCCTCATCCCTAATCAGATCCACATGATGATCTAGAATTGGTAACCTATCTATCATTTTTTTTGTGATAATCTAATAGATTTAATCAGGAAATTCCATGGTCATATGTATATATATATATATACACACAATGGAATGGTGAATAATGATATAAATTCACAAGGTGTATTCTTATATGATGAATTTACCATTTATCCCTATAACTAATGTTTTAGTATGTCTAGTTTAAAAATTTGTATTCATGGATCTTGTGTATTGATGAGTTGTACCCCAACCAAAATTGGAAATCATGCCCTATTATTTACCCATGAAACAGGTTAAATCAACTTCCATAAATCCCAACCAAATCCTATTAAAATGACTACTCCAAAAACAATCCCATGGAATGAATTTATCTAATACCAATATTTCATGATCTGACCTAATAGGGGTCGTGCTACAACTACCCCTAAACCACCACTATAATTAAAGTGGTGGAAATAATCACTAACAGATATGACTAGTATGAGATGCCATTTCCTAATGATCCTTTATCTGAAAACCTTACTATATCAATGTACATTTGTAGGGAAATAATAATTAAAAGATGAAATATGTAGAGAATGGACATGAATGTGAAAACATCATGGCTTTAAAAGATTTTGATTCTGTAAACTGAAAAGTAGGAGTGAAAAATCCACACCCACCATGAAATATTTCCCAAAATAAAAAAATGATAATGTGATGTGATTGGAGAGACCATCTCTAAATATCCATGTTATTCCACCATACATTTTCCAATGCAGTAGGTATCCCTAATTTCACTAAAATCACCACTGAACTATCCCCCATCTACAAAAGACTTGACTCATATAGGAAACACCCATGTAGGGTTGAGTACATAGATTCCTAGTAGGACACCTCGAAATATGATGGGAGATCAATACAGGAGAATATAGTAACAGATAATATAAATATAAACATAAACAAATAGTGATAAAAGTTAAAATGAAATGGATACCAATAAATATTCTCAAACCAAAATATCCCAAATAAAACAGGAGGGAATATCCATTTCATATCTCATCATAGGTAAAGATTTCCATTACATATAAAAATTCATCATTAGTTATGGGAACCTCATGTTTCAATCCAAAAATGATAATATGTATAGGGACCGTGGCTCGCCACTATACTACACATTCAAGGAGACACAATATCGAAAAATATGACCATTCACTATTGCATTAGGGTGTCTCCACTCAGTGTAATAAGGACCTGTTCCATATCCATTAGGGGTTAATCTCGTTATTAGGGGACATGTTACCTAGTTCCATAATGTGGAAGAACTGAAAAGAGATAGGACCGACACCCTATTATCATAGGGGAACCTCTATGATGATAGAGGAATGACACCGTAAAACCATTAATGGTACCACTATATAGATAGGGGAACCAAACCGAAATATTATAGTGGTTACCACTCATTAGATGGAAGAACTTCACCCTAACACCATTTGATTGTACCACTGTTGACGCTCTTTTCATCACAGAATCTAACGATCGGAAAAGGGGAATATATGAGCACAAAGTGATTCAACCTTTGAAGAAAAAATCAAAAATTGACAAAGGGATGAACAAGGAAAACTTTTTCCATAGGCCGTGCAAGTTCCTTCATGGTAGCGCAAGTGGACTTACACGACGCAACTTGGCGTGCAAGTGACATGCGTGACCTCGTTGATAACCACCCGGTAACCGCCCGGGGTCTTCTCCTGCCTATAAATAGACCATCTGGACCCCCCATTCGGGATGATCTTTTTCCAGAAACTCGGACTGAAGCTCCCGACGCCCAAGTCTCTTCTCAAACCTTCTGGAACACTTCTAAGGTAATTTCTTATCTAGAACAAAAGATCTAAAGGGAGGGAGTAAATCCTAAGTGTTGAAACTCATCAACACTTGCGTGCCTGAGTGGTCATCCCTTAAGGGAAGTGGTCACACTTGCGCACCGCTTTATTCCTTCGATAGAACATGCGCGTCCCTTCTATGGAAGAACCTCAAGAGGATTCTAAAGGCTCTAATGAGGAGTCGCTCAAGTATTTTAAATGCTGGTTGAATATCGTGCAAGTTCTCAACATGTCGTGCAGGTATACATGCGTGACCAATACTTGCGCGCCGCCACAGTACCTGCGCGCCTTCCAAGACTTGCGCGCCCCTCCCTTTTTGGGTGCCTTTCTTGCCCATTTCACCACTCTTAAGCCATTATACTTCCTTTTCAAGATTCAGTTTTCAAGACACACTTCAATGCCATTTATAGCATGATTTCTTGATTTGACTTCCTTATCTGAAAGGAATTCTGTGGAATATCTCTCAAAACCTAGTGATCTAAATATCCTTATGTCACTAAAGATTGAGAGTTCATTCATTCAACCTCATCCTTTATGATGAGAGAATCCATAACCTGGGTCTCCTTTTCAGGAATAATCCCCAGTCCTAAGTCCTCCAAATATGGGCATCTTCCTCAGGAGTAAGCCCCAAATTCTTAAAATTCCCAAATCTAGGCATCCTCCTCAGGAGTAAGCCCCACACCTTAATCCCTTAACCTCGGTCTCCTTTTCAGGAATAAGTCCCAGTCATAATCTTGGGATTCCTTTTCAAGAGTAAGCCCCAAGTCCCCTAACCTGGGCCTCCTTTTCAGGAATAAGTCCCAGTCATAATTATGGGCTTCCTCCTTAGGAGTAAGCCCCAAGTCCCTTAATTTCTCATTAACCAGTCCTAATTTTTGTTTAATCTGGGATTCCATCTCAGGAGAAAAACCCAGTTATCAATCCTCTCCTAATTTGGGATTCCTTTTCAAGAATAAGTCCCAAGTTAGAGTATTCAAATCTCCATCAAGCACATATACCTTTATGGACCCTGTTCCTGGATTTTCTCCCTAAAAGTAAATCCTAAACCTTTTTCTATCTGGGCAGTCATACATACATAAGCCCCAAACCATTTCTTATGATTGCATCTTTCATGGAACAATTGTATAATTTTTACCAATACCTCTTGTTTCTCACACCGAGCATGAATCACGTGAACTTAGAGTGTAAAAGTAATTATGACATCCTTCTTTGAGCCATCAATCATAAACATCATACTCCCTTACTCGAACTACTTGGGTTTTGATTCCTTTTCCAAAACAAAGGATACGTAGGTTGCCTATTTATGGGTTCGATCCCAACTATGAAATAATTCATGTCCTTCTGAATGACAATAAACTTCAAGTTCCCCACTGAGTGGCTTTAAAACTAGCCTAGTCATCATAATGACCAAGAGACTTTTATATAAATGTTTTGAAGGATACCATTAACCAAGAATCTCTAAATAAATATAGATGATTCTATATTGATGAAGAACCTCGAATACATATAAAAGATTCTCTAAATTTCTTATATATTTTATCATTGATTGTTAAATTGAAGGAAAGATCATTTTATACTTGGTAATGTAATAATTATTCACAAACATAACTTAAATCTATAAAGAGAGTCCCAAAATAGGCAATAATTCCCCTCAAAAAGGTGTGATGAGTCCGACCTCCCATCCTCTCCACCAATGCAAATTCCTAAGCCTCATCAGTCCACAAGCTAATGAGCGCCTACCTTTGGAAAGAAGGTACAAATGGATGTGGAATCATTGGATGTTTCCGGTTCTACGAACAAACCTGCTAGAAACCGATCGGAACATTTGAATCTCCCATCCAGGAGGTCATCCCCGAATTACGAGGGAAACAAAAAATGGTGAACTCGACGTGAATCCTTAAACAAGTTAAAATGATGTTTTACCTATTTGTTAAGCCCCTATTTAAAACTCAATAAGAGGTCTAACAAAAACAATCATTGACATGTGTGCTCATCCAAAGGATGAAGTGGCTGAATTTTATCTTGATTACGTATGTTATATCAAACAGACACTCTTTTACAAGATCTTCTGTATTTCCATAATGGCTGCTCTCCAATTCACATCTGTGAATACTACTGCTGCAAATACCACTACTGTTATTCCTACTGGATCATCATCCGCTCTGAGGATGACATCACCTACTCAGCGTCTTCAACGCTGGGTATCAAATGCGCTGGTTAAGGAGTACCGTCAACACTGTACCATCCGAACTTTGGAGGCTGCCCAACAAGCCCTCCAAGTGAACAACTCGCACAGGTCGTCCTGACAACGACAACCAGTGATCAAGAGGCAGGCGGTGCTGACTACCGTCTCCAACCGTTTCGGGTCATTATCCCTGGAACGCAATTTTCATTCGCTCCCTTACTCTGAGGAAGTGAATGAGCAGGTCCCTCTGGGCCTTAATTCAAAAAGACAGGAGTTATTCCCGAGGCCCCCCATAAACAATCGCCGCCAGACTCGTGCGGCAGTGCACCCTCAACATGATGAGGGTACCGACTCCAGGAATTCAGCTCTGGTTCCTCGAACCCGAGCAGGCAAGACGAACCGCCAGAGAAGGAATCTGGTTAACAATGGGAAGGTTTTCATCCCTGCCATCTCTGGAGAAGTCCACCAACCTAACTTGGTGGCGAACAACGAGCAGGCACACACAACTGTCCGTTTTAATTCCGCTGTCCAGCAGACTCATCTGGCAGCATCATGCCAATCTCTCCAGGCAATTCCGGCGGAGTACTATAGGAAGGAACATACACCTGCTTATACATCATCAGTTAGTCAGCAGGCTCGCCGGACTACATATGATCGATCTCGTCAACCGCGTTTGGCGAAGTGTAATCAGCAGGCACATACACCTGCTAGTACTAATCAAGCCTACCAATAGTCTCGCTTGGTAGCGCATAGAGAAGTCAGTCGGAAAGCTCTGATGACAAACAGGAGGTAGACTCAACTCTCTGCCTCCACACTTGAGTACTGTCATGATTCACTGACAACAAAAGGAGGACAGGAGCAGGCACATACACCTACTCGAAGCCCGGAATGGACGTATATCCCCGTTCCGGCAGCTGAAGTCACCAAACATATTTTTTCAATGGTGAAAGAGCAGAAGAAAATTCCTACTCATATTCTGGAAGCTTGCCAGGATATCATAACAGCTTCAGCATCATTTCATGGACAGACACATAAATCTATCCCTAGCAGTGGAGTGACACATCAACGATTCACTCCGGAACAGACACACGCATTTGTTCTAGTCCAAGAGGGTTATGGGGATACTCCCCCATATCATACGGACAACCAAGTAAGGAACATACACCTGAGTTGAGTGGTGATCGTCAGCCTAACCTGACCATCCTTCCTGATCAGGCACATACACCTGCTCAGAGTAACCACTTTAGTCAACAAGAGGTTTCCAAAGCGAGTAAGAAGGCATATAAGAAAAAGATCCGCCCAACACAGTCAGAAGATCAAAGGCCAATCTGCAACAAGGCTTTGCTCGATGCTGGAGTTCATGAAGCCCTCAGACATTTAACTATTGGAATTCATGATTCTACTCCCTCAGTTCCCAATAACGGGATCATTAATTCCGAAAGTATTCAACAGACACATCCACATGAAGGCTTGCTTCATGAAAATTCGGTCAATCATGAAGTTTCTTCTTCAGATGAGAGCCATAGGAACCCTCTGTGTGGTCAGAAGACCAAGGAGCAAGAGATCTCATCTTTTGTTGTAACCCATTATGGTGGTCCTCCCCATGATGATGAATTTCGCTGCAAAAGTCCTCTCCGCAGTAGTGATTCACATTGCCTGGGAAATACTCCAGTGGACAATGTAGTGCCGAGAAAGCCCTCTTATCTTGAGGCACTTGAAAATGCGAAACTAGTCATGTCTGATGCTTTATCGCTAGAAAGTGAAATATTTTCTCAATCAGAAGATATCCCAGGGTGTAGGTCATTCTTCGAACCACCCCTAAGTCATGCATCTTCTAGTTTGATCAATGATCTCTCTACCAATCTTGTTGAATCCGATGAAGCAACAAGGAAACACCAACTCTAGTCAAAACAGGTAGAAAAATCTTCATTTAATGATAAAGAGGAAATGATGAACATGAGGAAAAAACTGGAAAAAAGTGAAGTACCAGTCATGTTTTGGCCTTTGGTTGACTCCCTGTATGACATTCAAAAGATGTTGACGGAAGATGGAGTCCATGATATTCGTCTCAACATATGGAAAACTCTTTGTCAATTGAAGAAGAAGGTATTATCTTATGATGAATATGAAAATCATCTTAAGATAATACAAGGGCTACAACGTCAGATTGATTTGGAATCTCTATTAGTCTCTCGGTATCTGAAGGCTGAAAAGCAACAGAGAACCCTTCAACGTTCATGCCTTGGCGCACTATGAAAATTGCGTCAGTTAATTTCCAATGCTCCATCTGGTGTTCATATCAGAGGATGGGGTGTTCACAGAGCACTACATTTCACAGTGCTTTCCAGTCAGTAAAGCCTGCCGAAAATGGTCTCATGCAATGTTATTGCCCATGGCTGGCCACAGTCAATGGGCTTTGTTCATAATCAAAAGCTTTCTCAAGAACAGGCTTCAACTAGTTCCTCTCAAAATCAAGCATATAGAGAACAAGTTGTTGAATTGCTCCTACATCAAGCAGGAGAGAATATTGCACAAGCCTCTCGTATGGAGCAAACACATCATCAAATGATAGAAGTTTTGGAAATCATCCAACAGTCTGTTAAACCAGGTGATAAAAGTGGATATAGGCTAATGCATCTAGCTAATTTCCGAACTAAGATTCGCATGATCAAGAGATCTTTTAAGAAGGTCTCAGACATAGTATGTCAAGAACCACCGCAGCTTGTCAGACTGTTGACTCCTTTAACCCAACCCTTAGAGTCAACAAATGGGATTCGAGGAGTTGAGCTGAAGCAGCATGAACATCCCCAGTTATTGAGACTGGGGACTCTTTCAAATCACCAATCCCCTTCTCAGAGAATATCGGTCTTTTCTCGATTGGGGAAGAAGCCCCAAGAGAAACGAAGAGCCAAATTATCAAGAGATTCTCTCTAAGTTATAGCTCGTCAAGAAGTTCCTAAAAGATTAAATCAACAAAAGGCAATGTCTCATCAAAGACATGAAAGAAGAAAATATCACAGAAATGTTGATAGAAGGGATGCGATGCATTATACAAAAATCAATGTCATCAATGCCATTGTGGATAATCCCCCAGAGGAGACTCACTCAGGGGAATCAGATGAAGAGCGTCCTGCTCAAGAAAATGTATGCACCGATACAAATGAAGAAGGTGTGCGTACACGAAGTCAAAGGATTACACAGAACCTAGGTAATCCACTTCCTTCTCTCCAAAAAGTATCTAACAAAGGGAGGGGAAAGAATCAGGTTACATATCCTTCCTCTGGAGAAGGTCAATCGCTCTCGTTAGAGCAAAGGTTTGCACAACAAGAGGAAGAAATGAAAGAATTAAGAAGATTGAATGCAGAACTACTTCAGAGTAGTCTTCTTCATAAGAATTCTGAAGTCCGACAGCCAAAGGAATTTGTTGTAACTACTGAGATGGATCAGGAATATCATCCTTTATCAATACACCCTCAAATGTCTAATCCTACGGGTCAAACACAACAACGGTTGGCAGTGCTACCATCAGTTTCAACACCAATCACCACGTCTGTCCAAGCTCCATTCGTTGCACCTACCCAAGACCAAATTCAACCTGATGTTTCTCAAAAGTTAATAACTACTATTGAGTCATTAACAACTCGGTTAGAAACTATGGAAGGGAAATGGGTGCAAGTTCAACCAGAAAAGAAATTTTACCCTGAATGGGTAGATTCAATTTCTCCTCTATCAAGTTTTGGAAACCCTGTTTTCCCTACATTCAATGGGTCAGGTGACCCTGAACAACATTTGACGTATTATGTGTCTTGTTTTGATCCGATGAAGGGAACTCCAGAGCAACAAGAATCAGTGAAACTCAGATGCTTCATGCGAACCTTGCAATGACCAGCTTTTGTTTGGTATACAAGCTTGCAATCCCGGTCAATCATCGGATGGGAGGATCTTCGTCAAATATTCCATCTTCAGTTCAGCTCAAATTTTCCAAAAACGACAGTTTTCGATCTTACAAACTGCAAGCAAAGGGAGAATGAAAGAGTCTCTCATTTCATTGCTCGCTGAAAGGGATTAACATATTCCCTGAGTTTAGCACTCCCTCAGGAAGAGCTGTTGCCAATCTGTGTGGCAAATTTTCGTGACGAATTACGCACGCCATTGATCCTTGTGAAATACACAGGAGGGTTTCGAGACCTTACTTTAATCACTCAGCAGATTGAAGATTCCCTTATACAGGCTAAGGATAAATCTCGTGTAATTCCATTAGCTCTAGGATGGAGAATGGGTAAAGCAGAAACTGCTACAGTTATGCTTAAACAAGAACCTGTACCTATTTCTACTTCAAAACCTTCATCTTCTCGAAGAGCTCCACCTCCAGAACGCCAACAATAAAGTTTTTTTCGTCAAAATGATCAAAGAGATCAACGATGAAAACAATTTGAGGATTTGAATAGTAAAACATACTCTTTCAGAAATGATCACGTTCCGGGTTACTTCATTTCAGCTCTGGAAAATAATTTGGTTCAATTACCAGTGCCTAAGGGGCCAAACAAGGAAGGAGATGAAGACCGTACCAATTACTGTCCCTTTCATTAAATGTTGGGGCATCCCATCTAGGAGTGTTTTGTCTTTAAGGACCTCCTTAAAAAGATGGTCGACTTGGGACAAGTCAAGTTAAAAGGTTCTTCGACTCTGATAGCATGTGTTACTGCTACAATTCCAGAGGAGGAAGGTGAATGGAAAGAATCCAAAAGCAGAAATGCAAAGAAATATGATGATTGGATGCTCAGAAAGACAATCAATCAGACTCATTCCATTTTGTGAACACAAATAAAAAAAACCAATTGTGTCTTCTGCCATGAATATTGCGGTAAAACCCTCTTTGTTAGAGGGAAAGTCCTCAAAGAAACAGTTTGATTCAAATAAGGAAAACAAATCAGACGAAGATGAGTATGTGTCAAAGCCTAAATTGTCTTTTACTCTGGCAGACTTTATGCCATCTACTTCAAAACAACAGGCACTGCCCTATCAAACGGCACAACCTAAACAGGCTAGTCAGGCAGAGTCTTTATTAGAAGAAGAGTTAATCTTCAGTTATGTTAATATGATTCAATTAACAGATCTGTATTACAGTCGTAATTTCAATTTTGATGAGCCTGAATTCCTTGTATCAAATAAGGGAATCCGAGGAAGTTCCAAAGGTTCAGGATACAGGGGAATACGTGGATCTTTCCGAAGCCACTACTCCAATTCTACCCCTGCTAGCACTGTGTATGTAGTAGAAACTCATGGTAGAGCCCTTCAGCGAGCTCAAAAAGAACAAGTATGTTCTTCTGCCAATAGTCAACTTAGTCTTGGCACAATTATTTTTGATGACCGATTAAAATTTCCATCTTCTTTATCTCAGCATGTAAATGGATCTAATCGGTCTAATCTTCCAAAACCAAGGATGTTGCCAACTTCTATCCCAATACAAGATGCATCAGCTTCCAGAGCATATGCTTCCAAGGTACCTGCTAAACTGCATATTCCTGTTAGGAAACGCAGACCTCTAGATCAAAAGTATGATATATTGAAACACTTGGCCCAAGTACCAGCCAATTTATCAATTTTGGATGCTTTTTATCTGTCAAAAGATCTTCGGGAAGCACTCATCGAAGCTTTGTCAAGTCCTCAGGAGTTTGAAGCTAAAATTGCTGCAGCTGAAGTCTATCACATAGAGAATAATCCTGCAGAATTCCATGCAGTGATATCTTTTACTGATAAAGATGAAGATGATGTTGTTCATGGGCACATAAAACCTTTGTACTTATCTTCCAAATTCAATGGTGTAGATATCCGAAGAGCTTTCATTGACAATGGTTTAGGAGTCAACTTCATGTCCATTCGTACACCTCATCGATTGGGCATCACGGAATCTGATTTATCTCCTTCTGCCATGATGTTACAAGGATATGATAAAAATGAACAAGAACCACTGGGCAAAGTTACACTCAGAACTTAGTTTGGAGATCTTGTATCTAATTCGGATTTCATGATTGTTGATCAAGACTCATCTTTCAACGTCTTGTTTGGAAGACCCTAGCTACATCAGTATGCAGCTATTCCTTCATCATACCATCAATGTCTCAAATACTGTTTCAATGGTCAAGTTGGAACATTATATGGTGATATGACCCCGTTCAAGACATGTGAGTCTCAATACATTGAGGCAGAATTTTATCAAATGAAGGGAAGAGAAAAATCTACAATGAAGGAAATTACCAAAGTTAATGATCCATATGGTTTGGAGAAAATTCCAATAAATCCATTTACACATGTGATTACAAATTATGTGTTACCTATCAATCAAATTGACAAAATAGGGCCAAATAAAAATACTCGTATGGAAAGATCCATAATGTCAATTACGACAATTGAGCTAGACAACATGTGAGAAATTGGTAACCTACCAAATAGTGATGAAAGCACAAGTGGTGATGTCTTCATTTCATCTGCTTAAATCCAACAGGTCTATACTTCCCCAATCAGTCCAGAAGAAGTTGTAGCAACATCGGAGGTGAATAATGATGTCAATTCTCAATCCATAATCTCCTCTTTATTTCCCAAATAAGGCCCTTTATCATCAATAGGGTCGGAAATGGAAGTTTCTTCTTCAAAATGTGCAAATTTTGACATCTCTTCTGATCATGAAAATTTCGTTTTGTCATCTACTATGAAAGTAGAAATGGAAGAAATAGCACATGATGAAGAGGAAGAGGAAGATCATAGAGATGCTCCTCCAGCATTTGAAGAAGGTATCTCTACCACTGTGGATGAACTCAGAGAAATAAATCTGGGTACAGTGAAAGATCCACCCCCACATTAATTAGTGCGGCCATGACCCTTGAAGAGAAAGAGATGTATATTTATTTTCTAAAGAAAAATAAAGATATTTTCTCTTGGAACTATATAGAAATGCCTGGGCTTGATCCTGATATTGCAACTCAACATTTGGGTTTACCAAAAGAACATTGAGGACTTAAGCAATCCGTGAGAAGAACACACCCAACTTATGCTTCCAGAATTGAAGCTGATGTGGATAAGCTGATCAAATCTAACTTCGTCAGAGAAGTTTAGTATCCCATGTTGTTGGCTAATATTTTCCCTGTAAAGAAGAATAATGGACAAATTAGGGTTTGCATCGATTTCAGAGATCTTAATCGGTATTGTCCTAAAGATGATTTCCCAGTTTTGATTACAGAACTCTTAATTGATGCAACTACTGGCTATGAAGTACTTTCCTTCATTGATGGATATTCCAGATATAATCTGATCCGAATGGCCCCAGAAGATGAGGAATCAACAGCCTTCAGAGCCCCTCAAGGTGTGTTTTGTTACCGGGTGATGCCCTTTGGTTTAAAGAATGCAGGTGCAACATATCAACGCGCCATGCATCATATCTTCAAAACTTTCTTAGGGAAGTTTGTTGAATTCTATGTAGACGATTTGGTGGTTAAATCCAAACAACGTTCTGATCACTTGGCTGATTTGGAAGTCATATTCCACAAGCTTCGACAACATAATTTGAAGATGAACCCCTTAAAATGTGCTTTTGGGGTAACCTCCGGAAAATTCTTCGGCTTTGTTGTACACCATCGTGGTATTGAAGTCGATCCTGAGAAGACCAAATCCATACATGGTATGTCACCTCCTCAGAATTTGAAATAATTAAGAGGACATCAAGGACACTTAGCCTATATTCGGTATTTCATCGCCAATTTGGCAGGCAAAAGTTTACCCTTTACAAAATTATTGAAAAAAGGAGTCACTTACCAGTGGACTGAAGAATGTCAAGAAGCGTTTGATGTTCTCATGAAATACCTATTGAGTCCACCAGTACTCATGACACATGTTGAAGGTAGACCACTTATCCTCTATGTGACAGCTCTAGAGAGATCATTGGGTGCCTTTCTCGCTCAACAGAATGATGCTGGGAATGAAAATAGCCTCTACTATCTCAGTAGAACTATGCTTGAAGCAGAAACCCGATATTAAAGTATTGAGAAGTGCTTCCTGGCATTAATCTTTGCAGTTCAGAAACTGATACACTACCTGCAACATCACGAGGTCCAATTGGTATCTCGCAATAATCCACTCAAATTCATCCTTAGTCGTCCAATGCTTACAGGACATCTACCAAGGTGGGCAGTATTTTTGCAGCAGTTCGACATTCAGTATGTATCTCAAAAGGCAATAAAGGGCCAAGCTCTGGCTGATTTGCTAGCTGAACATCCTTCAGTGGAAGACACGTCTTCAGATATTGAACTCCCTAATGAGGAAGTTTTTTCTATTCAAGAGTTTCCTCAAACATGGGAAATGTATTTTGATGGTGCTTCCAGAAGTCCAACAGGGAAGAAAATGGAAAATCCTAAATTCAACAAAGTTGGTTTAGGAATTGTACTCATTTCTCCAGATATGGAATTTTTACCTTATTCCTTTTTATTGTGGGAAGGTGGTACCAATAATGAAGCCGAATACCAATCTCTTATCACAGGCTTGGAGTTAGCACTTCAAGAACAAGTGAATCACTTAAAGGTGAAAGGTGATTCAGACCTGGTAATCAAACAAGTCAATGGGGATTATGCCATCAGAAAAGAAGAGTTAGTCCCTTTGTATGATTACGCCAGAAAGTTAATGGTGGAATTCCATTCAGAACCGACATTTTCTTATGTCCCAAGATCAGAAAATGCTCAAGCTGATGCACTGGCTAATATAGCCACAACTCTAGAAGATCCAAATCGGGACGAGACAACCATCAGTATTGCCCACCGTCGTGCAATTTCACCTTATGTTCAAGCCAGAATAGAGGAAATTAATGAAATTAGTCCCATTCCTGAACCATATGGTCATACTACAGGATGGATGTCACCTATCAGGGAATACCTTCGAAATTGAACACTTCCACCTAATAGAGCCGAGAAAGAACAAATCCGGCGACGTGTGGTCAATTTTACTCTTTATGATGGCCCAAACCACCTAGAGAAAATTCTCTACAAACGTGGTTTTGATGGAGTTCTCTTCATATGCATTGATGGTGAAGAGACAATGGATGTCATGAAAGATGTACATGCAGCAGTCTGTGGTGCTCACCAGTCTGGACATAGATTGTCTGATCAAATTCGAAGGCTTGGATTCTTTTGGCCTTCAATGATACAAGATTGTGTTGCCTTCACAAAGATGTGTCATTCATGTCAAGTACATGCCAACTTCATTCATCAACCTCCAGAGTTACTTCATACAGCTAAATTCTCATGGCCATTTGCCACATGGGGAATGGATGTGGTGGGACCTTACCCTTCAGCTATGGCCAAGCAGTTTAAGTACATTCTTACTGCTACTGATTTCTTTTCCAAATGGGCAGAGGTAGTAACTCTTAAAGAAGTCAGTTCTAAATGCATTGTTAGCTTCATCAAGTCTAACATCATTACTAGATTTGGTGTCCCTCATACCATATTCACGGACAACGACACCAACTTCTGTTCTTCTGAGGTGAAGAAATTGTATCAAGAATACAACATTAAATCCAACCATTCATCTCGGTATCATGTGGCAGCCAATGGCCAAATAGAAGCCTTTAAGAAGACTCTTTCAAATATACTGCAAAAGATGGTGGATAAAGATAAGAGGTCATGGCCTGATAAACTCTTTCATGCTTTATGGGCTTATCGGACTACCACCCGCAATGCAACGCGGTCAACTCCATATTCGTTGGTATATGGAACAAAAGATGTCTTGCCAATTGAAGTTCAATTTCCCTCACTCAGAGTAGCCATTTGTGATCAGTTATCTACAGATGAGAAATCCCAAAAGCGATTGAATGAATTGGAACGGTTAGATGAGAAAAGATTGTGCACTTTGCACCACTTGGAAATCCATCATAATCGAATAGCACGAGATTTTAACAAAAAAAGTTCATCTTCGTTCATTCCTTCAGGGAGAATTGGTATTAGTTCTCAGAACTCCAATGATACTAGGAAAGAAACCTCCCAAGATTGAGCCAAAATGGGAAGGACCATATTAAATACATAGGGTCTACTCCAATGGAGATTATTCATTAATCTCGATGGATGGAGAACTCATTACTACTCCCACTAATGCTAGATTTTTTAGGAAATATTTTGTATAAAATACAAAGTATTCACAATATGTCCCCGCATCATGATACTAAATTGTGCGGCACCAGTTCGTCCTTGCTATTTGACGTTAAATTATACAGCAACGGTCTAAGCATATGACCCTAAACTATTTGCACATACGTCCAACATGACGTTCAACTGTGTCACCTTCAATGTCCCCGCAACATGACACTAAACTGTGCGGCACCAGTTCGTCCTTAATATATGACGTTAAACTATACAGCAACAGTCTATGCATATGACCCTAAACTATTTGCACCTACGTCCAACATGACGTTAAACTGTGTCACCTTCAATGTCCCCACCAAATGACACTAAACTGTGCGGCACCAGTTCATCCTTGCTATATGACGTTAAACTATACAGCAATGGTCCAGTATGACCTTAAACAGAAACTTCATCCCACACGATGTTAAACTGTGAAAAAGTTCCCTAAATGGTCCAGTATGACCTTAGACAGCAACTAGGTCCAGTATGACCTTAAACTGCATCATCAACCGTCCATGCATATGACCCTAAACTATTTGCAAGTCCCTTACGTCCAGCAAGACGTTAAACTGTATCGTCCTAACTACATGACGCTAAACTGTATAAAAGTCCCTTACGTCCAGTAAGACGTTAAACTATATAATCATCAATGGTCCTGTATGACCTTAAACTACACCACCGTCCAGCATGACATTAAACTGCACCATCCACGGTCCATGCATATGACCTTAAACTATTCGCACTTTCATCCAACAAGACGGTAAACTGTGGGAAAAAATCCCCCATGCGTCCAACATGACGTAAATGGAATGTTATTTTTGTCCTTACTGCATGAAATTAAACTGCGCAGTCCCCCTTTTTTATCCAACATGACGTTAAACTGTATTGTCCCCATCGTCCTAACTATATGACGCTAAACTATACAGAAAGTCATTGATATGTCCTACATGACATTAAACTGTATTTTGTCCCTGCTACATGACACTAAACTGCGCAGCACCAATAGTCCTAACTGCAAGACTTTAAACTGTATAGTCCCTTTATCTATCCTACATGATATTAAACTATGCATCGTTAAGGTTGTTGTTACCTCTTGTTTCTCACACTGAGTATGACTCACATGATCTTAGAGAAAACCTCAACCGTAACATTCTCTTTGGGACATTAACCATGTATAAGTCCCAACAACATTTTTTATTATTATTTTATTTAGATCGTTGTCCCCAAGAACAACTTGATCATTAATTCATTATTTAATTGAACTACACAGACTTTGATCCTTGCCCTCCAGGCTGGGTATGTAGGTAACCTCCCCGGGTTCAAGCCCAAAAACAATCTCTTCACATCGGTTCACCATCTCATATGATTTTGATTCGTGAAACCGCCCCTAGAATCAATATCTTTACATTTATTCACTTTCATCCTTGTTATATGACGTTAAACTATGCAACACTTTTGTCCTGTACGACAATAAACTACAATACTTTTTGATTCCTCATTTGAGAGAGAACTATTATTGACATTGATTTTTCAATCATGTTTCATTTCAAAAGACTACGTGCATACATGGTAATGCCTAAATTTTTTTTCTCAGGTTAAACCATCATTGCAGTAAAGTCCCCTTTAACCCTTCACATGTACGAACCAAATTTGTACAAAGGGTAGTTCTAAAACTATGTGGGCTTGATTCCCATCCTTATGGGATACGTAGGAACATTCGAGTATCCCTCGAATCCAGCCCCAAGTCTTTTTGGTCCTAACCCCAAATTTCACTTTCAGTCCCTTGGATGAAAAGTCCTCATGAAAACACACACTGTGTATTCATTATTATGGTCCGAACTCTATGAACCTAAACTATGATCTCTCATATTTTCGTCCTGCACAACGTTAAACTGCATTTCAAGAACTACGTATGGCTTGATTCTCATTCTTATGAGATACGTAGTGAAGTCCAAAATTTCAATTCAGGACCCAACCACAACATGATTATGGTTATCATTGACCTATGTATATCTATATACATTGGACAATACCCATATTTATGTGTTATAATCCTAACCTTAAAAATTTTCAGATCTTCATAAACCCTTTTCATGACTTTTTAGTCACAAAAAAGTCAAACTTCTGAGAAATCATTTGCCTGACTATGTTGTACGTTCCCATAGGTGGCCTTGCATAAACAGTCCACATAACCGACTTGTTAGCCAAAAGATATTATTTTATTTAACTATGCAGCCAATGCCCGTAGGTGGCCCTGCATAATTCAACCCCCTAACGGGTTTGTTAAATGATGGTAACTTCATTCTTGGGAAGAATGAATATTTTGTCCTTATTTGTCTTAAACTACAGTATGTAGGGATCCACAAAAAAATAGCCATCCTTAACATATTTGTCCCATATCCTTTTTCATGATCTGAAAGTATTCAAGTATATGGTTTATTCTTCTTCCCTACGTTTGGGTCAGACCTTCGTAGGAGTGATATTCACCCAGTTCTTCGATAATTTTGTCTGAAAATATCTTCTCCATATTCAAGTACCTCTTTCCATACAACAAACTATATACTTTATAAAATTTGAATCTCCATAAACTTTCACTGGATTTTAGCACTAGGAAAGTAAATTTCTGAGAGTTCTTTTGCCGGACTATGCAGCACGTGGCCATAGGTGGCCTTGCATAAACAGTCCACATAACAAACTTGTCAGCTGAAAGATGCTATTTATTTGACCATGCAGCCAATGCCCATAGGTGGCCCTACATAATTCGACCCCCTAACGGGTTTTGTTAAATAATAGTAACTTCATTCTTGGAAACTACTTCTTCTAATGCCTTTTAACTGTTTTTCATACCATTCCTCAGCTTCAAATATTCTTAAGCCATAGTTTACATATTTTCTATCATACTTGAGTATGGTAATTTGTTTTCAGATAAATTATCAAGGAATTGAATCAATTTTAACCCATTTTGGTCAAATATATTTCAACCTTAAACATTAGCCCCTTTATGTCCGGAATGCATGACTTTAAACTGCCCACACAAGACAAAGGAACTCTGAATAAAAGTCAAGTTCCAGCTCACTAAACATGCATTCTGTATTATTTAGGTAATATTGAGCAATTAAAAGGTTCAAAGTTTGTAGGGTTATTTGTAATAATCCTAGTATAAATCAAACTATGCTTACTAAGCCCATTGGCTTAAGTAAATTTGAAGCAGGTAGTGAAAGAATGCAGGTACAAATAAGTGAAAGTGAAAGTGTTTTTCATTGATGCACAAAAGTTAGAAGGACATCCACAGACTAGAGTCTCTTCTATTTTTCAAGAATTACAAGAGGCTTTCAACATAACACATCATTTTATTTACGGCATCCCGATCTTCATCAGCAACCACCTGGAATTCATTCATTCAACTGGGTACAATAAGAGATGCAGTGATACCAGCTCTTCATGGAACAATTGTAAAAGGATGTTCTTGAGTGCGGTTTGAGAAAATTTTCTACTGATCATACAGTGAATCTGTTTCTGTCCAAGAGACTTGGAAGATGGATACATGGATTTGAGAATGGAGCATTGGAAGTAAAGAGCAATTTGGAGAGAGTACTCTTTTCAGATATTGAACTAATGCCACGTTTGTCTTCTCTCCACCAACCGGCAGTGGAAATAATTTCAGCCCATGGGTTTTCCATTTTCATATCTGCAAGGAAATAAAATGGAGGAAGAATTTGAATGTTCACACCATTGTTGTTGCTCTTAATGCACAACATAACCGAAATGAAGGAGTAGCAGCGCAGCTGCATTTCAGGTGTATAGTTCTTTACTTCTGGAATAATGACTCCTTGCAGGTGACCATGACCACATAGAGACAGGTAGATGCTCTGTGGGAAATTAAGATGATATTTCTTCAAGTACATAGCCAAATCTGGGAGAGTTCTGTCACAGATATCATAGTAATCGTGGCCAATGATGTTCATCATGACATCAATCCGATTGCTAGCCAGTTCATCAGCAGTTCCAATTCCCTTAGGAGCCATTGAATCTGCCCAAAAGTTGAATAAATTAAACTCTTAAATGGGTTTATTATTTCATAAAATTTTGTGATAGATTTCGAAAAAATGGCTAAGGCATTAAGGCGCGAAAGTCTAAAAAATGGTGCGCAAGTATTCGTGTGCCGCACTAGTTTTTGACGCGCAAGTATAAACCGCGCAAGTACAAATGCCTTTACAGTAGCGCGACATCAAGGAAAACAATAGAAAAACAGAGCAACCTGCACGACTATGGTAACCTGCACAGTGAGAGCTCGAAGGTACGAAGTTCAGAAATCTGGATGCTTGTACGGAAGTGAGGCCCTCTATTTATAGACGCGGCCGGGACCCTGCGCGCCGGACCCTGCACGACCGAGGGTTGTATCCCTGCATGATGCGCACTTGCGCGCCGCCCTTTGTGCCCTAAAGACTTGAACGCCCCCTTTTCCTTTGGATGTATTCGATATCCTCAGAGTCGAATCCTCATTTCTCTCCAGATCCAACTCTGAGGGGGGAATTTTGTTGACGCTCCATTCGTCACAGAATCTAATGATCGGAAAAGGGGAATATATGAGCACAAAGTGATTCAAACTTTGAAGAAAAAATAAAAAATTGACATAGGGATGAACAAGGAAAACATTGCCCATAGGCCGCGCAAGTTCCTTCATGGTCACGCAAGTGGACTTGCGTGACGCAACTTGGCTC
The DNA here is from genome assembly GCA_963277665.1 of Viscum album. Taxonomy (NCBI): domain Eukaryota; kingdom Viridiplantae; phylum Streptophyta; class Magnoliopsida; order Santalales; family Viscaceae; genus Viscum; species Viscum album. The sequence continues at coordinate 798,980,247 of OY728145.1, read as the reverse complement.
GCAAGTGACTTGTGCGACCTCGTTGATAATCACCCGGTAACCACCCAGGGTCTTCTCCTGTCTATAAATAGACCCTGTGGGCCCCCCATTTGGGAGGATCTTTTTCCAGAAACTCGGATTGAAGCTCCCAAAGCCCAAGTCTCTTTTCAAAGCTTCCGGAACACTTCTAAGGTAATTTATTACCTAGAATGGAAGATCTAAAGGGAGGGAGTAAATCCTAAGTGTTAAAACTCATTAACACTTGCGTGCCTGAGTGGTCAGCCCTTAAGAGAAGTGGTCACACTTGCGCGCCGCTTTATTCCTTCAATAGAACTTGTGCGTCACTTTTTTGGAAGAACCTCAAGAGGATTCTAAAGGCTCTAATGAGGAGTCGCTCAAGTATTTCAAATGCTGGTTGAATATCGCGCAAGTTCTCAACATGTCGTGCAGGTATACCTGCTCGACCAATACTTGTGCACCACCACAGTACCTGCGCGCCTTCCAAGACTTGTGCCCCCCTTCCTTTTTGGGTGCCTTTCTTGCCCATTTAACCCCTCTTAAGACATTATACTTCCTTTTCAAGATTCAGTCTTCAAGACACTCTTCAAAGCAATTTATGGCAAGATTTCTTGATTTGAAAACCTTATCTGAAAGGAATTCTGTGAAATATCTCTCAAAACCTAGTGATTTAAATATCCTTATGTCACTAAAGATTGAGAGTTCATTCATTAAACCTCATCCTTTAAGATGATATAATCCTTAATCTGGGTCTCCTTTTCAGGAATAATCCCCAGTATTATTTCCTCCAAACTTGGGCATCTTCCTCAGGAGTAAGCCCCAAATTCATAAAATTCCCAAATCTGGGCATCCTCCTCAGGAGTAAGCCCCAAACCATAATCCCTTAACCTGGGTCCCCTTTTCAGGAATAAGTCCATGTCATAATCTTGGGCTTCCTTTTCAGGAGTAAGCCCCAAGTCCCCTAACCTGGGCCTCCTTTTCAGGAATAAGTCCCAGTCATAATTATGGGCATCCTCCTTAGGAGTAAGCCCCAAGTCCCTTAATTTCTCATTAACCAGTCCTAATTTTCGTTTGATCTGGGATTCCTTCTCAGGAGTAAAACCCTGTTATTAATCCTCTCCTAATTTGGGATTCCTTTTCAGGAATAAGTCCCAAGTTAGAGTATTCAAATCTCCATGAAGCACATATACCTTTATGGACCCTGTTCCTGGATTTTCTCCCTAAAGGTAAATCCTAATCCTTTATCTATCTAGGTAGTCATACATACATAAGCCCCAAACCATTTCTTATGATTGCATCTTTCATGGCACAATTGTCTAATTTTTACCAATACCTCTTGTTTCTCACACCGAACATGACTCACGTGAGCTTAGAGTGTAAATGAAATTATGACATCCTTCTTTGATCCATCAATCATAAACGTCATACTCCCTTACTCGAACTACTGGGGATCTAATTCCTTTTCCAAAACAAAGGATACGTAGGAAGCCCATTTATAGGTTCGATCCCAACTCTAAAATAATTCATGTCCTTCTGAATGACAATAAACTTCAAGTGCCCCACTGAGTGGCTTTAAAACTAGCCCAGTCATCATAATGACGAAGAGACTTTTATATAAATTTTTTAAAGGATACCATTGACCAAGAATCTCAAAATAAATATAGATGATTCTCTATTGATGAAGAACCTCGAATACATATAAAAGATTCTCTAAATTTCTTATATATTTATTCATTGATTGTTAAACTGAAGGAAAGCTCATTTTATACTTGGTAATGTAATAAGGATTCACAAACATAACTTAAATCTATAAAGAGAGTCCCAGAATAGACAATAATTCCCCTCAAAAAGGTGTGATGAGTCCGACCTCCCATCCTCTCGACCAATGCAAATTCCTAAGCCTCATCAGTCCACAAGCTAATGAGCACCTACCTTTGGAATGTAGGTCCAAATGGATGTGGAATCATTGGATGTTTCCGGTTCTATGAACAAACCCGCTAGAAACCGATCGGAACGTTTGAATCTCCCATCCAGGAGGTCATCCCCGAATTCCTAGGGAAACAACCACTCAGTAGATAGCAGACACACACCCTAATGCCATTAGCGGTACTAATCAAAAGATATAGGACCTCACCAAAATACCATAGGGGGTACCAATCATTATATAATATAATCATGACATATTCTATAGGGGTACAACACTATGATGGATAGAGGATCAGCTCCTTAGTTCATTAGGAGTCCCACTATAATGATTCTTTTAAAACACTATCATCATCGAGCACCTCCAAAATAAGTGTTAGACTTAGAATATCTTTCATCGTATGTCATAGAAAACTATAGAGGCCACCATCACATTCTATATAGAAAACAATTAGGATATGCTACTCACGGAACAATATCGGGGTCCAAAAATTGCAGATACAAGATGACGAAGTGTACTTAAAAACATAGAAGGGGTACATGACATGTATGGGGACCCACATGGAGAGTTATCCCACTCTATTTTATGACCATGTCTTTTCCAACACACAGCCCAGTAATTGTTCTTCACTACATGACATTTAGGTTTATTATAAGTATTTTCTATGCCACAGGGGTTCATGAATGTGCTCTATGTTTTTCCCGTGTAATGAAGCTTGTGTTTGATTAATTCAATACAAAACATGTCTTTCCACATTCTGATCATCCCTTGTTTATGAACATATCAATGTTTTTTTAACTACATTGCATGTATTCTTGTTTTTTGTAGAATCCTACCACATCTTCCAATATTCTAGATCCAACATTTAAAGCTTTAGATCATCCCTCCAAGCCTCTTTATGTTTGTATAGAAGGACATAATTAAATGTTTCTGGCCCACTAATATCCAAAAATAAAATATTCCAAACACACATGTGTAGTCGTATGGATCGTTCCCATCTATCTTCACATGCCATATACAATTTGGATAATAGATCAGCAAATCAATCACCCAAAACCTGAAAATCATCTGATTCCGTTATTTATTCATCTTTCCATATGTTGAATTTTAACCCCCCCATGAATTTGGTGGTTCAATTAGGCTTAGTCCCTCATGGAAACCTCAAATCATGAAATTGTGGCCCAATAATGACTAATGCGATGAATGAAAGAACAAATCCAAAAGAATGATATGGTAAAATATTATTGGAAATGTGTTCATAGTAATAAGATATAGATTCGAGGTGATCAGAGTAATAAAAATGAATAATTAAATTTAACTGATACACATTCGCATGTGAATCTTCACAATTTATGTATGTCAAATATAAGAAGATAAACATTTTTACATGTTTAATAAATTGGAGAAGAACCCAAAAATTAATTATTACTACGAGAATTCGATCATTCTTCATCAAAGTACATAGTCTCCAATTAATGAGAGAAGTCATTGGGTTCATTCCACATTGATCTTCCCAGATCCATAAGTCCATTATTATTGGATTCCAATTATCCCATGGAGGGGGAAAACACTCCACTCAACTTTCATAGGATTATGTGGCTGATCATGGAAAACCTCCACAATTGAATAATTAAAAAAATATCATTAAGTTAATTAAATTAAATAAATAAATTTAATTATTTATTTAACTAAACACACCCTCACACGGATTCTTTTTTATGAATGAGTCACGCCGGCCTTGTTTATGTCGCACCTAGGGTAAACCACACATTCTAAAAGTTTTCATAGATAGATGACCATAAAACTATATAATATATAATTCATTTCCAAATAATGTTAAATTAAAATATTCATTTTCCACCACACAAGAAATTTATAATCATTGAATCGGTCGAATCAACATAACATTAAATAGTATGTGATTTCAATTATAATGTTTTCATCATTAGTGTATGTTTCTCATTGATGTGGGATTTACCACACTAAATTTTATATATAGACATCATAAACATTTATCAAAATTGTTACAATACCCACAAATATAAAATCCAAATTATTACAATCATAAACATTGTCCTCAATTTTTTAAATCAGTATGAAACTAAAATTTTAACCTTCTTGGTCTAACATGAATGTCCATAAAATATTAATGAATTATACATTCATTGTTTTTACTTGGAACACTAATTAAGTGAATCTTGAAAAAATATTAATGTTCCTACTCATTCATCCGATCATATTACTAGCATAAAAAATAGTGTTAAAATGGAAAAATAATGATTAATTTTAGGAAAACCATTTTCCTATATAAAATATCAAGAAATTATCACTAGACCCACGTTTATTGTACAAAAATAGAGAATAAAATCATATACCACAGTGAGTGATATGATTCTATGTCATGAGAATGTTTACATTCATAAAATTATCCCAAATTCTTATTGAGTAAATAATTCTTTTTAATTTATTGTGTATGACAAATTTTAATGTTATATTCCATAAAAAAAATTGATTTAATAACAGAGAGTATAATATTTAGTATACTCAAACCTTCAAGAATATATTTCCCCCAATAAACCTACTTCATAACATTTCTTTATGAATGCTCACAAACCAACTACCTTATTTTGAGATAATCATAATGGTATACCAAGAAAATTTACTAAATATAATTAGTTCCCTAGTTTATAGATATATTGGTAACATGATGACTCACTGCTCTGAACAAAACCCTCTCAAATAATAGTAAACACGACAGTTTCTTTTAATCTTTTAAGTAACAAATGAGAGATATTTTAGTTCTCAAAAAAGGAAACCCTTAACCATCCGACTATATTTTTTTAATATTTGTGGTACTAGCTTCTCTCTTATTAATGGTTTATATACTCCCCATGTTTTCATATCATATTAATTGATAAATTATAATCTTATCATTTAACTTTTCCAAAAATAGAAAACTCAAGATGATTAAAATACTAGTTAATTTATACAGTAATGCATACTTCACACATTCAATGTAATATAATGGTACTCTAATCTTATAGAAATTTCATATATATTTATTTCCCTCTTGAGGAGGCCATAATTCCTCAAGTTTCAACAACCCCTTAGAAATCCAATATACTTAGTAGGAGAATATTATCATAGGAAAACCTTATTATCTACACATCCATCATATTATTACTGTTAACCATAGGAACCAATGGTCTATGATCTACGATAAGAAACTATTTTTACCCATCTATGGGATCACACATTTATAAATTTGGATATCCAATTATATCTAGATTACCTATGTATTCATATATTCTCTCTCTTGCAATATTATTCAAATCTATATCACCATAACATTCATACATTTTTGGAATAAGAATAAGGACCTTTAACTTCATCAGATCCCACATGGGGGGGGGGTTACCATTATATCATAACATTCGTTCATGTTAGGATTACCTGTCCATTTTCACTATGTAGAAAACATCATTAATTGGTAATAAGAATATAACATTAAACACCATACCTTTTGGTCTGGCATTAAATAATGAAAATTTCCAATGAAGGGAGATGTAGTACTCATCTAGTTAAAAATTAATGAAGAGATTCTGAGGGTTGTTACAAGTTAATGTTTTCTAGAAATACACCCTATGTCACATTGGAATAATTTCCATTATTAAATAAAAAAACACGTTTTTTAAATGTTAAGGGATAAATTAGTCACGGTTTTAATTTTACCAGATATACCACTCCTTCAATGACTTTGGAAAAATTAATGGAAAATTTAAAATATAAAATACTCATCAGTACTATGGCATGTACCCATAAATAATCATCATATGATCCCTTGGGCCATGAAACTTGTCACAAGTAAGAGATCCCGATTATTCTCCACAATATTGGATAAAAATAACTGTATAATAATATAAAAAACTTTTTTATGAATATAAATTGTATGAATCAGTATTTTCTATAATATGACATTAAACTATCTACTGTGGTATATTATATATTTCCTCACTCCCTAGTTTTATAGCATAAAAAATTTTGGGGTTTCTACAATATGTTTTCACTTATTCATCTAATAGTGTTACCAACTACCCTGTATTTTGATAAATCTGTTATATTTATTTTTTTATATCATAGTATATATAGAGAGTTGTTATTTAAGAATAATGTGTATCATTATTCCTATTCTCACAAGATACAAAGTACCATTTATACCTCTTATCTCAGATCAAAATAATAATTCAACTTCTGATACATTCCACTATAACATTATAGTTGTATCCTATGAATTTAGTTTTTTTTTCTGAAGTTTCTCAGTGCCTACCCAGTTTAAAAAAATATATTTACATTACCTATGGTATCTCAATTATTCTGTTATCACATTCTATCGCATTATTTTCACAATTTTTTATTTAATTCAGATCACATCTTTGTCCATGAAAATGATTGTGAGGGACATATAATTTTTTCAATATCAATCATATTATTATAGTTTATCAATAAAAACATGAATGAATCCAATATCTATGTTGATCTATTACATTCCTTCCAATTATATTAAATATTTTTTGTTTCATGATGAAAAATATTAGGAACTTGTATTTTTTATGAGAATGGGAGGTGAGGCTCAATACACTGGTTTTGGGAATTATTTCTTACTATATGACTCTTTTAGATTGAATATATGTTAATTAAACCTTACAATTCCTCGATGTAGTAATTTTTCCCCAAATAAAATTATTGGGTATAGAACCACTGTATATACCAGAAGGAATATTACTAATGAAACAATCAGAACATTAAATTTTGTCTCTATCTATTTTACCATTATTTTTAAACAATGTGGGAAAAATTGTTATTTGAAGATGCAAGACATGGAGAAATATAGTTTAATAACATATATTGAGGTTTTTTGTGTTTTTAAGTGATATTGAAACTCTTTGAGGCATCCAATATATCCAATAGGATGAGTAATTAAATCCAATGTTGTTCAATGGACATGGTGTTGTGTTCATATTGAAAGACAACATCATGAAAATTACCCTATTTTTGGAACGATGTATATGAGTTAATTTAGGAGTTTCATAGGGATTATAGGCCTTAGGAAAGAATATTATGTATCCTTATATCATCATTAATCAGAGTCCTTGAAGTTTATTGTTATGGATGTCTATATTGAGAAATGTACGCAATCAGAGGTATTTAGAGGGTGTTTTTTATGTTCTTCTTTTGTTAGATTCCTAATTTGGAGTATGAATCTTTGTGTGTGGAAAAGATGTATTCATAGATATATTTCAAATGTGTACCATATCATAAGAATCAATATACTACTATTGAAACAATCATTACACGTATCTAAACCCACACAGGTTATTCATTGTGTGAGAATAAGTGACTATTGAAGAATGGTAACATCACATGAAAGCGTAAATTGAATTTTCTTGGGGATGAAAATCTAAGTCCAATCTAATATTTGAGATGTATTATTTTAAATATTATGATGAATATGTTATAAAGATAAGTAATTATGAAGGAATTATATATATCTTTTTAATACATGAATCTATGTCCATGTAGTTTATTTTGTTCCTAACCAGTGATGTGTTTAATGTTCTTAAAGTCATTTTCATTATAGAAATATAAGAACATTCCCATTTATGAAACCATTTATAATTCATTGATTGATGATGAAGGATGTTATAATTGTAATAGGTTTTGAGTTTTATTATATCATGTAAATTGATTTTTGAGTGACTACCACTAAGGTGAATGTTCAGGTCACATGGTCATCTGTTATCCTTTGATAGATGTTGAATGATGATAACCATGTAAGGTATATCAAATAGGGTTTTATTGTATAGAGGGTATTTTGGATACATGTAAGAAATAGGGTCCCTTCATAAGAAGGAAGACATGTATGGGGAATTCACATCATAAATGAAATTTTCATGTAGATAGTGTGAACATGATTCCATGTACATGGGTTACCAAATGACAAGGGTAACCCTTTTATGGGTCTTCAGGTGATCAATGATAAAAAAAATTAGGGTATTTTCAGGGTGAATAAATTTACCATTATGACCACATGATCCATATTTCATGTTAATGGGATTCCACATGACATTGTTGGTATGTAAAGGGGCCTTAATGTGATCAAATATCACACATCTAAGGATTATCATGTTATTAGGACGACATGTCTGCGGGAAACAACTTAAGAAATTTGAGATGTTCAGGAGCTATTATAAGATTTAACTAAAATGAAATTATTTTATCTCATTATCCATTGTATTTTCATGGGGATTAGTTCATGATTCATTAATTGGTCACATTGACCACATAATCCAATTGTAATAAATTAAAATAACTCCCCTTACAAAATTATCTTGTCATATACATCTATTATACCATGTATCCCATGAACTATTTTCATCCTATTTTCATCAATCGAATCATGTTTTCAATATGATATATAAAGTGGACTTCAATTGATCTAGTCGGCATATTTATGTTTCATCATGTGATCAAGATGAGATGTCAGAGGGGACATTCATGATCCTGAACAATTGCAAAAAGACATTTGTTTGATTAATAGGCTATATCATCATAAAAAATCACGAAATATATTATTTTTATCCCTCATAAGGTTCAATACTAAAATTTCTAAGTGGATGTCTTTGGAGATCACATGATCCCTTCACTAGATATATGATGATCCAATATGTATGTATTTATTATTATTTCATGGGGTTTTATTATAATCACAACCCTTTTAACTATGCAACTATTCATGGTGAAAAATATGGCTCTATTTAGTGAACAGATCATCCGCATATGTTAACATTGTCATATCCATTTTTTTTCAATACTATTACTAATCATTAGCATTGTTCAACACTCATCACATGATAAATATTGATAACATGAACATTTTATCATTACTAGTTTCCCTAAACCCAATGTTTATTGACATTAACACATATAATAATGTGACTCTAATGGTGTTCAAAATGGACATGTCGAAAGGAAATCATTTTATCCTACCAACATGTATAGATTACATAATGTTTTTAAAAGGACATTTTCAATTGCCTTCGCAAGATCAAAAAACTGTCACATGAACTATGTAACACTGCCTTTGAATAAACAATGGAAATTCAATCATATATCATCCATTGATTTAATTTTTTTTCACATTATATCATTAGAATCATCAAGTACAAGTACATACTAGAATAAAATGAACATGCAGACATTTCCAAAGGCCTTCACTTGATCCTTATAAAATGTCTAATATAATTCACAAGGTCAATGAACAAATTACACAAACTGTGTAACTGATCACATGAAAGTGTAGAAATTCCATCTTATTTTGATCTGTTAATTTAAAAAAAAATTTCCATAATGATTTTATAATCATCATGAACTCATCCAAAATAGTGTAGTTTGACCAATCTAAAGTGTTTAATGGTCATTTTATAATCAGTGCATTATGTATGGTGGCTTTCGCATGATGAATAGAATGATCGCTCAAACTGTGTAAGCCTTTTTCCTGACATGATGGTCATAGAATCAATCACCTAACACTAAGGGGATATATGATGACAAAAGATGTATATATCATTGGATTTTACACACTATCATTGAAAAATATCATTAGTTTTCCTTCTACGTGTCCTTTGACCTTTTATTGGTGATTGGATCACAATTCTCACCAAGGGTCACATGATTGCGTGATAAAAGAGTTTGATCACAATGTGGCAATGCTTCATTTTTATCAATTAATTTTTTAAAATATATCCATGTTATTTATTTTTTCCTATATTTATAATTATCATAATTCATTTTTAGTCATGATCAATTCCCTACCCTATGAAATGAAGTCCTACTATAGGGGAAAATGATCATTTTTATGTACATAAATTCATTCCTATGTGAATTGGACTTCACCTCATTAATTTTCATGAGGTTCTTTTTCATCATAGAGACCTCTGTTATTCCATGATATTCCTTATAAATAATATTGACAATGTGGGCCAGTCTAGTTACCTTGAATAAAATTCTGGGAGATCTCTCAGATCCCATCACTTCGCTTGGGTACATCGTGAGACTCCATAAAAAGAACTACTAATATAAAAATACCATGTGATTATCATCATATAAAAAATTATAGGGAGGATTCGTGAAAATAATCCATTGAATAATTAATAATAATTTTATTTGACATTTTTCTGGTCTCTTGTATGAGGGGTTACTAAAAATGATGTACATTATAGTCATGTGGTTGCAGAATGCATTGTACGATGTGTTTAACATTCAAATGGCCACAATATTGGGTGACATAGAATAGAAAATGTTATATATGAATCTTAGAATGGGTTTAATACAATCAATTAATCTATTAATGTTATTATATTTTTCTTTATTTTGGAAAACTTTTTATGATTGATGTTTTTTCTACGGAATTCTTTTTTTGTCTTGGTGTTTATGTCTTCATGCTCAGGGAATTCTTCAATCATGGTTTCAAATAGTTTTATATGAACTTGGAATCATTATACTAATACATAGTATGTAGTATTACATAAAAATGATGTTCTAATGAATATTCATTCGATTGATCTTTAGAATTGTCCCCTCTCACATAGATTGCTTCTATATAACTTCACTCTTATAGATGATGTTTTCACCCCTTCACCCAATATTAGTATACAAGTTTGTTTTCATTCATCTTATTTAAAATTTATCTTGGGGTTTATTTATGATCACATAACACCTATTTTGGTGTAATTACAAGGGTCATGAAAACCTTAAATCACACATATATGAGTCCGGATGATTTTGAACTCCCTCATACTTGGATTTCTGAAACATAATCCATTATACATGTTACATCTTTGGACAATCCAAAAAGTGTTCAATGATCAAAATGGGATCTCCACTATAATTCCCCGACCCCAGTTACCCATAGTCGGTGAATTATTACATAAAATTGGCATGATAACAAGGGATAAAATCCCAAAAGAATGATCTGTTTAGTAGCCTTTGAAGTACTAGATACATTCATAAGTTTTACATGACATTATATAATGAAAAAAAACATCAACATTTTCTCTATAGACCATATTCATATCCCATAGTCTATCCCTACAGGTGATTCACAATATACTTCTTCTCATCACAGGAAAAATAAGACATAGAATGGGGTGAGCTCAAATGCTCAGTAAGCATAAAAATATAGTGGAAACATTCATAAATAAGAATAATCATTTAAGGCAATGTATAAAACTAAAAAAAAATCTTTTTAAACATAAATTTTTTCATTATATGGAAAAAGTTAATAAAATAATACCATTTAATTATTTACATTGATATTATAATAGTCGAATAATCACTTGTAATATCAATAGATAATTTCATAATGATGGAATGCATAATGCCAGACTTCATAACCACATAGTTAGGGCCTCGTTCCAAGACTACAAATAATATTTTGTCAAGGCCTTGTTCCAAGACACTAGTTTGTCTCATGATACCTACCGATGCGTCGAGGAGCTATAGCGGGCTCTACCCATCACATACTATGTCCAATGTATTCCTCATATGAAAACGCTAAATCATAACATAAACATTCATATTAAAACCAGTATATGAAATGTCAATACATTAACCATAAACCATAAAAGTTATAAAAATAGCACATCCACAATAAAACATAGCAAAACTAATTCAATAAAATATCAAAGAGTGTATTATAATAAATCAACCTCAATCAATAATAATATCTAGTAAATGATGTTGAAATAGTTGTAAATGATCAATAAATCTATTTGAGATAAATATCCCTTTTTATGTAAAGATTTAAAAGTCACACAATTTTGAATGTAATACATTTGAAAGATATTTTTGAATTAAATTTTAACAAACCACTCTGAAACATTTTAATGGAATTAACATTTTAGAACATCCATGTCCTTATAAACAAAACATTAAAAAATTTTGGAAATCTTGGAAACTAATAAGGAATATAAATATTTAAAACATTTGAAATGATGTTTTATTTAAAGTGTACTTTAAATATAATCCCATTGAAAAATATTTTATGAAACATGGACAGAGATAATAAATATTTCTGAAAAATACATACACATAATCAATCTCGGATAATAATGAGATTGAGCAATTAACCATTACCGTGTACTTTCACTTAGTCCATGGTATGTTAACCTCCCGTATAATAGTTAAATCATTGTTATTAAATTATAAAAGAACTATATAAATAAATATGATATCATATATGATCCTCTAATATTTTTTGTTAAATCATTACCTTGTTTTATTTATTATTTACATTAGTTATACTAATTATTATACCCATCCAAATAATTAAGTTTTTGAATAACAAACTAAACCACTATGTGCTTACGGTAAGCCATACGTACACAGGTATTGTGACTTTTTAATTTATAGGACGGATAGAATTATGAATATGGTTGTAAAAAATTTATAATAACATAAAATTATGTATAAGTTATTGGAGTTATTATTTTGGTTTGTAAACAACAATGAAAGAGGAAGTGGAAGCTGAAGAGAACTTGAAAGAGGGTTGTGAAATTATTACCTCTTCTCCGAGTGTTTAATTTTTATTTTAACAAAAGGGCTCCACGGGATGGCTTTCTGCTCAAGGGAAGGCCACTAGGTTGAAGTGAGGGAAGTTGGGAGGATATTTGGGTATGGGTTGGATGAGCCAAATTTCTTTTGTGGTGTGAAATTTAGAAAAGGGGAAGTACCCTTATATAAGAGAGGTGACTATCACTTTAGGAAAAGCTTGAAATACTATTTTGTAATAAAATTATATTTGGTTTATAATGGCTAAAAATGAATTTTTTATATAATAAGGTGGGGATGGGTCAAATACCACTCATCCAATAGGTTTTATACATATTTAGATCACCATATTTACCTTATCTTATAGATTTAACCCATAGTTAAATAGTTTAACTTTTACCTTGTATTCTTTTATTATTTTTATAAATGGTAAATAAACGTACAATAAAACGCCATGAGTACTTCAGGTGGTACTTTAATGACATAAAATTCATTATATAAATTTTTTTGTATAAAATTATATTTTTAGGACTATTATATAATTTAAGAATATAATATTGTTTTTAAAAACTCATTTCAGTCAATTTTGACACTATTTAGTATTCAGTTTTTGTAAAAGTCATGACAAATTGATTACTTCAAACACGATACAATTAATTAAAACTAACATGTCATATCCACCTAAAAAATTCTTGGATTTTATAAAAACTTCTAGATTATATTTATTTTAATATTCATAATACCATTTATTTGATTCTTTCCTTAAGAAGTTAATTACTACATCATCATTGTGTCATTAATACATTTGATTATTTAATGTCTAAAAATTATAAATAAAATACCATTATGTTGGAAATATTTTTTATTTCTAATGAATATTTATTGTCTAATTTATCTTATGTGTAACCCTATATTAATTTTTTTTAGTAATTATACTTTGAATTTAACACTTTTAACTCCCCATTAAATAAAATAACAATAAATGTCATAATCTAATCCAAGTGGACCAAAAAGATGATATTTTTTCATAAAGTTGTTTTTAGTAGAATTAAAATTATCACATATTATTAGAACATGTGTTATGATAATTATAATATCATACTAATCATTAATTACCCTATTTATTTTCAACTGAGGAAAATAAAAGTCAAAGGTTATCATTCACAAAAAAAAATATATTCATCTTGTTGAATCACATTTTACTCACTGATATCAACCATGTATTTGGGATTTTTTTAAATTCAATTCATAGAAGTAGAAAAATTAGGTTTTATAGAAATTTGCAAATGCTCATAGTATGTGGGTAAAATACGGTAAAAAGTTCAATGAAATTTTAAACATCTAATTTTATTATAAAATGACTCCAATTAATTAAATTCAACATATATAGGTATTATGTGTCTATTTTGACCTAAAAAAATTAAAATAAAGTAAATAATTATATAAATAAAAAGTCGGTTTTAAACAATAATGTAGTGTTTTTCACTATTCATCAAAAAGTCAATGTTTTTGGAAAAATAAAAAAAATTCACCTAAAGATAATTTTGATATTCCAAATTTAAAAATTAATTATATTTTACCAAATTAATAACCTAGAAGATTCATTAATTAATTTAAAATTAATTCATGTTTTCAAAACCAAAAAGCGGGTTTTTATTAAAGTAAATACTATCAAATGATTGACATGTGTTTAGGTCAAATTTAAATGTGAAATTACTTATAATTGGATAAATTGTATTAAATGATAAAAATATAATATAATTATACTTCCAAACCATTATAATTCATAATTTAATAGAATAAATACTTTTTATTAAAAATGTTGTTTTCAATTAGAATTTAGTATTTTTAACTATTCATTAAATTATGAAAGTTATAAGAAATTTACCAAATATTTATCCAAACTAAATTTTTATGTCCTTATTCTAAATAATATTTTTATTTAAAAAATTTGAATATATAAAAGTGTCAAATATTGGTTTTAAAAATGGTTCTCCATTAAAAGGCGGTAAAATTGATTTTTTTTTAAAACTTTTTTTATCTAAAAAAAAGAATTTGTTCTTATCTTATATCTATGAAACAGACAATATGGATGTCAAATTTATATATAGTATATAAGATTAAAAATGCAGTTAATATTATTCATAACCTCTTTTTGAATTGCTAGTTTATAGGTTGTGGTGCACCCGAACTCGGTGTTATGTGTAGTGCAAGCTACTGATTTACTTTAATGAGATAATGTACTATGAAATCATGGGGTGTTAAAATATCCCCTCCATCATTAAATTGTATCCTAATAAATTTAAATTGTTTTTCACAAATAAAAAGATAAAAATATAAAAATACTTTTGTGGAACACCTACATTGGGAGTTGGCTTAATAAAATTTAGTCGTATTAAGAGGGAAAGGAACTGAGAATGTCACCACCAAATTATGATCTCGATTAAGAGAACATTAGTGGCAATAAAAGACACATAATTAGGTAAAAACGTAAATATTTATAGGGCGTTATTGATGTCATCAATCAAAAACAAGTGTAAAATTGAGGGCCTTAAATCCATCAATCTATGATGAATTAAAATATCATCGGTTCAAAAAAACATAAGGTATTAAGATAACAAATTTTGGGTTATAAAATCCCTTCCCTAATGATTAAGAATTAATTTATTCATAGAATAAGAGGAATATATATATATATATATATATATATTCTTGATAAGTGTATTTTCATCCTTCAACTAGTTTCTACCACAAACTCATCTTTCACTTCGAAAGATAATAGAATTACAAAATATTCTATTTATCCTAATAGTATAGCGTTCCAAAAAATGAATTTATAATTTATGTGTCAGAAAATTTAAGAAAACTCTATTATAAATACAAGGACATCATGTAGGCAAGTGGTAAGAGATGATCCTTTGTCACTTATTGGTTGCGGCTTTAAGTCTCATGTCCTAGCTGGATGCAATGGGTTGTCTTCCGACCTCTGGGTTGTTGTTTTTATGACAATCCAAAAATAATATTAAGAAATGATTTATCCTTAACAATAGTATCCAATGTAAGACATAATCGATTCCAACCTTTAGACTTATCCAAAATACTTCTGTCTAAACACATAGTTCAAATTTTATAAGGATGGAAAACAAAATGAAGATCCTTTTTTCCATGTAATAACATTGAATACCTTCACCATTTATTCTTTTAAAACACTGTAACACCCTGAATTACCATAAAACATTATTTATTACACTCATTCTCCCTTAATCCTTATAGAATAATATATATACTCATTCTATACAAAAATTTTGTAAACTCCAAAAATGATGGAAAACATAAATCATAAATCATTTTCTAGGTAGTCAAGAATATCAAATATACTTTATCCAAATATTTCATATATTATTCCAAAATCAGTACCTCGGTTTCAAAACAATATTATGGGTTATCTTTCTCCCAACTATATATTTACAAAAAAAAAGTT
Source organism: Viscum album (assembly GCA_963277665.1). Classification (NCBI taxonomy): domain Eukaryota; kingdom Viridiplantae; phylum Streptophyta; class Magnoliopsida; order Santalales; family Viscaceae; genus Viscum; species Viscum album. The sequence goes on along the minus strand of OY728145.1, from coordinate 798,964,237 downwards.
AACCTGCTATTGAGTCACTTTTCTTGGTTCCACACAATCTCAAGTCCTTAATGAAATAGTACTGTAGTACAATTCTTTAGTACTTTATAATTCTTACAACATGTAAATCATTAATACAATAATCAAATGACATAGTAATTTAATAACAACCTAAGAAGTATAATAATTACTCTTCATCTTTGATTGTACCATAACTTTATTATTATCCAATAACAACATTTGGGGTATAATCTGATGATTTGGACATTGATTCACTTAGTGTCCTAACAACTTGCAGATGAAGCATTGTACATTTGAAACCTTTTTCATACCATTGTAATCATGTACTTGGCATCTTTTTTTCTAAACTAATAAAAAAATTACATTCCCTTCACGAATTTACCAATGTGATTATTTCCATTGTTATCACATATGTGAAAATCCATTTTCCCCTCTTCCATTTATATATCTATTCCCTTCCATCCTTTTCTTCTCTTGATTCCATGAAAATCCATAGGACTCAAAAAATTCATTACTTGTCTTATTAAAACATGATACTATTTCTTAATATGATGATAATGTGTGGGAGACTATTTCCCTTTTAAATTTTGGGTTAATACCGTGAAAAAAATGATCCTTAATAATATTTCAATCATGCGTATTGATGGAATTCTAATTCCTTCTACTAGGCACCAATTCTTAACAATGGAATACCCAATTTTAGTTTATGAATCACAATGAATAATTCCAAACATGTGAAATACCAAATGTAAATTGAAAAGATTATGCATTTGATCTATAATCATAAAAAAATATTTTCTTTGAAGAAGTATTTACTCCTAAATCTTATATAATTACCTGTAAAGAAAATGTTAATTATCCTATTAATATCCCTCAGGAGTGTCGTAACCAAGACTGAAGCAAGGCCAATTATCACGTACCTGGATACACCGAGTCAAGCCCGAAACTCCTCGTCAATGTTTTCACTCCTAGGTACATCTGTTCCATAGCTACCTCAACCTGCTCATATCCAGATAGGGATGTATTTCTTGGAAAATACACAAATTATCTACATTACCAAAATTCTAGGAAGTTTTTCCATACTAATCCTCAAATTATATCTTCGATTAATTTTAACTAATCAGAGTTGTTATAAATCTAGTTTCCAAGGTATGTACTAAACTTCCTCTAATACGAACTATAATTCCCTGACCCTAGTCACCTATAATCGGTGCATTATTACATAACATTGGCATGATCACAAGTGATCAAATCTTGAAAGACAAACCAGTTTAGCTTCCTTGGAAGTACTAGATATATAAAAATGTTCTATTCTACATTAAAAAATGAAAAACAACATCAAAATTTTCTTAATTGACAACAATTATATCACATAGACTATACCTGCGGGTCAGACATTATATACTTCTTCGATTCCTGGAAGAAATAAAACACAGAAAGGGTTGAGGTTAGATGCTCAGTAAAGATAACAATATAGTCGAAACTCCCATAAATATGCATAAATATTTAAGGAAATGTATAAAACTAAAACAAAAGTTTTTTAAAATTAAATTTCAGTATGATATGGAAAAGATAAATCAAATAATTCCATTTACATATTCACATGGATATTCTACTGGTCGAATAATCACATGTCATATCAATACCTAATTTTATAATGATGGAATGAATAATTCCAGACTTCATAACCACACAGTTAAGGACACATGCCAACACTAAAAATAAAACTATGTCAATACCTTTTGCCAAGAAAATAGATTGTCTCATGAGACCTACTAATGAATCAAGGAGTTATAGCGGGATCCACCTGTCTCTTACTATGGCTAATGCATTCCTCATATGAAAATGATGAAATATAACATAAACATTAGTTTTAAAACTACCATATGAAATTTCAATACTTTTTCCATAAACCACGAATGGTATAAAAATAGCATCTCCACAGTCAAACATAGCATAACTCATTCAATACAATATCAATTATTTTATTATAATAAAGCAACCTCAATCAAGAATAATATCCAGTAAAGGATGTTGACATAGTTGAAAATGATCAGTAATACAATTTGAGAAAAATATCTCTTTTCAAGAAATCATTTAAATGTCACAAAATTTAGAAAGGAATACATTTAAAGGCTATTTTTGAATCAATGTGTCCCATACCACTTTGAAACTTTTTAAAGTAATTAGTATTTTAAAACATTCATGTCCATAAAAATAAATCCTTAATTTCTTTTGAAAACATGGACATTAATGAGAAAGATAAATATTTAAACATTTAAAATCATGTATTATTTAAAGCATACCTTTAAAATATTCCTTTTGAAAATTATTTTCTAAAACATGGACATGGATAATAAATATTTTTCATAAAATACTTAGACAGAATCAATCTAGGATCATAATTAGATTGAATAATTAACCCTTACCTTGTACTCTAACATAGTCAATGGTATGTTAAACTAATCTATAATAGTTAAAAAATTGTTATCAAATTATACAAGAACTATATACATAAATATGATATCATATATGATCCTCAAATATTTATTTTGTTAATAATATTTTAGTAGTGTCCTCGTTTTGGGTGTTAACTGATTCATTTTCCTTTATATGCTTGGTTACAAAAGTCGTGTTTGTTATGGATAATATTTATTTGATTCATATAAAAAACATATTAAGTTCATAAAAATTATTTTTAATCATAAAATGAAATTTATTCTTGAATGATTATGATGGGTAATGAATCTCATCACTTTCATGGAGATGGTAATCTGTAAGTACACACGAGAAATAATATAATTATATTGATGGTGAAATCATAGGTAATTTGGTGGTATATCATATATAAAGAATCATTAACATGTTATATTTATTATTTTCATCTTTTATACTCATTATTATACCCATCAAAATAATGTAGTGTTTGAATAACAAACTACACCACAACGTGGAGACGGTAAGCCGTACATACGCACATATGGTGACTTTGTAATTTAAAGGATAGATAGAATAATGAATATTATTTTAAAATATTTATAATAAAGTCACAGTATGTATAAGGTGTTGGATTTATTATTTTTACATAGAGACAACAATGAAATAGGATGTGGAATAAGTAATTAACTTCAATGAGGGTGGTGAAATTATTACCTCTTCTTCGAGTGTTTACTTTTTACTTGAACAAAAGGGCTTCTTAGGTTTGATTTCTTTTCAAGGGATGGCACATAGGATAATGTGATGGATTTTTGGAGGATATATGGATGGGTGTTTCCAAACCAAATGGCATGGATTTATGAAATTAAGAGATGGGGATGTACCCTTTTATAATAGAGGTGGGGGTTACTTTAGGAAAAGATTGAAATATTATTTTATAATAAAATCATTTTGAGTTTTTAATGCATAAAAAATGATTTATTTGTAGCGTATGGTGGGTATGGGTCAGAAACAACTCAACCAATAGGTTTTAGATAGGTTTAGGTCCACATATTAAACATATCTTTTAGATTTAACCCTTAGTTAAGTAGTTCAACATTTACCAAGCATTCTTGTATTATTAAAACAAATGGTTAATAAACATACTATTAAAATCCATGAGAACCTCAAGTGGTTCATTAATGAAATACCTATAATTATAAAAGTTCATCGGTAGATCCTTATTTTTTTGACTATTATATAATTTAATAATATAGTATTTGTTTTAAAAACTCATTTATATCAATTTTGACACAATTTATTATTTGGTTTTTGTTAAACTCATCACAACATTATTACTTCGAAAAATATACATTGAATCAACCCTAACATTTCATATTAACCTAAAAAATTTGTGGATGTCGTAAAAACATTGATTTTTTTTATTTTAATATTAATAATACCATTTATTTGATTCCTTCCTTAATAATGTAATTAATGCATCATCATTATGTCATAAATAAATTTAATTATTTAAGGTATAAAAAATATAAATAGAATACCATTATGTAGTAAATATTTTATCTTTCTAATTAATATTTATCGTCAAATTTATCTAATGTGTAACCCTATATTAAAAATGGTTTAGTTATTAAACATTGAATTTAACACTTTTAACTCTTCTTTAAATAAAATAATAATAAATGTACTAATCTAATCATAGTTGATAAAAAGGATCAAATTTTATTTCTATGGTTTTTATTGTTGGAATTACATTTATCCAATGTAATTAAGACATGTGTAAGGGTAATTATAATATCAATTTTACCATTAATTTCCATATTAAAATTTAACCGAGGTAAATGAATGTCAAAAGATCCTATTCATCAAAAATTGTTATAATCTTATTCAATCACATCATACATACTAATATAAACCATATCCATATGATACTTTAAATTCAATTAATAGAATAGGTGAAATTTTGTTATGTGAAAATTTTCAAATGCTTCTATAAGGTGGGTAAAATATGGTAAAAAGATCAAAAACAATTTATACATCTAATTTTATTATAAAATGACTCCAATGAGTTACATTGAAAATATCTAGGTATAATGTATCTAATTTGACCTAAAATAAATAAAAATAAAATATCTAATTTTATAAATAAAAAGTATGTTTTAAACAATAACACATTGTTTTTCACTATTCATAAAAAATTTAATGTTTTCAGAAAAATATAAAAAATTCACTCTATGCTAATTTTGATATTCTGAATTCAAAAATAAATTCTATTTTACCAAATTAAAAACATTTATTTTTCATTAATTATTTAAAAATGAATTCCCGTTGTCAAAAACAAAATGCGTGTATTTAAAAAAAATTATAAACAAGAAAAACATTGACATGTGTTTATGTCAAATTTAAATGTGAAATTACTTATAATAACCTAAATTGTATTAAATGATAAAAATATAATCTAATTATACTTCCAAACCATTCAAATTAATAATTTAACTCTATAAATAATTTCAATTAAAAAAAGTTGTTTTTCATTAAAATTTTGTATTTGTTACTATTCATCAAAATGTGAATGTTTTCAAAAAATTACCAAAGTTTGTATGAACTAAATTTTAATTTCCCATGTGTAAAGAGATTTAAATTTCTCAAAGTTGAATATATAAACCTGTCAAATATTGGTTTTAAAAAGGCTTCACCATTAAAGGGAGGAAAATTTTCATTTATTATAAAAAAAATTATCTAAAAAATTAAATTTTTCTTATATTATATATAAGAAACACATATTATGGATGTTAATATTATATAGATTATATAATATTCAAAATTATGTTAATAATATTCATAAATACTTTTTGAACAGCTAGTTTGGTAAGTTGTGGTGTGATCAAACTCGGTGTTGCGTGTAACACAGTCTATTGAATTACTTTAATGAGATAACGTAATATGAAATATTGAGGTGTTACATCCACCATGATGTTACATCAATAATGAATGAGTATTCATAGTATAAGATAAATAGATATTAAATGTTTTTGGATAATGTTCGCACTATTAAACATTTTGAAGTGGCCTGGTATTCTCAATGAATCATTTACCATCAATCATTCCATCTAAAAAAGAGAAGATACATTGGTTTCCTAGAGCTAAGACTTTTCACTACATCAATGTGGAATTATGATTCACTATATAGGAAATAAATTAACATTAGGGTATATGTATTCATAGGTACATTTTTTATAAATTCCTCCATACCATGAATGTATGTGATATCCTTGAGTAGACACCTATACTATGATGGAACATGCTCACCACAGTGAGAGAGAAAATGAAAAATGATATGGACTTTTGTTTGACCAAATAATTCATATACTGGTTATGTGTCTTTCTTTTTCGATGTGGGGCTTGGAAAACTATAATATATCTACTTAGCTTCCTTCCTCACAAGGTATAAGATCACATGGGATTCTATTTTACAATTATAGTGGATTGGGAGTACACATCATGGGAGTATAATATGAAACTCAACATGTCATCAAGGCTATGAATATTTTGATTTTAGGCCACGATTATGAATGGATGACCCATCCCTATTAGTGATTCACGTCTTCGCATCTGGGTTAACACATTTATGATGATGATTTGGCTAAAATAAGTGAAATCAATCAACAAATATCTTCTTCATTAACTTCATTAACACATTTATCAAGGTAATACCCACTACTAGATATGTGGATGCTTTTAGTTTCTTTTATTAGAATAAGCGAGTACTTCTAGTATTATAGGTAAAAATTAATAATAAAATATCACATTCCATGTCAAACCTATACATATAAATGTGTATTGGATAGACAAAATGATATTATACATATATTAGGCTATTAACATGTTTAAAAAGGATGAAAATTTTAATTTTGTTCCATACCCCACATGTTCTGGGATAATCATTGATGATTGAAGTTGATCACATGATAGGAGGACACACCAAGCTTCAGTACTGCAAAAGTTTCTTGCTTCTTTTTTAATGAATAATCATATGGGAGCCATACAACTTTTGTATATTTTCATTTCAGTTCAACTATACCTATAAATATTCTTCTTTTTCACTGGTTGGAATGAATGGGGAATAAATTCCACACATAATCTCTTATTCTTTTTTATTATTTCATGTATAGATACTAACCATAAAATTATTTTTCCCCTACCAATTCTCATACTTATCTAACTCGAGATAATTCCTAAGACTGGGTGTAATCTAACCAATATGGTGTGTTGAGATGACATGTTTGATTGGTAAACTGACCCTATTCTTTTCCAATCCCCTAATTCATATAATCATTAGAAGTAGTTATGAACTTATGATGGAATTAAAATAGACTCCCTCTTCATGTTAATGAGTCCTTTGATAGAGTGGCTGAAATTGGGGAGTACACCATCCCCTTAGAGAAAAAAGTAGATGATGCCCTGCTATAAGGAGTGTCAATTTATTCCTTTATAGAAGATAGAAAAATACTCAAAACCATATCTACTTCTTCACCATACGTTTAAAAACATATTTTGATGGATTTTTTTTCTTGATTATACAATAACCATTTTTCCCTATAATGACACTCCCTCTAAAACATCTGCCCTGAGAAGAATGACCAAATGAAGGATTTGGCGCCATATTCCAACATTAATTTTCAATAAAAACATTGAAAAAAATATATCATGGAGATAACCTCTTAAACAATTCCCTTATCCTAGATTAATATGAATTAAATTACTCTATATTACAAAAAATCACAATACGTGTCATACTTTCTGAATAACAACTTCATTAAAAAGAGATTTAGAGTTGTAGAAAATTTCAATAAATGGTTTTTTCATCAATATATGATTAAATATTTTGATATTATTTATAATAGAATTATATAACCTCCCAGTTTTGTTATTATATAGTCATCATAGAAGCAAAAAATAGAAGAACATGATGAGTTAATAGCTAAAATAATTTTTCATTTCACTAAGGTATTCTCAATACTAGATAAAACTCAAAAAACTGCTAAGGATTTATCCTCCTCAAAAAAGTATCATCATCCACCATCAATTGTAGGGGATAAATAGTGGGTGACACTCCAACATTCAATTAAAATCCACCACCAGATAGTTGCTGATATATTAGACTCCTCAGAAAAACATTTATAATTATATTGGTTAATTTCGTCTGAGGAAGGGATGGAGAGACTCCAATATGTATAGATTGAAATCTATTTTATAATTAATAAATTTACATTTCCATAATGAATTATATGTTTCTCTCTTGTATTCTTGCATTCATCATGTTCATGAAATTTAATTTTCTACATATCATATTGATTTTTTAATACATCAATATTTTTATAATTACAATTATACCCAAAAAATAAATAAAACACACAAATATTGTAATACCACTCGTGAGAATGGTACATGAAAAATTAATAATGTAGTAATATATTTTGATATATGTTTGTTCGTCATTTTGAGATAGACATCATCAAAATAAAATATTTTCTAAATATTTTAATGTGATATAAGTCTCTAATTTTTTCAATGCCCTGGATTAGGGATGAATCGCTTAAATGTTTTACTTCTAATTTGTAGTCTCTAAAATATTTTTATATAATGATTTTTTAGTTTTACCTCTTTTCTAAGCTCTTAAGGGATTTGATTGTCATGTGTGGACATGGATATTGATACAACTTCCCATAATGTGTTTTCAATTAGAAATGTTTGATACCTTTTCCATATAACAAGTGGTCAATGATTTGGAAGTGACATAGTGTTTATCTATATGGATTAAATACATGAATTTTTTCCATTCCTCCCATTATGGTTTTTCAAAATGGAATTCTTTTTTCTCATTAAATATTATGTTTATGCCATTGCATCTCACACCAATAATGTTCAATTAATTTAGGATGAATACATAATAAATTATTATACTATAGTTTATGATTGTATATATGGGACCTCCTATTATTGTAGCTTATGAACTTATAAGAATACAATTTGTCTATTATTTTTTAGGTTCTTCTAGATTAGGGCTTCTGTTGCAATACTATTTGGCCTTCTAAATTAGACCTTCAATTTCTATAGTTTAGTGTCTTTTCACAAAGACCATCAATTTACTTGTTTATATAAAAAATGAAATATATTATGAATGATGGATATTAATGAAGGGTTATGAAACCCTACATAATTACTATAACTATGTGAGACATATATTTTAAAGGTTTAAATAACCTTCCATCCTTGATAAGATACTAATAGATGGACATTCATAAAGAGTTATGAAAATTTTCATATTTTCTAGAAAATGAGCATGGTATATTGTATTCTAATGTAAATTATGTCATCGTTAATATGAGTTTTCTACTATAGGTTGTTCATATCATTCCTTAATGGGTATCAATCAAGGTTAATGAAATGGTACATAAACACCAAGGAATGTCCAAAAAACCCAAAGGTGTAGAAATTTTCTATTATTTTCATGGGTTGAAGATGATCATAAGACCATTATTGAAAGTAGGAGATGCCTATGTTTGAAGGGTTTAATGAACTTATGTATATATTACTCATTATTGTCTATGAAGAGGGACTTCCCAGTCATTTCTATTTGGTGTTGCCATGGAAGGTTATGGGACCCGTTGTGTAGTTTTAATAATGGTTCTGAACATCGAGACATATATCATTCTATTTAGGGTTATGTGATGAGCTAAATTCAATGGATCATAAATAGAGTATCACATATCTTCATTGATAATGGGTACAACAAATAATTATGTGACATCTATGATGATGATTCCACTAAAATAGTCTATTCATGGGAAGTGTATATCATAATCTAGAAATGTTAGATTCTATTGAAATTGAGGCTAGTGGATAGAGGTATTATATTAGAAATAATGGTAACTAATATCTCACACAGTCAGTGTAATAACTCATGGATTTAAGGTGTAATTTTCTTCCACGACCAAAAAAATCCATGGAACCAGTTATATCATTAATCTATTTACCAATCAATGCTAACAGGGTCCCTTCATATCAGCCAATCCTATTTTCCAATACACTATATAGAAGAAACAATTGAAATATCTCAAATACATGGTCCTACATGGGAAGTGTTAAAAATCATGTAAATAGTTTTTATCAACTCATACTACAAAGAAATTAATGTGGTTTATAGTAAATTCAATACTCAAGAGGGGGTCAAGGAACCTTAAGGACATTTCAATACATACTGAACATGATATCATGGTGAGGGAATGTGGAAAGACATTTCTATATATTTTTTGGACTAGAGGTGTTCGATGAGAATGTACCAACATCTATTGTGTTCATAAGATAGGACATATGATCTTTATTTAGATTTAATTATCTGACACTTTCTTAATCTATATATACAAATATCATATAATATAAATAAATTACATTTTTCTCATACCACTGATTATGGTTTTCAGTGTGATGGATTTTTTGTTTCTTTCAATTGTTATTTAGGTTCTTGTGATTCAGTAAGTTGTGGGTTAAATTTTTAAATCATATATCTTAAACCAATGTGCATATATTTAGTGGTAATTATGCACTTGAACCAAGTAATATGGGAGTTTTACAAAATATCCTAGTTAGGGTTCCCATGAGGAAGAGTACTCGAGCATCATTTTGAGTAAGAGGTGGAAATATATTAAATCATAGTTCAAGGTTCAGAAATCATAAGTAATGATATGATATATTTAGGATGAGGATTATCCTGATTAACACAATACTGATTTGGTACACTATGATGTTATAAGGTCTATAATGGATTTAAGGTCCTTTATTTTAGGGAGGATACAATTATGGGTGATGGGTCAATGAAACTTATATAAATCCTAGCAATACATGGTCAAGCAGTGGGATTCCAACCAAATTCCAAGGCTAATAATGTGTTAGTGTTATCTAGAAATACCATGTTCGGATGATTATTTTATGTATTGAGATTATTAGAATTCAAAAAAATAACACCATCAATTGGTTGCCTAGGTAAAGATTCTCATGGTCATTAGATATGGAATAATTATGGTTGATTATTTTTATACATTAGTTTTTTGAATTACGGAAACCCAAATTAAGTATTAAAATTCCATTTTATGGTGATATATTTTTTCTAATGGTTAACATTATTTGAATATGATTTATTCCTTATTGTTTAACATCATTTAGTAAGGATGCATGAATAGAAATAAAATTTTCAAATTAATCCCTAGAGAAACCTTTCATAAGTCAATGGAATTTATATATGGGTGGAATCCTCTATCCATGCACATGTTTAACAATATGTATCCATAAGTTAAATCCCATTTTGTGCAGATCTGATTCATTCAAAGATAATCCATATACATATTTTATTCATGAATAAGAAATGTCATCTTATACAAAATTATGATCCAATAACTGGTTATATCATGCAATATAGACCATAACATAGTGTCATTTTTAACATTTTTTGTTTGGAATTCTCTAGGATTCCTTATTAATATTGTAATGGAATGAACAATGTGAATGTTAGATAATTCAATGAGATTCTGCATTGTAGATGATTCTCACACAATAAAATTGGATGAAAATTTTGTGTTTAATCCATTGATTGGGTCCTAGTTTGAATACCAAAGGATCCCAATGTATCTTATGGTATGAAAAATAAATCCATACACATTTATCATATATCTCCCCATATAGATAAAACCCACTTGTAAAGAGGACCAGTTTCCTTTTCTATGAAATTCATGACTGGGCTCAATGATGGGTTATTCAAGTGTGATCTTCTAAAACTTGATGATGCATTAACAATTTATATCTTGCATTATAGACCAGTGAATAGGGTCATATATAACATTTTTTGTTGGGATTCCCTTGTATTCCCTATTCGTAGATCAAACTTATATATAAAGAGGATCAGTTTCCTCTTCTATGAAATTCATAATTGAGCATGGTGATGGTTTTTTTGAGAGTGATATTATACAACTATATGATCTATTAGAAAATTATATCTTACAATATAGGCCAAATCATAGGTTCATATATAACATTTTTTCCTCAATTTTATGGGATTCCCTTTTAATACTGTAATGGAATGAATCATGCCAAAGTCAGATCATTCTATGATATCAATCAATGTAGATACAACTTAAACATTAAAAGGTGAGGACGATTTTTTTAATTAAATGTTCAGGTACTACTTTGGAGACCTAAAGATACTATTGTATCTTATGGTAAAAAAACTATATCTTTATATAGTTCTCCTATATACAGATCAAATTCATATATGGAGAGGATCAATTTCCTTTTCAATGAAATTCATGACTGGACTTGGTGAAGGTTTATTCAAGTTTTATCAAATATCCTATAGGAATATTAATCTACTAACACATAGGAAATTTGAGTAATGATTCCTTATAATGATCTAGCTCATATGTATGAAATGGGATCCATTATTGTTTTGAACATTTGGGATAAACTGATGATTAGAGTACTAATGTGTTCCTATACATCCAAAAGGGTTAAGAATCAAACCACACATAGATCTAATAAGGAAGTTTACATACATAGAACATAACCTTATATGATGAAAGGGACTTTTTTATTAATCTGTCTTGGTCTATGATGATTCCCTGACATTTCCAATGTACCATTTGTGTGGGCTATGATTTTACTCGGGTTCACCTAATTGCGTATTCATTATGCTCATTCATTTATGAGAACAATGAAATATACCTGGGTATTTTACAAAGATCAATGGTCTTTTTAGCTGCACTTGGGGGTTTTCATCATAGTGTTGGGGATATTGTACATGTTACATTAAAATAATGTGTGATTACATTAGCCTATTCTATATAGATATAATGTTATAGACTATTTAATTATCACACTATATTTTATATGTTATGTATATTATATTTATTTTCTATAATTTTGAGATGAATTTATGAAGCTTTTGATGATAAATGTCTTCCCAGCCAGAAAAGTATTATGTTCATCGACAATTTTATAAAACCAAAGTATCACCACCAATTTCTATATAATGAAACTAATATTATTCCACCTAGACCCGAAATGGTGGGCCCATTATATGGATTTAATAGAGTATGATGTTATTGAAATAATATATTGAATCCGTCACATCATCTATGGTTTTATATATAGGATTACTGAAATTTTAGTAGGGATACTTTTTATATGAAAATTTTGTATACGTATTTCAATTAGGATGTATGAGGTGGAAATGAATCTCCATGTCTTACATCCAACAGTCTATGGATTTAGTGGTGTTGAATATATCTAGTGGTACCACCATTTGACCCACCTATTATACACAAACATTCAGAGATTATTAACATTAAGGTCTTATAATTATATCTTCTAGGTTATCAATTCATGTTGGGGCTATATGATCAAATCAATAATGTTGTGGTTGTCTCTATAAAGGATAAAAATCATGACCATCCTCAATTTCAACTTTTTAGATACATTTTAATCTGGATCCTAATTCTGAATAATTTTTGGATTGTATACCTAAAGGATACAAAATCCACATGTGATTGGGGAGAGGAGAGATTTTCATTTTCATGATGGTAGTAATAGGTGAGGATATTTTCCCTATGTAAATACACATTAATACATTTAAGGTTGAGTATTACAATCTTGTACTAGACTATTAATTCCTCTATGGAAGGTATTTTGGCACTATATGGTGTTTAGTATGATATCTTTGCACCTTTTCAGTTATCCATAGAGTAATTTTACCATGTAGGTGGAAACTACTCATTTTGAGGATCTAGGGTTTTCTTATCCTTTGATTTCAACGAAATTGAGCCTCATTTTGGGCCTAAATATCACATCACTCTCAAAATATTTTTCCAAAATTTCACTAATAAATGTTAACATATTGAACATTTTTTTTGTAATGATAGTGATGACATTCTATGAGGCATTCAATGTGTCAGTAGTCACCCGTTTCTTGTCCAAATAGCTGATATAATCTATACCACACATTTCAACTTCATGGGTAACATGAGGGTACTTCCTAAATCACATTAGATCATTTTGAATTCAGGGAGTACTACCCTTGATTAGTTTGATAGTATTTTCTAGATAATTCTATAATATACACCGTTAATACTATACATAAGTTATTTTTGATACTTCATTCCTACTATGGCCAAAATGAGAGTGGTGTGTGTCCTTGTGGGAGGAATAGTTGATATGTTTTATTGGTATTGACATAATATCCTAGAAAAGATTGATTTCCTTTGGGGTGATGTATATAATCCCCATATCCTTATGGGATGAAGTTGATATGGCTTCATTAATAACGCAATATTACCATATTTTTGAAGATAAAATGAATCTTGAGGGGGTAGATGACAAAAAAATCCAACAAACACTATGATATATAGTTGATTTAAAGTCGCCAATAATTTCAATGAGACCTTTATGGTGTTTAATGACCTTAGAGGGTGGAGGCAATTGTAAAATTTCACCCAGCCTTATGGGATAAATTATATAATGGAAGGATACAATGGAATATACGACAATATTATAATAATGTTGAGAGAATCTTATTCACACATCTGCTGAATACAGTGGATTTTTAAGACTATAATAAGTTACATTAGAGAGTTGTTTGATATCCCATGACTTTAGATCTATATTTTAATTATGTTCTGATTTTGTTGAGCGGCCCTAATCACGAGCCCTTTGTAAGTCCTCTCTATCTATTTATGATGTTTTGGTGATATCATTGTGAGGTATATATGATGGATTGACAAACTATCTCACATATTTATTAATCCAATGATCTATCCAATGAAAATGCCATTATAGGATTCCATTTCAAGTGAGATTTTCTATCTAGGGGACTAAGTGAAGTGAAATGATTCATACTCACCCTATCCATCTATATGATTTATAAAGAGGGTTTATTAATGAATTTCTAGAGGGATTAAATTATTTAGTGGAAATAATGTATTCAGATTTTTCCCTTTCCAATATCAAATCAATTTACAAAAATATATATTCAAGAACCATCAGAAAAAATATCATGTCTTTGTCCTGATGTTGAGCCACATATCCCTAATAAGGGTGATGTTTGGAATTTTAATACTAATAAATTTCCTATATGTTTTGATGTATGTAATGCATGAAATTAAGTTTTATATAATATAAATCATAATAGTCAGAATAAATGTTTGAAATAAACATATTTTTGAGGATGTCTTTATATTCCTCTCTCCTTATATCCATGTTGACCTATTCTCCACTAAGTTAATGTTCTTTAATCTAGTCAAAACACATTTGTCACACCACTAGGTCAACATCTCACTATTGTGAGATGTATCTAGTAATTTATGGTCCAATATATACATATAACCTTTTTTTATGAGATCATCCTTATATAATGGTTTCATAAAAAAGGGTGAATTTTCTTTTCTGCATGAGATATGACTATATGGTGGTTTTTCAGGACATAAGTAAAGGGTATGGTTCATATAACTCTTCCTAATACTACATCAAGGTTTAATATTATGGTATTTTTCACCTTCTACATTGGTTAATGACTAAGTGGATCCTGGAATTTTTACAAATACCTATCATACAACTAAAACAACACTATTATTGAGTACAATATGGATGTGACCATTATCTTGTATCATTATTGTAATATACCAACCAACCTTTTGGGGATGATTAAAAATATTAGATTGTTATATGGAATCTAAAAATTATTATGATGTTTTTTTTTGAAATGAAAATGTGATCAATATATTGATAATATACTGATGTTTTATAGTGATATTCTATATTTCTAGTGGGGTAATTAGGATTCTAATTTGAGGTTTGTAGGATATTCAAGTCAACCCTAGTTTAAGTGATGGAATGACCAAAGTGTGAATATTTATTCCTTATTAAAATATGATAAAAACCTCCAAATGGGATAAGGGATATAAGGTTCCACCTATATATCCTGTAAATGTTTTCGGTGAATCTAATCATTAGAGGGAGTAGAAATATGAACCTATATACTATAAACTAATGGAAAAAACCATGTAGCATCATTGATAGGGATATGGAAATGCCCTTTGGAAATCACCAAATTTGGCTGATGTACTTGGATTAGAGTGATAATATAGATCAAATCCTATTTATCCACTGTTATATAATAATGGATTTATTATATGTAATGTGAACCAATACTAAGTAAACTTATATAAAAATTTGATGAACCATATTAGGAATGGTAATGTGAGAACAATATTTTACCTCCTCCTTTAATGGAATATCAAAAAAAATCCTCATAGATAGAAGCAATAATATTCACTTACTCTGATGTAGAAACATGTTCATGTGTATCTTGGTGATATGGTTCTCTAAAAATTTTGTTAACAATATGTGCATTACCCTATATCATTGCTTAACTATTTTGGAAAAGATTCACCATTATTGACTGAATATAAATGATTTTTTGAATGGTGTATGCAGGTATATAGGAATTTAAATTCCAAATAAACTAGATTATTTTGAAATATTTATTTCATTTAGATGGTGATATATTTCTTGTACATTTATCTGTATTCAATATAAATATTCTAATGGGATTAATGAGTATAAGAAGAGATATGTGTCTTCTACATTTTTTCTTCTTTGATGTGTGCGAAGACATGGACTGGGTGAGTGGGGATAAAAGGCATCTTTCTATCTTTTGTTATAATATATCAGTGGTATTTTTGTGAGTGGAGATATGATTAAACACTCATTGGTCTTTATATTACATCACCTAGTGAGATCTCACTAGTTTCTAGGTATGAGAATCTAGGATGGCGACCCGACGGGTAGTTCCCTCGACAGGTGACTGTGGGGGCTTTGGCAACACAAAACTAGTGGTGGGTGTCGAAATGAGATATATATAGAATATAATAAACTATAACGGATCAACGATATAATACTTGAATATCATTCCTATTATAATTATGGGGTTGATGGAATGTAAATGGAGATATTCTCTAGAATTGGTGAAATATGGTTACAGGAAGCACCAATTTCACCATATACTTCATTAAGCGATTTTAGAATGTGATATTTATTTTCAGGAGATACTTTTTTCTTTTAGAGAGGGTAAAGATGATAACGTGTCAATAATACTGTCTAAAAATCACATTCTTTTACAAAATGTTTAATTCGTCAAGTGGCTGACATTATTTCTCAACCTACATAGGCTGTTGTCATAGTTGGGTTTTTCGAACCTTTTCTTGATAATGTCATGACATGAGGTCAAGGAATGTCTTGTGAGTATAATATCAATAATTATTGGGATAATTTTTAGTAATTTCTTATATTTTTACAACATTTTCAGTATGAAAAATTCATAAATAGATATGCACTATGAATCAGATTTTTAAATTTCATTATTAGTAAATCTATTTCTCTAATGTAGAGTCGGCCTAAAAAAAACCATCCCCTGGGAATACCAAATAAATTTTAATTTTTGTATTATTCAGGTCATTTTTATAATTTTTATTTGGTATTAATTCCTTTTTTATATAAAGGTCTAGGAATGAAGATGTCTGATGCCTTTGGTATCACCATTATTATGTTATTACATTGTTTCATGTCAGTATTTGCATTTTTTCAACCAAAAATATTATTTTTCTAGACATGTGATTTTGAGGAGATAATTATAGTTTTTTAATAAATAATTTTTTAATTTTTATCAATAGAAACACTTAATGGCTCCCACATCATTGATATTCCATGATCTTTCTTTCTAAGATTATCAACTAAATGGTATTTCATGTTAGATGTGCCTATTATAACATACTAGTAAATATGATGGGAGTTCAGTATCATCACACCATTTTGGTGGGAATTATTCCCCATAATGGTACTATCATATAGATTTTTGATATGTTCATGAATCCTTACAAGTCCTCAACATGTGACTGACTACCCTTACAAGTTCTCAATATAATTTCACATTATTTTTTTTACAATGGTAGACTACATATTTTTTGAATCCTTATTGTATGGAGACCTAGAATTTAATACTATATATCTAGGTGATCTGTGTTTTAGAGTTAGGAAACAAACTCCATGATGCATCCTTTGTATCCAGTTAGAATATGAATCTGAATCCATATAGTTCAATATTCATTGTTTAAGGTCATATGACAAATGTACATCAAGATGTTTAACATTATATAGTGAGGAAATATCTGTGTCCATTAAATCATTGAATAAGTTTCTTGGTAATTAGGATGGAATCATACATTTCCTATTAGTAATAAAAATCAGAGTCCTCGTAGTTCATTGTATTGTGTGTCTACTTCATGAATGTTGTTAGGGTGTAGGTTTTGAGTGGAAATTATAAATATACATCTTCCTTGAGTGACCTCATCAGAATTATGGATGTTGATGTGAATAAGATATGTAATCATATTTACATATCCATGGGGGACATTGTTACGTCATTTATATCATGATATTAACACAATAATCTATGGTATATAATCCAATAAGAGTTATAGTGACCCACACATTTACAATATAGATATTATATCTTATTTGATGAATATTAATTAATGACCGAAACTATAAAAATTGTGTCGTGATGACAACACAAACACACTAATATAACATGGTCATTGGGTCCTCACCCACCATGTATGACTTTTAGCCCCATTTACAACTAGTACCTACATCTGGGGCCACCCACATGCCCAAAAGTGTCTGATAACTTGTCAATATCCCCATAGGACAACACATGTTCTTTCTTTTTTACATTTTCATCACTCACACACACCGTTGGAAACATCCCAAGAGGTTGTCCATCCTAACCACTAAATCATGAAAATCATGCTCAAATATGGAGTTCTAATCATGTAGGATGATAAAAATAATGGTTCACCTTGTTCACATGGGTCATATTATTTATTTATATTACCCTTTATGATTCTTTATTGTTACATTTACACCCCCTTTGGATAAAAACATCATTTTTTGGACCCTATATATCATCCTAGGCAGTTCCATCACACTTAATGTTGGGTTACTCATATAATACCACTGTAAAAAATGGTCCACATAACCATTATATAATCCCTACCTTATCATGACCATCCAGTCATGGCCAATAAATAACCATTAGTTTCTCTACATACATGTGGTCCCCTCCATAGGGCCCACCCAAATTCATGAACGGATCACCAAAATAACTATTGTCCACACATTCCAACACATGTTCTTTCTAGTGTTATTTTTTCTCACACGTACAAAACCAGAGAAACATCCCAAGAGGTCATCCATCATGAGAACTAATCTAGGCTATGAATGCTTAAGATTGGAGATTTAATCTACTAGGCTTGTTTATATTAGTCATATCATTTAACCATCTATTTATTTATCATTTTGGGGTGATACATTCACACCGCCATTAGAGCACAAGATCCATGTTGTAGACATAACATCTAATACCAAGTAGTTCCACTACACATAAAGTTAGGACTATACTCTAATACCAATGTAACAACTAGGCCCCACTAATAGCACATACACCCTCTATATCATGTTCTATTGGCCTTGGCCCTCTATGAACAACCAGTTTCCACATAGACATGTGTTCCTCTCCCTCGGGCACAACCACATGCTTTAAAGGGTCATCTATGTAACTTGTATCACCATAGGCCAACCCATTTTATTTACAATGTTCTTCTTCCTCACTCACATACACCCTGATAAATATCATAGAAGGGCACCCTTCCTATCCAATACTCCATGCCAGTAATGTTTACCTTTGGATTTATAGTCCAGAAGGATCCCAAAAATAAAGTTACACCTCGTTTGAAAGGGACATGTCAATTCATAATTTAACCCTTTTTCATTATTGGGTTTTATAATAATGTCTTATAAAATAATCATATATGTATAATGTCATTAAAAACATGGATACATGGAAAATTTATTCATAAGTGTATTACA
This sequence comes from Viscum album, assembly GCA_963277665.1. NCBI lineage: Eukaryota > Viridiplantae > Streptophyta > Magnoliopsida > Santalales > Viscaceae > Viscum > Viscum album. The sequence goes on along the minus strand of OY728145.1, from coordinate 798,944,770 downwards.
TCATCACCCACATTGGTCTTTATAACTAGAACTGTTTTTAGACATATCATACATTATTCCTTTGTTAATAACATATGGAATAGGAACCGTATAGGGGGAGAGGTCAAATTTCTAGTTCAGTTAAACATTGTAGAGTTCAACATGACATGAGAATCAGGGTTCGAGAACATGATAATACCATTTTAGAATTATTCCATGCATAACATAGGTTGTAATATTGGTAATGGAATTAATCATGGTAATTTGAAACACATGCATCATAATGTAATTAATGAAAATAAGAAATATATTAATAAAATTTTAATTATATATATTTAGGGAATACACAACAATATATGAAATCACTTTTTAGTTTTCATGCCAATTTTTAAGACATTCATAGTGGTTTTGGATCACTCCATAATTCATTTTAGTGGTCTATATTCATTCCCAATAAATCGTGGTGGATAGAGACCCTTACTAAATTCGGTTCACTCATAATTCTAGCCAATATTATCTAATGAAATATCAATCTTTACCCAATGTATTGTAGGTCTATATAATTTCAGTGCTTCCCCTCACATTATTTAAATAATAAAAATGTGGACCAAAATATTTCAAATCATTCATCATAAAATTATAAGTGAAAATGAAATTGGTTTCATTAATATTTCATCATGGAATATACATTGTAAAAGAAATGATGTTTATCATCATTATATAAATTCATCATATCATTTTCCTTGTAAAAGGGGATGTGAATTATAAACATTTTTTCATCATAATCAAAAATCATCTGGAGAAATAATAAATATGGTATCCTTAGATCATATCCTTATTAGATAATATATATAATTAATGGTTTTTGTCCTTGATAATTATAAATAACACTAAATGATAATTAAAAAAATTCTATAGGAAAATGATATTTACATATTCAAAATAACTTTCAAAAGATAAAAAAATTCAAAATATTAAAGACATAATTTTTTTAAATAAAATGGTAAATTATAATGGACGTTGTAAATAATTTAGGGTTCATGAAAGTTAGTAATATTTTTCATTTCTTACTTATTAAAACAATTATATGTTTCACATTTTCTATAAAAATTAAAATATAATAACATTATAAAATTATAAGGATGTTCCTTTTAAATAATTTTCTAAAATGTCGGAAATGGGAAAAATAAATTTAAATAATCATATAAAAATCCAATAAAAATGATTGAAATAATTTCCTTGGAAACACATATATTAAAGAAATAAATTTTCATATTTAGAGAGAAATAATGTGGGTTTTCCATAAAAATATTATGTTGGTATTATAGGGACTTATATAACAACCCAGATATTTATTTCGCAATAATACATTCCTTTAATTACATAAAATACACATATTAAGACATGAAAGTAATAAAAGTCTGGTTTCATTGGAAATTATGTGAATTTTTTCAAAAATTTAAACAATAATTAAATCATCATTATGGAAGACATATTTAACAAGATTGAGAGTGAAACTGCATTAGATTACATGAAGAAATCCATGAGAATGGGTGATCTATAAAGTCCAGTAAGGGAGTAAACATGCAATAACATGGAGATAATGATACATGGAAGAAATTGAATATCAATGAGACATTATGGAACATGAATAAATAGGCGTCATATAGAATAATAATCATAACATTGGAAATCTGGGAAGGGATGGGTCATCTCGGTCGAGGGATGCCAGGTTTAGCTCCAGCTTGAGGATTATGGTTTCCATCATACTGCCCCCACCACCCATAAGTGAGGAACCTTCATTGTCCTACAAGGATGTAGAACCCACCCTTTTCCCCCATGTCCATTCTCGAGTTCCTCCCTCCATTCTCTAAAATATCTCTATGCCTTGAGGTGCCTGATTTGTTTAATGGAAGCCCTAACTCCTAATCTCAATCACAGAGTTCAACGGTTAATCAACTATCCTCAACCAGATCTCAATTTCTCATTTTTGGATATATCGATCTTTGATGGACACTTTCAACCGATTCATGTTTGGATCTTGTGATTTTCATGAGCATACTACCATAGGGTAGCTCTATAAGAATATTATTATGATTTGGTTCACTTCACATAAGGATCTAATTGACTCTTGGTATTTCTCTCCTCGAATTTGCAACATGTCTCCATTATTTATATCTACATAGACTTGTGAATACCTCAAGAAGTGTGGCTCTCCTTAAGTCCCCATTTGAGTAAGATTTCCTAATATCACATTTACATTCTAAGATCCTACGATTATTATTTTGATAGGGAACATAGTAAGTAGGTTCGTGTAATCTAATAGTAAAAAAAATCCCTTTCCCACACAATTAACCCATGTGTATGTATGGAAATTGATGCCTCAATTACCCCTCCCAATTTTGTTTGGATAACAGTCGGATAAAAGATTCAGTATATAAAACATGTGGTTGGTTAATCCAAGGTGTAATATAGATCAGTCAATATGATATTTGGTCACTTGTAAGAGTTTTTTAGGTGTGGCCTTAAGTAGAAGGATCTATATGTCAGTTTGGAGATTTTAGACTAATATAAGGCTCCTGCTGCCAATGATACTGGATCCACTGGTTAGGCATATATAGATGTGGAGACAATGAAAAAGAAAGTTTGAAAGGATCTTCAGAATGATAATCCCATGGTTAGTTATATATACAAGCGGATGAGGAAGTATTTGGAGGATCCTTATCCTTTTGGGAAACCTTATGTAATGAAAATGATTTCGGGAACACATAAGGAGGCTTACTTAGAGCCTCCTTTGGGGGTCAATGGTTATTCTAAGACACCTATGGGCGCATCATTTGCGAAGTTGGTACATTCATGGGGTAGCATCAATGCATGAGGACATTAAGTCACTCCCATAGAACCTAAATAGTGTTATTCCAAAGGGTATAATAGATTATGCAAGGAGGTTGGAGGTATGGACATGATCAAGAAATGTCCTCGAAGAAAGGTGGCATACATTGAAATTAGAAATTGTTTGGAACCAGTTCAGGAGCTTGAGGATGAGTTGGTCAGAGCCACACTATATGGGCAGAGGAGTGAGTCCAGTGTAGGATATACATAGGAGGATTTTGGAGAGAGATATCTGATTCAGAGGAGTTAAAATAACTGAATGGGAATGCCTAAAGCAAGGAATGATTAATCCTTTATACAGCTTACAATAATGACATGTTCAGTAAATTAATTTAAATAAAATAATAAATCCAATGATGGGTCTTTTCAGCATCAGAATGTATATGAGGTGTTCGAGCAATCCTTGGAATTTCTTATGAGTTTAAAAGAAGTGGTTGATCAGGTTCTAGCACTCAATGCATTTAAAGAGGAAGTTGCTTAAATAATGGAGAGGTAAATGAGGGTCATCCTCAATGATGAGAAATATTCTTGTATTCAGTAGAAGAATATGATTCTTATTATGGTCTTCATTAATTGTAAGATCATAATTTTGGATTACATTCAGACATGGAACATGCTGGCCTTCTAGTATGATGATCTTTTATTTGATGAACAAAAATCCATATATCCAATATCTCGTGGAAACTATTTGAGGGTATTAATTCAGGTAGTCATAATATTTCTTTAAATGTTTCTTTTTTATATTTCTATGGATGATTTCATGGTTTCTCAATTTTTCCTCAGAATTATTTTTATAATAAAAATAAAATTTTCAGTTAGTTAGAAATTGGGGAAAAATTATAAAAATACTTCATAAAGAGAATTAAAGGCTAAATATACTTGAATTCATGGTGGAAAATGTCCCATAAATTAATTAGGAACACCCCTATCTCAACAAGATGTTTCATGTTATTAAACATTACCCAATGCATTGGTGCACTATATAATTTTTAGTGCACCAGTCACTTTAATTTCATAGTCATGCTTGTGCGTGCCACATAGATCATAAAACATGGATTAATTCATCAGAATAACTTATTACACAAAAATTTATACTATAATAAAGATATTTATGTCCCTAATTAAATGTTAAATGTGTAGAAATGTGAACAAACTTGATAGGAAATGGGCACGACATTCCCTAGACAATTGGTTTGACATGGAAAATAGCAGGGAAAATTCGGCAGCATAAAAGTGCCATATAAAAATGGGTTAATGAGTGAGATATGGTATCTAATAATTTTGAAATTAATAGGTCATTAATAGGGATATGGATAAAATTTTTAACATTTTTATAATTAAAAAAATAATTCATACGATAATAATTATGCTTTAAGAAAAAGGGAATGGAAAAGATGCTTATGAAATTTCAGCATGGTAACGGGTGTACATGGGGGATTAATGAAAGAGAAAGGAATATATCATAATTTAAAAATAATAATATAATATTGGTAGAGGCTTTAAATCATAACCCATCATTAATTATTTAATTTAAATTTTTATAATATGATAATTAAATTTTCATTAAAAATGAATGGAAAGAACTCTTATGAACATTTTGCATGGTAACAGGTGTTATTATGAGGGATTAATGAGGGTGAAAGGGGAATTTCACTATTTAAACATCGTAATAGATGTACGGTGGTGTTTTGAATGTATAACCCCAAATTATGAAAAAAATAAATATCATAACATATAGGATATTCTTGAATAAAACTGAGAAAGAGAGGATCCCTTGCCTTAACTGTATAACACCAAAAGATTGAAATTTGATTATGGAGAACCAGTGTGAAACTTGAGAAGATTATATAAATATTATGGTAGTTTGAGGTATTTTTATAATTATTTTTTAGTGTATATAAATGGGTACTAGGGTAGGTTATATTGTAAAATTTTGGGATTATTTTAATACGTAGGTTTTAGTCTATACAAAAGTAAATATTTCAAACCACAAACCTTCACATTGATTTTGACCATGATTTTTACCAATGTTAATAGGTTTTCATTATTTTATTAGGAAAATGGTTTAAAAAATTAAAATAATTCCCTTGATTTTGTGGAGCTGGGTCACAATTTTAAATAAATGAATTTAAATCTATAAAATATATTAAATGTTTTGAAGGATTCATAAAGGCATAGTAAAATCAATCATGTAAACTAAATATCACATTGTTTTAAGTTGAAAACAAATATTTTTTCATGTATACACATTTTAGTATTTATAACATAATTTTTGGTTCATTATTATGTCATAAAACACACCAAATATTTAAATGGTATTTAATTTTTACATGAAAATTTGACTGTCTCGAAAAATTATGAAAAATTCACCATTAAATAATATCTACATAATGATTCAGAAAATAATAATCATTTTTCCTGAATAATTTACTAAATATGTGATTATTTACTTTCTATATAATATTCAACATTTACAAGAAAAATGAAGGTTCATTGGACAACAAAAATTTTCGAACACATAAGAAAGATAATTTAACATAATAAAAATAATATGAATATTAATTACTATTAAACACTATATAATAATAATCTATTTTGTAATAAATTTTTTTTCAAAAAAATCCATTAATTCATCAAAATATATCGCTTAATTTAATTTGAATATTACACAAAAATAAAATTTGGGCTAAAATGAATCAAAATAAATATCATTTATATATTATTAATAAAAAATATATAAGTCATTATTATATACAATGTACATATTCATATTTTTATGTTCGTGATACATATCCCTTTATTACACCAGAGTACTCCCTAAGAGTAATGTTCGGGACAATGATACTTCCATGGGGTTGTTCGGAAAACATAGTTTGGGATATGATATTGATGAGAAGGGACATCTCCCATAAAACAGTTTCCCTCATTCATATGTTATCAGATCTAAGATTGGTCTGGGTCAATGTAAAATCCTAGTGATGATATCTCCATTAAAATCCTCAATAAATGGGTATCATAATGTATAATCCTACTTGATGAGGCCAACAATTCCTTTATCTGTGTCAATTGGGATTTTTAATCCCCTATATTTATATTAATCACATGATCACTATTTAATTATAATATTAACAATAGTTATATTAAAAATAGTATTTTAAAACTAAAGATATAACAATATTATTCCATGTGTTTTATATAATCATATTAAATAAGATGAAATTTTATTAAATAAAAAATGGGATCTTCATTCATAATCATTTGGTTCTTTACATTAATCCCCTCTTGAGAAGTTTCACCCTCAATATTTTAATTTCACCCCAACATAAATCAAATGAGGGTAATTTTATCTCATTCCTTCCTCAGGTTCCTACAGTGCCTTTTCAATCATTTGGTTTCTCCACATCACATTAAAAGGTGTTATTGTCTTATTTCGTAGGACTGTGTCCTTGCAAACTAAGATCTTCACATACTTCACTTAATAAGAATGAAAATTATCCTATGGTATGACCTATAGATTCAGTACATGTGAGGGGTCAGTTATGTACTTCATCAATAGTGACACATGGGATACATAATGATCTAGATATATAGTATGTAAGAATGTGTGTAGATCGTCCATCGTTCCAATGTGATCATGTAACTTGAAGGGGAAACTGTATTTTAGAATCAGATTTTCCCCCCTTCCCAAACCTCATCACTTTCATCCATGGAGATATTTAATGGAAAATCATGTTTCAAACATCAAACTCTGGGTCTCATGGATTATTTTCCGCATATCTCTTTTACCAACACTGATTAGCATTGATGAGTTGCTGGATTTTTTTAACCTTTTCCACCATTTCCTCGACCATTGTAGGGAATATCAGTTTTTGTTCCCCATAGTTATCCAAACATGATGTTGTCTTACACCTCTTTTCATAAATCCCTTCATAGGGTTGAATTTGTATTCTTGAGTGGAAATTGTTTTGTAAGATAACTCAAACAAAAAAGATGTTGATCCCATCCTCTATTGATGTTAATTGATTATTCTCCCAACATGTCTGGAAGTGATTGGATAGTCTGCTCTTATGTTCCATTAGTTTGAGGGTGATAAGTTGTTTTAAATTTCAACTTAGTATTTAGATCACGCTGGAGACTCTTCCACATCTTATAGGTGAGTCATGGATCTCTATTATATACAATTAATAGAGGCACTCCCTGCATCTTGCCCACTTCCCTAATGTATATCTATGCAAGAAGATTCTGTGATAATTCCTCTCATATCATAATAAATTATGAATTATTTGTAAGGTGATCTACCATAACGCTTATATCATTAATCATTATTCTTTTATTTGTAATATCATTTACACTGTTCAGGGTGATGTTTTCCCATTTCGATGTAAGCCTGGGAAATGGTTGCATCATCACCATTTTTTATCTTCCACATCCACTTGTAGACATGTAATACATATTTATGTATATTATATGATCTCCAACATACTATTCTCCCAAAAATAATATTCTGGTATATCTTGATACATCATTGTTCTTCCTTAGGGGATGCAGAAGTTTGAGCTATGTGAACCATCCAATATCTACTTATTTAACTCATGATTTTATCGTACACATAGTATTGATCCAAATCATAAAAACCCATCATAATTAACATTAATCTCTGAAGTTTTCCCTTTCCTTGTTGCATCCTCTTTATTTTAAATTCCTACATAAAATCATTAATCATTCTTTAACATATCTAGAAGTGATGGTTAAGAAATAATTTGTGAAATGAATGATGATGTTCCTTCTTTTATGATTCCCCTATCCCTTCTATCAATATCTAAGAAGATCATATCCCTCTAAATACACTTTATTGAAAAAATTTCTAGTTCCTTTATTCTTATAGAATCTACCACATTATTTGCTTTACTAGGATGGTCATGAATGAAGTAGTCATAGTCTTTGACCACCTCAAAACATCTTCGTTGGTGAATATTCGACTTTTTTATGTAAATATATAATTGAGGTTTTTGTGATATGTATATATTTCATACTGCTCAACAATGATATAATTATACAATAATTTAAAATATAATATCCCTGCAGTTAACTCTAGATCAAGTGTTGGGTGGTTCTATTCATAAACATTCAACATCCTTAATGAAAAGGGAATGAATTTTTCATTTTTCATTAACACACCTCCCTGGATATTCGTAAAACCGTCACTAAATAAAAATAAAATCTCTCCACTAATGGGTAGGGTAATCACAGGTGTAGTGGGAATAATTATTTTAGACTCCTTGAATCTCTCTTCAAATTCATCATTCCAATAAAACAATACACAATTTCAAGTTAGCATGTTGTGATTGTTTTATAATATTGAGAAATTTATCACAAATCATTGATAATACTCATAACACTAGAGGAAACAGTGGATATCTTTCTAAGATATTGGCCTTTCCAATCCTTCAATTATATTTATTTTTAAAGGTTCTACAGATATCCGATTTCTTGTGATGATATATCCAATGAATGATTCTTTCCGGAACCAGAACACACATTTTTTGTACATGGCATAAATATTTTCCATTTGTATGGTCTTTAAAACAATACTCAACTACTCCTCCTGATCCACCTTTCATTTCTATTATAGTATAATATCATCTATAAATACTAACACCAATTGTTTAAGGTAATATATACATTATTTATTCACTAATTCAATGAATATTGTTGGATCATTAATGATTCTGAATGGAATTTATATTAATTCATTGTTCTCATACATTTTATGAAATGTATTCTTAGAGATATCATATTTCCTCCCCCTTACATGGTAATATCCATACTACAGATCCACCTTGTAAATGTATTATTCTCAATATATATGTTTTTACATGTCATTAATCCATGGCTGGGTATATTTGTTCTTTATCATTGTCTTGTTGAGCTCATGATAATCGATGCAAAGGCACATTGGCCCTTCCTTCTTCCCGATGAAGATGAATCTTGGCCCCTATGGTGAAGCACATGGGAAAAGGAATAATTTTCCCATATTCTCTTATAGATGTTTCCCCGACTTCTAGTGTTCTATAACATCCATTCTATAGGGATTCTTGGATAACGGTAACACCCCACTCACAATCTCGATTGAAAATTTAACATCTCAGCTTGGAGGAAGACTAGGAAATTCCTCAAGAAAGACATCAGGGTATTCCATCAAAATGGGTAGGTCATCAAGGATGATTCTTTCCTTGAAATAAATCATTTTTTATTCATATTCATTCTTATAAGGAAACAATATTCATGTGTTATATGATGTTGATAAAGAATATTCATGCTTCTCCTTGAGTTTGTACATAATTTGAGGATGATTCGCAATATGAATAGTGATTTCTTTCTCACAATATTTTATGTTGTGTCTATATATGGAGAGCCAATACATGCCCAATATTTCATCAATTTCCACCAAATGAAGAATGGAAATGTTTTTTGTAAAATTCGGCCCACAAAAGTTTACATGGGAGGAGTTATATATGTGAGATACAATAATTTCCACATTTTCTATTATAACTGACATCTCTACTTCCACTATTCTTTTTGGTGTTTGAATATTTATACTAAACATTCTTGATATTAATGAATTCATAGAACCATAATCATAATGTATGTTTACTATTTTTTAATGAATAAATAGGTTAATTTTTAGCACATTGTTTTCAGGATTCACTTTGATGTTTTTGAAGGTAAAATATATCCCTTTCCACTATTGAGGTTGTTGTCTATCTCTAAAACACCTTATCATAGAGAATGTGTTTTCAAAATTCCCCGGTTCCATGAATTTATATCAATGAACAATACGCTAAGAATTGAATAGATCATTCCTTTGCTCCATCGCAATAGTGGGTTTCTCATATCGGCAATCACTGGATAGGTTCCCTTCATTACTTCAGCAAAATAAAATCCTAATCCCCTTTATGAAATATCGAGGGTGATTCTTTCTTCACATTTTGATAATAGGATTTTAAAATTTCTTGGAACCATTTGACATCTTTATCGGACAACTAGAATTGATATCTACTTTCTTCTTCTTATCCTTGTGATACCCCTGATATTCTATTATTTCAATTTCAACATTGAGGGAATTTTAGACAATATATTCATAGCTATCAAAGTCACAGACCTCTAGGGATTTCAGTAGGATATGTTTTATCCCACAAATATAGCAGTCAACCTTGAATTTTGGGGTAATGACAATGTTGGATGTGTATTGTGCAAGCCTTCTGATTTTTTCTTCATACTCCATAATAGATTTGTCATAATTCTTCTTGAGGGAAAGGAAATACCTTTCCATTTCATGTAAGGTGGTGCAGGGAAAATACATTTCAATTTTTTTTCAAAAATCCAACAACACCACTATTTGATATCTTCCTCAGGATTTTTATTTTTGATCAATGTCTAACATTGATCAACCTCACCCTCCAGATGATAAACAACCAAAATAGCTATCTTTTTTCAGAGAATTGAATCATGGAGAATATATTCTCAATGCAGTTGATCTATTGTTCATTTGTTATGTGATTAAATGATCCATTTAAAATAGGAGTCCATTTTTGCATGATGCTCTCTATTGTGTCTTGTTATCTTTTGGAAGGATTTGGACTCTCCTCATTATCTTGGATTCTATTCAAAACCTGAGTTAGAAAAGATATTATCATCATGATGTGTGTGGTTCCTGGACCCTTTAGATTGGGGATATCATTGGGGAATTCATCACATTGCACTTCACATTTATTGTTTACCTGTTTCCTTCTATTTTTATCCATAAAATTAAATAGAAGGACAAATATGTTTTATTATATTTGAATTTTAAACACATAAATGGTAATTTAATATCATTAAATGGATCACTTATTATTTAGAGTTATTTCCTTAACATATGGATTTCTAGGCTTTAGTCTTTATTATCCATGTTCTATTTACAAAAATATAATCTTATGGTTATTTATTTACCGTTTTAATAATGGTTCATAATGATTTTTTGAATTACCAAAGAAAATCCCCTAGGTGTGTCAATCCAGATGCAGAGTAAGGCATATTGTCATGTACCAGGTTACCTCGAGTCATGATCTGAACACCTTTTCATAGTTTTTACTCTTATATACATCTATTCCATAATCACATTCACATTAGTATCTATAAAGAGATGTATTTTCCAAATATAAAACATAATCTGTACAAACCAAAATTGATGGATGATTTCTTATACATAGTCATATTTGTAAGGATTTTTCTTGAGTTGTCTGATCCCTACCCCAAAAATAACATAACCTTTCCTCTGATAAAAACTATAACAACTCTTCTATTTATTTCAAATTAATGCATGATTTAATGAGATAAAAATATAATTATTAAAACCCAAATAGTCAATAAGTCTAGTATATTTGAGAATTAGGTACATTTTATTACAACTTTAAACATGAATTAGAACATCTTTAATGAAAAAATCTTTAACATGGTTGAGATTAAATATTCATCGGATTACCTAGAGAAATACATAAGAAATGGGGGAGCCATAAATCCCAGTAGGGGAATAAAAATAGGATAAGATAACGATAAATGGTCTAAATGTCATATAAATGAGACAAAAAGGAACACAAATAATTAGGCATGATATAACATGATTATAATTACATGGGAAATGTGAAAATAACATAAAACACTATATCATAAAAATAATTAAAGGATATATTGAAAAGAATTCATGGTGAAAAATGTCAAATAATGGATTTAAGAAATCCCCTATCCACAAAAGATGTATCTTGATAATAAACATTACCAAATGCATTGGATCACTATATAATTCTTGGGAAACCCTTCACTTTTATTTCATATTCATGTGTAATTGTGCCACATAGAAGATAAAAAAATGATTCATTCATGATCATAATTTAACCCAAAATAATGAAGTGTAGAATAAAAACATGTAAGTACCCAATGAAAAGGTATATGGGAGTAATATTGAACACCCTTGGTAGGAAACGGGTACAACATTCACTACACAATTGTTCTCACATGGAAAATCGTGATGAAACTTCGGCAGCATAACATCATCACATACAAATAGAGCAATGAGAGGGAAATGGTTATCTCATAATTTGGAAAATAATTTTATAGTAATAAGTACATGGAATTAAATTTCCAGAGTACTATAATTATAAAAATATGGCATGCGAAAAAACGTAAGCTTTATGAAAAAGGGGAAGTAAAGGATGCTTACAAAATTTGTCCTTGGTAACACGAATACATGGGAGAGATTAATGAGATACAAAAGGGTATCCCATGATTTATACATAATAATGGAATTATGGGAATGGTGAGGCATCAAATCACATTATTACTAATTGAAATTAAAATGTAATAACATGATACTGAAATTTGGATAAAACTTTGAGAAAGGAATGAACCCTTATGAAATTTTATCATGGTAATGGTAGTTCATGGGAGTGATTAATGAGTAATAAATGGTTATTTAACCATTTATACATTATAATAGATGTATGTTAAGGTTAGAAAAAATAGACTATAATTATTAATAAAATAATAAAATAGAATAATATAGAGGATATTAATGAATAAAAGTGATAAAGATGGAATCCCTTACATTAAGAGTATGACACCAAAAGCATGGAATTGTATTTTTAAGATATTGGGAGAACCATGTGAGGATTCAAGTAATAGGACGAAGAGAAAGGTCATACTCCATGGATTTTGAGTTAATATAAGTGGGATATTTTCGTGGGTTAATTTAAGAAAAGAGAGGGATTTTCTAAATATTAGTTTTTGGAGTCTAAAAAATAATATATTTTTAACCACAATAATTCATATGGTTATTGCCCATGGTTTCTTCCAATGTAATTTTACCAAGTAGAGTGTTTTTAATTTATTTATTATGAAAAGGAAAAAAATCATTAAAATAGTGAATTTTTGTATGTGGAGGTGGGTCACAATTTTAAATAAATGAAGTTAAACTCATAAATATGTAAAATGTTCAATAGGATTCATAATAGCTTAATAAAATTGATGAAGTAAACATAAAATCATATTAAATTAAAGTTAAAAAATATTTTTTGGTGATTATACCCATTATAATTTTAATACTTAATTTTCTATTATTATGTTCTCCTAGAACAAAATTTATATTTATAAAGTATTTATTTTTTAAGTGAGAAATATGATTATATTTAAAATTTTTGAATAATTAACTGTTTTTTAATTATACCATTATGATTGCTAAACTAATTTTAATTTTATCTAAATAATTTTAAATTTTTTTCAATTTTTAATTAGAAAATTAATTTGACATTTGTTGAAAAATGTTGGGTTTTTGATAATAATAGTTTTTATAACTATTATAAATAAGTAAATTTATATTCATATAAATTATTTGACCATTCAACATTAATAAAAAAAATTAATAATTTTTTAATTAAATTATATTTATTTAAAAAATACATTAATTCATCCAAAAAAATCCCTTAATTGAATTTGAATATTACACGAAAATAAAATTAGTGTTTAATTAAAATAAAAATAAAAATAATTTATAATTTATCATTAAAAGTTAAAACATATTCATTATTCTCTAAAATATACATATTCATAAAATTAATTTCTTGATATACATCACTTTATTACAGAATCATACTCGCTAAGAGTAAGGTATGCGATAGTGAGACTTTCATGGATTTGTTCGACAAACTTTGTTTGGGTCGTGATCTCAGTGAGCTTTCAATTCTCCCGTATTTGGTTTCCCTCATGCCTAAGTTGTTATATATTAGCATGCTTTTGGGTAAGGGAAATCCCAGTTATTATACCACCCTCAGATGCTCTGATAAATTGGATTCATAGGCTCTATTCCTACTTGGTGATTCTATCACTTCCATTATCTGTGTCAACTGAATGTATTAAAGCCTTATATTTGTATTATTCATGTGATCATTGTTTAATGGATATATTGAAAATAGTAAAAGTCTTAATAGTATTTTAAATTCAAATATACAACAAAGGAAGTGAATTTTTTTTCTATAACCATATTACATTGGAATAAATTTAATTTAATTATAGAGGGGAAATTTATTTCTAACAGTTCGAGTCATTGCAACATAAATAGTAGAAAATAAATGGAAAACATGATGTTTATTAAACTCAAAATAAGAGAATAATATTAACTATTTTCTTTATAGATAAATAATAAAGAAATTTCATCATAAACATATTTATACAAAACACTGAAAAATAATGACACTACAACCTACAACCCTTACCATAACGGTATTTTGGAGACATAAATCCCATGAATGATTATTATTTGATTGGTATTTATATCCAAATATTCTCATAAATATAATTATATCACTAATTTCATGTATAGTAAATAAACTAAAAAATATAAACCATTGGTTTATATTTCATGTGTTCTACATAATTAAATATTAGATGAAATTACATTAGCTCAATATCGGAAATCCATAATATATATTCAAACCTAAAATATAATAAATACTGATTTATTATAAATATATTACATACACATAATCTTATATACCATAAAATATATTATTTATTATAAACCATTTTTATCTGATAAGTAAATATGTTTTAATCAAAAACCCTACTCTGGGTGATAATTGTTTTTATTTCTAAGTTATGTTTTTCATAGGTAGTTTATAGTCCTTATAATTTTAATAATTTTCCATAATCTCAAAAATTTTAGTCATTATATGAATGTTATCTATATACATTAGATACATATTTTTCATCATCCAGAAAATCTAGATATGAAAAATTTATTTATACAATTCCTGGTGAAGGTATGTTGTATATTCTCTTTAATGTTATTTGTATATTTTGACAAATCAAATAAAAAATGGAATATAATTATTAACATTTTTTGATTAATTTTTTATGTAATATATATTAAATATATTCTTCAAATATATCCATAGTAACATATATATCAAAAAAATATTAAATATATTATATTGATTTGTGAATGCAGTATTCCACAGGTTCTTGTGCATATTGCTATCATTAACCAACAATGATTAATGTAAGAAGGTATATATGATATTATAATTTATGATGTATAATTATGTCATAAATATGATATATAAGTACATTTATATATAATAATTACAATATTATCTCTATTTGTTAGAGGTGATAATTGAAAAAGACTTTCATCAATTTAGGATGTGGTGGTTCAACGTACACACAATTGACAATTTCAGTTGGTATTTAATAGAAATAAAGAGAGATATGTACTTAATTAAAATAAGAAAATATTATATTATATAATTAGGTGGTGATTTAATTTAAATAAAAAATAGAAAATTATTTAATGTGGTACATAATAAATAAAACAACAACATTCTGATGGCAATGGGACATCTTCATTAGAAAATGTTATTAGGATTTCACATAAAAACATTCCTATGTGAATTTTTTAGTAAAATTGATCCCTCTAAGACATGTATAGGGATGTATGGATGGTATTTTCATAGGTCAAGGATGATCCAAAATTCTTTTTATGTTTTCTGAAATGAGGATATATTGTTATATATTATAAGTTACTAGTGTATTTTTTGTATATACAAAAAATTATTCGATAACGGGAAGTCATTATCATGAAATGTGCAACCGGAATTTATAAATAATGGAGTTCATGGAATATATGGTTTATCCACACATGAATAAATAAAAAACTCATACGTCAAAAGTGTATTATTTGTATATCCCTAACTTTTGATGCCCATAGATGGTGAATTACATTATTACATTGGTATTGATACAATCTTGAAATGCCAAGGGACTGAATAATTTACTATTTTTGGAAAACCATATTACATACATGATACAAAGATTACTCATGGAAAATAAAATATACCATAAATAATATAAAATCCTAGAATCTATGAAATTATTTAAAGGATTCCAATCCATAACATGGTAAAATAAATCATAATAATGGTGGTCATAAATGCTCACTAAGAGGAAGTAATGTGGGTGAAACAAAAGAATGAATTAGAATAAATCAACATTGTATAGTGAATAATTTAGAACACATATTATTTAAATAAATGGATAAGTAATAATCAAGAAGAAAAAGTAAAAATTGAACCACATTCCATTTAATAAAAATAATTATGAATAAAATGCATCCACAATTATTATCATATGAAAACCTCATGAAAAATAAAAAAAATAACTAAAATATATATGAAGAAAATGTTTAATTATTGGACTCCATGTCTAATTCACATGAAAAAATATACCATCAAGGATTTTAATAATAACGTATAAAACAACGGGTAGACACCCCTTAAATTTGGGAAACATATTTGTCTCATGAGAAAATGTTGATTACTCAAGGGGATATATAAAGTCCAGGCCTCAACTATCATTTCATGTTCTAAGAATTTCTTAATCGACTAATAGATTAAATTAATAAATAAAATTTCTTACCAATATCTTTATTGAATTAATAATCTATATCTATCAATATTTCATCAGTTTAGGATAATTAAAAACAATGGTCATTGATGTTGATGATTGAAAATACCATTGAAATATCATTAAAACATTCTTAATAAAAATAATCATTAAACACTCTAAACATTCCCACACCACTTTCAAAATTGTGAATCACAATCCCTTATAAGTGATAACAATAAATGAAACACATAATATTAGGAAAATAAGCAGTTTATGTAATGACCCAGAATTGATGTGGAAAATTATTTTCCTAAATATATGGTAATTTTACGAGTCTGCAAAAATTGATGATGCGTGATTCCAAAGCCCGGTGTTCCCAAAATCAATTTCTGATGTTTTTTTGGGTACATTCAGAAATTGTACGAGCGGGTTTTTTATAATGTTTGAACCAGTGGATGGAATTGAAATATGAGGGCACTGTTGAACATGTAGTGCTAGTTTTCTCTTAAGGAGACTTTCATCTCAATGGAAGTGGGTTGAGAATTAATGATAGTTTTTGGGTTTTTAGTGAAGGAATTAAATGAAAATAAAGTTCTGTAGTTTTATATTTATTTGTTTGGTTCAATCCTCCATGTGGATGTTGGAGGTGGGGACCACCACACCATAACCGCCCATGAGAGGTTATGTTGGTGGGGCCCACCTGAACCAAACATCCTGTCATGTTTATTGTGCTGGAGACCCCTAGGGTTTTTACCCCCTTGAGACATCCCATTAATGGGGAGAAACCCTCAAACATCCATTAAGTGTAGGGGAACCCCTTCAACCCCCTAATAGTTAATTATGCCAAATCCTGTTCATTAATTATTTTGGTTCAACACTTTTAATTAATTGTTTAATCAAATTAAATTTTGTGCCAACAATTAAATTATAGATAAACATAATATATTATTTTGGATTGGAATATTCATCTTGGAGGAACTTTGGAGAGGTGGTAGCTTTGGGAGAAAAGCTCTCGTTAACAATGAACGGAGAACGTGTTCTTCAAACGAAGAATGCTGGAGAGGTGTGTCTTTTACTTTCTTCCTTGGAAACTTCTTCGACATAAGACGTCTTCAACTATGACGAGCTGGCACACAAACTGACGATCGAGGAAAACGCCGACGTCCCTCTTTTTCCAACGATCCGTCTTCTTCTTCGTGACACCATCAACGAAAAATGATCATGTTAGGGGTTTAATTTAATTTAAGTTGCCATGTTCTTCCTTTCATTGAAAATTTATAATGAGGATGTTTTCCTTTTGTGGGTGGGTTTTGGTGGTTTGTTCTTATGAACCAATTACTACCACACTAAACGCGGAGGGTGCGGGCAAAATTAACATGTGCCAACTCCCAACATCAATATCTTTTGTGATGTTCCTCGACATCACGACGAAATTATGAGGCGACGAAGGCGACATGCAATGGCCATGCTACCCACGACCTCTACAATCTGGCCGCCCACCGGCCACCCATCTGCCCGGCCGCCCGTCGGCCTCCCAATTGCCCGGCTGCCCGTCGGCCTCCCAACTGCCCAACCGCCCGCTACCCTCACGTCTACCTGCCAGCCGCCAGCAGACCTCCTTGCTCCCTAGCTCACCTGCCCAAGCCATAACCCTGGTGGAATCGGGCCGAGATGTCCTCCGAGGCTAAGCAGCCTGAGCCATGCATGTCTTGGCTCCCGGCCGAGCTGGCCACTCGCACCCCTTGCGGTGCTCAGGGCCGAACCGGCTCCGTGCCACCGGGATGAGCCGCCAACGTGGCCCCCCTCCGAGCTGATCCTCCATCACGACCTGAAGGGCTAGGCCTAGTGGGCCGGACTGAACTGAACAGGCCGGCCCGCCCAACGGGCCAGGCCAAACCGAAAGGGTCAGGCCGGGAAACCCGAATCGGTTCGTCCAAGACTGGCTTGGGCCGGTTCAGTCCGATCGGGTCAGACTGAACCCGGGCGCACTACGACCCTTTATTTACTTTTGACCATATCATTTTCACCGGATGTCCGTTTGACGAACTGTCAACAGTGCTGGTAATCATGGAGCATGGCGGTCTCTTTTAGTATACCCCATGGATTTTGAGGTATAGTTATGATATGTTCAGGCCCGATCGTGCACGATCCAACCAGGCCCCCAAGACTAAAAGGCTAATAACTCACAGACAAGCTGTCTAATTGATGTGTCTTCTATTGCGTCGAGGCCTCTATGACTTGGGGGACCATTGAGATACCTCTTCATGGGACTTCTTGATAGTTGGATTTTTGACCAGTAGGTCATGGAGCCGATCCTTCCAGTGACGAGCGAGAAGAGTGGAGAGACCTAGTAGCTAGCTGAGACTTGACGACTGCAGACCGATTGACTCAGAGTTACTTGACTAGCCTAGTGGGGAGCGCCTTGGTGTTACAGAAAACCCACGGTGGAGGAGCTCGTGGTTGTGGTGGAAGAGCCATGGTACTCGACAGGAGTAGTACCTCTGTAGGCTATTAGGGGGAGTGCCTGGTTGTGGTGGCAGACCCATGGTGAGGAGCACCTCGGTGACGCAGCAGACCCATGGTACTCAACAAGATGAGTACCTCAGCAGTCCAAGGTTAGTGGGAAGTGCCTTGGTGTCACAGCAGGCCCACTGTACTCGACAGAGTAGGAGTTCTCCAGCAGTTATGGTTTCGAGAATGTGAATAAAAATCATGGTTGAGCTGAGTCAGTAACTTTTTTGTTTTATTCATGATTGAGATGGATGAAATGAAAACAGAGGTATATGTATGGGAATATACCTAAGTGGGGTTATCTGTTGAATTCATACATTTTGGTTTATCCTTGTTGGTTTTTGAGAGACCTTGAGGGTATCAGGGTCCATAATGTGTATTGTTATACTCACCCCTACACGAGTTATGACTGCACATCGTTTTGTTGGTTGTAGACGATGGACAATGCTGACTAAGGCTAAGAGTACCAAGACTGGACGGTACCTGGAGGTGGACCTAAAGACGATTCGGTACATGAAGGAGACTGACAGATGTCGAGTGCTGAGGAGGATATCTGTACCTATCCTTCATGTAGGAATCCTAGAGGATGACCCATCAGCTTTTTTCCTTTCTTCAGTTGTGCATGTTTTTCCAGTTCCTTTTTCTTTACAATTGGGCATGTATTTCCAGCCCCTTTTACTTTTCAGCACTCTTTTATTATACAATTTATTACGTTTTTTGTATCTAGTTTTGTGCTCTATTGTGTGAGTTTCATGTTATAAAGGTAATGAATTACCATTTTTAGGGAATTGTGCCTTTGGTGATAGTCTTCAACCCCTGGCCTATTGAAGGCAGGATTGGGGTTGTCACTGCATGGGCCCCGGGGGACGGGTTGTGACAAAATGGTATCAGAGGAGTCGGTTCTACTGCAGAACTTATGACTCTAATCTTTTCTGTGAAGAAATATTGTTAAGGGTACTGAGTGTGTTTTTCAGTTCAGAGAGTCCAGTGTTGGTGTGGCGGCTGACGTATCCATACACCAGAACCCTGACTTCTGATTTACAACATAGTTCATGAAAACACCGATTGTGTGTGTGTTTTCAAAAGTTTTCTTTATGTCAGCTCAACCAGGTCATCTCACCAAGTTTAATATTTTGACCGTGTCCCATCTATTTCTTTCAAGATGCCTCCCCGCAGACAACCAGCTAAATTCCTGAGAGTTGTATACACAGATAGCCCACCAAATGATGAGGCCTCAGTACAGGGACCTTTTCCAGTGGATGCACCAGTGGTACCACTTCCCATTGAGGCTCCGATGCCACCAGCCCCAGCAGAGGACGTTGCACACCGCTTTAGTATGTTACACAAGATCTAGTGCTAGAGGCCACCTAGGTTTAGTTGAGAGATGGACTCATATGAGGATGAGGATTGGCTGGAGGATGTGGTGAGAGTTTTCTGACATGTAGGGATAATATCCGACCACATGGTGATTCTTGCTGCAAGCCTTCTATAACCAGCAGTGGGCAGATGGTGGAGCTTGATGCTCTATGTTCACGACGAGATGACGCTTTTCTGGGAAGATTTTGAGAGCCTGTGTCAGGCAGAGTTTGTCCCAGTGACCCTTCGCACAGTGCACATACAGGAGATACTTTATCTAAAGTAGGGAAGCATGATTGTATGTAACACCCCAAGATTTAATAGTATATTATTTCTTAAAAGTAATTCAAAAACATTAACTACACACAACACAGAGTTCAAGCGCACCAAAACATACCAAACTAGCCGTTTAAAAGATGTTATTAATATTATTAACTGAATTTTGAACTATATATAATCCTTATAATTTTAGAATACATATTATGAGTTTCTTAGATATAATGTAAGACCAAATTTATTTTTCCAGATAAAAGATGTATTTTTCAAAAAATTCAATTTTACCACCTTTTAATGGAGACCCCTTTTTAAATCCGTTATTCGAAACATTTTTATATTAAATTTGACAAAATAAACTTCTTCTTTATAATCGGTACATAAGAATTTAATTTCAATAAATTTTTGGTGTTTTTCTGATAACATTCATATTTTGGTGAAAAGTGAAAAATACTATATTTTAACTAAAAAAAACATTTTAATCAAAATAATTTATATGTTAAAATAAAAATTTTCATGGTTTGGAAGTATAAATAGATTATATTTTTACCATTTAATCAAATTATGGTCATTGCATGTAATTTGACATTGAAATTGGACATAAACCAGTCTCAATCATTTGATAGTTATTATTTCTTAAAAATATGCCTTTTTTGTTTTGACAGAAGAATTAATTTTAAATAAATAAATGAAAATTCTATGTTTTTAATTTTGTAAAATAGACTTCATTTTTAAATTTGGAATATCAAAATTATCTTAGGGTGAATTTTTGGTATTTTTCTAAAAACATTCAACTTTTGATGAATAGTGAAAAACACTAAGTTATAGTTTAAAACCAAATTATTATTTAAATAATTAATTACTTAGAATTATTTTAGTTAAAAATAGATACATAATACCTATATATGTTCATTATAATTCATTGGAGTTATTTTGTAAAAAAATAAGATATGTAAAATTTTATTGAACTTCTCGCCCGCTTTTAACCACCTCCTGGGATCATTTTCAAATTTACATAAAACATAATTTTACCGCTTCTGTGAGTTGAATTTCAAAGATCCAAGAGTCAAGATTAATATCAATGAGTAAAATGTGGCTTAATAAGATAGAAATAATTTTTGGTGAATAGTAACTTTTTACTTTTATTTACCACAGTTAAAAGTTAATAGGGTAATTAAATGTCAAAATGATATAATTATTTCCCCGACACATGTCCTAATTCTATTGGATAAGTGTTATTCGACCAAAATCAACCTTAGTAATAAAATATTATCCTTTACGTCCACTTCTATTAGATTTGGACTTGTATTTTTCTTTAATTCAAACAAGTGTTAAAAGTTTTTAATTCACTGTTTAATAACTAACCCATTTTTAATATTGGGTAACACATAAGATAAATTCGACTATAAATATTCATTATAGAACTAAAACTCTTTCCTACATAATGGTATTTTCTTTATAATTTTTAAACTTTATATAATTAAATTTATTTATGACACAATGATGATGCAGTAATTACCTAATTAATGAAATATTTAAATAATTGATATTATAAATATCCAAATAAATGTAATTTTAGACTTTTTAGGAATTAAACTAATTATCTAGGTTAACATGACATATTAGGGTTGGTTATATGAATTTTTTTCGAAGTAATAATGTTGTTATGAATTTAGGAAAAAGAAAATACCAAATAGTGTCAAAATTTACATAAAAGAGTTTTTTTTAAATATTATATTATTAATTGATATTCTATTCCTAAAATCTAAGTATTTGAAAAAAATATATAATTATAGGTGTTTCATTAATGAACCACTTGTGGTTAGTTTGGAAGAATATAGTATGTTTATTAACAATATAATATAAAAATACAAAGAGACATGCTAAATTTCGAACTATTTAACTAAGAGAAAAATCTAAACAATAAGCTTAATATAGGCATAAAAACCTATAAAAAACCTATTGGTTAAGTTTTTTTTACACATCCCCACCATAGCCTTTAAATAATTCTATTTGGTGCCATTAGAAACCGAAAATGATTTTATTATAGAATAATATTTCAAGATTTTCCTAAGGAGCCCCTCACCCTTCTTATAAAAAGGATCTCCCCCTTCTCTCTAATTCACACCTTCAAAGCCATTTGGCTCTACCAACACCTACCCAAATACCCTCTAAAATGTCCTCCCTTAAACCTAGAGGCCTTACTTTAGTAAAAAAGCCAACCTTTGGTGCAATTTTGATCAAATCAAATGGAAGACCCCGAAGAAGAGGTAAATATTTCATCACCACTTTCAAGTTACTTTCTTGTTCCAGTTCCTATTTATTTGTTGTTTTCAATATAAAATAATAACTATAATATCTTCTATATACTGAAATGTAATTATAAATATGGTACAACCATATTTATTCTTCCAACCATCATTTTAATTACATGTTACCATATGTGTGTACGTACGACTTACCGTCTCCACATTATGGTGTAATTGTTATTGAATACATTATTATTTGTATGGGTATAATAATGATGTCTAATTGATGTAAATAATAAAACTAACATGATAATAATTCTTTATATATGATATACCATCCATTTATATATTATTTTAATATCAAAAGAATGATATTGTCGCTCGTGCGTACGTACGGATTACCATCTCAACAAACGCGATGGGATTCATTCCCCATCGTATCCATTCAAGACTAATTTTCATTAGATGATTAAAGATAATGTTTAAAGACTTAAAATAATTCTGAATATGAATAAGATACATCCTATACATAACAAACATTACTTACATAAAAAATAATATAATGGAAAATGAATCAGTTAACACCTGAAACGACGATAATACAAAGATATTTTTAACAAAGAAAAATTAAAAGATCATATATGATATCATATTAATGTATATTATTCTTGTATAATTTAATAACAATTATTTCACCATAATACAGCAGGTTAACCTACCCTCAACCAAGTAAAATTACAAGTTATGGATTCTTTCTAAAATCTCTTCATTATCCAAGGTTATTTATATGAAATTATCTATTGGGACTACTTTATCATTCACATTCATGTTTCTTAAAAATGTATTCCAATTTTTTTTTAATATATACTAGACTACAATTTAAGGTAATTTATACCATTGTTTGAATTTTTATAAATTTTTTTGAAAGGAATAATTCTATCATTTTCCAAACATGTTAATTTATGACCTTTTGGAAAAATTAAGGTAAGAATGTTTTTTAACTTATACAGCGGCTGCCGTTATTTTCGTCCATTATAACAACGTCGAAGCTTCCCTTACAATCTTATAATAATATTTTCAAAATATATTTTTATTTATAATTATATGAATCCTAAATTGTTTCAAAATAGAAAGATATATTTCTCTAAAAAAACGTTTTGATTTCACATATTTCAACAACCTTTGATGGATTATAATTTTATTTGATGTTGAATTATTATGATAAAAACCTTCCATATTGTATTGAAGGTTTTCTGATATGTCTGACTATATATGTGATATTTTTATACCATTCATGGGTTATGGATAATTTATTGACATTTCATATGCTAGTCATAATATGAATGTTTATGTTATGTTTAAACCTTTTCATATGAGGAATTTATTAAACATTGAAAGTGACAGGTGGAGCTCGTTACAGCTCCTCTATGAATCTATAGGTATCATGAGACAAACTAGTGTCTTGGCACATGGCATTGACAAAATCATATTGGTATACTGGGGATAAGGCATTGACTATGTGGTTATGAATGTCTGTAATTATGCATTCCATCATTATGGAAGTGGATATTGATATTTCATGTGATTATTTGACTAGTAGAATATCCATGTGAGTAAGTAAATGAAATTAATTTGATTTATATATGGCATATTATGATTTATTTTATGTCAAAAGGCTTTTGATTTATTTCTATATATTGCCTTAAATGTTTATTCTTATTTATTAATGATTCTGCTATGTTTTTATCTTTACTGAGCATCTGAGCTAACCCCTTTTTTGTTTTATTTTCCCCGGGAATTAAAAAAGTATATTCTAATTGACCTACAAGAATAGTCTATCGGATCTCATTGTTTTCTATGGAAACAATGTTGTTGTAGTTTTCCATTTTATGATGTAATATAAACCTTATAAATGTATATAGTACTTCCAGGGATAATAAACTAATCGGTCATTCGAGACATGATTTTTGTGATCATTCCAATGTTATGTAATAATGAACCGAACCTAGGCTTCTGGGGTCGGGGCGTTATAGTTAGTATTAGAAGAATTTTAGTACAGTCCTTGTAAACTATATTTAGATAAACTCTGATTAATTCACATATCCCTAAGATAAACATTGAGGATTAGTATAGAAGAAATTCATAGAATTTTAATATTTTAGAGATTTAGTGAGCTTTCCAAACAATACATCCCTGTCTAGATACGATCAGGTAGAGGCGTCTCTGGCAGAGATGTACCTATGGTTAAAACCTAAAAACACCTCTTTGAGCTAGACTCCAATGGGAACTGGTGCACGATAACGGGCCTTGCTACACTTTTGGTTACGACACTCCCGGGGGATATGTTTAGGATAATTATCATTTTCATTACAAATAATTATGAAGGACTTATTAGTATATACCTCCTCAATGAAAATATTTTTATGATTATAGATTATATCCATAAACCGTTCAATTTACATTTGGTATTTTACAAGTTTGGAAATATTCATTACAATTCATAAATTGACCCAATGTATGACATTGTATAGAAATGGCTCCCTGTATAAGGAAGGTGAAATCCAGCAATATGTATGATCCAATGAGTAATAAGGAACATATCTTTCATTGTATTAAACCAACATTTATAAGGGAAATATCCTCCCATGTATTCTCAACATATGAAGAAAAAGTATCATGTGTTTAAAAGATAAGTAAATAATTCTATGATTCCTATGGATTTTAAGGGAATCAAGAGAAGAAAAGGTTGGAAGAGAGAAAGGTGGATAAAGGGAAGAGGGAAAAGAAGGATTTTCTTATATGTGATAACTGTGGATATAACCACCTTGGTAAATTCATGAAGGGAATTAGATTTTGTTATAATTGTAGAGAGAAAAAGTACACCAAGTATGTGATTTCAAGGGTGAGAAAAAAATGTCAATTGTACAATTCTTCATCTGCAAGGAGTTGGGACACTACACGAATCAATTTCCAAATCATCAGACTATACCCCAAATGCTATTGTTGGATAATAATAAAGTAATGATACTGCCGAAGATTATGAGGAATGATTAGATTTCTTATGTTGTTATTAAATTATTGTGTCATTTGAGTATTGTATTAATGATGTACATTTTATAATAATTATGGAGTATATAAGGATTGTACTATAGTACTATTTCATTAAGGACTTGATATTGTGTGGAACCAAGAAAAGTGATTCAATTTCAGGTTAATTTTTTTGAAAATACATGGTTTATTTAAATGTAATCCTTAATATTGTCCTGATAATGAGGTAATTATTTTTGAATAATAGATGGTTGATTTGGATGAGTTATAATAGATATTCTTGAATACCTTGAAACTAATTAATTATTTTTATATTCCATCATTGTTGGAGTTTACAACATTTTTTGATAGAAGGAGTATGTATATTATTCTCTAAGTAATAACGGGGCTTTAATTTTATCAATAAGGTTTTATGGTAATTCAGGATGTTGTAGTGTTTTAAAAGAATACATGATGAAGGTGTTCACATGTTATTACGTGGAAAAAAGGATCTTCATTGTGTTTACCTTCCTTATAAATTTTTGACTATGAGTTTGGATAGATGTATTTTTGATAATTATTGTTTGATATTATTTTCAGATTTCCATAAAAAGGACAACCAGGAGTTTGGGAAACAACCCTTCGCGTCTGGCAAGGATACGAGACTTGAACATGCAACCTAAGGGAGACAAAGGTGTATCACCTACCACAGGCCCACGTGATGTCCTGGATTGAATAATGTAGTTTGTTTAAAACGGTATGGTAGAGGAAATATAAATTCATTTTTTTGAACCCTATACAAATACAATAAATAAAATATTTTTTCATGTTCTATTATCTTTTAGAGTGAATGATGAGTTTGTGGTTGAAATTAGTAAATGGATGGAGCTCTACATGTCATGTATATATTTTTTTCTTCTCTTATTCTATAAAGAAATTAAATCTTAAACAGTATGTAAGGGATCTTAAAACTAGAAATGTGTAATCCTAATACCATATGTTTTGTGGAACTGATGATATTTTAAATCATCATAGATTGATGGCTTTGAGGCACTCAATTATACATTTTTTTGTGACTGATGACCTTAATCACCTCCTATAAATATTCATGTTTTTACTCCAATTATGTGCCTCTAATTTCCACAAATGTTATCATGATCGAGATAATAATTTCATGGTGACATTTTCATTCACTTTTTTACTCTTATTAAGACTAAATATTATTCACCCAATTTCTAATGTGGGTTTTCGCGCAAAGGTATTTTCTATTTTCAATCTTTTATTTTTGAAAAAAAATTTCAAATTTCTAGGAAGATATTTATTTAAGGAGGGAATAATATAACACCTCATGATTTCATAATACATTATTTCTTCAAAGTATTTCAATAACTTACACTACACACAACACTGAGTTCAAGCGCACCACGACTTACCATACTATCCGTTCAAAAGAGGTTATGAATAGTATTAACTGAATTTTGAACATTATATAATCTTTATAATTCTAGAATACATATTATGAGTTTCTTAGATATAATGTTAGAACAAATTGTTTTTTTAGATAAAATTAGTATTTTTCAATAAATGGAATTTTACCACCTTTTAATGGAAAACCCTTTTTAAATCATATTTTTGAAACTTTTATATATTCAATTTGACAATTTAAATGTCTTCATTATAATTGGGAAAGAAGAATTTAATTTCAAGAATGTTTTTGTGTTTTCGGATAACTTTCATATTAGGTTGAATAGTGAAAAATACTATATTTTAACTAAAAACAACTTTTTTATTCAAAATAATTGATAGTGTTAAATTATGAATTTTAATGGTTTTGAAGTAAAAATAGATTATATTTTTACCATTTAATCCAATTATGGTCATTGTAAATAATTTCATTATGAAATTGGACATAAACAATTGTCAATCTTTTGATAGTTATTATTTCTTAAAAATACACCTTTTGGTTTTGACGAAGGGAATTAATTTTAAAATAATAAATGAAACTTATATGTTTTTAATTTGGTAAAATATACCTCATTTTTGAATTCGTAATATAAAAAATATCTTAGGGTGAATATTTGTTATTTTTCTGAAAACATTCAATTTTTGATAAATACTAAAAAAACACTGTGTTTTAGTTTAAAACCAATTTTTCATTTATATAATTATTATTTAAATTTATTTTTGGTCAAAATAGATACATAATACCTATATATGTTCAATGTAATTCATTGAAGTCATTTTTGTAATAATATTAGATATATAAAATTTTATTGAACTTATCACTCTCTTTTACCCCCCTCCTAGGAGCATTTGCAAATTTACATAATCATAATTTTACTGCTTCTGTGACTTTAATTTCGAAAATACAAGAGACATGGTTAATATCAACGAGTAAAATGTGGTTCAATTAGATAAAAATAATTTTTGGTGAATAGTAACTTTTAACTTTTATTTACCACAGTTAAAAGTAAATAAGATAATTAAAGGTACAAATGATATTATTATTACCATAAAAGATGTCTTAATTCTATTAGATAAGTTTTATTCAACCAAAAAAAACCATAGGAATAAAATATTATCATTTAGGTCAACTTGGTTTAAATTAAGATATTTATTATTATTTACTTCTAAAAACAGTCTAAGGTGTTAAATTCAAAATTTAATAACTAAACCATTTTTAATATAGGGGAACACATAAGATAAAGTAGTCTATAAATATTCATTATAAATATAAAAATATTTCATACATAATTATATTTTATTTATAATTTATATACATTATATAATTAAATTTATTTAGGACACAATGATGATGCAATAATTACCTAATTAATGAAATATTAAAATAATTGATATTATAAATATCAAAATAAATGTAATTTGATTCTTTTTATTAATTAAAATAATTTAATATGTTAATATGAAATATTAGGGTTAGCGAGAAGAATTTATTTCTATGTAACAATGATGTTATAAAAATAGAAAAAAACAAAATATCAAATAGTTTCAAAATTGACATAAAAGAGTTTTTAAAACAAATATTATATTATTAATTGATATTATATTCCTAAATATATACTGTTAAGTCTATAGACTTATATAATGATAGGTGTATCATTAATGAACCACTTGTGGTTCTTTAGGAAGTATATAGTATGTTTATTAACCATAAAATATAAAAATACAGAGAGACCCGATAAATGTCAAACTATTAAACTAAGAGTTAAATATAAAAGATAAGGTTAATATAGTGACCCAAACCTATCTAAAACCGTTTTTTTGAGGGGTTTTAGAACCATTCCCACCATATACTATAAATAATCCACTTTTTAGCCATTATAAACCTAAAATTAGTTTATTATAAAATAATATTTCTAGCTTTTTTTAAGGTGCCCTTCACCCCTCTTATAAAAGGGCACCCCCTCCCCCCTTCACTATAATTCACACCTTAAAACCCATTTGGCCTGGCCAAAACCTGCCAAAATACCCTCTCAACTGTCCTACCTTCATCATAGAGGCGTTCATCTAGTCATAAAGCCAACTTATGTAGCCATTTTGATCAAATCAAACGGAAGAACCCGAAGAGGAGGTAAATATTTCATCACCTCTTTCAAGTTCTTTTCTTCTTCCACTTCCTCTTTCATTGTTGATTCCATTCTAAAATAATGACTCCAGTATATTATATATACTTTGATTTTATTATAAATATGGTACAATCATATTCATTATTATATCTATCTGTTGAATGACATGTCACCATATATGTGTACATACGGCTTACCGTCTCCATATCATGGTGTAATTGTTATTCAATACATTATTATTTGGGTGGGTAATGATGTGTAGTTGATGTAGATAATAAATATAACATGATAATGAATCTTTATATATGATATAATATCCAATTATATATTATTTTAATATCAAAATAATGATATTTTCGCTCGTGCGTACGTACGGATTACCATCTCCACGAACGCGATGAGATTCATAACCCATCATATCCTTTAAAGACTAATTTTAATTAGATTATTAAATATTATGTTTAAAGACTTAATATAATTCTGAATATGAATAAGATAAATGTTTTCCATAACAAAAATTACTTACGTAACAAAGCATATAAAGGAAAACGAATCAGTTAACACCCGGAACGACGATGATACTATGAGATTATTAACAAAGTAATATTAAAAGATTATATATGATATAATATTAATGTATATGATTATTTTATAATTTAATAACAATAATTTCACCATTATACATGAGGCTAACCAACCCTCGAACAAGGAAAAGTACAAGGAATTGTTTAATTCTACAATCTTATCATTATCAAAGGTTGTTTATATGTAATTATCTACTGGGACCTCTTTATCATCCACATCCATGTTTCTTAAAAATGTATTCCAAAACATTATTACTATTTACTAGACTATGGGTTAAGGTAATTTATTATCTTCTTTGACTTTTTATAAAATGGATTGAAAGGAATCTTTATGTCATTTTCCAAATAAGGTAATATATGACCTTTTTGACAAAATTAAGGTAAAAATATATTTTTTAACTTATACAGAGGGTGCCGCTATTTTCCACCGATATAACATCATCGAAGCTTCCCGTACAAGATTATAATAATATTTTAAAAATAAATGTTTTCTTTATAATTATGTGACTCTTAAATTATTTGAAAATAGAAAGATATATTTCTCTAAAAACGGATTGGATTTAATCTATGTCAACAAACATTGGTGGATTTTAAGTTTATTTGAGGTTGATTTATTATGATACAAAACATCCATATTGTATTAAATGTTTTTTGATATATTTGACTATGTATGTGATATTTTTATACCATTCATTGTTTATGGATAAATTATGGAAATTTTGTATGCTGGTCTTATTACGAATTTGTATGTTATTTTTAAACCTTTTGATATGAGGAATACATTAGACATAGTAAGTAACAGTTGGATCCCGCTATACCTCATCGATGCATCGATAGGTCTCATGAGACAAACTAATGTCTTGGCATAGGGCCTTTACAAAATCTAATTTGTAGTCTTGGCAGAAGGCCTTCACTATGTGGTTATGAAAGTCTGTAATTATGCATTCCATCATTATGAAAGTGGCTATTGATATTTCATGTGATTATTCGACTAGTAGAATATCATGTAAGTAAATAGAATTATTTTGATTTATATTTTACCATATTATGAAGAAGTTTCTGTTGAAAAAGGATTTTGTTTTAGTTCTATAAATTGCCTTAAATATTTATGCTTATTTATAAATGTTTCCACTATATTGTTATTCTTACTAAGCATATGAGCTCACCCATTTTTATGTTTTATTTTCCCCAGGATGAGAAGAAGTATATTATGACCGAAATGTAGGGATAGTTATGGGATCTCAGTGTTGTATATGGAAACAATGTTGTCGTTGTTTTCCATTTTATGATGTACTGTAATCCTTGTGAATGTATCTAGTACTTCCAAGGCAAGTAAACTAATTGGTAATTCGAGACATGATCTTTTGTGATCATGCCATTGTTATGTAATAATGCACCGACACTGAGCTTCTGGGGTCAGGGCGTTATACTATAGCTCAGTACTCAGCGAGGTTCACAGACCTCTCACGTTACTCCATAGATATGGTACGGGACCCATTCTTCAAGGACCAAGCCATCGAGCATGGACTCAGATGGGAGATCAGAGCTTCGATGACCTCACTTAGCATCCCGACGCATGCAGGGGTGTTTGAGAGAGCCCTCCTAGTAGAGAGTTTCTCTGCTGATCAGTCTCTAGCTGCGAGATCCACCACTAGTCAACATGTAGTGGAGTCGTCTGCACCTAGAAGCAGATAGATGTCGCAGAGGTCCAAGAGGTCCAGACCTACAGGTGGATGATTTCATGACTCAGGATCGATTGTGTGGGGAACCCGGAGCATAGACATACATTCCAAGAGCTTGTAGTGTTTCACATGTGGCGGGTAGGGCCACATCGTTCGCGACTGTCCAACCATCTGTTCAGATGATCAACATACGGTTGAAGGACCTCCCAGGAAGAGACAGAGATTCGATCGAGGTGTTCTGCAGGGAGCAGGTGGACGTGGCAGAGGAGCTGGTCGTGCAGCTGGTAGTGGAAGATGATTTGAGGTCTTACCACCACCACCACTAGGAGGTCCACCCTGACTGCAGGGAGGAGGTAGACAGGGGAGAGCTCAGCTCCAAGCAGCTGAGGCATACAATAATGGAACTCCAGAGATGATTCGATATACGATCTGTGTCTACTCCACCATAGCTGCAGTTTTTATAGAAACAAGTTCCAGTAACTCTTTCATTTCCATTGCCCTCGTTCGGTGCTCGGATATTCTGACAGAGCCGTTGGCTCAATCTTTATAGGTAGAGACTCCTAAGGGACTAGAATCGACGATTACACACTGGTACCGGCAGTGTGATATTTCTCTAGAGGTGAAAGCATCAGCTGGGATATCCTCATAATAGCGTCGAGGCCTTACAACGTCATCTTGGGTATGAACTTGTTATCTACAGTCAATGCTCATATTGACTGTATTAGGTGAAATGTGTGGTTTGTCTACATGGATGGGACCAGGTTTACCTTCACCAGTGAAAAGGGAGACTTTTCAGTACAACACAGACATACCCAGAGGAGGGTGTAGCCAATCACTCATCAGTTGGCCTACCTTACCTTCAGAGTAGTTGATGTGGAGAGTCTGAGCTATCCAATAGTGGTGGACCAGTATGTGGATGTTTTCTCTGATGATGTCCTAGGTCTACATCCTCATAAGGAGGTGGACTTTTTCATTGACTTGTACCCCAGGACGTCACCAATATCTACTGCAATGTATCAGATGTATCCCACAGAGCTTTGCAAGCTGGGAGTATAGCTGGAGGACTTGCAAGGGATGGTATTCATCTAGCTTAGTGTTTCTCCCTGGGTAGCCCCAATTATATTTTCCAAGAAGGTGGATGGGAGCTTGAGTCATTTTGTTGACTACTGCTGCCTGAAATAGGTGACAATGAAGAACATGTACCCACTCTAGAGGATTGACGACCTCTTTGGTTAGCTGAAGGGTGCACGGTGGTTCTAGAAGATATAGCTTAGATCATGCTATCACTAGATCATAGTTCGAGATGGGGATGTGGTGAAGATGTCCTTTAGGTGTCGGTACTATTGCTACGAGTTCTTGGTTATGACATTCTGTGTATCCAGCAGTCTAGCTGTGTTCATGGGACTCATGAATAGGATCTTTCAGCCGTACCATGATCGCTTTGTTGTAGTCTTAATCAACGACATTCTGATCTACCTGACTACTGTGGAGGAGCATGCCTACCATTTACAGGTACTACTAGACACACTCTGAGAGAACCAACTTTATAGTAACTCTTGAAGTTCTAGTTTTGGATTCAAGAGGTTCACTTTCTAGGACATGTCATATCAGAGGCTGGAGTTGCAGTAGATCTAGTGATTATTGATGCTGTACTTTCTTGGGAGCCACCCAAGAGTGGGACGAAGGTACAAAGATTCTTGTGTTTAGCTGGATATTACCATAGATTTGTGCCAGATTTCTCTAGTGTTGTATCACCACTATCAGCCTTGATGAAAAAGGGGAAACCATTTGTGTGGTCGGAGATATTCCAGCAGATATTTCAGGATTAGAGGCTGAGGCTGACCAGTGCCCCTATTTTGAGGCTTCTAGAGGAAGGCGTAGGGTACGTAGTCTATGGCGATGCATCAGGGACCTTACTCGGATGTGTCATGATGCAGGAATGAGCAATGATCACTTATGGTTCATGAAAATTGAGATAGAATGAGAAGAATTATGCTACCCATGACCTGGAGTTAACAACTGTGGTCATTTCCTTGAAGATTTGGAGACACTATTTGATGGCCGAGAATTTTACCGTGTACTCTGATCACAAGTGTCTCAGGTATATCTTCTCTCAAAAGGACCTAAACCTGAGACATCGACGTTGGCTTAAGTTCCTCTAGGACAATGACTTCGAGATAGTCAATACTTTTGGGAAGGGGAACATTGTTGCAGATGTGTTCAGTGGGAGATCTGGTATACATCTGCTAGGTGAGGCGACAGAGATGCTGGATGCTTTACAGATATCCTTTGTGGATAAATATGGAGAAACCTTTTTTCAGTATTTTATGGTCACACCCCCACTTCTACAAAAAGTCATGGAGTCACAACATGGGGATGCTGACTACGAGACACGATGTACTTAGATATATATAGGGCTGACATCTGATGGATTTTCTGAAGTCAGGGAGACCGTCATCATTTTCAGATGATGTACCATGGTACTAGTGTCACATCAAAAGGATTTGTCGAGGAAGTTCCAAAAATCCCCTCTAGCGGTACATCTATGAGTGGAAAAGATGTACCAGGACCTCTGACGATAGCACTGGTGGCCAGGAATGAAGAAGGAAGTTGCAGAGTTTGTCTCACGATGCCTCACTTTTCATCAATTGAAGGTGGAGCATCAAGTACCAGCGGTCTTGATGTAGCCTTTAGAGGTCCTAGAGTGGAAGTGGGATGGTATATCGATGGAATTTGTGATAGGACGTCAACTTACAACCAGGAGTCATGAATCGATTTGGGTGAATGTTGACTGACTGACCAAGTTAGCCAACTTCCTACCGATCAGAGAGAAGGGTTTAGTAGAGGTCTTGGGATGCATCTACGTGCATGAGTTTGTGCGGATACACGGAGTACCATCAATGATTGTCTCTGATCGTGATGAATGCTTTACTTCTCAGCTATGGAAGGGGTTACAAGAAGATTTCGGGATGCAACATCGTTTGAGCACTACCTTCCATCCTCAGATGGATGGCCAGACCGAGCAGACCATTCAGAACATTGAGGGAATGCTACGTGCTTGTGTCCTAGACTTCGGTCATAGCTGGTAGGACCACTTACCATTGGTTGAGTTATTATACAAAAAAATCTATCACTCCACCATTTGGATGGCACCTTTTGAGGTGTTATACAGGCGACCTTACAGATCAATTCTGTGCTTGGCTGACCCAGGAGAGTCAGCACTCATGGGACCAGAGATGGTACAAGCTACCACGGAGAAGGTGCATATCGTCCAGGAGGGGATGAAGACTTCACAGAGCAGGAAGAAGTTGCATTCTGATAGGAGACATAGTCCTCTAGAGTTCAAGGATGGCGACCACATCTTTTTACAGGTCTCACCCTGAAGTGGTCTACAGAGATTTGGCCAAGGTGGAAAGATATCTCTGTGATTCATCTAACCATTCCAGGTCCTAAGTAGTGTTGGCAAGGTGGCTTACTGATTAACTCTTCCACCTGAGTTGCACTGGGTTCACGACGTCTTCCAAGTATCCAAGCTGAAGAGATTCATGCAAGACCCTTCTGACATCATCGAACTTATAGAGATGGATGTCTATGATGGGGAAACATTTTCAGAGGTTTCAGTAGAGATTGAGGATCCACAGGAGAGGGTCCTACATAGACGGTCGATACCTCTGGTGTGCGTTTGATGGCAGCACAAGAACCTCCAGGATAGGACATGGGAGTGGAAGGCTCATATGCATGCTCTGTACACCCACTTGTTCCCTTAGTTCGAGTTATAGTTTACAGGGATGTAAAGAACTAAGGTGGGGAGAATGTAAAGACCCAGAATTTCTGTCGAAAATTCTTTTCTTAAATATATGTGAATTTTACAGGTCTGCAAAAATTGACGGCGTGTGATTCTGAGGCCCGGTGTGCCCGGAATCAATTTCTAATGTTTTTGTTCATGTATGTTCAGTAAACGCAGAAGCATGTTTTTACAACTTTTTAATCAGTGCTCGGAATGGAATTATGAGGGCACCGTTGAACTCGCAGTGTCGGTTTTCACTTCAAAAGACATTTACCTCAAATACAGTGGGTTGAGAATGAATGATATTTTTTGGGTTATTAGTGAAATAATTAAATAAAAATAATGCTATGTAGCTTTATTTTTATTTTGATGGTTAAAGCCTCTAGGTGGAAGTTGGAGGTGGGGACCACCACACCTTAACCTATAATGAGAGGGTATGGTGGTGGGGCCCACCTGAACCTAACCTCCTCTTCAAGTTTATTTTGGTGGGGACCACCGGTGTTTTTAAACCCCTTGAAACTCCCCCTTAATGGGGTGAAAACCTCAAACTACCTATAAGTGTAGGGGAGCCTCTTCAACTCCCCTAAAACATAATTATGTGAAATCCTCTTCATTAATTAACTTGAGCCAACACTTTCAATTAATTGTTTAACCCATTTGAATTTTGTAACAAAAATGAAATAATATATAAAATTAATTTATTGTTTTGGCTTAGCATATTCATCATGGTGGAACATTGGAGAGGAGAGAGTATAAGGACCCAACCTTAAAACATTACACAATCTTTAATTAAATGAATAATTCACATTGAGGATCTTTTCAGGTGTAGAGTTATAGATAATTAAGACATAACTATTACATCTCAATGATTACAATGATGAAACATCTACTCAGTTTCCATTTTTTTCACAAAACAAAAACTATTGAACAAAAGATTCATGTCTAGTTCCATGTTTTGGACAACCTAAAATTTCCTTAATCCTATAATTGACTCTATTCATATTTAAGTCCTCTGGAAAAAATTTAAAAAACATGGGATGTGCATAAAAATCACAGTAAAGGATATAAAAATATGAAAATAAAACCTTAGTCCATGTATACATAAGAATCAATGACATCATACTTTACTAAAAAAACCTAAGCACTTTAACATACCTCATGAAATCATAAGGCTTATGAATAACTCATAGAAATCATAAGACGTAAAGGTAACTTGTGGCATTCATAACATTATTATGTAGGGAGTAACCCTAATGGTTACATTAGGAATTCCCATGTTAGTATATTCCCTAAATCTATTTGGAGAAACCATAGAATTTAACTCCTTAACGTAACCCAATGCATTGGGGAGCTATCTCGGGCTCACCCGCCCTATGTTTATAACGGAACCACCCGATTTCATAAACAATTTCCAAGAACCATAACATAATCATATCACATAAATCAATCATAAAGGAACGATAACATTTCCACACTGCGATCACAATATATCATTTCAATATATTGACATAATCAATTCATTATCAAACTATTTTCAAAACCATTTAAAACATTTAATAATGATATTTTTAATCAAAGAGTCCCATACCACGTTGAAGATTTTAAAGGAATTAATATTTTGAAACAGTAATGTATGTATAAATAAATCCATAAAACCATTTTGATACATGGACATTAACAAGAAATATTTTTATAATTAAATCATTAATACGATATTTTAGGTAAGGAGTTATTAACAAATAAGAGATGCTTCAATAAAAATAATTTAGAAATATCATTTAATCAAAACTTTATAATATCATGAGAATAATGGTATTCATGATATAATATTCCAATGTAATGAATATACACCATATCAATGTGAATTGGCACAAATCATCAATGAAGTCTCAATGGAATGTAAATTGAGACGAAATCCCTTACAAAGACGGTATCCTTTTATTAAGGATAAATCTATTCCATAATTAATTATGACAAATAAAAATACACCCAATATAATTGGATATTAAGTGTGAATCAATCAGATGTAATTCAAACATATTAATAGGATGACATAATTAAGAAGTACAAGTTTAAACCAAATAATTGAAATTGGGTTAAGAAGTTCCCTTAAAAATTCGACAGCCCAACGACGTCACTTTAAAATTAAAAAAAATGAGTTGATGAGAGAGAAAATGGTATCTCATCGCTAGGACATAAAATATAAATCAATAAGGATATTTAAGAACATACCCAACAAAATAATATGTGAATTAAAAGACATAACAAAAAGAAGGCTTTTAAAAAGAGGAGGGTGAAAGGTTCCCTTACCGATTTGGTAACCTACGAAACGTACACCCCATCAAAGAAAGACTATACAATGTTGATGTAAATAAATATAAATTGATTTATATTACTCAAATATTAGAATAATGGTCAGTACATACACCACTCAATGGAGAGAGTGGTAAATATAGCATAAATCTCATGGGAATAAAAAGTGAGATAAAAACCACGTACCTTGTTGTAATAAATCGAGTCGTATGAATACAAGATAATAGGAACCAAATAAATCTTAGAATACCACAAATATAAATAGAATCATGATAATATATATCAAATTTGAGTACAAAATACAGCACATTCTATAAATAAGTGGTGAACAATAGGAATCACATGGAATTAAAAGTGAGATAAGAAATCACATTACCTCAAGTCTAGCTTGTCTCGTTCGTTTCATTATATTCCTAAATAATTAACTTTGATCAGTTTATAATTGCATATGGACTTCCTTTATAGTTTATTATTCAATTCAGATCACATATTATAATGTTATAATAATTTTTTAATTATGTGAGTTCATATCATACATTTTGTCGATGTTCGGTACATGAGTCAACAATGAACTTGATTGAAGAGAATTGTCTATGTAGTTAAAAGTACATCATCTCTAGAGTGGTTTAATGATTTAATTAAACTTTATATATAGTATATATGTATTTAATAATATTCAATAGTGTTTAGAGATAATAAATGAAATGTATCGTTCATTGAGGTGGCAAACCATACTTACGCATGAACGCTACTTTCATTTTTTGTCATATCAATGGACTTTAAAACTAAATTAGACAAAGTTATATTCTAATTAAAGTATAATATATATGTTATATAGGTAAAATAAGATCCTTAATTACATTCTTTAATAATTCCATGTTTGGCATTAATGAGTCACCTCACATGAAGGGGCGGTAGTCCACACTTCCTCATATGAAATTATCTCATTTGCACAACATGCAAAGCATAAAGGTATGTTTTAAATATAAAATAAAGAATCATAGAGAGGACATATATATAATATATATAATATATAAATATATTTATAACCAAATTTCCACCATGAAATGTGTTAAAAGGATATTGAACTGTCATTGTTTCGTGAGGTAGAAATTCGCCGCCCAAATAAATAGTATGTTCTTTAACCATTAAACGGAGTTGTGTGTGAGTGTAGGTAAAATCCTCATCATAAAAACATCATAGTATATTTAGGATAATGTTATTATTATGGGATCAAATAATAAGAAGATATTGGTGAGTGGAGCAGGAAAATAAAAATAAAGAATCTCGAGAGAAGACATTACCTCTAAATCGAGTAACTCTTTTTGATTTGAGCAAATGGCTTCCTTGGAAAGACTTCTGCCCTAAGTGAGGCTACTAGGATTTAGAGAGGGATGTGTAGAGATACTATGAGCATAGGTTAGAGGTTATAAGGGATTGGTAGGTGTGGGTAAGGGGGTTGATGTGGGGGCCATTTATAAGAGGGAGGATGGTCACTTTTGGAAAGTCTTGAAATGTTACTTTATTATAAACTGATTTTTTAATTTTAATGGCCCCACAATGATATATTTAGAGGATAAGATGATATGGATTCAAAATACACACATAAAATAGGTTTTTGACAAGTTTATGTCTTATATTTTACCTTATCATTAAAATTTATTTCAATCATTCATGAATA
Source organism: Viscum album (assembly GCA_963277665.1). Lineage (NCBI taxonomy): Eukaryota > Viridiplantae > Streptophyta > Magnoliopsida > Santalales > Viscaceae > Viscum > Viscum album. The sequence goes on along the minus strand of OY728145.1, from coordinate 798,905,373 downwards.
AGGTAATCACTGTATCATCATGGTGTCATAAATAAATTTATTTATAAAATGCCTACAAATTATAAAAAAACACCACGATGTAGAAATTATTTTAGATTTCCAATGACTATTTATATTTTTATAGATCATTTATTTAAATTAAATTAAATTTTTTTTACACAGGTGTTACATAGTTTGGTTATCTTTTCCTTTCTTTAAAAATAATATTATAAAAGGTGACTATCGCACAAAAGTGATTCCATGGAGTCCCTAAGTTGGCACATGGCATCCCATCATCAGCCATGACACATAAAAGAGTATTTGGACACATTTTTGGGTCATTTTATATTATTATGATATTATTTTATTACCCTTAACTACCTGATTACTAATTAATCTTGATAATTAATGATAATTGTCGTCGTTACAATTCATAATGTCCAAAAACAAAAGAGTATTAATTACATAATTTGGAACTTCTGATTCCAAATATGGAATCCATTTTACCAAATATAGAACACATAAATTTCATTAATTTATATCAAAATAATTACCATTGTCAAAACCAAAGACGAATTTTTTAAGAAGTAAAATTTATCAAAACATTGACTTATTTTTATATCCAATTGAAAAGTGAAATTACTTCCAATGAAAAACATTTAAGTAAGTGATAAAAGAATAATTCAATTAAACTTTAAAGACAATTAAAATTACAATATAACTATATAATTAAATTAGATGAAAAATCAATTTTGACGTAAAATGTAGTACTTTTCCCTATTCATTAAAAATGCACATTTGTCAGAAAAATACGAAAAATTTATCCAAAATAAATGTGATATTAAAAATTAAAAAAAGATTTCCATTTTACCAAATTCAAAACATATTATTTTCATTGAATAATTTTATTATTAATTTCCGCTGTCAAAACAAATACCATGTTTTTAAGAAACATTATCTATCAAAAGATTAACACTTTTTTATGTCTAATTTCAATGTGAAATTGATTCTAATGACCACCATTGAATTAAAGGGTAAAAATATATTTTAAATACACATTAATCCCAATGAAAAACAGAATATATCAATATAAATAAATTAGATTAAAAGGATGATTTGATTTAAAATACAACATTATTCTTTATTGATTTAAAAAATGAACTTTATCGGAAAAATAACAAAAATTTACACAAAGTAAATTTTGATGTCCCGGTTATAAAGAAACAATTTCTTTTGTCAAATATAACATAAAATATTGATAAAAAAGTAGATTTAAATAGGTAACTCCCTCAAAAGGTGGTTAATCGACTTTTTATTGAATATTAGAATATTTATGCTTAAAATTAGATTCATTCGTATTTTAAGCCTCTATCAAATATTAGGTAATTGTTAAAATATTTAACAAATATATATAATCATTTTTTATTTAGTTCTATTCATTTCTTCCCTTACAATGGAAAGGCGTTTAATACCGTTTAAAATAATATAATTATATTATTAGTGTGCAACATAAGATTTTCAAAGAAACTCGTTGTTTCTTATTGGGTACGCCATCGAACATAGCATCCCCTACAATTTAATAATAATATTTTATTCACAAATATTAATAAATATTAAAATTTCATAATCTTTGTTTACCTAGGATGTTACATCCTTCCTCTTCTTTGGGAATTGCGTCCTCACAATATTAAAATTGGGCTCGGAATCTTCATTGAAATCAGAAAAAGAGTCAGTAAAACTATAACATTAAAAGAAAGAAACAGAAGTACAAATGTAACCTGATTTAACCAATACCAGGATTCCATGTAGGAAAACATGTATATGGAAGAGAAAAAAATGTGTCATGTTTTGAGGGAGAGTGATATAAAATATGTCTAGGAGAAAGATAACCACAAGAAAATCACAAACTTGTGATGGGTTAAAAGGTATTTGATTCCCCAGTAGGAAAAGTTAACAGACAATGTTTTTGTTTTAAGGTACTTTTCATTGAAGAATTTATTTATGAGATCAACTAAATCATAAGAAAACATAGTTACTTTTCATGTAAACATTCATCTCTTACTATAATTCTTACACAAACTCATATTCTCCAATAGATTAGTATTTAGGATGACTTTTTCACCCTAAGAGAACTATAATAAACTTATTGAGAATCACCTAATCCACAAAAGATGAACTATATGTTTACCATGTCTTTAGACCTTATCCAAAACCATAATTGTTAGTAAAATATCAGATAATCCCCAAAAGGATAATCCTATATAAAAAAGAAATACTACTTTTAGATTCAACAAAAAGTACCGAAGGTTCAGGAAAGACTATTAAATAAAGAGCTATCCCTTAAATTCGTCAATGTAATCCAAAATAAGATTGAAACACAAATCTCTTAATTATTTAATCACACAGTCTTCCAAGGTAAATCCTAAAAATTATCTCCAAATAACATCAGTTACTCTTAAAATCTCATATTGAAAAGAAATTATCCTAATCACATATCCTCCACGATAGGTTTATCATTTCCATTGATAACCCAAAATAAACTTATACTTGATTCATATAATCATATAACTAAGAAGATTTAGTCATACTAACTAGGGACATCACGTAGTCTAGTGGTAGGAGATAAATACTAGTAACACTTTGGTTGTGGGTTCGATTCCCACAGCTTCATCCAACGCGACGGGTTGTCACACGGTTTACGTGTTGTACCTTTTCAAATTATACATAATTTAATAAAATTTTCAAAAAGAGTTAAATTAATCAAAAATAACCACAACATATTTTAACCACACACATTATCTAATAACATTCTTTTTGCATCCCAAAATGTATTAACCTGTAATTACCACAAATTCAAGGAACATATAAAACAAAATTATTATTTATAACTATATCTACAAAAGAAATTATAATTATTCCATGAATAAAATTTTCATATATCAAACATCAGGGCTACACACACTATAAAAATTATTCTAATGTAATTTCATCATCAATTGAGCCTTAATACTTTTAATAATTTCACCATCCAAAAATCTACCATAACACTTGAATCCCTTATATGATGACCTCAAACTCATTCGACATTCTTCATGATCCATTAAGGATTACTTTACAACATATTCTGAAATAATTATTCCCTACAAACAAAATCATAAATAATATCATAAGATTCAATAATAGGAAAACATATTTTAAGAAATAATCCACACCTTTCATTGGTCATTTTCAGTTTCTTCATCCTTAATCAGAATGGCATTAGGTATTGGTAAACGAATATTTGTATGCACTTGATGATCCCATTATCGATACTTTTTTTAGGACATGTGTATGCATAATGACCATGCAAACCACATTTCAAACATTCGATTGATCCTTCAAAAAGAACTTTTTTCCCATTCTTAGAGTCAACTAGATGTTTCCTTTTTCCATGGAAGGTTCTTTCTTTATGACCTTCATTTCCACATATATGGAATCTTTCTGTCCCTTTGAAACATTTATCTATGTGTTTCTTTCTACATCCTTGACAAATAGGTTTTAGAACATACTTATCTTTATGATTATTACCTAAACATTTGTGGGGATTTGATTCTCTCTTATATGATTCCTTATAAAAATCACTAAGGTTCAAGTGGTCAATCATGACTCCAAATAGTTGGTCGAGAATAACCACAAGAGTTCTCATTGCAACTCCCATATTATTCAGTTTCTTGTTCAGAGAACCATCATAGTTTTCTTCACATCTAAGGTTAATTTGGTGCCTGCTAGATCTATCCATATACTAAAACCAAAAAGTTCAGTGTGAGTATATCAGTAAAATCACCATATAATACAAAGATATAATTATTCATGTTATATTAAACTCATTAAATTTATCTAAAAAACTATGACTCTTTCTGAAATCCTAACCATTATGGTAATGTCACTTATGTTTAAAGAATACCCTAACCTCTAAAGTTATATAAAATGACCTCTAATACCAACTATAAGGACCTGGACATAAAACCTTACATAATCTTGAATTAAATGTATAATTCACATTGAGGATCTTTTCAGGTTAAGAGTTTTAGAGAATCCATACATAACAATTACATCTCAATGATTACAAAGTAGACACATCTACTCAGTTTCCATTTTTGTTTCACAAAATAAAAACTCTTGAACAAAGGAATCATGTCTAGTTCCATGTTTTAGACAACCTGGCATTTCCTTGATCCCTTCCTTGACCTTATTCATCATTAATTCCTGTGGAAAACATTTCAAAAACTTGGGATAAGAAATAAAATCTAATTAATGGAAATAAAAATATGTAATGAAAACAATAGGCCATGTGTAAATAAGAATAAATAAAACCATACTTTTCTCATAATTCATAATCACTTTAACATACCTCCTGAAATCATAAGACTTATGAATAACTCATAGAAATCATAATACGCAAAGGTAACATGAGGCATTCATAAAATTCTTACATAGGGAGTAACCCTCATGGTTACGTTTGGAATACCCATCATAGTATATTCCCTAAATCTCTTTGAAGAAACCTTAGACTTTAACTATTTTTCATTACTTAATACATTGGAGAGATATCAAGGGATCACCTACCCTTAGTTTATCAATAATCCCCTGATTTCATAATCAATTCCCAAGAACCATAACATAATCATATCACATAAAACAATCATAAAGTAATGTTAACATTTCCACATTACAATAAAAATATATCATTTCAATATATTTACATAATCAATGCTTTATCAAACCATTTTCAAAACCATTTAAAACATTTAATAATGAGATTTTTTAATCAAAGTGACCCATAACACTTTTACGATTTTAAATGAAGTAATATTTTGAAATAGTAATGTCTATATAAATAAATACATAAAACTATTTTAAAACATAGACATTAAATAGAATGATTTAGAAGAATAAATCATTTAGACGATATTTTAGTTAAGGAGTTCTTAACAAATAGGAGATGCTTCAATAAGAACAATTGAGGAATAACATTTAATCAAAACATTATAATATCATCAGAATAATGGTATTCATGATATAACATTCCAAAGGAATTTATATACACCATATCAAAGTGAATTGGTGCATATCAACATTGAAGTCTCAATGGAATGTAAATTGAGACGAAATCCCTTATAAAGACTGTATCCTTTGATTAAGGATAAATCTATTACATAATTATCAGTGAAAAATAAGAATACACCCAATATAATTGGACATTAAGTGTGAAACAATAAGTGGTAATTCAGTCATATTCATAGGATGACATATTCAAGAAGTACATGTATAACCCAAATAATTGAAATTGGTTTATGAAGTTACCTCAAAAATTCGACAGCCTAACAACGTCACTTTAAAATCCATGAAATGAGTTGATGAGAGATAAAATGGTATCTAATCGCTTAGACATAAATTATAAATCAATAAAAATATATAAGAACATATCACAACAAAAGAATATGTGAATTATAATACATAACAAAAATGATCCTTTTCAAAAGAGGAGGGTGAAAGGTTCCCTTACCGATTTGGTAACCTAAGAAACGTACACCTCATCAAAGAAGGACCATAAAATGTTGATGTAAATACCCATAACCGGATGTATATTAATCAAAGGGTAGAATAACTGGCGTTATATACACCACTCAAAGGAATAGTGGTAAATATAGCATAAATCTCACGGGAATAAAAAGTGAGATAAAAACCCCTTACCTTAGTGTAATAAATCGAGTCGTATGACCAAAAGATTATAAGAACCAAATAAATCATAGAATTAAATGAATATAAATAGAATCATTATAATATATATCAAATATCAGTACACAATACACCACATGCAATAAATAAGCGGGGAACAATGGAAATCTCATGGAATTAAATATGAGATAAGAAATCCCCTTACCTCAAATCTGACTTGTCTCATTAGTTTCATTATATTACTGAATTGTAAACATAGGAAAATTTATAATTTCTTCAAGAATTAATTTAAAGATTATTATTCAATTCATATAACATATTTTCATGTTATAATACTTAGTTATTTATGTGAGTTCATATCATACGTTTTGTCGATATTCGGTACATGAGTCAAGAATGAACTTGTTTGAAGAGAATTGTCCATGTAGTTATAAGTACATCATCTCAGGAATGGTTTTAATGTTTTAAATATAATATATATCCAGAATATATTTATTAAATAATATTCCATAATTTTTGGAGATAAGAAATTAAATGTACCGTTCATGCAGGCGGTAAGTCATACGTACGTATGACTGCTACTTTAATTTTTTTGTCATATTAATGGACTTTAAAACTAAATTAGAGAACGATATATTATAATTAAAGTATAATATATATTTAATATAGGTAAAATAATATCATTAATTACATTATTTAAAAATTCTATGTTTGGCATGACCGAGTCACATCATTTGAGGGGGCGGTAGTCCACACTTCCTCATATGAAATTATAACATTTGCACAACATGAAAAGCATAAAGGTTTGTTTAAAATATTAAATTCAGAAGCATATAGAGGTCATAAAGATAATACATATCATATATAAATATATTTCCATCATAATGGCCACCGTGAAAGGTTTTAATAGGAGATTTAACAATCATCGTTTCGTGAGGCAGTAATTCACCACCCAAAAAAAACATTATGTTATTTAACCATTAGACGGAAGTGTGTGTGAGTGTTGGTAGAATCATTATAATAAAAAAAACCTAGTATATTTAGGATACTTTTTTTATTATTGGATCATATAATAAGAAGATTGTGGTGAGTGAAGAATGAAAATAAAAGAAAGAATCTCACGAGAAGACATTACCTCTAAATTAGGTAACTCTTTTTTATCTGAGCCGAAGGCTTCCTTGGAATGGCTTATGCCCAATGTGAGGCTTTTAGGTGTGAGAGAGGGATTTGGAGAGATATTATGAGTAGTTTTAGGATGAACCAAGGGATTTAGATGTGGGACCTTTTATAAGAGGGAGGAGGGTCACTTTTCAATATTCTTGATATGTTACGTTATTATAAATTGATTTTCGGATTATAAAGGTCCCACAATGATATATTTATATGATAAGATGTTAATGGTTTTAAATCCACCCATCCAATAGGTTTTTTACAAGTGTATGTCTTATATTTTACCTTATATTTTCATTTTATTTAAATCGTTCATTAATGAGGTAATCACCACATCATCATGGTGTCATTAATAAATAGATTTATATAATGTCTAAAAATTAAAAAAACACCATGATATAGGAAATTATTTTATCTTTCCAATGACTATATATATTCTAGGAGATTATTTATGTAAACAAAAGTAAAATTGTTTTACTTAGGTGTTACATAGTTTGGTTATATTTTTCTTTCTTTAAAAATAATATGATAAAAGGTCACTATCACACAAAAGTGATTCCATGGGGTCCCTAAGTTGGCACAAGGAATAATATGGTCGTCCATGACACATAAATGAGGATTTAGACATATGTTGGGGTCATTTTATATTATTATGATATTATTTTCTGACCCTTAACTACCTGATTACTAATTAATCATGATAATTAAAGATAATTGTCGTCGTTACAATTCATAATGTCCAAATACAAAAGATCATAACTACATAATTTGGACCTTATGATTCAAAATATAGAATCCATTTTACCAAATTCCAAACACAGAAATTGCAATAATTTAATTTAAAAATAATTCTGATAGTCAAATCCAAATACGAGTTTTTTAAGAAGTAATATTTATCAAAAGATTGACTTATTTTTACATCCAATTGAAAAGTGAAATTACATCCAATGAAAAAAAAAATTAAGAGATAAAAATATAATTCAATTACGCTTGAAACCCAATTAAAAGAAAAATTGAAATATATAACTAAATTAGCTGAAAAAGCAGTTTTGAAGTAAAATGCAGTATTTTTCACTATTCATTAAAAATGAACAATTTTCATAAAAATACCGAAAATTTATCACAAGTAAATTTGATATTACAAATTCAAAAATTATTTCCATTTTACCAAATTAAAAACATAAATGTTGCATTAATTAATTTTATAATCACTTCCCGCTGTCTAAACAAATAGTGTATTTTTAAGATACAATATCTATAAAAAGATTGACAGTTGTATATGTCCAATTACAATGTGAAATTAATTCCAATGACCACTATTCGATTAAATGGTAAAAATATAATTTATCTACACTTTAAACCAAATTAAAATTATAATCAAACCATATAAATAAATTAGATTAAAAGGAGGTTTTAAATTAAAATACAACATTTTAACTATTCATTAAAAAAATGAACTTTATCGGAAAAATAACAAAAATTTACACAAAGTAAATTTCGATGTCCCGATTCTGAGGAAGGATTTCATTTTTTCAAATATAACATATAAAATTCTCAACAAGTGGATTTAATAAGGTTTCGCCATCAAAACGAGGTTAATCGCCCTTTTGACGAATATTACAATATTTATGCTTAAATTTAGATTCATTGGCATTTTAAGCCTCTATCATTAATTGGGTCATTGTAAAATATTTAACATACATATATAATAATTTTTTAGATAGTTTGATTCATTCCAGCCACTACAACGGTTAGGCGTTTACTACCATTAAAAATATTAATATTATATTATTAGCGTGCAATGTAAGATTTTAAAGAAACTCGTTGTTGCGTATTGGTTATGCCATCGAACATAGAATACCCTTTAAAGTAATATTAATATCTTATTCAAAAATATTAATAAGTATGAAAATTTCATATTCTTTATTTACCTGGGATGATACAGAGAGCATATAGAGAAAACCTTTCGCCAATAAAAAATGAATAACTCATTCTTCCGTCGAAGGACGCCAGCAAGGAGCGTCTTCAACATTCTTCTTCGGAACCTCCTTCGATGTAGGACATAATTGACTACAACGAGTAGACACACAAACTGACTATTGAGAAAAACATCGACGTCTGTCATTTTCCCACGATCTGTCTTCTTCCCCGTGACTCCATTGGTGAACAATGAAAAATATTGGGGTTTAATTTCATTTAAGTTCCATGTTCTTCTATTAATTAAAAATGAAAAATGAGGATGTTTTCCTTCTGTGGGTGGGTTGTTGTGCTTCATTCTTATGAACCAATTTCTATCACCCTAAATGTAGAGGGTTAGGGCCAAACTAACATGGCCCGACTCCCTCCATCGATCACTTTTGTGATGTTATTCGGCAGGGTGACGAAACGACGAGCTGATGAAGGCGAGAGGAAATATGCATGCTACCCGAGTCCCCCGTAATTTGGCCATGCTCCGGCCTCCAGACCACCCGTCAGCCTCTCGGCCGCCCACCGGCCTCCCTGCTACTAAGCCGCCCGTTGGCCTCCCAGCCGCACGATGACTTCCCAGCTCTCGGATCGTGCTGCCCGAGCCACGCCCCCCATGGCATTGGGTCGAGCCGGCCTCCAGGGCCAAGCCACCAGAGTTGCGCCCCTCGTGACACCCAGACGAGCCGGCCCCATGAGCCCCTCAGGGTGCTCCAGGCCGATCCGGCTCCACGCCACCGGGCCGATCTGCATACGCGGCCCCCCTCCGGGCCAATAATCCCTCGCGTCCTGCTTGGTTGTGCCCAGCGGGCCTGACCGAACCCAATAGGTCGGCCCGCCTAACTGGTCAGGCCGGTTGACCCAAATTGACTCAGCCCGGATTGGGTCGGGCTGGGTCGGTCTGACCGGGTTGGACTGAACATGGGCCCACTATGACCCTTTACTTACTTTTTCCAATATCTTTGGCACTTGACGTCCGTTTAACGAATCGTCATCGAAACTGTTAATCTTAGAGCATGGAGGTCCTTTTGATTATACCCCACTGGAGTTTGGGGGTATAGTTAAGATACAGTCAAGTTGGGTCGTGCATGAATCCAATCAGGCCCCAAGGACTGAAAGACTAATTACTAACAGATCGGGTGTCCGATTGATGTGCTATCTTTTGCGTTGAGACCACTATGACATGGATAATAATTGAAAAACTTATTCATTGGTCTTCGTGATAGTTGGATTTTTGACCAGTTGCTTGTGGAGTGGATCCTTCTGGTGATGAGCAAGCAGAGTGCAGAGACCTAGTAGCTGGCAGAGTCTTGACGACTACTGACCGGTTGACTCGGAGTGACTCGACTAGCCCAGTGGGAAGTGATTTGGTGTCGAAAAAGAACCATACTGGAGGAGAACCTGGTTGTGGTGGCAGACCCAAAGTACTCGAGAAGAGGAGTACCTATACATGCTATTAGAGGGAGTGCCTAGTTGTGGTGGTCGACCCGCTATGTGGAGCACATTGGTGATGCAACAGATCCACAGTACATGATAGGTGGAGTACCTCTGCAGTCCAAGGTTAGTGGGAAGCACCTTGGTGTCACGGAAGGCCCACTGTACTCGAATGAGGAGGAGGTCTCCAGTAGCCATGGTTTCAATTATGTGAATAAAAATCCTGGTTGAGTCGAGTCAGTATCTTTTGTGTTTTCCTCATGATTGAGATGTATTACTTGATGACTTAGTTATATGTATGTGCATATATCTAGTTAGGGTTATCTATTGATTTCATACTCTGTGGTTTATCATTGGTGGTTTTTGTGAGAAATTCAGGGTCTCGTGGTCCCTATTGAGTATCGTTATACTCACCCCTGCATGGGATATGCCTGCAACTCGTTTGTTGGATGCAAACGACAGACAGTGCTAACTGATGCTGAGAGTACCAGGATTGGACAAAACAAATAGGTGGACATAACGATGAGTCGGTACACAAGGGAGACTAATAGACGTGGAGTGCTAAGGATACTTTATCTACCTACACATTAGGTAGGAATCCCAGAGGACAACCCATCAGCGGTTTTCCCTTTCTTTAGTTGTACTAGTATTTCCAGTTCCTTGTAATTTACAGTTGGGCTTCTATTTTCGGCCACTTTTACTTCTCAGCACTCATTTGTTATACAGTTTACTTAGTGTTTTGTACCCATATTTGTGATCTATTATGTGTGTTTCATGTTTTAAAGGCAATGCCTTCCTAGTTTCAGGGAATTACGCCTTTGGTGCTAGTCGCGAGGCCCTGGCCTATGGAAGGCAGGATTGGGGTAGTCACGACACGGGCCCTTGGGGACAGGTCTTGATCGTTTAATTATATTTCATATCAAAGGTTAGGATATACACAATATAAAAGTGAATTGGGGTATACCAACAGTATGACTCAGTGGAATGTAAAATGATATTAAATCTGATAGCTTGAGTCTCACTTGTCACATGCGCCTTTATCATCCTAAATAATAAACTCATGTCAATTATTTAATTTCAGCATTTTTTTTTAATATTTATTATTAATTTTACTTCACATTTTACAATGTTTTATACAACTACATAAAAATTAATGATTACACCATTTTCATTGACCAAATTCAGTTCAGGAGTTAAAAACGGTATTGGTAGGTCGACTATGGTCAAAGGTGTCATTTCATAAAAATATCCAATATTATAATCATGAAATAATTATCATATTACTACATAAATTATACTTTTGAAACAAATCATTAAATAAGGTTAATAATAATTTACCAACATTACCATAATGGAGATGATAGATTGTACTTATGAATGAGTAGTGCACCAATGTTTTAGTGATCCTTATGGAAAGAAGTTAATTAACATTATATCATTCCATAATGATAATTATATCATAAAAAAATTATTAAATTATATATACTTATATATAAAATTATATTTATGTAAAATTATCCACATCGTGTCAAGGAGACGGTAGTCCACATATCCCTGACTGATGCTGTCACTTTTTAGTGTTTGAAAAGTGTAATAAATAAAGTTATATATTTTATTTCATGAAAGCTAAATATTTAATGAATATATAATATATTTAATTAATTTCACATGTGATTAATTTAAATAATCCTTTATTTATTCCATTTTATGGGTAAATGATTTGCATCACATTGAGGATGTGGTATTCCACACTTCCACAAACGATGTTATCGTATTTCCATAAAACTGAAATCATAATAGTATGTATAATATAAAAAATAATAATCATAAAGAAATTATAAAACTAAGTAATATCATTTATAAGTATAGGTTCCATCATTATTCCCAACCATAAGAAGTGGTAAAGGAAAATCAAAAAATCATCGTTTCGCAACGCAATTGGTTTTCCTATACATATCGTATGTTCATTACCCATTAGAATAATGTGTGTGTTAGATCATATAAAAAACATAATATAAAAAAAATATAAGAATATTGAGGTTATTAATGTTATTATTTAATCATGGAGGAATAGTATTTTAAGGGTTTTATAATGAAAATTAAATAAAATAACACGAGGAAGGATGTTACATCTCCTTTGGGTAACTCATTTTGGTTTGCACCAAAGGGATTCCATGGATGAATTTCTTCACAAATAGAGGATTCAAGGTTTATGGGTGGGATTTTTGGATATTAGTTTAACATATTTTGGGAGAAAAAAATGGATTGACGTGTGTGAGGAAAAATAAAGTGGTTAGTTCTTTTTTATAATAGAGTAAGAGTTTCATTCTTTTAATGTTTTTGAAAGGGAAATCCACCCAATTTTTTTCCACTAATAGTTTTCTAAATAACGTTAAATGTTATATAATAGATAGGATAGGGTCTAAATATTTCCATAAAATTACTTTTGGTATATTTTCTAGGTCATTTTGTACTTTATGTTTATAGTTTACACACATATTTAATTAATTTTTCTATAAATTGTTGTAATTAATTTTAATAACTTTTACTAATATTTTTATTAAATACCGTATTGGAAATTATTTTATATTTTAAATTAATATTATTAGAGATATTGAAACCATTTATCAAAATTAAAATAACATAACTTTACAAGATTAAATTAAAATTAATCCCACAACTCGAACAAAAATGAGGGGTTTTAAAGTCAAAATATTTAAACGTTTCTGTTGTTTTTATAGCCAATATCAAAGTGAAATTTATTTTAATAAAATAAAATAGATTATTTAATGTAAAATTTATCCAATTGAAATATGAACCAAATTTTATGAATATATAATTTAATATTATAAATAAATTTGACAAAAAATCGTTTTTGAATTATATTTCATTATTTTTAAATATTCATATAAAAATGAAACTACATAGAAAAATAATTAATATTCCCCATAAGAAAAATATTATGAAAATTATTTACAAATGAAGTATATTTTGGCAAAAAAAGTCAATAATAGTATTAGTAATGGATTTAGAATATGTCCTCTATTAAAAGGTGGTACATCTACCTTTATAAAAATGTAGATTTCTATGCTAAAAATTGTGTTTGTTCTTATATTATGCATATAAAATCTATTGAATTAGTAAAAACATTATTTTATTGAATATATAATATATATTTTTTGTTAATATAATTTAGTAATAGTAATTAATTTAATTTTATAGTATAAAAAACCATTGTGGGCATAAAATAGAAATATTTCTTTAATATTCAATTGGTTTATATTTTTCATTTATAATTAATTAGAAAGAAATGAAATAATATTATATTTATGTAAACCATAATATATTATCAGTTATTTAATCCAATTAAAAAAATTAATGGATTGGTTGTATCGTATTATATTAAATTATTATTTATTTAATAATATTTTCTTACTCTTGGGTGTTATGCAAGCCATCAAATGTCAGTTGTGAATGTAATGAATGATAACCCTGACATTCTTTTTAGATAAAGTGAAACATTTTTATGTGTGTAACATAATCAGAACATTGTGTTTCAAATCAATAAATCTATTAAAAAAATTAAATTCATTATAAAATGAAAATACTAAAAAGTCTTGTCCTATTACATTATCCTCATCTAAGATAAATTTCACCCTCACAACTAAAAATTGGTCTCGGTAATCAAGGTATTGGTATTTTGAAATAAAATATTGTTAAAAAACCACAACATGAATATTTTTTTAACACATATTCTTATTAATAGATAATGATAAATTCAATGATCCAGTAAAAAGTTCCCAAATAGGAGAACAAATGTGGAAAATTGATGCATTGATACCGAAACAAATTTAGCAATCAAGTTCTAATGGAGAGTGATTGAGAAAAAGTTCAGATAAATTTTGATGATCATAATGCATTTAAAAACTATTTTTAAATAGTGATTTATATAATCAAAAATGATGATAAAGGGGTAATATTTTTTTTGAAGACCATTTTTCTACAGTTGAAAACCTCTTTCACTATTTATGAATATATGTAAATGTGTGCTTCTATTTTATAAACACAATCATATCCTTTGGTTCTTCCTTGAACTATTCCTACATCATTTCTTAGAATATGATGCATGATATGGTTAAGTAATATATTAACCTGTAAAACCTCATTATAAATCAACATAAACTATTTCATAACAGGATAAATGAACCAAAACATTTGATGAAATTTCAAAATATTTATTAGAAGAACTCATAAAATAACATTAAGTTGATTGTAATCATCACATATAAAACATGTTAATATGTTAGTAAACTAAATCACCATCAAACCGTATAGAAAACATCCATGCTTCAAATTCATTAAATTGATCACAAATTATTGGATGCATTCCTTAATTCAAAAAATGATTTAAGATCCATCGATCATATCATGAACCACTCTGCCAATAAATCATTACTTAGTTCCATAGTAGTCAGCAATTATCAAATTTGTGTTATCTAAAAAATTAATTTCATTCTCCAAACATCATTATCTTAACATTGGGAAGATATTAATTATTATACTTTCCTCAACCATGTGTTTTTCATAACTGTTTTATTTCAAATAAATAAATTTCCTTGGTACTACTGAACATATGATCTGACATCCTTAACAAAAAGGTACTGTATAATAATACTCATCTATTTATTAATTATTATAACTATTAAATCAATTATAAAATACTCAAATGATATAATTATTTAATCCATACATAAGAACATTAATCATTCATCATTTTCTTTATTAGTACAATAATCCTGACTGTGATTTATTCACCACATTTAGGGTATATTCTTTTGATTCCCTGAGTCATTAAATTGTTTAGTGAGCCATCTCTATGTTGTATAATCATTTCATGTTAGAATTTTCTTACTTTCCCTTTAAATTACAATATTTTTACCCTTTTTCTAAAAACATATAACACACCCTCATTCCCTTTATGCATTTACTGAGGTGTTTCTTCCTAAAATTATCACATATAAGAAAATAAATATTTCCATTATTCTCTACATAAATATTTTTACCTTATGTACTCTTCATTTCTTTGTTTCCTTAAAATCCATAAGGCTTTTATAATTATTTTACCATCTTTTTATCAGATGATACTAATTCCACACATGATAAAAATACTTGGGAGACTATTCAGCTTTGAAATATTTTACAAAAATGATATAATATATAGTCCATCATAATCTTTGAATCATATACATTAGTGGCACTCAAATTCCTTTGTCATTGATCCATTTCTAAATGATGGCATACACTAAATCAGTTCATTTTATTTTAAAACATATTTAATGATCCAATAACTAATTAAATACATAAAAAAATTTAAAGGTTTATCCATAACTAATCTAATAATCAAATTTCTTTCTTGGGGAAATAATAACATATAATTTTCTCATAATGGGTTTATAAATAAAATCTTAATAACCATAAGAAAATAACCCAGGAGTGAAAAAACATGTGTATAGTAAAAATAATTATTGTGTACAAGGATACAATCATGTCAGGACAAACGAACCATGTCAGAGTTGTTACCCCGAGGTACATCATTGCAAGAACCACATCCAGTTATAGTATCCCGAGAGGGACATATTTATCTGAATACCCATATTTATCTAAATACCCACACATAACCTCACAGTCTATCTTAAGGTTATATTCCCCTAATCTCAGTTTTTTAAATATACTTTCCATGGATACTGATAAACCTTAAATTATAGAAACTATAACCTTCCAAGGATAGAATTCAAGACTTGGAGCATTACGTTGTTACATTCTCTTACATACATGTTTGAAATTACAAAGGACTGAACAATTTACCAGTTCTGGAAAACTAGATTACATATAAGATAAACATATAACTCATGGAAAATAAAATAAATAATAAATAAAATAAAACATTGGAATCCTTGAAACTCATTCAATGGATTCTAATTCAAAACATGTAGAAATGAAACATAATAATGTGGAGATAAAATGATTAGTAAGGTTATGTAATGAAATATCAATAATGAATATTTATGAATTAATCAACATGGAAATTTGAATAACTGATAAAATATGCCAATTAAATAACTAGATAATAAATAATCAACATAGTGAGTAAAAGAATTGATAAAATTTACATTTAACTACTAAAATGTGAATAAAATGCATCCATATATTTTATCATATGAAAATCGGATGGATAATAGAAATAGAAATTGAAATATATATGATGGAAATGTTTAATTATTAGACGTCATTTTGAATAACATGATAAACCATATCATAAATTCCTTTAAATTAAAGATTAAAACTAGGGGAAAAATACCATTTTATTTTTCTAGCTTAATTTTCTCATGAGAACGTTTGAAGGAATTGAGGGGAGGTATATAATTTGTACCCCAACAATCATATAATTTCAAACTTAATCCTCCTATCGAATAATATATTCAATTAATAAAACAACATTCTAACCAAATATCCATAATATATAATGACAACATATTTATAAATAATTCGTAAATTGAGGATAAGTAATTATATGGATCTATTAGGTTTATTAATGTAAATAACATTGAAATAACTTTAAAACATTCACGAGGTAGAAAATATTTAAACACTCCAAAGTGTCCCACAACACTTTGAAACCTTTGAATAATAATCTCCATGTAAGAATAACATTAAATAAAACATATAATATAATTATAATATGCATATTCATGATAAAAAAATTTAAATTGTAGTATATACAACATATAAATGTGAATTGGAACATAAAAATAATAAGTATCAATAGAACGTAAATTGGAACGAAATCTTTAACCTTGAGTCAGACTTATCACCTATTTCATTATATTTATAAATAATAAACATACTTTAATTATTTTTCTTTATTTATAACCATTTTAATTTTCATTATCACATTTACTTAACTTATTACAATTTTGTATACAACAACTTAAACAATTATGTTCTTGCCATATGTTTTAACCAAATATGGTTCATGTGTTAAAAATGACATTGGCAGGTCAACTATGTTCCAAGGGTTCATTACCTAAACATCTTCAAGATAATAATAATATAATAATTATCATATTTATAAATAAAATACACTTTTAAAACCAACCATTAAATATAGTAATGAAAAATGAAAAAAATTTACAATCACAGAGAGGGCATGCGAAGCATTCACGTGAGTAACATTCCCATTTTTCAAAAATTGTAATGGAATGTAGAAATGTAACATTTTATCAATAAATATTGATCATTATATAATAAATAACATGTTATTTAATTATATATATTTATATATATAATTAATTTCATGTAAAAGGAATCACTTTGTGTTGAGGATGTTGTAGTCCACACGTCCATGATAGACATCACAACTTTTTGGTTTCTGAAAAGGCTAATAATCAAAAAAATATATTATATTTACAAAAATGTAATTATGTCATTAATAAGATATATATTTCATTTATTTAATTTAATTTTTATTGAAAACATCATTTATAAATTCCATGTATCTCATGAATGAATCACATCACTTTAAGGAGGTATTAGTCCACATGTCCACAAATAATGATGTTGTCTTCCAACAAAGTGGCAATCTAAATTACATGTGTAATATTTTACTTAAATAAGAATAAAGATATTATAAATATCATACATATCATATATAAAAATATTTTCCATCTTAAATTATTCTAATTCCAAATATATAAACCACTTATTCAAATTCCAATTACATTAGTGGAAAAATTCAATTTAAAATTAGTCATGTACATGGGATGATAATGCGGGTTTTGAGAAATATATAATCAATAGTTTGAAATATATTTATATCCAAATTAAATTTTAAATTGATTATAAGGATGATAATTTTATAATTTTATATTTAATGGATCTAATTTAATGTTATGTCAAATTAAACATATAATTTATCTTTATAATTAAATTAGAAAAAAAAATAACATTTCAATTAAAATTCAGTATTTGTCACTATTCATAGAAAATTGATACTTTACAGAAAAAAAACAAAAAATCACCCTACGCTATTTTTTATTGTCCAATTTATAAGATAACTTTTTTTTCAAATATATAATCAACAAAAATAGAAAAAAAAATTATTTACCAATGGTTCTTCATGAACAAGCGCTAAAACTACTTTTATAAAAATATAGGTTTTTATACATGAAATTGGATTTATTTTTATCATATTCTTATAAAATAAATTATATTTGTTTGAAAAATTTTATATTTTATATATAATAAATAAATTTTATCAATACCATCTTATATTAAAAATTAATTTAATTTATTAGGACTAACCACATTTGTTAGCATAAAAATAAATACATTTCATTTATTTTCAATTGGTTTTTATTTTCGTCTCTAATTTATTGAAATCAAATTAAATTTGTGTATACAATATTTTTTTCATAATCTAGGAAATAAAATTAATAACCTTTAATTTAATGGCTAGGTTTTATCCTATTATATTAAATAATTATTTTTTAAAAAATATTATTAGTCTTGCATGATATGCAAGCCATCGAGGAAAGTTAGACTTACCTATATGGAAATCCTAAATATTTTTTCCATCTATATAATGAGAAAAATTATTATTTTTGTAGCAAATTATAAGATGTGATTCTTCATAAAAAGAAATCATGGAATAAAAATTTAACATATTCTAATTGGAAAATATTGTAATGTCATGCAAAGTTTCATTATTCAAATATTATTAATGGTTACTCAATTTTAACATTATTGTTTTCACCAACAATACTATTGTTTTTACAAAGGTATATAATCCTAAAAACCAGAACATATATTGAAAATTATTACATTATTTTTTCTAAAAAAATTTATATATTAAATTGATTTTACTATTTAAAAATACAGAGTAAGGAAATGTATTGTTATAGTATGTGTTTTTAACACACAATACCATCTTTGATCCTCAACCACAAAAATTAATTTTTTAAAATATTTTTACTAATAATTCATTCCAAAAATAAAGAATAAATTATTATAAAAAATTAATCATTAGAATTTATAATATTTAATACATTTAATAAAATTATATTTATAGAAGTTAAATAATCTAATTTATTATTAATCTAGTAGATTTGATGGAAAGGAAAATTCTAATGAAAATATATTCATAGTAATATTTTTTTTATCAACAATGAAAATACAATTTAATACATGGAAATAAAATTAAATTGATAATAATATATTTGAACTAATGTTACATTTATTTCCATTTTCAACAATAATGTTAAATTTTAAATGTTTTGATATAAAATACAATTTTAATAAAAATGATTATTTTAACTACTCATCAAAAAATTAATCATCGTAGATGTTTTTAAAAAACTAACCATAATATGTTCTTAATGTGATTATTTAAAAAACTATATTTGTTTTTAAAAAATGTTTTATTATTGGTGAAATAATTAATTTTTAAATAAGATCTAGAAACTGGATGACACCGATTTTTAATGAAATAAAATATTTAATCCCAAACCACATTTATTCATATTCCAAAAATAAGATGAAAAATTTGAAGATTGATAAATGGTTTTATGGAATATATAATCTTTAAATTTCATTCAAATCATTCACCAATGTAAAAAAATATTAGTATGAAATTATTATTTTTCATAATGATTTATTGTAATTAATAATATTTATTTTAACTTCATATGATTTTCATTTTTAATTTTAATAAATTGATTACAAAATATAATATTTTTTAATTTTTAAAACATATTATTTTAATTATTTAGTTATTATTATTCATAACCTCAAATGCAACAACTATTTCATAATGATATACTTTATTAATTTTCATTTAGACTAAGGGTTGTATGTTCTCCTTGATATAAATGAAAATAAGTCTATAAAAAAAAATTATATAAGTGATACACTCTATACCCATTAAAAAATTTCATGTAAAATTATTTTATTGTGATTGAAACAATAAATAATTTCATTTTATCATAACTACGTTAGGTTCCCATATATGATCCTCAAATTGGTAGATTTATCAAAAAAACATTGACGAGGTGATTGGTCTTATTTCGTATCAGTTTCCCTCTACGACCTAGAATCCCAATCAGTTATTCCACATAAAGATAACTTTTTCTAGAGTTATGACCTCAAATATTTGTACATTTGAATGGCTAGGTCTTTAATTCCATGTGAGATATACATGGAAAACATTCTGAATAAGATATATGTTCTAAAAAAACCCCAAGCAATAAGCTATCATTCATAGTCAATAAGGTATCTCGAAGGTGAAAATATACATTGTTTATATCATCCATTAAATATGAACCTAATTAAATTATTTCATGAAAAACATTTCAGAAACATCCTCTCAGTAGCTTCAAACTCTATATCACATCGAAGTCTATAATCATATTAATTTTTTCCAACTTTTATAATCTATGACGTGTTGATAAATTGTTATAATTTTATCTTCCTTTACATATATAGTTTGGGTCTAGAAATAATTATTTCCCTAAATTCATATTAGTACGCAATTTTATATGCATTTATCCATAATGTGAATCATAAGTATCCAACATAATTATGAATCATTATATATTATTATAAAAACACACAACTAAAGGAATGTGTTGATCCCAAAAACCAATTGATATCAATAGAAATATATATCAAAATATACATTAGGTTTTTGATGTTTTTCTATTTCTGGTCATATAACTACGAATAATTTGAAATGATGAAATCCAACTATATATCATGATATCCCAGATGACGTAATTATATCTTCACGTGAAACCATAGATCCTGATTAAATATATTTGAATTTTGTAATCTATTTAACCTTACCACTTTCGTTAATCTATATCCTATAATGATGACCCCGAGAGAAATATCTATTGGTAGAAATTATGTGTGTTTTCTACATATAGTGATCGACTAGAATGAAATACTTTTTATGTAGTATATTTATTTTTGTGTGTCAAAAAAAATAAATTCCATGGTGTTTTCTTTCCATTTTCATTCTTTTATAGGTAACAGTAGTTACACCCCCTTTGTGTTTTGTCTCTCAACCATAAATTTTTGACATACCAAGCACTGAGATTCAAACATTGAAAAATTTCTTTTAATTTCATGGAAGTAGATGTACACTTTCATATCATTATACATCTTCATACATCCGGGTTGAATATATAAAGATATTATATGTTCATCATCTGAATGCTACATCAAATCAAGTGTAGAATGAACCCATTCATGGTTATTAAACCTTATCATTACATCAAGTTAATGGTTAAATCCATTTTATATCTCACCCTTATAATGAATCTATATATCTTATTTATGATCCTCTTCATTCATCACTTGGATAGATGTCTAAACAATTATTTCAGAAATATAATATTTATACCCAGCCATTAATATTTCAATATCCATATTTTTAAAATTCCTAAATATTTTATATTTTGTAAATCGCATCATATATTTGGTAGAATGATACTTTTAAATCAATTAATCAATAACCATGTTCAGTTTCTTAGTGTTGTAATGTATTGAGTAGTGATAGTCATCAATGAGAAACATCAATTTCTTTGGTGAATATTTTATTACATCTGATTGAAAATATAGTTTAAATTTATGTAGTAAATATATATATCACATCATTTACTATAATGAAAATATATTTAGATAATTAATAAGAAAATATTTTTGAAAACTCCAAATCATGAGTTGTGTAAATTTTCGTTTGATCTGTAAATTTTCATGAGACATAAGCTTATCACAATATCATTTTGAGTGATAACACATCCCAATTCTACCATTGATTCATCACAATTGTATAAAAAAAATTATCCACTATAACGTATTATTAGAACATGTCCTAGAAAAACTATATATTTAGTTCCATGAAATATTATTCCTATTCATATGTCCAACAAATATTGGATTCCTTCTAAGTTAACATGGTGAGTGGATACGGAATTCATGAGAAATTCTCTTCCAATACATAATAATATCCAGCAAGACCATGAAAAATAAGGATTTTAGTCACAATTTTTTGCCAACATAATATTCAGTTACATCTATCTTTGATTTATCTATAAAATACACTATGTTGAATATATATGACAAAAATGTGAAACATTTTATTGGTTATATTATGCATGGTAAGTTTATTCAACTAAATTATTCATCATATGGGTCTTTATAAAAATTCTAAAGTAATATTCAGGTATATCCATTCATTATGAATGTATAAGAATATCACTTATAATGGCTACCATAAACAGATCAGCGTAATCTTTAATGACCCTATTCATTAAAAATATGAAGAATGTTAGGGAATTTTTAATAAAAAATGTAATCATTATATCTTCATAGTGTCCACACCTTGTATGAAATTTTATACATGGTATATCCTACTTATTCTCCCTCAATTGATGATATTTATAAAAAAGATTAATGTTGGGGAAATATTTATCACAGTATTGTTGATCAAAAAAATTATTAATATTGTGAAGTAGATATTGATCATGACTGTGATGTTTTTATATTATCAATGATCAATTATGAGTCTCATCGAACAATCATTCTTTAAAAAAATAATAACTTCACCCCCAGGGGACCCTCATGGATGAATTAATAATTTTTCAATTTCCTTATATAGTTTATGTTTCAATTCTTATATATAATTAAAAGTGATCATATAAGAATCCATTGAAATAGTTATAGAACCAGTTATGAGTTTTATTGAGATCTAAATTTTCAATTTAGTGAAACACTGGGACTTTATGAAAAGATATAAATTAATCTCAAAAAATCCAAAAATATTAAAATTTAATTTTCTCCCCAACCAACTAATATAAAAAACACCATTTAATCATAATAACTACCCATTATATTGATATTATTTCCATTATAATTTTAAATTTATCATCAAATTGATGGATAATCATAGGTTTTTTTTGAATATCAGACATAAATGTTCATAAATAGATATTTTTTTGTGATTTTAATGCAGAATCTAACATATTCCAATGAGAACATAAAATTAAACTAGAGGGATAATAATAATTGTTTATGAATTATATTAAAATAAACATCAACAAAATAATAAACAAATATATTAGATGTGATCACTATACCATTTTAATGTTTCATTATTATGTCAACATCTAATTATAGCGGTGTTATTTTATACGATAGAACATTCATCAAATATAATGGAGTGGGTAGTTTAATAATCAAATAATACTTTAAAGTTATGTATTGGATGAAAATTTTACATTTCACCATGTTGTAGTAATATTGAAATAATGTTGTAGATGCTCAATATACAAGAGGGGGTGAATTGTACACATTAAAAATTTCATTAGACAAGGAAAAAAATATAATTTTAACAATGTTAAACTAAGAAAATTCACAACACCTCTACCTCTAATTGGAAAACTGGAACTAAAGGTTAAAATATGAGATTATACATTAAAGCATATAGAATCTAAACTAATCAGAGTACAAGTTTAAGGAAATATACGAAGGTTATAATTTCCTTATAATACAAAAGTGTAGCGGAAAAACGATTATTAAAATTATAAGTAACAAGATATAAATATTTTAAGCCAATGATAAGGGTATCCAACAACCTTGGATAAAGGTCCGTTGATTTATATTTTCAAGCAAGTCTATCTTACCCACACTAGGGTAAGACCTCGATACGAAGATCTGTGTCTTTGTCTTGCTATCCCCACAAGCCCTCAAAACCATGGTAGTTGGAACCTCTGTATTACTCAGCAAGGAAGCCATGGAACTTCAAGGTAGTCGGCACCTCTGTCTTCCTATCCCCGGAAGCCCTTGAATGTAATCACCGACATTCGGAGTCGCACAAAGCAATCTGAACAAGCGGTTCAGTACCCACAATGCATGATACGATTCTCTCTCTAGAAATCACATTAACAGTGTGTGGTCTCTAGATCAATCAACTTCATTCATGAGCTCTTTAAAATGAGCTCCTATTTATAGGAAAATTTCAAATGGTCGGCACCCTCCTCCCAAGGTCATATTTTCCATGAATTTCGGAGGGACCTATACACGTGTAACTCAATCAACAGTTAATTAGAAACAGAATATATGACAACGTTTAATAATAAATCATGTATAACTGAATTCATGACATCGTTTTGAAATAGAGCAAAAGTAAGTAAGAGCTATATAAAATTTCAGAGTTCATGTAAATTAAATGTTCGGATTCTAACCAAAGTGAAATTCGGAGACTATGTTAAGAAAATATTTTATTCATTTTAATAGGAATTCGGAGTCTGGTTTCACCAGAGATTGGAATCTGAACATATTGAGTTCAAAGTCGAATTAGTAAAAGTTCGGAGTCGAACTATTTAAGAGTTCAGAGTCGAACATCATAAGAGTTTGGGGTTGAACTACTTAAGAGTTCAGAGTCGAACTACTTAAAAGTTCGGAGTCGAACTTTATAAGAATTCGGAGTCGAACTACTTAAGAGTTCAAAGTCGAACTTTATAAGAGTTTGGAGTCGAGCACTATAAGAGTTCAGATTTGAACTACTTAAGAGTTCAGAGTTGTACGACTTAAGAGTTCGGAGTCGAACTAATTAAAAGTTCGGAGTCGAACTTTATAAGAGTTTGGAGTCGAACTACTTAATATTTCGAAGTCAAACTTTATAAGATTTCGGAGTCGAACTGTATAAGAGTTTGGAGTCGAACTACTTAAGAGTTTGGAGTCTAACTACTTAAGAGTTCGTAGTCCAACTCATGAAAGTTTGTATCCATAATTTGGAGTGGAACTTCATTATAGTTCACAACCAGAATTCGGATCCTTGAAATAGAATACTCCAATACTTGTCATTATATGATTCCGAGATTTTGGTTATGAATCCGGTTTTTTTACTTAAGAAAAATATTGCTATGTATAAGAGATTATAGGTTAGGGTAAATTTCTTTATGGAAGAAAATTTTCCTTATGTAGGTAAAACATAAATTTTCTTAAGTATAAGGTGTTTGTGATTTTCAAAACAATAAGGAATGGAAAAGTCATAAGGAAAACCTTATTGACTCCACAGTTGTTATTATAAACCATACCATAAATATTGATATAATGAGATTTTCCATTGAATATCGTGTTAAGAGGCTGTTGGAATAAAAAATATTCATTGAAATTTATATTCTAAATTATGGTAGAATAATTCCCATAATACATTTATATAAAGCACTGGAGTGTGTATGTTGTATTATTTGAGCCTTCACTTGATATGGATCATTAGTTTACTTCTTACCATGACATTGGCACTTATTTTCTTAGTCTAAATATTTTCCCCAAATAAAAAATTTACTAGTCCCATTAAGATAATTTTCTCAATGTTTTCATACAAACATTTTTAATGAAGGAATCGCCATATTATTATCTTCTTTTTTTTCAAGTTCCATTTGATTTTCTTATTTCTTATTTTATCAAAATGATGAGATTAATGGGCGACGTTTGTCTCAAGATCCACATAGATAGCACATAGAATGACTTATTAAAAGAACCTAATGTCACTAATGATAATTCTTATTGAATAATTTTCCTAAGTCGCTAATTATGTGATAAAACATTCATTTAGGTTGGATGATAATTCAAAATTCAAATAGTATAATTCTAGTAAATGTTTCCTTACAAGTACAAAAAGAGTCATTATGCTTCTTCTTTATATCAATGAATTCCTTTTCTATTTGCATATGAATAATATGAGGAAAAAAATACTGAAAAATAATATATTAAATGCATCCCCCTCTATAGAGTGTATTTATTCATATTGTATCATATTCATAATAAGATTCCATCATTTATCTTCTCTACTTTCAGTATGATTGATCTGGAAAATAATTTTTTTCATTCACTAAAAAATGAGGAACATAAAAAATTGATTCTATTGAACTAAATTTTTAATACGTAACTAATGGATAAAGAATCCAAATAAAATAATTTCACCTTTTCCTTATTAATTACTCAATAAAATAGTTTTCCTTTAATATTTCATTTATATGTTTAGTGTGATTCATATATTAACAATGATGTATAGTCATAGAAAATATATATTTCATTCCATATGCAATAAATAAATATCATCTCAGTGGGAATATGATTTCATTATCTATTCTATACACAATTATAATGATTAATTTGGGTTCTTCCCTTATAATAATACAAAAAACTATAGTGTGAGTAACAGTAATCACTGTGGAAAATAATATAGTCAGGAAAAATAATATATATAATATCTAAATAATGAAAAATTATATTAAATATATAAATCATTTGTATTTAACTTTGTCATCCACAGTTATCACTTATTTATATCATTTTTAATGAATAATAATAAAATTTCGAAATAACATGCCCATATCCATTGAGAGTGTAAAAATAGTTCTGTAGTAAGGAAACATTGTTGTTCCCCATGTGATGATCAATTCATTTACTAATGAATGTATTTTTTAGTTTTTCAACCTAGGTAAAAAGATTCTATAGCCAAATAAACATGTATAATCTAAAAAATTATTATCTACCCCACATTTCG
Source organism: Viscum album (assembly GCA_963277665.1). Classification (NCBI taxonomy): domain Eukaryota; kingdom Viridiplantae; phylum Streptophyta; class Magnoliopsida; order Santalales; family Viscaceae; genus Viscum; species Viscum album. The sequence continues at coordinate 798,878,474 of OY728145.1, read as the reverse complement.
TATATGTATATTAAGTAATATTAGATCAATATTCATTATATATTACAAATATCCTTTTTAGAATCATATATTTCCTGTGTATTTGGATTGGCATATTCATAGAAAACTTATTCCAAATTAAATTATATCATCTCCCATTATGTTCTTTATATCTTGAATCCTTATTAGAAATATCATATATAATTCCTTTATTCACAACCGTAAGAAAAAAACATAAAAAATGGTGATTTTAGATACTTAATAACGTTAAACTAGAAGATATTAACATATAATGATAATAAAGGTATGACAACATGAGAAATAAATTTAAAAACAATGCCCCACATTTTATAAGTCATTAAAATGATTCATGGGTTAATATTTATAGATCCTAAGACATGAGTTATAAATAAATCTACGAACCTAATACATGAAAACATAACGTTAGAATAAGACAAAGATTTTGGAATAAAAATAATCATATAAAACATTTCCTTGGTGGTAATGTATCACTCCCATGACTATCATCATAGATAGTGTCCATTAATGAACAAGGTTATCTCTCAATTATAGTTATATTTATATAATGATATATTAATCATTAACCACTGAGTTTTATATCTATATAATTTCAATACCACATGTCCCACAATGATAATCTTATACATATATTCTAAAATATAATAAAAAATAAATATATCATATCCAGTGGAATGAAAATTATTTTTATAAAATTTTATCATGTCATAAATCATTGAATAGAAATTGGCCACATAATCATTATACCAATTCATAATATAATAACACATGAAACATGGATGTGTCTCATTAAAATATCATTATCCTAATGAGAAACCATCCAAATATGGAATATATATTGAATCATTGGATGATATACAAAGTTTATCATTATTAGGATTAAAGGTATTGGTCATTGATTTATAGAAATACTATTAAAAGTTCATTGAAAAAATAGGCTAGAAAATATACATTCCATATTGAAAAGAAAATTTTAAAATATAATAATATACCAAATATTGATGAAAATATTATATGTTAAAATAACAATATTAATTTTTATTGTATTCTGTAAATCATTAACTGATCATGACTATATAAAATAATTTCAATTACATAAAAAATAAAACTAAGAATCCATCATAATTTTGATGAAATGTCTACTGTACCTTATTCAAAATAAGACAACGAGGTTCAATTAAAAATAATCATAAAAAACAACAAAAATTAAAATATTTCTTTAAAAACTCATATAATAATATTAAAAACATTCTTGAAAACAACTTTATGTAAAAATCAATATAGAAGAAAAGTATTCTTGACCCATGATATATCTTAAGATGGGTTTCCATAAAAACATTATCTCAGTCATTTGAGTTTATAAAGAGAGGAAAACTAAAATAACATATACTTTTTAGAAATAAAAATAGAATATTTTAATTAATGGGTTTAATGATTTATATTTGATAATATTTCATTATAAAAAAAACATAAATAACCCTGATAAACAATTAGATTGTAAGAAAAATATCATAGCACATTGGTAACACTTGGATTGTAAAACCTTTTATAGAAATACCCATATTTTGATATATTTATGAAATAAATTTATTATTAATATTTATAAAATATATTCATGGGAAATATATGGGTAAAACATAAAAATAGGTTATTTATATGATTTGTGTCACATGCAAAATAATCTGAGATGAAAGTCCATTAACTAAAGTCTTAAATTATAGTATGCATGTTATTACAAATTTTACAAAAAATATTGGTTTATTATACTATTATTTTAAATAATCATTTATACAATACAATATATTATTACTTATAAACCTTTTATCACTATTTTGTAATAATTTTTTATTTAATGATGTATTCTAAGTGATAATTATTACAGTCTTAATATATGTTGTGATTTTATAGTTTTGATCCTTTTACATTGATCACAGTTCCATAATAACCAAGATTCTTTTTATGATATAAAAGTTATATTTATTTGTGATAGGAATATTTATATTCATCTATTAAATTAAATATTAAAATGATTTACAACGTTAATAGATATGGTACGTCATATGTATTCATGAAAAATGCTTCCATTTTTCGATGAATTGAGTGAAATAAATGAATTAAATAATTCACCACTATAGAATAATTTTAATATATTCTATATCATATATATATATTCATAATATCTGAACATATTACAATTTTTGTTTAAATAAATTGAAAAACATATCACATCTTTTTTGGAGGATGTACTCCACTCATAATCTGTAACACCCGAGACTTTTATGTTATATAAATCATCAAAGGAATCTTTTTCTACACAACACTTGCTTGGCTTGCATTACACGCAATCGCGACCTTCCTCGATAGCTTGCGTCGTACGCAATACCGAGTTTCACTAAACAACAATATGCTATTAAAACTAGCCGTTATGAATAGTAATAACCACTTTTTGAAATTTTATAAATTTTATTTTTCAAAATGGACTTCATTTTTGGACTCAGAATATCGAAATTATCCTAGGGTGAAATTTTGGTATTTTTCTGAAAACTTTCAATTTTTGATGAATAGTGAAACCACTAAGTGGTAGGTTAAAAACTGAATTTTTGCATAAAACTTAATTTTACCGCTTCTGTGAATGGAATTTCAAAAATCCGAGAGACGCGGTTAATATCAAGGACTAAAATGTGGTTCAATGAGATGAAAATAATTTTTTGGTGAATAGTAACTTTTTACTATTTTTACCGCGGTTAATAGTAAATAGGGTAACTAAGGGTAACTATGATATTAATATTACCCTAACACATGTCCTAATTCTATTGGACAAGTGTAATTCGACCAAAAACAAACTTAGGAATAAAATATGACCATTTAGGCCCACTTGGATTAGATTAGGACATTTATTATTAATTTATTTAAAGAAGGGTTAAAATAGTTAAAATCAAAGTTTAATAAGTAAATAATTTTTAATATAGGGTTATACATAAGATAAATTCGATTGTAAATATTCATTAGAAAGCTAAAACGATTTCCTACATGATGGTATTTTATTTGTAATTTTTAGACATCAAATAATTTAATTTATTTATGACACAAAGATGATGCAGTAATTATCTTATTAATGAAATATTGACAAAATTGATAATATAAATACCAAAATAAATTTAATTTGAGACTTTTTATGAATTCCACTAATTTTCTAGGTTACTATGATATATTAGTATTGATTTAATCAACTTGGTTCGAACATATAATTCTGTTATGACTTTCACAAAAATCATATATCAAATAGTGTCAAAATTGACACAAAATAGTTTTTAAATCAAATATTATATTATTAATTGTTATTTTATTCCTAAAAATCTAAGGTTCGGCCAAATGTCTTAGATAAGGATATATATATTAATAATAAACAATTTGGGGTTCATTTGGCATGTTATAGTAAGTGTATTAACCATATAGTGAAAGCAAACAAAAAGACACGGTAAAAGTTAAATTAATTAACTTAGAGTTAAATCTAATTGATAAGGTTAAAATAATACCTTAAACTTGTCTAAATCCTATTGGTTGATAGGATTTCGACCCATACCCACTTTAGCTTCGAAATAAGACCCTTTGGAACCATTATAAACCGATTTTGACTTTAATATAAAATAATATTTTGAGATATTCCTAAGGTGCCCCTCTCCTCCCTTATAAAAGGGCACCTCCTCCCCCTCCTCCTCACACCAATTTGAGGACTCAAGCTCGGCCAACCCCTGCCATTTTCCCTTCTCCACTTCCCTAGAATAATCCTAGAGGTCCTGGTCTTCTCCAAAGACCAATCTTAGTTCCTTAAGTGGAGGATTCAAAAAGGCGTTCCAAAGAAGAGGTAATATCCATTACCGATCTTTTCAATTTCTTTCTTATTCAACTTCTTCTTCTTTAGTTGTTTCATGATAAAGTAATAACATCAGTATTACTTACATACTGATATGTTATTATAAATATGAAACAACCCTAATTCACCTTCTATCCATCCTACGGAAAAATGAAATCACCACGCGTGCGTACGTACGGAATACCGTCTCCACACCGTGGTGTAATCTATTTTCCACCATCACCTTACAAGGATGGGTATAATGGTGTAATGAGTAACTAAATATGATTATTATGAAGTAATATTGATACTGAAATAATATATATATACTCCAATACAATTCCACGATCATAGGAACGATATCATCACTCGTGCGTACGTACGGAATACCGTCTCCACGATGTGATGCGACTCGTTCTACATGATCTTCATTTCATAATGATTTTATAAATGAATTGAATGAATGAATATGGTATATAATACACTAATACCATTCTGGAAATGAATTATCTATAACCTAAAGATAAGAATAAGAATTTATTCGACAAAACACGCATAAGAACAAAAAGTTATAAAGACCCGAGTAACAAGTAACAATGAAATATTACTAACAAGAAGCTAATAATATGACCATATATGATATAATATAAATATGTATGATTCTGGAATAAGTCAATAACATTATTTAAACCATTATACAGGAGCTTCGGACACGAACAAAGCAAATCGGACCTAAGGTAAGGGAAATATCACAATCTCATTTTTATCCGAGATTGTTTATTCGTAAGTATTTACTGGGGTGTATTTTATCATCCACATCCATGTTCCCTCAATATGTAATATTGTTTCCATCCACTTGAAATAGTTTAAATCCAATTTTACCCTTAGTTGAGTTTTTAGTAAAGAATATGAAAGGAATCTTTTGTCGTTTTTCCGTACGAGGTACTTTTTGACTTTTCTGACAAAAGTACGAAGAATGTTTTTTTTAACTTATACGGCATGAATGGATTTTTAAAACATTACTTAAAAGAAGCTTCCTTTACAAGTTTTCAAGTTTATTTTTAATCAACTTCTTTTATTTTAAATTTGTATGACATGTTATGAAAGGAAAAATGTTTTTGAAGAAGAAAGGATATTTTCCTCAAGAATTCAATTCAAGTGTTTTATCAAAATTATTTTTCATCTAAGATAATAAAGGGTTCTGTTTCTATCCATATTTTTACATTGGTTTGACTATGTTGTGGTGGAATTATGTTTATGAATTTCTTTATCATATATGAATTGATTTATGATGTCATGATGTTTCAAGAATCCCATTTCTGTTATATGTGTTATGCGATGATGTATGTTTTATGATTATGTGGCACACATAAGAAAGGATTCATTATAATATGGGTGGGACCTATATCTCCCTCCAATGCATTGGGTAATGATTTTATATCTCATGAGATAGACATGGCTGGAACGGAAGGTTATTTCGGTTCAGTGATACAGGACTGAAACGAGGAGTGAACTCGGTTCAGAAAGGGACTTTGTCCACTAAGATAGTCTTGGCAATGAGTCATGACTAACAAGAAATGATTTTCCATGATTATGTGTGCATGCCACAAAGATTCAAGTTTTATGTTATGATTATGGGGATCTCATTTTCACTTCTATGATTTATTCCATGTTAAGATATTATGATCTCTTTTGCAGGTTTTAATTTTCAAAAAGATATGATATGATTTTTATTTCCTTTATTTGCCCTTGCTGAGCATTTGAGCTCACCCTTTTATGTTTTCTTTTCCCCAGGTCAGGAAGATGGATATTAAGTAGAATATGCTAAAAGGGACCCTAGATATGATGAAATAAATGGGAGACACTGTAGAAGATTTATGAACCAGTTGTTTATGTTTCCCCAGTTTCTAAAGACACTATACCGATACGGTCCTTTGTGGTTTTGTCATATGTTGTAATAAGAGTGCTTCAATTTTGAAGTATTAACAATGTATGTAAAGTGTGGGTCGTTATAGTTGGTATCAGAGGAAAAGGAGGTAGGAATGTATCCGATCCTTGGGAACTCTCACATGTGAGCGTTGGACGAAGCATGGCTCTCCGCCCAAGGGCTTCATGAGGAAATGGCTGCCACTGGGGATGGTGGTGTGTCCCGCCCAGGGGGTGTAGCCGCCCATGGAGTGCCCTGATAGGTATCAATTGTAGTCCACTGGAAGTAATTCTAGACCGCTATAGTTGGTATCAGAGGAAAGGTATAGTCAACCTTTGGAAACTAGGATGTGAAAGCCTTAGTAAGAACCCTAAGGATAAGTCTAAGCATAGAACACAATCTTAGAAATGGCCATGAATAACCTAGGATAAGACCATAAGCATGAAAATTTTATTCTTGAATTATGTGGTTTCCTATTATAATTAGTGTTGCTCACACTATTCTTCTTGGTTTTAGTCAATGGCTGGAACCCGAAGGAACCGTGTTAATGCGGAATGCGATGGGCAATGCAATGATTGTCCCCCTGAGCAACCAAACGATATGGGAGCTGGAATGCAAAATCTTGTAGCCATGCTCACACAACTTTCTCAAGCTATGAATCATGCAGGATTTCCAAACGAACAAAGGAGGGAGCAACATTCTGTTGAATCCTTCATGAGGCAGCGTCCACCATCTTTCAGCGGGTCTACTGATCCATTAGTTGCTGAACAATGGATTAGTACTACTGAAAAGATATTTTCAGTTCTTCAATGTTCTGAGCATGATAAAGTCATCCTAGCAGTGTATCGTTTGGAAGGAGATGCTGATCAATGGTGGAATCTTGTTAAGAATACAAGGCAAAGGGATGAAATTGAGTCTATGGAATGGGACGAGTTCAAGAACTTATTTTTCAATAAGTAATTCCATCGTATTCTCCGAACAAAGATGGAGAAAGAGTTCCTTGAACTGAAGCAAAGGGATGATGAATCTGTTGGTACCTATGAAGCAAATTTTACCAGACTTGCAAGGTACGCTTCTGGTATTATTATCCAACCTGAGAGTAAGATCGATCGATTCTTTAGTGGCTTAAAACCAAGTCTTCGAAGGGCGTTAGCCATAAGGGACTTCAATAGCTACGAGGAAATCGTTCGATGTGCTCTCAAAGTCGAGATGGAGATTGGAGTAACCCATCAGTCACATGGGTTTGATAAGAAGAGGAAGATGGAATTCAAAGAAAAATCTAAAGAGCACACGGAAAAGAAGATGAACTTTCCCTTATGCTCAAAGTGTGGAAAGAAACATGGAGGGAGTTGTCTTAAAGGGACAAGTAAATGTTTTAAATGTGGAAAGGAAGGTCATCGGGCATTTGAATGCCGTGATAATGGGAAGAAGATGTCTAATGATGCAAACAAAGGAAGGGATACACAGAATGAACCTGCTACACTTCAATGTTTCAAGTGCAAGGAAATGGGGCATTATGCCAATCAATGCCCAAATCCAAGGGTTGATGATGATGGTCGACGTCAACAAACTCTTAAGGCTAAAGAAAAAGGAAAGTCACATGCAATTTCTATCAGCGATGTGGAGTACGATAACGATGTGGTGAAAGGTACACTTACCATCCACTCTAAAGTAGCAAATGTTTTATTTGATTCTGGATCCACCCACTCTTTTATTTCTGAAAAATTTTCTAAGGGTATCACCGTATTACCTCAACAATTAGATGTTGAGTTAGCTGTGACAACACCTAATGGCACATCAATCGCATCAGAAGTTTATAATTCTTCTCCGATCGAAGTTTGTGGGAAAGTGCTTCCTGCAAATCTTGTGATCCTTCCTTTAGTGGAATTTGATGTGATTCTTGGCATGGATTGGCTTTCTCTACATGGATCTCATATCAATTGCCAAAGAAGGGAAGTAACATTTCATATTCCAGATCAACCTACGATCGTCTATCAATGCAAGGATGAACATAACCTTCCAGTGGAAATTTCTTCCATCTTATGGGTATTGATTCCACTAAATGAAGGTTATTTATCTCAAATGGTTGGTGAGAAACTCACGATTAAGAATATGCCCATTGTACGGGAGTTTGATGATGTCTTTCCGGAGGAATTTCCGGGTCTTCCACCAAATCATGAAGTTGAGTTTTCAATAGAACTCGTACCGGGTGCTTTTCCTATTTCAAAGACACCTTATAGAATGGCCCCAATTGAGTTGCAGGAATTGAAGAAGCAACTCCAAGAGAATCTTGATAAGGGATTCATACGCCCTAGTGCGTCACCTTGGGGAGCACCTGTTCTATTTGTTAAGAAGAAAGATGGATCAATGAGACTCTGCATTGATTATCGAGAACTTAACAAGATCACTATCAAGAACAAATATCCTCTCCCACGCATTGATGACTTATTTGACCAACTACGCGGAGCTCAATACTTTTCCAAGATTGATCTTCGTTCAAGGTATCATCAATTAAGGGTCAAAAGGGAGGATATACCAAAGACGGCTTTCCGTACAAGGTATGGACACTATGAATTTATAGTGATGCCATTTGGTCTTACTAATGCCCCTGCTATCTTCATGGATCTAATGAATAGAGTCTTTAGAGACTATCTTGATCAATTTGTGGTAGTCTTTATAGACGATATTCTTGTCTATTCAAAGAGCAAGGAAGAGCATGAAGATCACTTGAGAATTATATTGAAGACCCTGAGAAAAGAGAAGCTTTATGCCAAATTTACCAAGTGTGAATTTTGGCTTCAAAAAGTTGCATTTTTGGGTCATATAATCTCAAAATAGGGGATATCTATGGATCCAGCAAAAACAGAGGTTATCGAAAGATGGTCAAGACCAACAACAGTAACTGAGATCCGAAGTTTTCTTGGTTTGGCTGGATATTATCGACGTTTTGTAAAAGATTTTTCACGATTATCTAATCCACTCACCAAGTTGACTCGGAAAGGAGTTAAGTTTGTCTGGACAGAGGAATGTGAAGAGAATTTCAAGGAGTTGAAAAGAAGGTTATCCAGTGCACCTGTGCTCACACTGCCTTGTAGTGGAGAAAGGTTTGTGATCTACAGTGATGCATCCAAGAAGGGATTGGGGTGTGTTCTTATGCAAAATGATATGGTGATAGCTTATGCCTCACGACAGTTGAAAATCCATGAGCAAAATTACCCAACACATGATTTGGAGTTGGCTGCGGTAATCTTTGCATTAAAGATTTGGAGGCATTACCTTTATGGTGAAAGGTGTGATATTTATACTGATCATAGAAGTTTAAAGTATATTTTCACACAAAAGGAGCTGAATATGCGCCAACGAAGATGGTTGGAGCTGATTAAGGATTATGACTGCTCAATCCATTACCACCCTGGGAAAGCAAACAAGGTGGCAGATGCATTAAGTCGACAAGACCATGCTAGTTTATCCATGATGAGGATCACAAAAGATCCAATATTTATGGATTTACAAAGGATGGATCTTGGAATTATAATGGAAGGGGAAAAATCTTATCTTTCTCAAATGAATGTTCAACCATCTATACATGTGAAGATTAAAGAGGCACAGAAAGAAGATGTCGAGTTACAAAAGAAGGTGAGAAATGTTCCTGAATTCAACCTTGATTGTGATGGGATAATAAAGTTCAGGAATCGGGTTTGTGTTCCTCCCATCCCCGAATTAAAGAAAGAGCTGTTGGATGAGGCTCATAGTTCTTCATTCTCTATTCATCCTGGAAGCACGAAGATGTATAGGGACCTGAAAGAGTACTTCTGGTGGGATGGCATGAAAAGAGATGTTGTTGAATATGTCTCTCGATGCTTGGTTTGTCAACAAGTTAAAGCTGAGAGACAGAAGTCTAAGGGGATGTTACAACCATTACCCATACCTGAATGGAAATGGGAAAACATCACTATGGACTTTGTCACAGGACTTCCTAAAACATCCAAAGGCAATAATGCTATCTGGGTCATAGTTGATCGTCTTACAAAGTCTGCACACTTCATTGATATTAGAGAGGATTTCTCTCTAGATCAGCTTGCCAGGATATATGTAAAGGAAGTGGTAAGATTGCATGGAGTACCACTTTCTATTATATCTGATCGAGATCCGAGATTTACCTCGAAGTTCTGGCGAAGTCTTCAGCATACTCTGGATACAGAGTTGAGTTTCAGCACTGCTTATCATCCCCAGACAGACGGTCAGTCTGAGAGAACAATTCAAACCCTAGAAGATATGTTGAGAGCTTGCTCTATGGATTTCAAAGGAGGTTGGGATCAACACCTACCTTTGGTGAAATTTTCTTATAATAATAGCTTTCACTCCAGTATTCAGATGGCTCCTTATGAAGCTCTCTATGGAAAGAAATGCAGGACTCCAACTTGCTGGGATGAAGTTGGGGAAAGAAAGCTATTAGGACCTGATCTCGTTGATGAAATGGCAGAAAAGGTCAGATCTATTCAACAACACATAAGAGCAGCTCAGAGTCGACAGAAAAGTTATGCCGACAACCGAAGAAAAGACCTAGAGTTTGAAGTGGGTGATAAAGTGTTCTTACGAATATCTCCCTGGAAGAGGGTTATGAGATTTGGAAAGAAGGGGAAGTTGAGCCCCAGATATATCGGTCCTTTTGAAATACTGGATCGTGTTGGGAAGGTAGCTTACCGATTGGCGCTTCCACCGAATCTCTCTCAAGTTCACCATGTGTTCCATGTATCTCTCCTGAGAAAGTACATACCAGATCCTTCACATGTACTCAGCTCAGAAGTTGTACCGCTGGAGGAAGATCTTTCTTATGAAGAACAGCCGATAGAGATTCTGGATCGTAGCGAAAAAGTCCTACGAAACAAGACCACTCGCTTGGTGAAAGTTTTATGGATAAACCACCAACTTGAAGAAGCTACATGGGAGCTTGAGGATATGATGAGGGAGAAGTATCCTCATTTGTTTGTTGCAAAGTGACGAATTTCGAGGGCGAAATTCTTTTTAAGGGGGGTAGAATGTAACACCCGAGACTTTTATGTTATATAAATCATCAAAGGAATCTTTTTCTACACAACACTTGCTTGGCTTGCTTTACATGCAATCGCGACCTTCCTCGATAGCTTGCGTCGTACGCAATACCGAGTTTCACTAAACAACAATATGCTATTAAAACTAGCCGTTATGAATAGTAATAACCACTTTTTGAAATTTTATAAATTTTATTTTTCAATATGGACTTCATTTTTGGACTCATAATATCGAAATTATCCTAGGGTGAAATTTTGGTATTTTTCTGAAAACTTTCAATTTTTGATTAATAGTGAAACCACTAAGTGGTAGGTTAAAAACTGAATTTTTGCATAAAACTTAATTTTACCGCTTCTGTGAATGGAATTTCAAAAATCCGAGAGACACGGTTAATATCAAGGACTAAAATGTGGTTCAATGAGATGAAAATAATTTTTTGGTGAATAGTAACTTTTTACTATTTTTACCGCGGTTAATAGTAAATAGGGTAACTAAGGGTAAATATGATATTAATATTACCCTAACACATGTCCTAATTCTATTGGACAAGTGTAATTAGACCAAAAACAAACTTAGGAATAAAATATGACCATTTAGGCCCACTTGGATTAGATTAGGACATTTATTATTAATTTATTTAAAGAAGGGTTAAAATAGTTAAAATCAAAGTTTAATAAGTAAATCATTTTTAATATAGGGTTATACATAAGATAAATTCGATTGTAAATATTCATTAGAAAGCTAAAACGATTTCCTACATGATGGTATTTTATTTTTAATTTTTAGACATCAAATAATTTAATTTATTTATGACACAAATATGATGCAGTAATTATCTTATTAATGAAATATTGACAAAATTGATAATATAAATACCAAAATAAATGTAATTTGAGACTTTTTATGAATTCCACTAATTTTCTAGGTTACTATGATATATTAGTATTGATTTAATCAACTTGGTTCGAACATATAATTCTGTTATGACTTTCACAAAAATCATATATCAAATAGTGTCAAAATTGACACAAAATAGTTTTTAAATCAAATATTATATTATTAATTGTTATTTTATTCCTAAAAATCTAAGGTTCGGCCAAATGACTTATATAAGGATATATATATTAATAATAAACAATTTGGGGTTCATTTGGCATGTTATAGTAAGTGTATTAACCATATAGTGAAAGAAAACAAAAAGACACGGTAAAAGTTAAATTAATTAACTTAGAGTTAAATCTAATTGATAAGGTTAAAATAATACCCTAAACTTGTCTAAATCCTATTGGTTGATAGGATTTCGACCCATACCCACTTTAGCTTCGAAATAAGACCCTTTGGAACCATTATAAACCGATTTTGACTTTAATATAAAATAATATTTTGAGATATTCCTAAGGTGCCCCTCTCCTCCCTTATAAAAGGGCACCTCCTCCCCCTCCTCCTCACACCAATTTGAGCACTCAAGCTCGGCCAACCCCTGCCATTTTCCCTTCTCCACTTCCCTAGAATAATCCTAGAGGTCCTGGTCTTCTCCAAAGACCAATCTTAGTTCCTTAAGTGGAGGATTCAAAAAGGCGTTCCAAAGAAGAGGTAATATCCATTACCGATCTTTTCAATTTCATTCTTCTTCAACTTCTTCTTCTTTAGTTGTTTCATGATAAAGTAATAACATCAGTATTACTTACATACTGATATGTTATTATAAATATGAAACAACCCTAATTCACCTTCTATCCATCCTACGGAAAAATGAAATCACCACGCGTGCGTACGTACGGAATACCGTCTCCACGCCGTGGTGTAATCTATTTTCCACCATCACCTTACAAGGATGGGTATAATGGTGTAATGAGTAACTACATATGATTATTATGAAGTAATATTGATACTGAAATAATATATATATACTCTAATACAATTCCACGATCATAGGAACGATATCATCACTCGTGCATACGTACGGAATACCGTCTCCACGATGTGATGCGACTCGTTCTACATGATCTTCATTTCATAATGATTTTATAAATGAATTGAATGAATGAATATGGTATATAATACACTAATACCATTCTGGAAATGAATTATCTATAACCTAAAGATAAGAATAAGAATTTATTCGACAAAACACGCATAAGAACAAAAAGTTATAAAGACCCGAGTAACAAGTAACAATGAAATATTACTAACAAGAAGCTAATAATATGACCATATATGATATCATATAAATATGTATGATTCTGGAATAAGTCAATAACATTATTTAAACCATTATACAGGAGCTTCGGACACGAACAAAGCAAATCGGACCTAAGGTAAGGGAAATATCACAATCTCATTTTTATCCGAGATTGTTTATTCGTAAGTATTTACTGGGGTGTATTTTATCATCCACATCCATGTTCCCTCAATATGTAATATTGTTTCCATCCACTTGAAATAGTTTAAATCCAATTTTACCCTTAGGTGAGTTTTTAGTAAAGAATATGAAAGGAATCTTTTGTCGTTTTTCCGTACGAGGTACTTTTTGACTTTTCTGACAAAAGTACGAAGAATGTTTTTTTTAACTTATACGGCATGAATGGATTTTTAAAACATTACTTCAAAGAAGCTTCCTTTACAAGTTTTCAAGTTTATTTTTAATCAAATTCTTTTATTTTAAAGTTGTATGACATGTTATGAAAGGAAAAATGTTTTTGAAGAAGAAAGGATATTTTCCTCAAGAATTCAATTCAAGTGTTTTATCAAAATTATTTTTCATCTAAGATAATAAAGGGTTCTGTTTCTATCCATATTTTTACATTGGTTTGACTATGTTGTGGTGGAATTATGTTTATGAATTCCTTTATCATATATGAATTGATTTATGATGTCATGATGTTTCAAGAATCCCATTTCTGTTATATGTGTTATGCGATGATGTATGTTTTATGATTATGTGGCACACATAAGAAAGGATTCATTATAAGATGGGTGGGACCTATATCTCCCTCCAATGCATTGGGTAATGATTTTATATCTCATGAGATAGACATGGCTGGAACGGAAGGTTATTTCGGTTCAGTGATACAGGACTGAAACGAGGAGTGAACTCGGTTCAGAAAGGGACTTTGTCTACTAAGATAGTCTTGGCAATGAGTCATGACTAACAAGAAATGATTTTCCATGATTATGTGTGCATGCCACAAAGATTCAAGTTTTATGTTATGATTATGGGGATCTCATTTTCACTTCTATGATTTATTCCATGTTAAGATATTATGATCTCTTTTGCAGGTTTAAATTTTCAAAAAGATATGATATGATTTTTATTTCCTTTATTTGCCCTTGCTGAGCATTTGAGCTCACCCTTTTATGTTTTCTTTTCCCCAGGTCAGGAAGATGGATATTAAGTAGAATATGCTAAAAGGGACCCTAGATATGATGAAATAAATGGGAGACACTGTAGAAGATTTATGAACCTGTTGTTTATGTTTCCCCAGTTTCTAAAGACACTATACCTATACGGTCCTTTGTGGTTTTGTCATATGTTGTAATAAGAGTGCTTCAATTTTGAAGTATTAACAATGTATGTAAAGTGTGGGTCGTTATATAATCTCAGGCAACATTATTGTTTTCGTAATGATTTTAAATTAAGAAGATATATGAGATATTATCATTAAATAATTATAATAATTTTATAAATATCATATTTATATATATATATATATACATTAAATTTTTTACTTTCCCTTTCCATGATAGGAAGTGATGGAATGGAAATACATCAGTTTGTTATGTGGTAGTCTGCTGACCACATGATTGACCGTTTCACTTCTCATTTTATAGATTAGGATATGAATATTGTCTTTCAAAATAAAATAAAAATATATCAATATATGAATTGTAGTGTTTGTAATATTTCATAACAGATCAATAATATTTAATTGATGTAGAAGAAAAAATAAATAATGCTCGGTTATGTACAATACTTGTTATTTGGACAAAAACTATAAGGTTACACCCAAATTTCATCCAAGGATTGTTTTTCTAAAATTCTCAAGGAATTGTGGATGTAATTAATTAATGGAATATTTCTGGTATTGGTAAAAATATTCTATTTATTTTTTAAGAAAATAGTATATGTTTTACCAATATATAAGTGAGAAGGAGTTGCATTATTTAAAAAACCAAAAACTATTCATTAAAGAGATTTCAACCTCATGAAAGGGTCCACCAAAATGTATCAATATTATAATGGAGGTAATATATGGTCAAAAAACATCAAACACTAAAAAATTATTCTTTTTTGACCATTTTATTCCCCTTACATATAAGGTTACTTTTAGAGTTTCAGTTTCCACTATCATAACTAATTTTAGTTTACATGGTTAAATTATTATTTAATATTAAAAAATTTATCCCTATTAGATTATTTATACCCATTTTTTAGAATATAATATTATATTTTATGAAATTATAATCAAACGAGTTTTCAATATTGATTTTAACAGAATAAACTATAATATCAATACCCATGTTTTAACCTTAATAGTAGTTATTAATTTTTTTTTAATTTTTAAATTTCATTATGAACAAAATTTATTGTTTCATTCATAAATAATATTAATAATTATGATAAAAAATTTGGAATTTTTTTATCAAATTATATTAAATGAAGCATAATAATGGATGTTAAAATTAAACTCACAGATGTGACAAAGAATATTTTTTTCAATGAATAATTTTTCATGAGTATAAAAATATTTTATATCAATAATAAACATAAAAATGATTCCAAGAAACAATTTTTTTAAATAATAGTATTAAACTAATAGTTATTATAATTAAAATTAAAATAAATTTTATCTTTGTAAATTCATCAAATGAAAAGATTTATTTTCCAAAAATCAATATTTTCACTAATAATCATGAACTAAATCTATAAATAAAATTAAAAAAATCCATTCGAAGATAAATTAAAAATTTTACATTAAAAATGATGTTATTTAAAAAAAATTGAAATTTTTAAATTTAAAATATGTACCCAAAAGGGATGAAACTGATATTTATAAAAATGAAATTTATACGCATAAAACATGATTTACTCATATCCCCTTCTTATAAAACAAATATTAGTTGTTTGATAAAAATATTTCATGAATGTTGGATAATTAATATTTGATTCAATAACTCTGATATAGTGAAAATTATAATTTATTAGGATGAAACTAAATTGTGTGCATATAATCATTTTTGCAGAAACCTATTTCGTTGACATTAATTTTTTTTAATTTCATCAAAATAAAAAGACATAAAAGTATCTTATTTTATACATGTGTAAACCATATAATTTTAATAATTTGTTTACCCTTATTAATACCCACTAATTTAATTTCAGGGTTATAATGGTATTCTATATTTAGGTCCATTAAAACTCGGGGTTGTGTGTATTGTAATATATCATGGAAAGAAAAAAAATTATAAATGGTTTTCCATATAATATAGTTTTATACAGTTTTAATGCATTATGGGAGAAAAAAGATATAATGAATTATTGGAAACATTTAATGGTACAGTAATATTGAACTTTTGTATGGCTTAAGAAATGAGTTTTCCAATAAATTTGAGATGTATTATTCAAAATCATTGGAATAATATGATATAGAGTGTAACGCCCCCGAACTGGGTGCCACGCAACGGGTGCCCCGAGCCTGGTTCGCCACATAAACTCAAGCACATTTCCCCAAACGCCAGAGGCTACCGATTAGCAGCGAGGGCCCAAGTCTGATAGTGGGGAAACTATGCCCTCATTTGTCAAAGTGTAGCGCAGCGGAATACCAAAATAAACAAACAACAACCAGAGGAAGCAGTAAACATACACAACAAAAATAACTACAGCAGTGGATATAAACAACAATATATAAGTGATGATGCTACATGTTTCATGTTCTATGAAAATAGCCAGAACATGTTAGACATCAATACAGTACTGCAGAAAATAGAGTACAACAAATCAAGCAAAACAGCTAGCAATGGCATCGCGAGCCTAGGCTCAGTCCCATGCCCTCATACTCCTCAGCAACAATCAAGTACCTGTATAGAGAATCTTGCCCCTATCTACACCTACAACAACGTAATCTGTTTGGGCCGAAAAGTGTGACCCAAATAGGGTGTGAGAAATATATCTCAGTAGGCACCCACCAAAGGCCCGTGTCCAACTGCGTGTAAGCATGCAAAAATAGTGTGCAGTAGTAAATTGAAATAAAGTATGCAGTACTCAAAAGTCACTAATTACCAGTTATATTTCCATTTCATTATCCATTTAATCCATTTAAATATTAGAAACCACCACAGTGCATTTCTAGGTAAACAGTCCACGTCCTCAGACAAAAAAAACCTTACCCTTTGGTAGGAAGAATCCAACCTGCTGCTATAGACCTCAGGCATAACAGAAATTTCCCTCAGGCATAGAAAATGTTGCCCTCAGGCACAGAAGTCAAGCCCTCAGGCATGAATGGTTTCCCTCAGGCGAAATACTGCAGCCCTCGGGCTAAATAGTGCAGTTCCCTCAGGCTAATCACAACAATGCCCTCAGGATAAATACAAAAACACCCTCATGCTAAACAAGTAACCAGGAAATGCCCAACAGGTAAACAAGAAGTAACAAGAAATTCCTCTCAAGGAAATTCTACGATTACTACATTAAAGGCATACCCTCAGTTATCCTGGCCAAACGGCTAAACAGAGGAACACACCCCGGGGGTGGTTCCGGATCCATGCAATGATCCCAACCATCATTTTATTATCACAATTAAATACCCAATCAAGTCCAGGTATTAAATATAGCAAAAACCTCAGCCTCACGACACCCGAACATGGGTTCGTGGAACAAAAATGCACAAAAATGCACGACAGTTGGAAAATGAACACGAAGCAACCTAACTTATATGCCAACGAACGCTATACCCGAACTCTGACTCCAGAAACGCCCAAGAATGGCGTAGATCAGAAGAAGAACAAAACTCATTCAAATGTAAATAACTTACTTTAGGAGAAGAATTGGCAAGAATGGTACCAGGAGGGGAGAGGGCTTACCCGTGCGGTTCCAACGAAATCGCCTGAAGCCGAATCAAATTCCCTACGAACGCCTGGTGGGCCTTCAATGATCTGGCCTCCTCATTTGACTCCAAAATGGGTCAAATGCCTCCTCTGCCAAATGAGGAGGCTACTTCCTGTTTTAAGCTGGAAAAACAATATACACGGTGTGTACTTCTGAGTACACGGCTTGTACTCCTTTCATTTAACTGTTCATTTGGCGGCACCGCCACACTGTTCATCCGTCGACCTGAGTACACGACGTGTACTATCGTCCAGTTGGTGGCGACTCCACCACCTTACTATTCAAGCCTGTTGACTAACTACACGGTGTGTAAGGAACCACTACATGGAATGTAGTCGGTTCCTACACCCTTCGTCGTCGGTATGGCTACATGTCCCGTGTACTCATCCCAACATGGCCAAAAGTACACGACGTGTGGACAAAGTACATGGCGTGTAGTTCCAAAATTTAGGATTTTTCCCCATTTTCCATATTTTCTCAAAAACACATAAGGAAAAAGGAAAAGAAGAAGCCCATACCTCTTAAATAAGAACTGGGTTCTTACAAACTTCCCCCCTTATAGAAATTTGTCCCTGAATTTCCCTTCCAATGGTGGTGAAGAATAAGCTCAGAACAACTCTGGCCACTGAGCATGTACGTCGGACTCCCGCTCCCAGGTCTCGTCCTGCACTCGTACATGCTTCCATAGCACCCGTACGAGAGGGAACTGACCGGCCTTAGAGAACCTTCGTGCTCCTGTCAATGATACAGATCAGATGCTCCTCAAAGGACGCATCATGCTGAAGCTCAACCTCCTATGACTGAAAGCTGTGAAACAGGTCTGAATGGTAGCGACTCAACTGAGACACATGGAACATGTCGTGCATGGCTCAGTACCGCTGCGGTAACTGCAACCGATAGGCAACCAGCCCGACTCTATCCAGAATCTCAAATGGTCCCACATACCTCTGTGAAAGCTTACGATGTCTTCTAATCCGTTTGTGACCCAGCCTCAACGAAACACGCAAGAAAACATGATCCCCAACCACAAACTCCAAAGGTCTTCTACGACGACCAACATAAGACTTCTGATGAGACTGGGTGGTAGCCATTCGCTTCGGAATCAACTAGACCTACTCATATGTCTCCTACACATGGTGTGGCTCCAGTAAAGGTGCCTCACCTGCCTCTAAACAGCACAAAGGTGATCGGTATGACCTACCATATAAATACTCGTATAGTTCCATCTCAATAGCTGCCCGAAAACAATATTTATTGGAAAACTTGACTAAGGGTATATGCTTCTCCCACGAGCCCCCAAAGTCTAGGACGCATGGGCACAACATGTCCTCTAGAACCTTTATCGTATGCTCTGACTGGACATCTGTTTGAGGGTGGTATGCTGTGCTCAGAAGCACCTGTGTACCCAGCGCCCTCTGAAAACTCTTTCAGAAACGAGACGTAAAGAGGGTGTCCCATTCTGAAACGATTGAACGAGGGACCCCATGAAGACGTACGATCTCTCAGATATACAGTCTTCTGAGCTCGTCCACACCAAAGGTCTCCTTGATCAGATAAAAGTGAGCTACCTTCGTGAGTCTGTCCAGAACAACCCACACGACGTCATTGCCACGAGGTGACCTCGGAAAACCTGTCACAAAATCAATCTCAAAATCATCCCATTTCCACTCTGGAATGGGTAACTACTATAACAGTCCAGCTGGTCTCTGATGATCTGCCCTCACCTACTGACAGGTGGAACATCTCATAAAAAACCCAGCTATCTCTCTCTTCATACCCGGCCACCAGTACTGACGTCTCAAGTCTCTGTACATCTTGGTAACCCCGGGATGAACCGCCCAAGCTGAAGCATGAAACTCCCGCATCAGCTCCTCGGGTATATCCCATGGAACCCATAATCGTCTATGGAAACGCAAAACCTCTTCGTCGCCTATCGCCCAACCGGGAGGAGGGTCCTCACTTTCCACTGATTCCCGTAGAAATAGGCCTTTTAAATACGATAGTTTCTTCATCCTCACTCTGTCCAGGAGGGTAGAAGTCACAGCTACTGAGGAAAGATATGTCTATCCCTGTCCGTCATGCACCTCCAGATGCATCTCAGAGAACAAAGCCATGAGCTCCCACTAACCATTGGCCTCCTGCACTGCCTGTACCTGAGTCATCCTGCTCAGTGCATCAGCTACTGCATTACCTTTACCAGGTGTATAGGTAAGCTCAAAATCGAAGGACTTTAGGTACTCGACCCACCTTCTCTGTCTCAGGTTCAGGTCACGCTGAGTAACAATATACTTGAGGCTTTCGTGGTCGGTGAAAACCACAAAATTCACTCCCAATAGTTAGTGTCTCCAATAGCGCAACACATGCACAACTGTAGCCAACTCGAGATCATGTGTCGGGTAATTCCTCTCATGTGTACTCAACTGCCGAGACCCGTACGCGACAACTCGGTCACCCTGCATCAAAACAACCCCCAGCCCAATCCCTGATGCATCATAGTAAACTGTATAGATTTTTCCATACTCTGGGAGAATCTGGATCGGTGCTGATGTTATCCATCCCTTCAGGTCCAGAAAAGCTTCCTCGCAAGATTACAACCAAACGAACTTCACACCCTTCTTAGTCAGACCTGACAATAGTGATTCTAAGTAGGAGAAGTCCTGTATAAAGAGTCTGTAGTAACTAGCCAGCCCTAAGAAAGTCAGTATCTCAAACACATTCTTAGGCTGCTCCCAGGAAACTACTGCTCTCACCTTCTCTGGGTCTACTGCAACTCCTGCCTCTGAGATAATGTGACCCAGGAAGTGAATCTGGTCCATCCAAAAGTGGCACTTCGAGAGATTAGCATATACCTGATGCCCTCATAGTGTACTTAATATGATCTCAAGATGGGTGGAATGGTCGTGTAGATTGTGGGAGTACACCAAGATGTCGTCCACGAATACTACCACAAATGAATTAAGATACGGATGGAACACACGATTCATCAGAGCCATGAAAACTACTGGCGCGTTCGTGAGTCCGAATGGCATAACCGTATACTCATATAGACCATTCCTACTCCTGAAATCTGTGAGAGGTATATTAGATGGACTAACACGCAACTGGTGATATCCGGATATCAAGTCAATCTTTGAGAACACTCGTGCTCCACGAAGATGATCCAACAGATCATCTATCCTCAGCAAGGGATATCGGTTTTTAACCATCAATTAGTTCAGCTTCCGATAATCCACGCAAAGCCTAAGGGTACCATCCGCCTTCATCGCAAAAAGGACTGGAGAAACCCATGGAGAAGTATTGGTTCAGATAAAAACCTACGCCTGTAGCTCCTCTAACTGCCTCTTGAGCATCTACAACTCAGGAGTGGCCATTCTATAAAGAGAAATGGACACCGGTGCTGCTCCTAGCTCAAGATCGATAAATAAATCCACCTCACGCATCGGGGGTAGTCCTGAAAAGTCATCCGGGAAGACATCCCTGAAACGATTGACAACTGGAGGGAAATCCGCCCGACAAGTCCCATGTTCATCTAGATATATGCAAGAAATCTGGGTTGTGACTCCACTTCACCCATGATGCTCTTGTCCATCTCGACTGACCTGAACATCTCAATCTCCCTTGTATAGAAACTCCCTGCCCTCTGTGACGTGAAACACACCCTGCGTTGATAGTAGTCTACAAAGGCAAGAAAGGGAACCAACCAGTCCATCCCGAGAATGACGTCACAGCTCGTCATCTCGAGGACATAGAGGTCCCAAAGGAAGTGACACCCACCAACCTCAAGGGGGAACTCCTTGCACTGATGCACACCAATCATCCTACTCCCCAACGGAGTGTCTAGCATCATGATATCAGATGAAGTAGAAACACTAAGCCCACGGCTCTCCACAACGAGTACAGATACAAAAATATGTGTAGCACCCGTATAAAAAGTATTGAAGAAAAGACAGAAGCTACTAGAATAGTACCTCTGACTGTGGAAGGTCCGGGATCCTACTCCTGCTGGGTTTGTTGCACTGCATATGCCTGCCCAGTGTCGCGGCCCTGTGACACAGTCTGGCTACCCTGAGTTGTCCCGCCCTACTGCCTCTACGATCCTGGTGTCTGGCTACCACAGCCACGATCACCATCTCTACCTTCACGCCCTGACGTATTCCAGTTCCTTGACAAGTAAGAAGCCAATGGTCCTGCTCCCGCACGCGGAGTCTGCATTGAACCCCTCTCACTATCCACTAATAGAAACACCCTGCAAAAGTGCTGAAGATGACCCATCATCCCGCAAGATCGGCAATCCACTGGGTCTCGTGGACACTGCGGCCTCTTGTGACCCTCTCAGCCACACTGGTAGCACCTGACCAGTCCACCTGAAGAAGCTGCCTGGCTGGTACTGTCGCCCTGAGAGATGTCCATCTTTCTCTTTCTCTTGCCAGCAGAAATAGTACCAGTAACTGGTGCTGAACCGCCCTGGCCCACACCACTCGATTCCCTCAGGTTCCTCTCTGTAATCAACGCCTGGTTCACAATCACGTGTACAGTAGGCAACCTGAAAACATTTACCAGCACTCGGATGTCATACCGAAGACCATCCTCAAAATGTCTGGCTCTCAGCGTCTCATCACCCACCAGCACAGGTCCAAAGCACTGAAGCTCCATAAAACGAACAGAA
Organism: Viscum album; assembly: GCA_963277665.1. Classification (NCBI taxonomy): domain Eukaryota; kingdom Viridiplantae; phylum Streptophyta; class Magnoliopsida; order Santalales; family Viscaceae; genus Viscum; species Viscum album. The sequence goes on along the minus strand of OY728145.1, from coordinate 798,855,853 downwards.
TAGTCCATCACTGACATAGCACCCTGCTGCAGATTCATGAACTCTAGAGATATATATGCCCTCAATGTCTCAGGAAAGTAGAAATCATAGAAGACTACCTGAAAATCTTCCCACGCCATGTCCCTGTGATGCTCTGACTGGGTGGTTACATCCCACCACCGCTTGGCTGAATCACACAGCATATAAGTCGCGATCTTGACCCTCCACCCTGGAGGCGTCTCAGGATGCTCGAAAATAGTCTGCATCGACCCCAGCCAAGACTCTGTAGCCTGCAGTCCTCCATCCCCTGAAAACGTAGGCGGATGCTGCTGCTAAAAGATACGCGTCAGCTCGGCCATAGATGTGGCAGCCTGCGGTGCTCCCTAAAAGGTCTTCATGAACCGCAATAAGCCTTTACGGAACTGCGCCTCTACGCATGTGTCTGGTATAACAGCTGGTGCCACATCTGGCTCTGCTAGTGGATCCCCTGGTAACCCATGGCCCACCATCTCCGGAGTATAATTGTCGTCACTCTCCTAGCGAACACCTCAAGGTTGTCTAGGTGGCATGAATCTAGATGCTCAAAATCACGCGTTAGATTCAAGATTATTAAGACTGAAATGAAGGAACCACAAAGGAATAAGAGGATGATGGAAATTCAAAATCTTCAAAACAAGACTACACGGCGTGTACACTAACTACACGACGTGTACTTGAATTCCTTTCCCATGCCCAGGTCCTTCTACACGGACAAGCCACACGGCTTCTGTTCCACAAAACTACACGGCGTGAATAATATCTACACGGCATGTATGGTGTTATTTTCCAAATGATCGTGTCGTCTGTGACACAGCTGACTACTCGGCTTGACTCTACACAGTGTGTTACACCCGTACACGGCGTGTACAACACCCCATTTCCTAGCCACACGGCTAACTCCACACGGTCTATCCTTGGACAAGCCTACACAGTGTGTCCCAACGGTACACGGCTTGCTCAGGGAGAGGTGACACTGACCTTTGTTTGTTAGTTACATGGCCGAGTCCCCAGGTCACACTACACGGCATGTCTATAACTGGGACGGCGTGTTCTGTCAAGGAGTTCACTGACCCTTGTTGTTAGTTACACGGCTAGAGTCCGGGTCAACACTACAAGGCGTGTAAAAAACTACACGGCATGTTTTACCCAAGCCCTTCCCTACCCCGTGTCACCGCCCACACGGTTTGTGACACGGGAAGAGACTACATGATGTGTACTCAGGGTACATGGTGTGTACTCAAAAAGTTCATTTTTCTTCCCGAACAGAAGAACACACACAGCGTGTATGAGGTCCTACACATCGTTTATTCTGGGTTTTCCGGACAGTATACCTCAGAAGCTTCTCTGGAACCCAGAAAATATGGAAAAAAACACCTAAGAGTCAAATTCCGACCCGTGGGGGCCCAAACACCCCACAAATCAATGTATGACATCTTATTTGTGTTATAACCAATAACAAGTCAATGATCCACCAAATTCCGGTCAATGGGGGCCCATAATCCTCAAAAACCAAAGTTTGGCGTCCATTCTATAAACAAGCTCAAACAAAAATACCATGTCACAAGGCATGTATTTATCAAGCAGCTATCACAACAGCATGATTTACTAGCACAACAGCTATCACAATAACATGAAAATTCTAATGCACCTACATGGCATGGAAACTATGCATGGCATGTGATATTTAGCATGTTCCTATATGATGCATGAGACGGAATACCCTCATCTCATCGGGTTGTAGCTAAATAGAAACCATAGATAAAATATAAACAGCACAATCCAAGTGCGTCACCCAACGGTGAAAACACATCAACTGTAAAATTGCAAGATCAAAATAATGCAAAGTACGAGGTAGACAGGCTTTTTCCTGTACACGGGTTAGCTACGCCCGGGCACAGCTTATTAACAACTACCATTCTGTCCTATCCCTGACTACAGCTCCAAATAGTAATTCAAAGAAACGAAACTCCTCTGATACAACTTTGTAACATCTGGGACCCGGGTGCCACGCAACGGGTGCCCCGAGCCCGGTTCGCCACGTGACCTCAAGAGCATTTCCCCAAATTCCAAAGGCTTCCAACTAGCAGCGAGGGCCCAGGTCTGATATTGGGGAAACTATGCCCTCATTTGTCAAAGTGTAGCGTAGCGGAATACCAAAATAATCATACAACAACCAGCGGAAGCAGTAAACATACACAACTGAAATAACTACAGCAGTGGATATAACCAAAAGTATATAAGTGATGATGATACATGTTTCAAGTTATAATAAAACAGCAAGAACATGTTAGACATCAATACAGTACAACAGAGAATAAAGTACAACAAAACAAGCAAAACAGCTAGCAGCGACATCGTGAGCCTAGGCTCAGTCCCATGCCCTCCTACTCCTCAGCAACAGTCAAGTACCTGTATAGGGTCATTTTCCTCTATCTACACCTGTAACAACATAATCTTTTTGGGCCGAAAAGCATGACCCAAATAGGGTGTGAGAAATATATCTCAGTAGGCACCCACCAAAGGCACGTGTCCAACTGCGTGAAAGCATGCAACAACAGTGTGAAGTAGTAAAATTCAATAAAGTAAGCAATACATAAATTTCACTAATTACCAGTTATATTTCCATTTCATTATCCATTTAATCCATTTAAATATTATAAACCACCACAGTGCATTTCTAGGTAAACAGTCCACGTCCTTAGACAAAAAAAACCATACCCTTAGGTAACCAGAATCCAACCCGCAGGTATAGCCCTCAGGCGTAACAAGAAATTGCCCTCAGGCGTAGGAATTGTCACCCTCAAGCACAGAAGTCAAGACCTCATGCAAGAAAGGTTACCCTCAGGCGAAATACTACAGCCCTCAGGCTAAATAGTGTAGTGCCCTCAGGCTAATCACAACAACACCTTCAAGCTAAATACAAAAAATTACCTCAGGCTAAATAGGTACAGGGCCATGCCCAACAGGTAAACAAGTAGTAACAAGTAATTCCTCTCATGCAAATTCTACAATTACTACTTTAAAGGCATACCCTCAGGTATCCTGGCCAAACGGCTAAACAGAGGAACACAGCCCGTGGGTGGTTCCGGATCCAAGAAATGATCCCAACCAACATTTTATTATCACAATTAAATACCCAATCAAGCCTAGGTATTAAATATAGCAGCGGCCTCAGCCTCACGACACCCCAACATGGGTTCGTGGCATGATAATGCAAAAAAATGCACGATAGTTGTAAAATGAACACGAAGCCACCTACCTTATATGCCAACAAACTCTATACCCGAACGCCAACTCCAGAATCACCCAAGAATGACGTAGATCTGGCGAAGAACAAAACTCATTCAAACGTAAATAACATACGTTAGGAGAAGAATTGGAAAGAACGGTACCAGGAGGGGAGAGGGCCCACCGTGCGGTTCCAACGAAATCGTCTGAAGCTGAATCGAATTCCAGACGAATGCCCGGTGGACCTTCATAGATCTGGCCTCCTCCATTGGCTCCAAAATGGATCAAACGCCTCCTCTGCCAAATGAGGAGGCTACTGCCTGTTTTAAGCCAGAAAAACAAAGTACACAGTGTGTACTTCTGAGTACACGACGTGTACTCCTTTCATTTAACTGTTCATTTGGCGGCACTGCCAGACTGTTCATCCGTCGACCTGAGTACACGACATGTACTCCTAAGTACACGACGTGTACTGTCACCCAACTGGCGGCGCCTCCACCGCCTTACTATTCAATCCTTCCGACTGACTACACGGCGTTTAAGGTACCACTACACGGCGTGTAGTTGGTTCCTACACCCTTCGTCACTAGTATGGCTACACGCCCCATGTACTCATCCCAACACGGCCTAAAGTACACGATGTGTGGACAAAGTACATGGCGTGTAGTTCCAAAATTTAGGATTTTTCCCCATTTTCCATATTTTCTCAAAAACACTTAAGGAGAAAGGAAAAGAAGAAGACCGTACCTCTAAAATAAGAACCAGGTTAATACATAGAGGGTAGTCCTTAGGAGTCATCATGAATTTCCTATAAACACATAAATTAGAGTCCACGGAGATTATTTTAGTTCCAAACATACTGATTGTTATATTATTCATAATGGTATGATTAATGAAGGTGGATAACTATAGTTAATGGTCAATAAATTATTTTATGGAATACATGCACTTTTGGGAGAATAAAAAAATAGGATACTTTCCTAACAATGATGAAAAGTCTAGGTTCATTTGAGAAATTAATGAACTGATGAGGTATAACACGTGATACTGATGGAATATATAGGGAATACCAGATAATACAAACAACATGTCTAGGGGTCTTCATGTGATAAAATCTAACACATCCATGGTTCTTTTTGTCATTAATGAATTGATCTCATTGAATTCCATATATTTGTTGAAATGTCTTTGGCCCTTTGAATGATCATTGATGAAACATATAAGGGTTATTGTGTGGTTAATATGACATTTTCTTTTTCTTCCCTATGAAAAATATAACAATTTAATGGGTTTTAACATAATCCATATAAAATTCCATATGGTTATCTAATGATCCATCTGATAGGCATTGGTTTTTTCATGTCATTTTTAAACAAATCAAGAAAACCACATAAATTCTTAATTTGAAAATATTTTTAATCCACTAGAATAATGATCTCATCATTTATAGATTTTATCCTTTGAATACCACTACATTATATTCATACGTTATCCATGAAATGAATCATGTGATCAATAATATAATGAAGAGTCCATCTCGGGATTAATCCAAAATATATAAGGGCTATCTCATGATCATGCTGATATGTTTATGGGGATATATTTTGATCAAGGTTACATGTCTAAGGTCCTTCATGTGATCAAGAGGCTAACACTAATTTTAACCTCACATTATATATTCTATTTATTTATCCTACATTACATACAAGAAGTGTTATGGATGATATATATTGTTGTCCTACGATCTAAAAAAATCCATAAAGTTATCTCTGATATGTTTCTGTATCATTTTCTACCAAGGGTGTTTTTATTGGAATATCATCCATTGTATCTAAGTCCCCTTTCATGGGGGTACAAGACATGTAAAACATTTTTAGTCAATTGAAGGACTATCAAAATAAGACAGAATCCTCGTATTCACTTCATTTGATCGAGCCATGCACTATCAATGACTTCCTCCCCCACTCATATGATAAGATATGATTTCATTATTGTCCCATCATTACTAGCTTCTAGGAACCCTCAATATTTCCAGGGTCACATGTATGACTGATGGGGTTCCATCGATTTCTAGATAGACATACAAAAATCACTCCATGTAATATAACTCATATATCTAGAGGTCATCAAGTGATTAGGAAGACATGTCCATGGGCCTTCACAATATTAATTATATGATCTTGTGAATGACATAAGAACATCATATGGATGGAGTGGAACATTTATTCATTTATTATCCCTCCATTTAAATATTTTATCTCATGATGTATTTGGATTTGATAAACGATTTCCAAGTACCAAATAAAATGATCAAGGGGACATGTCCAAAACTATTAATATTATTAGGTCATCATATTTAGGGGATTTCATGTAACCATCATATTTATTACACAAACCATATATGGTCATCACATAAAATATGTTGAACTTACATTTCATGATAATCCAATCATTTATATCTTTTATCACGCGAAGACATTGGATTCATCATGGTATTTTCCTCAAAGGTGTCTCAAGAACATGTTTACTTGTCCAAATGCCTTTCCATGATTAACATGAAATGTATAATATATTTCTCTTGAGTAATGAAATGGTCATGGTATTTGTGTGATCCCATGGGTTGACTCAATTCAAATGGTGTTGATCACAAGAGTCTATGTGTATGTCACGTGGTAAAATATATAACTCATGTCTAAATGTGAACCTTACTATGAGAAAAATTATTTGGTTTTACATTTTTTAATGGGATTATATATTATGGGTTACACCACCCTGAGTCGCCCCAAGGGTCAGGTGATCGTATGAATCAACTGTGTGATCCCTATGTGGTACTACTTCTTTATTATGTTTACCATTTTCTAAAGCTAAACATATTATTTTTGTATTTTTTAACATCAATTAGTCAAATTTTAATACTTAGGGAATATAACATTTTAAAGAATTAATCTTTATTTGGATATAAAAAATCATTGAGTCATTAATTCTTCATAGGTAACTAAATGTTTCCTTGATTGGACTATTCCTTCTTCAAATTGAAATACATTGAGGTGAGATTTTCTTCTCAAGGTCAATGAGAAATGAATTGTGATTTTTTATAAAACAAATATTATTTCAATAATTCAATTAAAATTTAATTTTTTATTTTTTTAATGTTCTTTATGTTTCTGTTGAATCAAATTATTTTCTTCAAGAAATACTCCATTTATATGGGTTTGTTTGTCATAATTAAAAAATATATTCCATAAAAGTATACATGGATGTAATAATGTGTTTATAATATTGATGATCCATTTTAAAATTTATACTAATATATCTCCACACTCAATTAACAAAAAAATGGTATCTATATTTGTGGTATGAATGTTCATTAACATATGGATAGATGCTTGTCAAAAACAATCGTTGACTTTGTATTTTTTGGTGGGAACCTTCCTCTATGAGTATGATATGTATTTAATATATTTCTTACAAAAATAGATTTCATTATTTTTAACACTATTTTACTTGTTCATGTGGAAAACTATTGAAAAAAACACTTATTAATTGGAAGGCTACATAACTAGGGGTGTAGTACATTTCACAACGTTTTATTTAACTACTAATTGAGCCAATAAGGGATTACATAAACAATATTATATTTTATTTATTTCATGTCCATTTAAAATGTAGGGAATATAATGATGAATAAATATTTTATATGGACCATTCATGGGTGACCATTATTTGTGACATCAAAAATAGAGACCATTTTAGATGGGACAAACATTAATGGGGTGAATCATTTACAAACACTTATAAAACTTAATGTCACTATTTAGTTATACTTTACTGACATTTTTAATTAATAGATACATATTATAGTCATTTCAATTATCATTTTATAATGAATTATAACTTTTATATTTTTGTGTGTCTGATGATGGTATTTATACTATTTCATGTATATATAATATTCACAAAGAATAAAATTTGTTGGAATTTTATATTAGGAATAAATATTATATTTATAGATGTATATCTAGAATTTTTAAATAATTAAATTGATAGATAAAGAAATGGAAGAGTCTATGAACTCAATTATTGAAGACTACTCCTAAAGATCCAATCATGAAAAGAATTCACTAAGATCTATTCGACGAGACCACTACGAATGCACCATTCCTAAATACCACTCTATGGTATCTATTTTCATAAACCATTCCATGTGCTCCATTAATGGAGACCACTTATTGATATCCTTTTAGGGAAAACATTATTAAACCAACATTCACATAGGTCCCTTCTTGTACTCCAATAATAGAGGATTATTCAAAAAGAAACCTCTATATCCCAATTGTGAGAGGAGAGTCATAAACATAATTTATAGAGGTCAATCAACTATATTTCTTCAAAAAAGTCAATATATGATAAAACATAACAAAAAGACCCCATTAAATCGTTTTTTTGGTGGGATACCGATGAATCCTCATTGAGTTATGATTCAAATTAAACTCCATCCGTCAAAAAACAATTTTACAAAATAATGCTCCATTTGAAAAACCATACTAATTCATGTTGGACCCCAATACAGTACAACAATTTCGAAATTAAATGAATAATTTAATCAATTTAAAATAATACCTGAACTTTTATGTATTTGGTCCATTACAGTCACATTCAATAATAGTTAGAACATATTTTCACCCTTCTCTTCATGATATCTTCCTACCTATTTTGAAATAATCTATAAACATATTGGTTTTTTCTATCATTTTAAAAAACTAAATAAGAAATTTCATCAAAAAAATACCCTTGTATGAGACACTATGTTGGACATTAACCTTATGATATATTATTCAAATTCAGTAACAATATCATTCATAATCATAAATAGTGAATGCAACTCCTAATATGTGTAATCCATATTCAATTATTCACCTTTCTAGTTACTAATATACCTTTTGAATGATATGTTCCTCCTGTTAGGTATACACCCCAATTTTACTCTCTCATATTTCATTTATAAAAATTAACAAAGAAAGTTACTCTCATATGTAATTTTGAAATAAAAACGACTTAGTCACATTTTTCAGGTGTATGTAGTTTTATGAATATGAACATCATATCACACATCCTTACCACACAATATTAAACTACACCAATTTTTTCAAACAAAAAACCATAAACTATGAAACATTAACTATGTTATATTTTATTCCCATTATACGAGATATATAAGACACCCCTTTGAAGATCATGCCCAACACCCAAATGTTAATATTGGACTTCCTACTAGGTGTAAGAACAATTTGTTTTAGTAAACCATCCTCATTCAGTTACCAAAATATTGCAGGGTAGACTTCCATACATGGGCCTTCTATATATTGTTAGCACCATTGATATAATATTTCTTCCCCATATATTAACTAAGGAAAAAAAGTAATACAACCATATATGGGTCTCCAACAATGTATAGGACCAAATTATATTTCTGAGACCCAATGTTTCCCTTCTATGACTATAAAATGTTTCTCTGTATATTTTTAGATCTTGACACTGAGACAACTTGTAATTCATAGGCCCGATGTGCCCATAATTAATCTTATTATAATATTAAACATATTTTTTATTTATCATAAAGAATGTCTTAAAGAAACTAGGATAACCACTAAATTAAATATCATATCGGGAATATGAGACCACATTTGTGTCTTGAACTAGGTTTTTCACCTAAGAATGACCTAAAATGGTTCAACATAGGTTTTTCGCACTCATTATTCAATTGTGGCATGCTTATTGAAATAATTAATTAATTCATTTATTCATTCAGTCATTTAAACCATAAGTTAATTTTATAAATGTACTTACATGGAGATTATCAATTGGCTAGCCTCCTAATCTTATAATCAAAAACAATTCTCTCATTTCTCCTTCATTTGGCGGACCATATCATACAATGAGGTAATGAAAGATAGGTGCATATTAGGATGCATCAAAAACAATGTCATCTATCGATAATTTGAGAGTGTTTTCATCATAAAAAAGATATGAAAAAACCCAATTAAGAAAAATAAACTAGTGATTTATGAAATTTATTAAAATTCTTTTGGGAGATCAACAATTGTTCTTGGATATGCTTTAATTATGGGAAATTTAATATCATAGGGTATTAAAACATATATATTCTTAATTTTTTTCTAAAAATCGATGCACATTCCTAATCATAGTCTTTGAACATTTTTCTAAAGATGAATAAAATTTTTGTTTTTGTTATCTTCTCCCTAATTTCATCACGTTCTTCACAGGTTGGAACCCTTGGCACCTTTTCAACTTTTATGGGAAATACTGAGGCTGATCATACACTTAGAAGAACATCATATTAAGAAAAAATAATGGATCAATTATTTATGAACATATCTAGATTCACAACACTAAAGAGATGTCTGTTTTAGTGATTTTTTATTAAGGAATCTACAATAAAAGGCATGAATGCCTGTAGAAGAAACATTGAATCAATGATAGATTAACAATGATGATTTCTAGTGACAGATGGATGTAATATATGACAAAGTGATATATAATTAAGATTAGAGTATATTTAAGGTGGGATCTATAGAGGAATTACTATATTAAGAACATGGAAAATAGATACATATTTCTCATTAATACCCAACTACATGCAATGTAGTGGGATGAATACACAGTGTGTATCTCCCTCTATGGTGGTGTATAGGGTTTCAAATAAAATAAGGATGACATGGTATTTCACCCACCTACACATAGTCTTACCCTTCCCCGGATGGGAACCCATGTGATGGATGGCACAGACTAGAGCCTGTGTGGGATTAAAAAGCTATGTACAAGGTCGTGTACCCATGTACATGGGCATGAGGTATGGTAAATAGACATGGCTAACAAGAAATGATCCACTCTTGGTTACCATGGAAAGACCATTTAGTTCACCTACACAATATGTCCTGCTACATGGGATGGGATTCATGTATCGGCTAGGGGCACTGACAGGTAATAGAGTGGGAACACATTCCATGAGGGTTCACTCACATGCCATATACACCTTGACCTCCATTGAAGAAAATTCCATGTTCTATACTCTTTCGTGTGAACTAATATTTTGTCTTATAGATTTCCAAACATGAGTTTTGGTCCACATAAAATGTGATGGTTCACTCAGTTATGGATTTAGAGATACTATGCGAAATATTTTAGGCACGACGCATATTGAGGTGACACAAGATTATGGCAGTGGTCAATATGGATAACAAGTGGCTTCTTCCGAGTGGAGCACCCCTTTCAGATAGGGTGCTAGTGGTTGATGAAAATATTTGAACCCTCCATCATCATTGGATCGAGTCCTATAAAACAACCTTCCATGTGCGACCCCCATGATTTACTAGGTCTCATTTCTTCAAATAATAGGGTGGAATTCCCCTTTGGTAGTAGGTTTTAGTTTGTCGACTTTTGAATGGAACCCCCTCTCAAAAACGGTGTGGGTTCTCGATGACTTCAGTAGAATCCTGTTGTCCCACCAGTGCATGGGTCCTAAATATATAAAGTATAACACCCCATCATTAAGGTATCAGGTCTTATACAATGCGGGTGGGTCCCAATATTTTCATATTTTGTGGGTCCTTGTAAAATTATAGGGGAACCCTAGATCAGCATGGGTGTAGGTTCTCTGTAAATTCTATCATAGTGGACCCCCCCGATGAACTTGGGTGCGGGTCCTATACTTCAAGTTGATGGCCCCTCTACTATGTGGCATAGTGATGAGGCATGGAATAACATGGATGGTTAATTATATGATAATGATTCAGATACTTTTCATCGATGATGGACTTTTCGATCTATTGTATACTCTTCATGTTCTCTTATGCTGTGAGACGGAGATCCCATTACTCTCTCATTTCAGATTCTTATTACTAAGAATATATATGTTCTTTTATATCCACACATTGGATTTTGTTACTCTCATTATATAATTGGTTGTATGCAAGAGGTATACCACATTATTTCCATGTTTAGCTTTTTATGTTTGGATATATCTACTATCCTACTATATGTGGTGAAGACTTGATGGGTAGTTATTCTGTTAAATGTGTTGAGAACATTTTTCTTGGATGATATTAATTTCACTCTTGGTTGGGTTGAGCTATTCCCATTGAATGTAACATGAAGCTACTATCTTTTTCTCTTATTGTATCTGATTTTCCCCCTTCATATATTGGGGTGTCCTACTAGGTATGTATATACTCACCCATATAAGGGATTTTCCCACACGTGTTGGTTCTTATGCACACGATGCAGTGTTAGGTGGTAATATCAGTGAAATATTGGGATATTGAGTTCTTTGGGCTAACTACAGTGGTCATAGAATAGAATTTAGTAGTTGGGATCCCTAAAAATTTTACAATTTCTCTTTTTTTAGGTTGGGGCATATGTTAGGCTATGCATGTATTTTCTCCATTACCATTAATTTATCACTCTCATACTGTTTTATTATTTAGTGGTTATGCATTATTTCCTTATTTGATATTTATGTTTCGTAATTTACTCTTTACATTTACACTTATGAATCTATTGGATCTATGTGGGCATACATGTACCTATTAATGGGTATCCCTATGTTATTTATGCCTTCATGGTTCGTCACCACACCAGAATTATAGAGGCGGTCTCGGGGTTGTTGTGGTTGGATCCCTGTATTGTGTTGGTTGGTGATAAATTCAAATGAGAGAAATATCATTTCATTTGATGTTGTTTACAATATCACCCTTAATAGGATTTGGGTGGTTTTTGGGAAATAGTGTCAATGTGTCTCAAGTATGGAACTTAGGTCATGGAGTCTTGTGATGGTGTGGGTGGCTGATATGTCCATTTAGCAGGACCCTAACAACATACTTGTTGACCTAGCAAGCTCAGACATTTATTGCATGGATCAATTAATCATTAATCATATAATATTGATTATTTAATTTTTCTTCTTCAATCATAAACCCATTTGTTTGTAACACATATGTATATATATATTCTAATGCTATGTAGTAGAAAGACCAATAAGAGTAGAATGAGAATGAAATATGTTTCGACCACTCGATGAGTTCCAGCACTAATGGATGATGAGGTTCCAAGACCAACTAGATTGTTAGGTAGTAGATGACTGTCTAGATTTGGTGGTGTTTACGATCGATATTGTTCGAAAACTGATGGATCAGGTGGTTGTGCTGGAAGTTACCCTTTTCCATGGGGCAGTTGGGAATTGGTGGAGTCTCATTACATAGATGCGTGATTAAGTCATCCTTATCCTGGAATATCTTCTAATAGTGGATATTTGAAGAGTAATATCGGTCCATCACCAGCTCAGTTCTGATTTTGGAGCTTCTAGAGATGAATCGGGGAGGGATGGTGGTGGTCAAGTACACGGTGAGAATCACAAACATCATTTAGTACTCATTTTTCATGACCCATGATGTCTAATTTTGTGCATGGATGATTGAGTATGGAATCCATCAAAAGAAATGAGATAGATTTGTACCATTGTGCATCCCCAACTATGTCAGGGTACTGGAGAAGGTACTAGTCATAGAGAGCATTCTGTTGGGGGTATTCCAGATTGCTGGAGTTGGAAGTGGCTTCTATAGATGTGACTCAGCAATATGAGATAGAATATTCCAGGGGCTAGGATATGAGGGTAGGAGACATCCCCATGATCAGAATTAGGCACATTTTCATGGGAATCACTGGGAAACAGGGAAACTATGATTGGGATTATGTGTCAATTTTTACATGTGATGTTTCATGGAATAATATTCCCAACCAGGCGTTATGAGAAGCACATGTTCATAGCTTCTGGACCTCTATAGTATAAGAAATGTTTTGATCATGGATCACCTAAGAGATAGATGAGAGGTCACCATGGAGGTGAAGATAGAATAGGTGCATGATGAGCTATTGGTGGTGGAAACAACTATGAGATCCTTCTACAACCAGTGCATGGTGTCCCACATCATGCATTAGGATGATGTAGCTAAGGCCAGGGACTACTGTAGGCTTTGGGGGTTTATGTTCTCGTATCACAAGAGATTATTAGAGGTATGACCTTTATTTATTCTACTCTTGATTAATTATTAGTAGATATAGTTTCCTATTATTCCTTTATCTCTATTCATTTGGGGTGATATCTTGAGATCCCATTTGAGGTGCAACCCCAACAAATTCAAATTGATGATCTTATAGGGAACCAATGTTTTGTATATTTTATCTGTGGGTGGTACATGCTATCTTTAACACCACAAGATTTTATGAGAAGTATTATTTTTAATTTTTTTGATGTCGTGTGTTGTATGATACACTAAGATTATCTTGCGTTATTCGCAACACCGCATTAGATTGCAGTTTACGCAACACTATTCTTGGATCGTGTTACACAAAATTTCAAGTTCATTTGATAGATGTTATTCTACACAACATTGAGTGTATATATATATATATATATTCAATGTATAAATGAAATATGGATGGATTCTATTATACACAACAACAACTGAATATTGCACTACATGCAACCCTAACTTGGCTTTATTTACACGCAATCACGACTTTCCATGATAGTGTGTGTTGTACACAATACCAAGTATCACTAAACAATGATATATTATTAAAATATTATATAAACTAGCCGTTATGAATAGTAATACCCACCTTTTGAAATTTTATAAATTTTATCTTTCAAAATGGACTTCATTTTTGGATTCGGAATATCGAAATTAGCCTTTGGTGAAATTTTGGTATTTTTTTGAAAACTTTCATTTTTTGATGAATAGTGAAAACACTGAGTTATTGGTTAAAACCGACTTTTTATTTAAATAATAATTTATTTTATTTAAATATATTTTATGTCAAAATAGATACATTATAATAATATATGTTCAATTTAATTTATTGGAGCAATTTTTTAATAATTTTAGATATATAAAAATTTTATGGAACTTTTCAGCATCTTTTACCCACATTCTAGGAGCATTTGCAATTGTACATAAAACCTAATTTTACCGCTTCTGTGAGTTGAATTTCTAAAATCCAAGAGACATAGTTAATATCAAGGAGTAAAATGTGGTTCAATAAGAAAAAATAATTTTTGGTGAATAGTAACTTTTTACTTTTATTTGCCACGGTTAAAAGTAAATAGGACAATTAAGGGTAAAAATGATATTATTATTACCCTAACACATGTAATAATTCTATTGGATATGAGTAATTCGACTAAAAACAACCATAGGAATAAAAAATTACCCTTTAGGCCCACTTGGATTATATTAGGACTTTTATAATTATTTTATTTAAAGAAGAGTTAAAATAGATAAAATCATCATTTAATAAATAAAACATTTTTAATATATGGTTATTCATAAGATAAATTCAACTATAAATATTCATTAGAAAGATAAAAAGATTTTCAACATAATGGTATTTTATTTATAATTTTTAGACAATAAATAATTTATGTTATTTATGACACAATGATGATGCAGTAATTACCTTATTAATGAAATATTAACAAAATTGATGTTATAATACACAAATAATTGTAATTTGAGACTTTTTATAAATTCCACTAATTTTTTAGGTTAATATGACATGTTATTATTGATTCAATTAACGTTTTTATAACTAATCATGCTGTTATTATTTTCACAAAAATCAATTACCAAATAATGTCAAAATTGACATAAAATAGTTTAAAAAACAATATTATATTATTAATTGTTATTATATTCCTAAAAATTGAAGGTTCAGCCAAATCACATATATAGAGTTATATATATTAATAATTAACCACTTGGGATTATTTTGGTTTTTTATAGTATGTTTATTAACCATATAGAGTAAGAAAACAAGGTGACATGGTAAAAGTTAAATTATTTTACTTAGAGTTAAATCCAAATGATAAGGTTAAAATAATACCCTAAACATGTCTAAAACATATTGGTTGAGAGTATTTAGACCCATACACACTTTAGCTTCTAAATAAATTAATTTTTAGATATTATAAAGTGAATATGACTTTATTAGAAAATAATATTTTATGATTTTCCTAAGGTGCCCCTCTCCTCCCTTATAAAAGGGAACCACCTCCCTCTTCTCTTCACACAATTTTGAGCCTTCAAGATCAAAAAAAACCAGCACAATTCCCTTATAAACTTCCCTAGAAACATTATATAGGTTCTGGTATCCTCAAAAGAACAACTCTAGTGCCATAAGAGGAAGCTTAAAAGAGGTGTATCAAAGAAGATGTAATCTCTTCTACCGATTCTTTCAAGTTTCTTTCTTTTTCAAAATCTTCTTATTTAGTTGTTTAATTAAAAAGTAATAACATAAGTATCAATAATATACATATATGTTATTATAAATATGAAACAATCACATTTCAACTTCTATCCATCCTACAGAAATCGAAATCACCGCGCGTGCGTACGTACAGAATACCGTCTCTACGCCGTGGTGTAATCTGTTCTTCCACCACCACCATAAGTGGATGGGTATGATGGTGTAAAGAATAACTATATATAGTTATTATAACATGATTCTGAGATATTATATCATCTACTCGAATTCCATTGAATAATTATGGGAATGATATCATCGCTCGTGCATACGTACGGATTACTATTTCCATGACACGATGAGATTCATTCTCCATGTTAACCATTAAAGATTGATAATAAAGAATATATAATGAATAATAATAAAATATATGACATAATTAAGATATTTTATTTATGTATATATATATATGTGTGTCATCTACTTCTATTCAAGTCAATAAGTAAAGGAAAACAACATTCATGCGTACGTACGGCCTACCGTCTCCATTAACGGTGTATTTCATTTCCTTTATCTACCTATTATATATATATATACTGAATATATATGATATATAAATCATGATTTACATTCTATAATTAATTAAATAATGATATTAGTAATAATAATATCATGAATAACAAGTCCAAGGACGTACGATAAATAAAACAATTTTACCCAAAACACTGCTTTAACATGAAATTTACAAAAGAACGGGTAATATAAAGTCATATGTAAACCATATATGATTTCATAACAATAAATAGGATTCTTTAATAAATCAATGACATTATTTAAATCATTATATAGGTGGATTGGATATGTACGAAGCATATCAGACATAAGGTAAGGGATAACTTTTCAATCTCAATTTTATGTGAGATTGCTATACATAAGTATTTATTAGGGTTATATTTTTCATCCATGACAATAAAAATGTTTTCATAAAGTGTTTAACATTATTCCATATATTTTTAAAGTCATTTTTACCCATCTTTGACTTTTACTTTGTGTTATGGAAGAAATATTTCTTTTGTTTACCATACATGGTACTTTTTGGCTTTTCCGACAAAAGTACAAGGAGAATGTTTTTTTAACTTATACGGCATGATTGGATTTTTACGGTTTCATAATGCCTAAGTTTCAGGAAGCATATTCTACATGTTTTCATAATTTTTTTCAAAAAAATCCTTTTTTTTAAAATTTCATGGCATTTTGAGAAAAGAAATGATTTTGAAGAAGAAAGGATATTTTCCTCAAGAATTCAATTCAACTGTTTTGTCAAAACTATTTTCCATATAAGAAGAAATTATTAAGTATGTTTATGTTTCAAGTATAAGTTATCTATTATTTACATGGTTTTATTCTCTTATGAAGAAATTATATCCATTTATTTTATTTGGATTATGTTATGATGGGATGATATTTATGAAACCCATTTTATTTGTTGGGTTATTATAAATGATGTATGTTTACATTGTGTCACATGGAAGAATGATTTAATTATGATAGGGGTGGGACCTATATCTCCCTCCAATGAATTGGGTAACGATTTATATCTCATGAGATAGACATGGCTGGAATGGTATGTTAATCCGGTTCAGTGATACAAGACTAGAACGAGGAGTGAACTCGATTCAGAAAGGGACTTTGTCCACTAATATGGTCTTGGAAGAAATGCCTTGGCTACTATGGAAATCATATCATGTGATTAATAGTTTTCCACAGTTAAATGTTTTATTCCCATGCTATTTTATCATGATTTATGTTCCATTATGATTTATACCTTACGTACTGCCAAGATTTATTTCACAACTCAAGATTTTGATGTTTAAACTTTATGTTCATATTTTGAAGTTCAAATGTACATGGATTGTTTTATTTTCTCCATGCATACACTTAATGGGCATTTAAGCTCACCCTTAATATTTTTTCTTTTCCCCAGGATATATGAAAGGTTTTAGGTAAAAAAGGGAAGATCGTTATGGGAGATATTGAAGATCTTTCACCAAGATTAGAATATTATGTTCCAAGTAACAAAAGACACTAAACTATTACAGTCTTTTGGTGTCAATTTTTATTATGTATTAAGTATTCCGAAAAAGTAATGTAATATATATTTACATCAAGATATGGGTCTCTACAGTTGGTATCAGAGGAATGGTTTAGATAAAATTTTAAACTAGGATGCGAAATCTTTAGTGAGATCCCTAGAGATAATTATATGGTGTGTCTAGGGATGTCCCTACAGTTAAGTATAAGTATAGGTTATTATTCTTGAATTATGTTAACGATATTAGAATTAAAACTAATATGTTTGATATTGAAGGTAATTCCCCTTTATTGTGTTTTTTTCTAATCATGATTTTTCCTCTCACGCTATTCTTTCTAGGTTTTAGATGATGGCTGGAACCCGAAGGAATCGTGTTGATCAATGTAATGGACGATGCAATGATTGTCCTCCTGAACAAACCAACGTTATGGGAGATTCAGTGAAAAATATTATTTCTATACTTACACAAACTATGAATCATTCTGGTCTTCCAAATGAGTTGAGAAGGGAACAATATTCTATTGAGTGCTTCATGAGGCAACATTCACATTCTTTCAATGGGTCTTCTGATCCACATGTTGCTGAATAATGGATCTGTACTATTGGAATGATATTTTCCATACTTCGATGTTCTGAACATGAAAAAGTCATTTTAGATGTTTACCATTTAGAAGGTGAAGCAGACCAGTGGTGGACTCTAATTAAGTATACAAGGTCCTAAGACAAAATTGAATCCATGGAATGGAACGATTTCATGAACTTGTTTATTAATAAGTAATTCCCCCATATTCATCGAACAAAGATAGAGAAGGAGTTCCATGAGCATAAGCAAAAGGATGATAAATTTTTTGGTATATAGGAAGTGAATTTTACAAGGCTTTCAAGGTATGCATCTGGATTTATCATCCAACCTAAAAGTAAAGTTGATAGATTTTTTAGTGGCTTAAAACCAAGTCTTCGAAGGGAATTAATGATAAGAGACACCAGTAGCTGTAAAGAAATTGTGAATTGTGCAAACAGGGTAGAACTGGAATTTGGTTTTATATATCCATCTCATGGTTTTAGAAAGAAACGATATATGGAGTTCAAGGAAAAATCTCAGAAAAATTGTGAAAAAAGGTGAATGTTTGTTTATGCTCAAAGTGTGGAAAGAATAATGGTGGATATTGTCTAAAAGGTACTAGAAAATGTTTCACGTGTGGAAAAGAAGGTCATCGAGCAGTTGAGTGCCGAAGTAATGGGAAAAAGCATTCTAATGACGTGAATAGAGAAAAGACTAAAGAGAACGCTCCACCAACACTTCAATGCCTGAAGTGCAAGGAAATGGGGGAATTATGCTAATAAATTCCCTTATCCAAGGGTTAATGATGATTGAACAGAGAAACCTCTTATGTCAAAGGACAAAGGGTAGTCACATGCGATCACTATTAGCAATGTTGAGTATGAAAACGATGTGGTAGAATGATTATGTGTTTATGTAAAGGGATTCCAAAATAATGTCTTGGAATCTCATTTATAGTATTATGGAACATTGGAATATCGATGTAATGGTTTATTGTGGTTTTTGATAATTATATGGTACAAGTAACCTTGAAAAGTGATTGAAATATTTTTGGAAAGTAGATGATATGCACATAATGAATGGATAATGAGAAAATAATATGTTTGATAGTATACATGAGCTCGTGGTTGATATAAGGACTAAGTGATATCATGGTTTGAGTTTATAGAATTATTGGGATTTTGGTATGTGGAAAGATTAAACATTTAAATGCATTCATGTTTTCACTATGGTTCAAGGGGTATTCATTTTTCAAGAGAATACATGATTAAGGCATTCAAATGTTTAGAATGTGACCAACAAGAAATATCTTATGATATATGGGGATAAATGATGGTATTTACATGCTTGGTAGATGACCTCTATATCAATCGTTTTCCTTATAGTATGAGTTTGGGTAAGCCTAAATATTGGAATTGATTAACTTAGACATTAGATAGTATTGTTTAAGGATTTATCTTTTTGATATTATTTTTTGAATTTTATAATATTATAGTTACAGAAAAAGGACAACCCGTAGGATGGGCAACAACTCATAAAATCCGACAAGGATGAGGGAATCGAACCCAAAACCGATGTGTGACAGTCCTTTATCGTATACCACTGGCCTACATGAAGTCCTTGGTTAGTAGAAACTAGTTTTATTTTATTAAGCACTATGACAGATTAAGTATAAGTCCATTATTGGAACCATATAAGATTAATCTCACCATAAGATGGACTTATAACTATTGTTAACTTTATGTATGAGATAGATGGAATGACCTATCATTCTATTGAATGATCAAATATTACTTCACTAATGACAAATTCAACTTCATTTCATTAAGATATGATGTTGAAATTGGTCAAGGCACGAACAACAGTAAGATTGTATCAAAATCAAGTAAGTATTTATTTTAATTCAAAAATTCTTCAACGTTAGGGAAATAATCTTGAAAACCAAAATTTTTTTCCTAGTGCCCTCATATATGATGAATCAGATAGTACCTTAGATCACCACAAATTTATGGCTTTATGATTGTTGTCTTATATCATAGCCATGTTCTCTACCACTCTTCATCTAAACATGATGGTCATATTTCTCTCTCATATCCATATTTTCACCTATATTCTCCTATGTGGAAACCCAATGGTGAGTTACTTTGGGTATCCATTATGTTTCTAATGCTCCTTTTTAAAATGATGATTTAGAATTACTTTTTATTATGTGGGTTTCTCTGAATGAAACATTCAAGTAGTAAACGATTTATAACCCCGACGAATTTCAAGGGAAAAATTCATTTTTAAGGGGTAGAATGTAACACCTCAAGATTTTATGAGAAGTATTCTTTTTCATTTATTTTATGTCTTGTGTTTTATGATTCACCAAGATTATCTTTCACTATACGCAACACCGTATTAGCTTGCAGTATACGCACCACTATTCTTGGATAATGTTACAAAAATTTCATATTCATTTGATAGATGTTATTCTACGCAACATTCAGTGTGTGTGTATATATATATATATTCAATGTATAAATGAAATATGGTTGGACACTATTATACACAACAAAAAATAAATCTTTCACTACACGCAACCCTGACTTGGCTTGCTTTACACGCAATCATGACCTTCCATGATAGCGTGTGTTGTACGCAATACTGAGTTTCACTAAACAATGATATGTTATTAAAATATTATACAAACTAGCTGTTATGAATAGTAATACCCACTTTTTGAAATTTTATAAAATTTTTCTTATAAAATGGACTTAATTGTTTGATTCGGAATATCGAAATTAGCATGGGGTAAACTTTTCGTATTTTTCTGAAAACTTTCAATTTTTGATGAATTGAGAAAACACTAAGTTATTGGTTAAATCCGCCTTTTTATTTAAATAATAATTTATTTTATTTAAATTTATTTTAGGTAAAAATAGATACATAATACTTATATAAGTTCAATTTAATTCATTGGAGTCATTTTTTGATAATTTTAGATATATAAAAATTTTATTTAATTTTTCACCGTCTTTTACCCACCTCTTACGAGCATTTGCAATTGTACATAAAACATAATTTTACAGCTTCTGTAAGTTGAATCTATAAAATTCAAGAGACATGGTTAATATCAAAGAGTAAAATGTGGTTAAATATGATAAAAATAATATTTTGTGAATAGTAACTTTTTACATTTATTTACCACGATTAAAAGTAAATAGGCTAATTAAGGGTAAAAATGATATTATTATTACCCTAACACATGTCCAAATTCTATTGGATATGTTTAATTCTACCTAAAAACCCATAGGAATAATATATTACCCTTTAGGTCCACTTAGATTAATTAAGACATTTATTATTATTTTATTTAAGAGAGAGTTAAAATAGTTCAAATCAATGTTTAATAACTAAAACATTTTTAATATAGGGTTATACATAAGATAAATTTGATTATAAATAATCATAAAAAATATAAAAATATTTCATATATAATGTTATTTTATTTATAATTTTTAGACATTAAATAATTTAATTCATTTATGACACAATGATGATGTAGTAATTACATTATTAATGAAATATTAACATAATTGATGTTATAAATACGCAAATAAATGTAATTTGTGAATTTTTTTAAAATTTAAGAAATTTATTAGGCTAATATGACATGTTAGTATTGATTAAATTGACTTTTATCTAACTAATCATGATGTTATTATTTTCAAAAAAATCAATTACCAAATAGTGTCAAAATTCACAGATAATAGTGTTTAAAACAGAATATTAAATTATTAATTGTTATTCAATTCCTAAAAATATAAGGTTTAGAAAAATGACTTATAGAAGGTTTTATATATTAATAATGAACCACTTGGGGTTCTTTTGGCTTTTTATTGTAAGTTTATTAACAATATAGTTTAAGAAAACAAGAAGACACTGTAAAAGTTAAAATATTTATCTTAGAGTTAAATCTAAATGATAAGGTTAAAATAGTAACCTAAACTTGTCTAAAACCTATTGGTTGAGATTATTCCGACCCATACCCACTTTATCTTCCAAATAAATAAATTTGGAGCTATTATAAACCGTATATCACTTTATTATAAAATAATATTTTATGTTTTTCCTAAGGTGCCCCTCTCCTCCCTTATAAAAGAGATCCTCCTCCATCTTCTCCTCACATGATTTGGAGCCTTCAAGATCGGCCAAAACCTGAAAATTTTCCTTCTCAACTTCCCTAGAAACATTATAGTGGTTTTTTTCTCCTCAAAAGAAAAACTACAGTGCCTTAAGAGGAGGCTTAAAAGAGGTGCGTCAAAGAAGAGGTAATCTCTTCTACCGATTCTTTCAAGTTTCGTTCTTCTTCAACTTCGTCTTCTTTAGTTGTTTCATTATAAAGTAATAAAATAATTATCACTAATATAATTATATGTTATTATAAATATGAAACAACCCCATTTCATCTTCAATCCATCCTACGGAAAACAAAGTCACCGCGCGTGCGTACGTACGGAATACCGTCTCCACACTGTGGTGTAATCTATTTTTCCACCACCGCCTTAAATGGATTGGTATAATGGTGTAAAGAATAACTATATATTGTTTTTATAACATCATACTGATTTGGAGATATTATATCATCCACTCCAATTCCATTCTATAATTATGGGAATGATATCATCGCTCGTGCGTACGTACGGATTACCATCTCCACGACGCGATGAGATTCATTCTCCATGTTAACCATTAAATAATGATTATAGAGTATATATATTGAATAATAATTAAATATATGAAATATTTAAGCTACTGGATTTATGTATATATATATATATATATTTTACTTACTTCCATTCATGTCAATAAGGAAAGGAAACAAGCGTTCTTGTGTACGTACGACCTACTGTCTCCATGAACGATGTATTTCATGTCATTTATCTATCTATTATATATATAAATATATACCGAATATGATATATAAATCTTCATTTACATTATGGAATTTATTAAATCATGGTATATGTAATAATAATATCAAGAACAACAAGTCCAAACATGTAGGATAAATTAAACGATTTTATCTAAAACGCTACTTTAACATGGAATTTACAAAAGAACGGGTAATATAAAGTAATAAATAAACCATATATGATATCATAACAATTAATATGATTCTGTAATAAATCAATTAAATTATTTAAATCATTATATAGGAGTTTTTTATTCGTACGAAACATATCGGACCTAAGGTAAGGGATAATTTTTCAATCTCATTTTTATCCGAGATTGCTTATACATAAGTATTTATTGGGGTTATATTTTTCATCCATGTCCCTAAAAATGTTTTTCATAAAGTGTTTAATATTATTCCATGTATTTTTAAAGTCATTTTTACCCCTATTTGACTTTTACTTTCTGTTATGGATGGAATATTTCTTTTGTTCACCATACGTGGTACTTTTTGGCTTTTCCGACAAAAGTTTGAGGAGAATGTTTTTTTAAATTATACGGCATGAATGGTTTTTTAAAGTTTCCTAAAGCCTAATTTTCATGAAGCTTATTCAACAATATTTCATGATTATTTTCAAAAAAATCGTTTTGGTTTAATATTTCATGGCATTTTGAGAAAAGAAAATGATTTTGAATCAGAAAGGATATTTTCCTCAAGAATTAATTTCAAGTGTTTTATCAAAACTATTTTCCATATAAGATAACATTATTAACTGTGTTTATGATTCAAGTATAATGTATTTATTATTTAAATAGTTTTAATTTATTATGATGAAATGATAGCCATTTCATTTATATGGATTACGTTAAGATGGGATGTTGTTTATGAAACCCATTTTATTCATTGGGTTATTATGAATGATATATGTTTATGTTGTGGAACCCGTAAGAATGATTTATTTATGAGATGGGTGGGACATATATCTCCCTCCAATGAATTGGGTAAAGATTTATATATCATGAGATAGACATGGTTGGAATGGTAAGTTAATCTGGTTCAGTGATACAGGACTGGAACAAGGAGTGAACTCGATTCAGAAAGGGACTTTGTCCACTAAGATGGTCTTGGCAGTAATGTCTTGGCTACTATGGAAATCACGTCATCTGATTAATGGTTTTACACAATTAAATGTTTTATTCCAATGCTATTTTGTCATTATTGATGTTCCTTTATGATTTATTCCTTACGTACATCGAAGATTTATTTCACAACTCAAGATTTTGATGTTTAAACTTTATGTTCACTTTTTGAAGTTCAAATGTATATGGTTTGTTTTATTTTCTCCATGCTTACCCTTACTGAGAATTTGGGCTCACCCTTTATATGTTTTCTTTTACCCATGATATAAATAAAGGTTTTATTTAAAAAATGGGAAGATAATTATGGGTGATGTTAAAGATCTTTCACCAAGATTAGAAGATTATGTTCCATGTTTCCAAAGATACTAAACTATTATGGTCCTTTGGTGTCTGTTTTTTTATGTATTAAGTATTCTGAAAAAGCAATGTAATGTCTATGTACTTCTAGATTTTGGTCTCTACACTATCACTTGGTAGAGATAGGTTCATGTGTGACATTTTTTTTAATCACAACATAATCATATGACATCATCATTGAAATAAGTTTGTGGTTAACGGCCAAATTAGACATTATATATTACCACAGACAAGTCATATTCCTATACAATTATGGTTGGTGACACTACTTTTCCTACATGAGTGATCTCATGGCAGGGAATAAGGGTTTTGTGAGATGGAGGCTACAACACATCACGACTAAGTAATCATGTATCGACCAGGGTGCAGTTGTATCTTCAGTCATATAGGTTACTTTAGGTGTGGAAGATCACATGGATGTATTCCCAAGGAAACAATGGGACTACAGCTATTATGGGGGATTGATTTTTTACATTGACATTCAACCAGGCACCACTTTTACATTTTTGTAAGAATATAGGATCTCCCCTTCCGAGCTCTGGGGATGAGCTTGTAGTTGGAGGAACTTCAAGAAAAAAGATTCATCATACCCAATGTGTCATCCAAGGAAGCTATAGTGTTGTTCAAGGGAAATATAAATATGATCTTGCAGATTTTTGTGGATTATCATTACATGAACTAGGTTGAGAAAAAGAAAAAGTGCACCTTTACTGAGGATCCGTGACCTATTTTAATGGTTTGGAGGTGCAATATGATTTTCAATGATCAATCTCATTTATGTCTACCAATAGTTGATGGTCCGTGAAGATAATATTCCTTATTTTTAATTCATATTTCACTATAGACACATTAAGTTCCTTATGCAGAGTCTTTTTTGTGACGATGACTCTTACATTCATACAGCTTTGATGAAACAAGTTTTATAGTTGTATATGGACCAGTTCATTATTATATCCATCAATAAAATACTCATCTACTCTTCATCATTAGAGGAGCATGCATAGAATTACATGATGAACATAGATCTTCATTGAGAGTAGTATGGAAGTGATATTTTTAGATTTATGAGGTTCATTTTCTCAGGAATGTCATTTTTGAGCATTATTTAGTATTGGTCCCATCAAATATTGATGCATTTCTTATATTGGAGAGACCAAATATCATGTTTGGGGTGTCCATAAATCTTGGTTTGGAGTCATACTAAGTGTGTGTTGGAAGTCATTTCCATAATCTCAGCACCTTTGACTAACCTAATGTGTAAAATAATGTTATTTACCTAGTCTAACCAGTGCTAGAGGACCTTTGAGGAGTTGAGGATGAGGCTGATGAGTGATCTATTGTTAAGACTACTAAAGGAAGGTAATGATTATGTAGTGTATTGCATTGACATAGGAGATTTAATTGGTTTCTTGTAATGCACAACATGTATTTATTCCCTGCGGGTAGAGGAAATTGAGACCACAGGAGAATAATTACGTGACTCAAAGACTAGAGATAATATTTATAGAATTAACCCTGATGATGTGGATAATATACCATCTATTAGATGGAATTGTGGTTTACTCAGACCAATAAAGTCTCTGGTATGTCTTCATTCAAAGGCATTGAAACCTAAGACAAAAGTCATGGTTGGAATTCCCATGGGACTATGAATTTGTTATGGTCAATAATCTAGGTAAGGGAATTGTTATAGAATATTCCCTTACTAGGAAGTCTTATTCTATCATAGTGTCAGAGGCTTCGAAGTAGTTGGAATCCTTACAGATAAACTAGTGGAGCAAGATGGTAGATGTTTTATAATGTCAATGGGTTTGAATCCATCTTTTCTAGAGCAAGTGAGAAAGTCCCTGCTAGGAAATATCTACACTGAGTTTATAAATGATAATATAATTACATGTTAGTAACCAAATGGAAACTATGAAGGATTAAATAAAATCATCTTTTTTTAGGGGTAGATAGTGGTTTCAGTCATATTGTAGGAGGAGGTGATGTGACAGTCCCATACCTTTTTCCTTGTTATAAATCATAGTGTAAGGAAGATGTATTTTGACATTAGACCGTAGTTTTGGTTTTATGGAATAAGATGAAGCATATAAGAGTTCACATCATGGATCCTCACATGTTAACCAGTGAAGGCTAAGTATCAAGCTGGAGTGATTCTTGAAGCCCCTTAAGATGTAAAAGTTGAAATGTGAAAACATATCTATGTTCTTGTAACATAGATTACATGCATAAAAGGGCCATGAGACCAATTGGGTGATAGTTTGCTGACTCATGTTATTTGGACACATCCATTTTATCAAGAAGTAGTTTTCAATGATGATTTTGGGAAAATTATACATATGGTAGAACATCCTTTTACATAAGGTGACCTCAAATATTGTCTCTGGATATGACACAATCTTTACATCACAATTTTGGATAGATTTGTAGAGTCATTATAAACCCAAATAAATATTATTATAGATATTAACCCCCGGACTAATTGGTAAATTCAGTTCACTATCAAAGTATTGAAGAATATGATGAGTGATAGCATGTGAAACTTTTTTTTAAAATTTGGAGGATCACCTATACTTTATAGAGTTTGTGTTCAACAACATCTACAAATATACTATTGACATGGAAACTTTTGAGGCCCTATATGGGAGTCACTAAATGTTAGACCTATGATTGAAAGATACCAGTCAATGATATCTTGTGTTCCCATAGATGGTACGGGTGACAAAAGTGAAATTCCATGTAATCTATGAGAGGATGATGAATACCTAGATAAGAGAAACATATTTCACAAATCTCATTCATTAGCCCTTGGAGATTGAGAAGGGAGACCAAATTTTCTCAAGAGTCTTCCCACAAGAAGGATTATAGAGGATCATCTAGGGATGTAAGCTATCCCTGAGGTTAATCAGGGCATTCATTATCATGAAATGGGTTCTATAGGTTTTATACAGCCTCTCCCTACCCCCAGTGATGGATTCATTTAATCACATCATTTATGTGTCGCTGCTGAGGAGATACCTTCATAACCCCACACACTTCAACTAATAGGGAGATCTTGGAAGAGAGGATGTATCCTCCATTGAAAAGAACCTAGTGGAGATTGAGGATCATCTTGAGAGGAAAAAGTATAGATGGACTATCCCCTTGGATTATATTTTGTGTCAATTTTAGAATATATAAGAGGGTTCCTTGGAGTTTGGGAACTAGGTTTCAACTTAGTATCCCATTTCTCTTTCTTGGTTTATCATTTTTTGGAAGAATTTTTTGATGTATGAAATGATGTAAGACCATTTTTTCCTACAAGACTTATAAATATTTATATATATATTTTAAGGGATAGAAACTATGATAGTGTGAAATTCTAAGCCACGGTGTACCTGGAATTATTTTTATAAAAAGATTAAATATATTTTATATTTATAAATTATATATTCATAATTAAAACGGGATAAATTTTAAATGAATTATTGAATTAGTAATCTGATATCATGTTCGAGTCTGGAACATGTTGTTTGACCTAGGGGTGACATAAAATGGATCAGCCCATGAAATTCAGAATTTTATTATGTTGGCAGTATGATCAGGGAATAATTTGTTAATTAATTAATTATTTATTTATTTTAAACACTAAATTAATTCTACACAAATACATCTATAGAGGTTCTCCCAGGGTTAACCTCAAAAGTGTTGAATTTCTGATGACTCTGTCCCTTTCCTTCTTCTTTTGGTGAATGACATTAGACGATGGAAGGATGCTAGATCATAGAAAATGAGGATATAGTGAACACAAAAACTTATATCTATCATTAGATTTTTATTTTTTGTCATAAAAAATGATTTTATATATATGTAGGACACATAATATGGTGATATACTCCCTATATTTAAATTTTTTTAGAATATCAATCCATATGTTTGGATCTGAGCCAATTGTTACCAATTCGATGCACCTAAGAATGATAAATTATTTATTTTGAGTTTTTTTTGGAACCATGGATGATCTTTCTTGATCATTTCATAAGAAATATTTTCCAATGATTTGTAAATATTTTTCACGTGCTTTCACCCTCTTTTGTTTGTTTTCTTCACCGATTTGACACATTGGTCATGGATTGTCATTGTTGGGCGGTACCATGGTTAATCAGACACCTGACACCATGAGAGATTGAGGAAATAGAATAAATAAATGATGTATGAACATATCTAAAATCAATTTGAGGAACTAATAGATATTTTTGTTATTTGAGATCATGGAATAAGTTCTAAAAGGATTGGGTTCATGTGAGACTAACAGAAAAACATCAACGAAAAAATGGAAAATATTTCTTCGGATATATGGTCAAAATCCATGATCTAATGCTATATACCTAAGATTACAAAAAAATAGAGGAATGATCTATGGAGGAATGATATATTTCGACATACATGATGCAGATTTAGATATATAGAGAAAACCTGATTACACATCGTCTAGTGGGATGAACATACGGCTTGTAAACCCCTCATCGGTGGTGACTAGGGTCTCAGAAAACATAAGGATTACATGAAATATATCCCTCATACAAATCATTTATACCTTAACTGACTCAGAAGACATGTAACAGATCCCATGGACTTGGGCCCATGTGGAATTACATGGCACAATACATGGTTATATACCCACGTACAAGAACATGAGGTCCTGTACAAAGACAAGACCAACCAGACATGGACTGGTCTTGGTTATCTTGGACATTTCATGTAGTCCACATACAAAGAATGTAATACAACATTGAATTGTATTTGAGTTCCATCCAGAGACATGGATAAGTAGTGGAGTGGGACCACACATCATGTGCCCCCCACACTATGTACCCTATGACCTCGTTTGAGGATTATTCAAGGTTATGTATCTTCCTCACATCAACTCAAATTTTTCCACATGAGTAGACATTAAAGTGTTATATTTAATGTAGAACATAGTGGTGACCTAAATTTTGATTTAGATATTTGATGTGATGTTTTATTCTAATTAATCTTATTGAGGAGACTCACAATGATGGCATTGATCAGGAAATATAAACTTAGGACTCTTTCAAGTGTATCCCCCCATATCTAATATTGAGAAAGTCGTTGGTTATTAGAGTGGAACACCCTATTAGTATGTGAATTATTCCTATATAGCTAAATTCCATGTCTAACTCCCATGAAGTACTTGGGATCTGGTATTCAATGATTACAGTGGAACCCCCTTTGTTACCTTAGTGCGGGACCTCGACATCATAGTGGAGCTTCATATAAGATATTGTGTGGGTCTTCAATGACTAGAGTGGATCCACCACTTGCACCATGGTGAAAATCCTCAACCTATATAGTGGAAATACCCATAATCATTGGTGTGGTCCTCTTAATGAAGAGTGGACCCCCTATCAGCATAGGGAATTTTTCATGATGATACTAGAGTGGAACTCCCCATCGACATGAGCATAGGTACAATAAGGATACTATTAGAGTGGACCCCCTAACACACTAGTGTGCGAGTCCTCTACTTCATGGTGCTTTCCAATTGACATTGAGGCATTATCAAGAGGAGTTAAATGGCTTGGATGGTTACATCATGGTAGACGCAAGAGATGTTGGGCACCGATTATTTTCTTTTTGAACTACTATTTACTCATTTTCATGGGATGAGTTGTGATTTGTGTGGATACATGTCCTTATTAAATGTTCTCCCTGAGTTATTTATGTCACCATAACCTGTCTCCACCCCTTTCCTTATAGAGGTAAGCCTGGATTAGTTGCATCTCAAGCCCTGACTTGGGTCATATTGTAAAAGATAGCTTCTTCCTTCCTCATATAGTTACCAATGATCAGAGGGTAGACAACAATATTCTTCCCCCTATAAGGTATATGCTCCATCCTTCTAATTCTCCATCAACATATAATTATAAACATAGATGTGGGATGAAAACCATATGTGGTCCTTTTAAAAGGTCATAACTTTAAACATACTATCTTACATCATTGTTAGTTATCAACAAAAAGGAGGTGGAAGACCTAGCCTCCGAGGTGTAAGTTGTCCAATAATAATATGGTAACTCAATTTATCACAAAAATACAATTATTCCCATATAACCATATAAATGTTTAATATAATATCATAAAATTATTATAAATATATACTATTGAAATATTTCATTCTTGTTTGGACATTAAATCATTGAAAAAATTATATCATGGTTGTGGGGTTTTCATTGTTCACCTTTTGATACTCCAACACATCATTCAAACTATATATAATGAAATCTCTTCATTTAATCTTTTGTTTATATAATTTTCATATATATATATCCTTTCTCATAAATTTTGATTAAATCCAGATTTTTAGGTTATCATGTTCTACAAATATAAACATCCTCAAATTGCACTTTCCTTCATACAATAGTTCATTCAATTATACATTCCTTGAATTTACACATTTAAAGAAATGATTATCAACATTGACAAAAAGTTTCATTACTGAACCTCTATAATACCATTCATAATTTCAAATTATACTATTGTATTATATCACTTAATTTATAATGATAACTATGTATGTTTAAAAACCATTATAACTTTATTATGTTCATTAAAAATACTTCTAAAAATTCATAAATTTTGTAGTTTTGTGTTGTTTTATATTACTATTTACCATTATATTATACTATTGTAAAACATGTGTAATATTACATTTTAAAAACATTAGTAAATTTTTCAATATATTTTTTCAACATTAAACCACCATCATGTTACATAATGACTCTTCTATGAGTTAATTGTACACAGAATCATACAATGCTCTACTACCTTGATCTAATGTTCCATTTTCAACACCCTTATCAAATTCAAATCAACATATTTTTTAATATAAAATATAAGTATTTTGATTAATATTTCATAAAATTATAAGAATTAAATGAATTATTAATCTTCCAAACTTTTATGATCAATTTTTTCACATATCTAATATATCATTAATGTCTTTAAAATACAATATAAAAAACATCCACAACCTATAACTCCTTATTTAATTCAATTATTCCTATACTCATAAAATATAGAGAAATAATGGATCCCCACACATCCCACAAATTGTTTTTTTGATTATATGACACATACAATTAACTGGGATACATAAGACCTTTCAGAAATTATAGTTAACAAAACGTTTTTATAAGAGTAATTTAATCAACTTGATTTATCCAAATGACTCTTATAGACTCAACAAATAACATTTATGAAAATATAAATTAAATTACCAATACTAAATGATTTTAATTTAATATATATATTTATTTAATTTTTATTATGTTCTGTAACAGGAAAAAAATCTTCAGAAATTTTTAGATAATTATAATGTTTTTCAAGTATATGTCTCACATAAATATTATTAAAATGGACACATCCAATGTTTCAAATAATTTCTACCACGTAATGTAACATATAATCATTTATAATTCCTTAAAAAACATTTTATGGAATCATCAATGTTTATTCTAGACATTGGGAATCCCAATCAGTCAAAATATTGTACATCAGTTTCCATGGTTGTATCGACCAACAATCCTATCATCATAAAGTGTATCGATCATGATTCAATTGCATGAATAAATTAAAATCTTGATGTTTTTCATGTAACTTATAAGAAGTCATCATCCTCCACATATGATATCTACAAAACTCTAAGAACTTGTAATTTATTTACACATAATCTCATCTCAAAAAGGAATATATTTATATACTACAACTCATGAATTTATTACTACTTTATTCTTATCAACCATACATCATCAATATTTTCTTTTCATAATGGAGACTTACACTTAATGGATAACATCTACTGATGTTTTAGCAATCGAAGTGGTAAGATATAAAATAATATTATACAATATTATCTACATCTCCCCAATTAATTACTATCTATCAAAACAAATTTTATTTACAAATTATTAAAAAAAATAAAACACATTTCATGACTACCGATTTTGGATCATTAGTGTTATATATTTTCTTCAGTTAATATTAATGTTTTACCCAAGGATACCATCATTTCAAACAATTAATTCCTAATAAATTGATATGCATTTTATATAATTAACAATTTTATAAAACATGTGATCATTGGGTTTTCTATTTACTATATTTATGTATTATAATAAACATTATGATATTTTCATCCCATGTGAAAGAGTAATTCATTTTTTTATAATTGAAATTACTTAAATCAAGAAAAATTTAAATTTGTGATTTAATGGCTACATATAAATTATTAAATATTCAATATTAACATAGAATTATTGAAATAAATTGTTTTAGATTAATTTGTACCATGTATCTTAGACATGGTTTAATTCAAGCCAAAATAGGAATAATAACCACACAAAACCATATATAGTTTACAAAAATTTATCATGTTCAAAAAAATTATATTTTCTTATGGTTGTGTATTTATAATGGATAAGAATTTTAAAATCTATAGTTTACCATAACCTCATAATTAAGACCACAAAAATAACTATTATTTCAAATATGAAATGTTTATTGAAAAATATTCAAGTATCTCAATGATGTTTAACTAGTTTAAAAAAAATTAATTTAGTATAATTTAAATAGGCTTATTGAAAATGAAATATTATTTGTTAGATTCCTAAAATGAAACATAATTATTTTTATACATGCATGAATAATGTAATTATAATTCTCATTATAAAGACCATGTATTTAAAAAATTTTAGATAATATTTTAATAGTAATTGAAAAATTATTATAATAACAATAAGGTAGTATATAGAGAAGACATGGAATTCGTGAGTTATGTATATTATATTAATAATAAATAAACATAGTGGATTATAATTACATATCAACGATATAATCCAAACATTTCACATAAATTTATAATATATGATTAATTTTTTTTACTGTTAGTGATCATGGTATTTAATAAAAGATATTATAATATCAAAAAAATTAAATGTATAATTTTATATGTTTTGATCATAAAAAATAAAAAGTTTGTAAAGTATTTATTTTATTGTGTATTCAACAAAGCTATGTAATACTTTTTAATCATATCAATAAATAAATTATTTTAATTTTTTATGTACAATGTATTAGAAATTAAATTATTTAATGAATAAATAAATACCAAATTGAATTGAAGAATTAAAATAATGAAAAAATAATTATTTTATTTCTTCACCATAGATCATTACCTGTTAATAACAAGTAAAATACATTAAATTAAAAAAATATATATTTGGGTAATTAATGCATGTAAGTAATATGACTGAAAAAAGTGAGTCTATAATGTCGGGGACTCCTATAAATTCCAAATATATTAAAAATGTAATTTGAAACGATAAAAAATTAAAAATTATATTGGATTATATTAAAAGATTTATAGAGAATTTTTGGTCCCAAATAAGGTCAATAACCATAGAGGGGAGGGGACAGGTGAGTTATGTAAAAATAATTATAAAACATTCCATTGTTCAGTAATCTTATTACATAGTAACTAGGAACAATTCAACCGTTTAAGGGTTGATATGAAATAATGAACGTAATAATTGTGATATGAATGAGATTTTACAAGGATCACCGAAATGAGATAATCCAAGGTTTCTATTTGATTATGCACCTGATGTAGTAAATATCATATTTCTTTTTTTAATGATTATAGTGGTCACACTGAACCTATTGGATTATATCTATAAATACTAGAATATACGCTACACTCCTTAAAAATGTAACGTATTAATTCTCATATAGTTTAATTATAACCAATGAACAAAGAATTATTTTACATCAAATGTTATGCGTCGATATGTTACACAAATATTGTTTGAAGAACTCTATCTGGGTTTCTAGAGAGAGTGTCTAGAATCACCATACTCTCCGTCCTATTTAATCCTTTATTAGTTTTTTATGCATATTATTCCTTTTTTACATAATAGAATAACCATTCCCTTTTACTTATCTAATTTCATTCCATACATATGTTGAAAATCAATGACCGCTATAATAGTCAATTTCTCATTAAATTCTGAAAAATCTTATTTTCTTATATATGTATTATTTTTTGGTAATCATCCTTCAAATTTATAGAAAATATTAATCATTACTTTATAAATATTTATATTATTATTTTATTCAAAATAAATCCCTATATTTCAGGGGAATCATAATTTTAAAATAAGGATCTCATCTATCCCATTTCAATGCTCAAAAAAAGTCTTAGAAATTAGAAAAAATAGTCCATCCATGATTGATTATTCATCAAATAATGATCAACCAATCTTTTCTGGAATTGATTATTACCAATAAACCCATCTCATTGCTGCTACACCCAACATGTTTTCTATAATGTTTTTAATGAGTTTTTCGACATAGTCAGACTTATGAAAAAGGATAACCTTATATACTCCTAAAATAAAGAACATATTACAGATTGACTATTCCTAGAAACATGGGTTAATAATTTTGAATAAAACATGGTTTCAATAAATATAATATTTTAAGATAGATAAAATATACATCTGTAAAGTCTTGTTCATCTGTATAATAGATGGTTAATCGATATTAATCATTATAGTGTTCTCTTAAATAAGTAGAAGGATTATTAAAATAAAAGGTCTAAATAATCCATAAAATTTAATGTCACAACATTATGGGAAACCTACACTAACCTTATGATTTCTTTTCCAAACCATATGATAATAAAAAACACATCTTGTTTTGTCGTGTCTCTACCTTAATAGATATCACCCTAAACATATGATGATATGCACCAATTGTATAGGGACATACATCGAACATATGATTGATAGTAACCAACCCTATGTGAATCAGAAACAATATTATGGGTAAAATGAAGAACCATAAAAGGATAAGAACCAACTATGTGGATATGGAAGAAAAAAACACATTAGAGTACTCATGTTGAACGTCTTAAGCATAAATTCCATTTTATAAATAATAGAAGCATGAAGAGATCCTATAACATTTATAAAATCATGAAACATCGTTCATGATATAAAAAATAAAGTAGTCAAACTAAAATATGATTCATAGTGGAATACATGCATGTTATTTTCCAAAAAAACATAATAAAAACACTCTTTGGATTGATTCCAAAAATATCCTTTTATTCGTTTATTGAAGAAATTATAATAGTTTTAGAAAATAAACCTTTGAGAAATTATATATCTAACTAAATATATTTAGTGACACATCCTAATAAACATTACGTCATGGTGTATATTATTCACATAATATTATCATAATCTCACATCCTTAAATATATATGTGAGAAATAAAAATTAATTGAAATGATTCTGATGAAACACATTACATGTCATTTGGCACTTTAATACCTTTTAAACACGCTTCTTAGCTACTAATATTTATAATTAATCCATCATTAAATCTTCTATTCCTTTAAAAAACATGACCCACATACTCAAAAAAATATTCTCATACTTTTTTTAATAAACTATAAGTGTGCATATATAAATTCAAATAATTGAGTTCTATAAAGAAAAACATTGAATATAATATAAATATTACAATTTTCCATATAAATTTCCTTGGGTAAAATTGGTGCCTTATCCAAAACATCATGTTGGTGGACACTATTTGAATCCATGACCCATCCAATTCTTTAAAAAATATTCCTTGTGAAGGGAATCGGTCATAATAATAGAAATATATTATTTTGTTGAAAGAAACTACAATATGTCATTTATTCCACAGACTAACAAATTCACCCAAAAATAAAATAACATTTCCTAAAATCTCCCATATAAGTCCACTATAGCACCATTAATACAATCTATGTAGAAACCACCACATTATATTCCCTCTGTTTTTTTGTGATAATGTCTAGTTAATTTATGAAATATTCCCACTTTCCATAACTATTATATATTTGGAATCCATGTTTTTCTAATACATTTTATGTTTCATTAATTAAAATTTAATTCTGATGAATATCTATGGAATATATCTTCATCTTCAAGATCATTGAAATTATAATTATTCCCTTCATTGATAATAAAATATTCATTTATAAAAATATAAATGTAATTTAGTGTTTTCTTCTTCCCACACCACATCTTAATGTTGGAAATCATGTCATTTAGAAATATTAATAATCTATTTGATTAATGAATTGATGATATCAAAAAATGATTCCAATGAGTCTCAAATAAGATATTTTCAATATAAATTATTCAACTCATTTTATTGATAATGAAATTCATTCACTCAATGAATCAATTTTATTGGGAATGGATTAATAAGTCTAAAACAGGAAACAATATTCAATTATTGTCAAGGTACAATTATACGAAATTATTTTTAAACTATTTATAATCATTACATAGTATTGATAAAATTTTCAACCCAATATTATCCTCTTAAAATTTCTCATATGGAGAGATTCACCAAGAAACATAATATTTTTGTGAAATCTCCATCATCTATGATATACTAATGTAATTGTAAATGGAAAGGAAATTATATATCTTCGAAATAATTATATAGGATTCCATTGTCCATAAGAAATCCATGTGAACTATCATAAGTAATGTTGATAGATTATTCTTTTTGGGACTTTATGTCGCTCAAAAAATATTCCTATTTTTACATGAATGACACTTTTGAGTTCAATATCATGAATGTGTTGGGATTTCTTGATATCCATATTTTTTTAAAAAAATTTAATAATGATTATTTTATCAAATTGATATTCGTGGAATTCAATTATTATTTTTTATTATAATTATATGTCATGTATATATCTTCTTATCCGTTAACTAGATTTAGGTATCCTTTTGTGTACATTCCTTCTATAAATATTGTACTATACATTCCGTCTATGAATTTTTTATTTTTTATGATATTTATTTTTCTATTTTGTAATAAAATTTATATAAAATGTATATTGGGACTAATTCCATTTAATAATATGACATTCACAAACATTAATTATATTCCATATTTGTTTTTTCTTTTTGAAGTCAATGTGATTCAACCAATCATCATTAAAAAATATACCTATTTATTTGTAATATTTTCTTTTTAGGGATAATATATTAAATCCCATAATAAAGATATTTCACTAGTTACAATGAATATACATTACAACCCACTCGATTAAACTTAATATTAATTCAATATTTTTAGGCTTTCACATATATTATCATTTTGATTCATGATTACTAGTTCACATACAATGATAATGAATGATATTTTTATTCATTGGTTTCTATATATGCTTTATAATTATTGGAAAAAAAATAATTTGTTTTCATGATATCTTATAGAGTCACTTATTAGTGATATCAGATTATTTGAGTCTATTTTCATATCATTTATTACAAGATGAAAAATTAATTTTGATATACCTAAAATAAAAAAATTTAAAATCAAATATAATTGTATTTAGAGTGTTAAATTCACCATGTATGTTTTTCCTCACATTATACTGAAAATATATCATAGTAATCAATTACACATATTTAGAATACCCTTCCATATTAATGTAATAATGTCCAAATTTAAAATGTCTTATTTTTACCCACTATTGCATGAAATTTCTTTTGAGTGTTTTAGAGGTAAATATTATTCTGAGGTATTGGAACATGAAATATTTTTTTTCACTATCACTAATTTCTTTTAGTATTGTGTCACATCTAATTTTACATTATATCTAGAAAACAATAATCATGGTATTGTAAGAAATTTTTAATTAAAAATCTCATGAACTCCCATAGCCACATAAAAGAATAATTATCTCTTGTTCCCTAAAACCAAACATGGAGTAAGAATCCATCCTTAATTATGAAAAATACATTTCCCTATAATGTAATATCTATTGAGCACTAATATTCTATTGATATTTTCATTAAATGTGTTTTTAGACAATCAATTATTCGAAAATATTCTCTCATAGTCAAATTCAAATAATCTATTTTTATTTTTAAAATTTTCATATATGTGTTTTGTAACATTATTGATAGTTTTAAAGTATAATAATATATTTTTTTGATATAATGTTTTAAATCATTAAAAAAATAATATATTTTTTAGTTATAAAGATCCATATAATATTTTATTCTAGGGATGACTCTGTTTAATCTTATAGATCTATTATTCCATCAATCCTATAATCCCCATTATTATTTTCATCTACATACTACTTGTCTAAATTATCTAGAAATACATATTTAATGATCCATCTATAGTACATTACCACTAAAAAGTCTTATTATTATAATCAGGATTGTTATTTTGTATATACATTTTTCCTCATGATAAATTCTCAATAAGATTTCCTCTTGATTCTATGAAGTTTCAATGATATCTACATTTTGTTTTATTGATATTCCCAATCCCAAAATATCTAGGTAATACTATAGAAAATGTTCCCAAAATTTCCACATCTAAATAAAGAGAGATTAATATTTCCATTTAAAATTAAACTTTCCCCTCATCTGATTACATGAAAAAATGGAATAATCTCATCTACTTTCCCCCCCTCATGTTCCTCTGTCACTAAATGTATCATAAAAAATATGATTACAATTTTCATAGAATGATATATTGGTACATAATCCTTACCATTACTCCTAATTTCATATAGCCAAATTATCATGCATAAACTATCCAACATTAACTCCTTCAAATCATTATCCACATGAACCAAATACTTTTCAATGATACATTTATGTAATATTATCTAACAATATTTTAGCTGTTTTTTATATTCAATTTCCTCTCCATGTCCATCCATGTCATCTACAATAGAATTCTCCAAATAAAAGAAAAATATGAAATGAATCATTCTTGTTCATTGTAAAATTATCATACATGTGCTATAAAATTTAATGAGGTGACTCCAAATCTTTATAAATTCACTAATATATACTGAGAATGATTTCAAACATCCCATGATATGTTTTTATGTAATAACCATCATATAGATTTTGATTTCCTAATATCTTCATATTGAATTGATTTTAATAGATTCCAAATTAAAATATTTATTATATCTTTATATATATACCCTCATTCTATAATGGTTATGACTATAGAAATTGTTTCTAAATACACATATATCACTAATGAATAAAAATAATATTCAAAAAAATTTTCTGTATATGGATGTTTCTAGCAAAAAAATTATAATACCTTTAATATTGTACCGTATTTTAATAAAATATATAAATATAGTGAAAAATATCTACGATTCATAGTTTGATACTAATTTTTGGCCCAATAGGGTCTCATACCTCGATTGTGGGGATGAGTGAAATAGACTACATTAATTTTTTAGTGGAACCCATATTGATGATCATGTTCCATTTATGTTAATAAAATAATTCTATTTCTCCAATATAATATGAAATATTCATTGAAATAAAATTATCATGCTTCAAATTTTACGTGGTTTCCCCATTCAGTCAAATCAATGGAGAATGTATGAAAATGTTCATATGAATGTGATGTAAGAATACTCACCATTTATTGGTGACAACCTCTTGTGTATTCAGATAGACCCTCCTTATATCCAACAATATATAAATGAATTATCATTGATATCCATATAACAAGGAATAACATGATCCTGTTGTATTTGTCTTCTCCATAATGAATAGATAGTTTTGTTACACTATAATTAGTGATTCAATATTCACTAAATTTTATATTTGAATACATCTATTTGAACATCCATTGAGAGAGGCTCTTAGATAAACTTAATCTCCTTTTTCTTATTTCAATAATGTTTCCAAAATTACTCTTATTCATTTTTTCTTCCACTAAACATTGTACTCATTATAAATCCATACTTTCTAGTCATGCAATAAAAGAAAATGTACTCTCTAAATGATTCTCCATTTTTCAAAACTCACAACATATAAACATCCTCTTGCAATCTCTATTTCATAGTTTTTTCTAATATCATCCTTATTTAATTGGGAATATTTCATCTATTATTTTGGAATGTTTGAATTAAAATTTCTTTTAAAAATGTTTTCCATCCATTTAGATGATGTTTCATTTTAAAATGTACATGTCAACTCTCTCATTTAAACACTAGAAAAATATTCCCTCTATGTTAGGAATAATGAACATTCATTTACGAATTATTCATTAATAACTAGATCTACCAACATCTCACAAAATACTATATAAAAAATAGGCGAATATTATATTTGATCCACTATTCATGTTTATGTTTTAGGTTTCTTATAATCCATTTTCATGGAAAGATAAATAATATAAAAAAATACTGGTATTAATAAATTCCATCTATATATTATTTATTGAATCTTCATTGAGTCATAGATTTATAATTTTCAATGAAATGTTGTAACAGTAATAACCATATGTTATTAATGATAAAATAAAAATTCAAATACTTCTAGGTAAACATATGAATCTATTTAAACGTATTATAAACCATACAATTCATTTCCTATAAATATTAGAAACAAAAAAACCATTATTAAGTCTGACATCAACATTATAATTTCTAATATTAATATTATAACTGGGTCACACCAACCATACAATGACATTTACCAACCTAAAGGGAATATGATACCAACCATAGGATGTATTGTCCAAACCATATGTGGTATCCCCTATCATT
This sequence comes from Viscum album, assembly GCA_963277665.1. NCBI lineage: Eukaryota > Viridiplantae > Streptophyta > Magnoliopsida > Santalales > Viscaceae > Viscum > Viscum album. The sequence continues at coordinate 798,814,513 of OY728145.1, read as the reverse complement.
AAATTGATTTTTGACTACCATAAGAGTCCATCCATGGAAACTATATTAAATAAATTCCAACTTTATAGTAAAAGAAGAAACCTTATCACGATAAGTAGCAACATTTCATGAATTCATTATTAATTTATTCTAAAAATAGGTGTTGTTGTCTCAACATTATGCACATGCATAATTACTCCAATCATTATCATATTTATTTAATACTTTTAATATCATCAAACTACTAACTTATACAACCCAAATGGGATTTATTAAGGACTACATTAACATAATTATCAGAAAAAGTAATTTTACAACCACTCTAACTGGTTTTCTTTCAAGAAGAACAATGATGGAATATTTATTTTTTCAGGAATGAATAACACATGAGTTATTTTTATAAATTTTTATAATTATATAACTATATGAATATAATATAATTATTTTAATTGTATGTAATCATTTTATTAGTAACCTTATGGTAATAATCATCACAATAACATTGTCAATAATGAAATATCAAATAAAAATAATTTAACACATATAAAATAAAATAAAATATATCTAAAATACTATTAGATAATAAATAAATTAGTTTTTTATTTTATATATTTATGCCTGCATTTTAATTTAATTTTTTTATATTATTTAACAAATCACAAATTTATTACAAAAATTTCATATTTATGTTACATAAATTATAATCGATTTAGGTAAAATCGATGTAATTATTTGAATTTTTATTTTTTTATTGATTCTTTTGTAATTTTCATAAATATTGAAATAAAGATTTTTTTAGATATATATAGTAAAATAAATTATTCTTCATTAAATATTAAATGATTGATTAATTACATATTAGGTGAAATATGAAAACATTTTCTCAAATTTACATATATCATGAACTATATCTATATCTAATTATCAAAATTAATAATTATACAATATGATTGGTTGCCTACCTTTTTTAAATCTTGTTTATGTTTTGGTCATACGTCTCTACAATGTCATATGAATACTAAATGTACACTTTGTAAATCTATGGGTCATACTTCTGATCAGTGCAAAAAGAAATTGGTTGTGCAGGCTGGTACTAAGTTTGTTTCCATGGGAAAGGAGCCTCAAAATGTAGGTCCTGCCTCTTTTGCGGAGGCTGTCCAGCATGATATATCTAAGCTGACTAATATTCAGCCGGCTGCTACTGCTGCTCGACTAGTGGACATAGAATTGGAGCCGGGTGTTGTTGGAGTCACCAGGGATGTTGCTAACAGGTCTTGGGATGATATAGTTGAAGAGGAGGAGGGTGCCATATAGATCATGAGGATGCTATTAAAAAGGCTACTAATATCCAGCAGGATGTTGCTGTTGATTTCCAACAGGGTGCAAATATGATTATTGAGGAGGAGGAAGGGTACCAATCAGAGCATGAGGCTGCTATCTAGAATGATGTAAATGCTGAATTTGACCGTGCTGCACTGGCCTCGGCTTGTATAAATGGTATGATTAAGGTATTTGATGAAGATGATTTCCAATTGGTGACGTTGAAGAAGTCGCAGGCATGTCCAGTTTAGGTACCTACTGTGGGAGCTTGGATGGAAGATGTTGTGATGGTGGACAATGCTAATGTAGGAGAGGTCGCGGCCCAGTAGGACAGTCATGAGGATATACTAATGAAGGAGATTCTTCTATTGGGAATGAGGATGTGTTGGAGTGTTCACATGTTCAGGTTGCTGTTTTGGAGGAAAGCTCTAATTCAATGAATTTGGATCAAAGAGGGACGAAATTGAAGGCTTCTCCAATGGATTATTTGAGTGATGAGGCATTGAAAAAATCTCCAAATCCAGTAATTAGTATCTTTTCCATGCTGGAGTCTATTAACACTCCGGAGTTTGACTTGAATAGCCTTGAAGGGCTCAAGAATGTATGATGTAGTAATCGACGAGCTGCTCCTTTGATACCGGCTTCTGTTGATGGGATGGAGACAACAACGGTGCTGGAATGCCTAGTACATAATGCTGCGATTTCTACTACTAATGTATAGGATTCTCAGGTTGTACAAGAGGCTCATTAGGAGATGCATTAGGATGTTCCTGCTCTTGTGGACCACCAGGGTGACACCTTAATGGAAGTCGATATGCATGGGGAAGCTTCTACTATGGAATATTATGAGGCTCTGTCAGTGGAGACGGATTCTGGAATGCAAAGGGGGAACGAGCGTCTCCCGGCCAATCGGGGAGGGTCTAGGGGCCGAGGCCGTCCTAGAAAAAGGCGATGTTTGACTATTTTTTAGTTCTCTTTCTTGATGTGGTCTGCTCCATGGTAACATTTCCCTCTGTATCTTGCAACTTTTAACTTTTTTCAATAATTGTTGGGGTCATGGGTCTCCGAACCCATGATTGGGCCTCTTCTACTATAACGTCATAAAATTAAAGAGTTGTCGATTCTTGAGTAAGTTAAACAGTGATATCACCCCTAATGAAGTTAAATGATAATGGATAATCTTTTAGTTATTATCAATTATGTCATGAAAAATATTTTAATAGTATATACATTGAGGTGTTATAGAACATTGAAAACACAAAATTATCACATGGTGTGGTGTTTTTATAAAAATCACATTAGTTTCATTGTATGAAATTTTTCTAGTATAAATTAATTCATGGGGTTGAAAATTTTTAAATATGTAATTATTTAAATTTTTTTTGAGTTGTAGGATCAATAGAGTCGATCACAGATAAACAATAACTGTAAAATATTCAAAATTAAAAAAACGAGTTCACAATACCATAGTAGAATGGTGTTTTGAATAATTTAAAAAGGTATATAATGAATTCCATTTGCAAGATCTATATTACTATCCATTATATGGTAATGAACCTTAAACCATGACTTGGTATAAGGTAAAAATCTTACATGTGATATCTTTATTCCATTTGGATCTAATGGTATCTCACTATGAGGAACAAAATGAATATCTCATGAATCATATAATGTTATAACTATAGAGTGTAATAGATGGGGAAAGAATATTATAATGACTTGTTTTATGTTGATATAATTTAATGGTGAGATAATAAATCCCCATGAAAATCCATTCATGAAATATACATGAAGAATATTATTTTAGTAGAAGAAATTCATATATTAATTTAAATAAAATTAAATGATTTAGATGTTATTCCCATATAGATAGGTTTATGAAAATTTTGAGAACATTATTTTTGATGAGTACTTGACCAAGAATGTATCATCTCTATAAATTAATGATGTGTTTTGTAAACAAATATGGATGATTAGAATCAAATAATCACTTAAGAGTTTGACCATCCAACGAATGATAACTAAATGGTGGGTTTTTAAAAGTATTATGGAGATGAAAATGTGTGTACATGAAATCAGAATCTCTATGGATCTTTTGGAAGGGGTTATAATATATTGGGAATCATTATTGTATCTTTCCATTTCTGATTATACTTTGACTTCATGTGAATCTAATCACTTTATTACATGTTATTTTTTATAATTAAATATTAACATATATAGCTTGATCATAAAAATTTATAACTAGGGATTACCTTGATGATATCAAGAGATTTTAAACCATTTATTTTCTAGGTGTCTTGGGTTTTCATAATTTATTATTACATCATTATCACATCATCACCTTTGAGAGTCTATCACTATAATTTTTATGTTAATATTATTGATTTTGATTATTTTTGTATTTAGTTATAATTTATCCAATAATATCATAATGTAGTTTTACTCTTACCCTTTCCATTCAATATGCATCATATTTCCCCTTGGATTTTACCTGGTGAAAATTATCATAGACCTAAGAATATTGTCAATTATGAAATGCATTTATTGATGTGATCTATTGTGTAATGTAAAATAATAAATAGGAAAAAATTTACATTGTTTTATGGGAAGGAATTCATTCAATGGAAGGAAATTAAGGTTCTATATTTTCTATCCACTTGATTTTTCATTCTTTAAATCAACAATCAATGTTTAATAATTCAATATGATTAGAAAAACTAAAGTTTATAATAGTAATAATATAAAATCTGATGGGAGACTATATAACATGTTACATTTATCTATAACATATTATTTTACATAATTCAGAAGAGAAATAATGTAAATGGTTTATGGATGTAACATACTAACATTATTTACTAATATAACAATGTGAATGATTTTTTATTATACACATGCTGAAATAAATAATATATTTTTAGAAGTATCAAAGTAGAAATTGTTTATGAGTTATTTATGTGAGTAAACTTAATAAAATTAGTTATTTGATTCTATATAATAGTTTTTAAACATTATTATATATTAATCAAAATTTATATAATCATCATACATAAATTTGATGCAGTTATTTCTATACTTGAGGATCATGATATAGATGATAGGTCACTGCAAAACTCAATAATTTATTTAATACTTATTAATTGATATGAGTGGTATATTTTATGATAAAATTGAAAATATATAGGATGGAAAATTTTGGATCATAGATGCATTGCAAATATTTTTAACTACAACGGTTTCATGAAGAGGAAATAGATGCCAAATTTGAGGCCGTTTAAATTTAAAAAACTATATTGTATTTCTATTAAATAGTGTATCAATTTTTTTTAAAAGGTAATGCTTCGGTCAATGACCAAAACACAATATATTAGGGAGCAAAAGGATTACAAATATCAGAAAGATGATATTTTTTTACAATCTCTCTCAAAGAGAGGTAATAAGTCAGCTAGAAGAGTGTCGATCCATGTCATGTTTTGTTGAATACCTTTGTTGGCGAGGGCGTCAGCAATAGCATTTGCTTCACGGTATGCATGAGTAGAAATATAATAAATCTCGTGAAGCAAGTTCAGACACTTCATCCAAAGAGTGGTAAGAAGACATGCAAGATGAGTGATGTCGTTCCAAATGGCCTGGACGATAGTGGTGGAATCACTTTCAATCCAGAGCATTCTCCAACCTCTTTGAAGCGCGAAATCAACCACATGGATAACACCCATCATCTCAGCCTCAAGCGATGAAGAAAGACCACAACCAACATAAAAACAGCCTTGACATTAACCAGATGAGTCTCTGAAGATGGAACCACAACTTGTAGGGCGAGGATTGCCTTTGGAAGCTCCATCGACGTTCACTTTAATCCATCCTGGTATCAATGAAAATATAAATATATGGGTAAATATCAAGTCATGTTTTTCAATTTTTGATGATAATAAAAGGTTAAACTAAATTTCATGAGAATGAATATAGTGATGGGATGATGTCAAATATATATGGCCATCATGAAGGAATAAAATTAATTGTGGAATTATTATGGTAATGTTAATCAAATGAAACAAGAAATAAACAAAATTGATAAAGAATAATTTATCCTAAAAATATAATATCAAAAAAAATTTGAGGAATATATGTAGGAAAATGGATGACCTAGAGGATAAATGTAAAGTAGATTTTTTGTTAAATAAAATAGTCTCAAAATTTATCTCTGTGCAAAATAACATAATGAATATAGTTGTTACGAAACACAAATATTTGATAAAGAAATACATAATGTTTTAACTAATAATGGACCTTTTAAAGTGAATGAAAAAACATAATCCCTAAAATTAAAATATGGATTTTATATTTGGTAATTCTTTTGTGATAATACATTTTTATAAGTGAATGTACTATGATATTTATGACATGAAAGTGTTGTACCCATGAATGATAGTATATCATTATTTAATACATGATTCAAGGGTTATGATCAATTGGATTACTATATAAAATCAAATTATAATGAAAAAAGATGTAAAATATTTATATCATTTGTCAATTTAAGGTGAAAATTTATTAAAAAATGCTCATCCTATGTTTCAAAAATATATAAATTAACATAGATGTTAGTAAAATCTATTTGATGAAGTTTTATGTAATATACTTTGTTTTTCAAGTTATCTCATTTTGATGGGAATATGATTTTATATTATTAAACTAGTCAAATAATGACAGTTGATTTAGAATGAAATTATTAAATTTTAAATTCATCAATTTGATGTTTTTAATCTTAGAATGGGGGTCAAAAGTTACCTTATATGTTTCAGAGGAATTTCAGGGGTTTGGGGCCAGAATACATAGTTTTGGAATGTTGAATCTCATAGTGAATGGTGGGAACATGATTTGTGATGACCGTACAACTTAATTTTGAGACTATTTTTGAGCAGGTGAACATTTTGATTAACATTATGATGTGAATAAAAAAATAGTCAGTGGTTTTACAATTATTATAGACATGTCCTAATGTTGTTTCATAGTTGAATAACTCTTCACAATAACAGTGTGAGTATATGTTATATAGGGGATGTTTCATTGCATTATTGGTTCAAATTTTTCCAGACCATACAACTTGACTTTATTCCTTTTGAAATGGGGGAAAATTTCTATTTTCCCGTTCAAACCATAGATGATAACAATCCTAACTTTACTCTAATTTCCCATAGTATATAATTCATGTATGTTATCCTCCTTCACACTTAATACATGGGTGTTCTTCCTCATTATTGGTATGAATTGAACAACATTTAGTGTGTTCAAATCCTTGATGCAATCATTCAACCTGATTATCCTCCAATGAGTAAAATTTCATCTCCCTAAAAACACTTTATATATGGAAAGGTATTTTATTCCGAATTCCACTAGAACATGTTTGAATGAGATATTTCTGAAATGGATTTCACTCTATTTAAGAATAGGGTGATGTGAGATTCCATATTCATATTGTGGTGTTCCATTTATTTGGTGTATTCTTTCTTAGTTATTTTTTATGGATTTAAACATTTTATTATAGTTTTTGAAATACTTTTTGGACACCATTTCATAGGTACTTGTTAAGGATTAATTTTTTTCATCTATTTTGGTCTTTTATTGAGTGCCGGGACTCCATTATAGTGGACTACAATTGTCCGATAGGGTTTGTGAATTAGGAATTATTAAATAAATTTGGTTGTTATTTATTAAAAAACAGTTTTTTTATTAATTAAAAACAAATTTATAATAATTAATTAATTCATAATTTTTCGATTGATACATCACTCATCACATATAAAATGGTCTTTGAATGGCCTTTTTTAACTATATAAAACCCTTGTAAAATAAATAAAATTATTATTAATGGTAGGATATCTATTGATCATATCATACTATATTTTTGCATGTTTATGGATGTATGTGATTTAAATGTCCTTCCATAGAGGGTGATTTAATCTATTTATATTCATCATAATGGGTTTTTTATTTAGTTTAATTAAAGTAGTTTATTGGAAGAACACCTAGGGACACTAACAACCCTTTTATACTTGCTTCATTCATCGACATCAGAAAATTACAAAGACGATGGATCCACCATAGAGATGCCTCTACAAATGATATGAACTAGATGATCAGATGTAGGGTGGCTCTACATTATTTTTACTGGTAAGGATTCAAATAGTGGATACATTACAGAGGTGTTGACTTGTTGTATCTCAATAAGGATGCCTTTGATATTATATGGCCCTCATGGATCACGAGTAGGATAACTCTCCTGAGTAGTGAACTAGGGGGCATAGTCGAGACTGTTATCTTTAAGAGACCCTGAGCTGGTACATCATTGGTTTTTTGAGAAATGATTAACGGTGGATGTAATAAATTTTTTTAAATATGTGAGTATGTGAGGATATGATACTAGTGGTGGGTTAGGCATTCTACCAACCTCAACAATTTATCATTATATTATATTTTTAAAATTGATTCAGATATAATTCATAGAGTAACTTCTTGGTACATGTATGATAAGCCTGATTTAAAATGTTTTCCCTGTTAGGATTATTTGAATGTTCACCTAGGTACACCTCTAGAGCATTTTTTTAAAAGATACTATTTTTGGAATTCACATCCTCTGATGGGATTAATCCCTACATATTTATTTGGAGTGGTTGGTAATGATATTATTGGAGAACCCTGAAAATAATTTTTTATGGTTTAATATCCTCTATAATATAAGGTATTACAATATGATTCAGGGTTGTTAAAATAGCCACATGTTATAGATTATTTTTTCATCCTTTAAGATTGATGTTGAACTCATCTAGAGATACCTAGGGAAACCCCTATGGTTTGATGGACACAACATTACAATATTGATATGATTTATCTAGAAATAGGGATACTGAGTCAATTATTTAATATATTTTCAAATTTTTATTCGATCTATAGTGTATACATATATATATCTTGAGGGTCACCCCCATAGGGATTATCAATGATGCAATGTTGTGAACAAAATTTTTCAAGGAACTGGGAATCAGACATCAGACTAGATTTCACACGTCTTGAGTATTTTAGAATATTTATTATGGATTTATTTATAGGATTTCCAAATATTATCCTAAATCCTCCTATATAGTTATTGGAGATGAGTAAAGGTGATAGTGAGGAAATGAAATATATCCCATAGTAGTGGTGTAGCTTTCTTAGAAAAAATGTATTCACTATCAAAATCATGTATTTTCAACTGGGATACCAATTCCAAAGATCTACTTGAATTATACATTTCTTTAGTTGAATGAATGTCAATTAAACACTAGAATCACATAATTTCAAGTCGATAAGGAACTGAGGATCAATTATAGGGTTTAATTATTTTCATTTATTTGAATTGGGTCTCAACTAGACTGGAAACATTTCATGATCATCCTTTATGATATCATGAATTTCTATGAGAACTATTGATTAGTTTATTTCAATATTTTCATTATTATTATTGGTATCCTGATGAGTAGATGACATATACAGACACCTCATCAAACTAGCTATGAATTAGACCATGTTAGTGGTGCCCTAATATGTTTTATACTCACACCTTGATCTTCCTTTCATTTCTAAAACAATACTTGACTAGAGGTTCACTTCGTTAGAGTTATTGGATGTTATGTGGCCAAAGAAAAATCGATCCTGATGGATTAGATATGTATGTCGAGATAAGTTATGTGGTATGACTTAGTGTATATAGTAGAGACCAGTCCATTTATTTTTTTTCGTTATTACCATATTTGTGATTGGTGATGTGGGAAATTAGTGTTATATATATTACATGGCCATTTGGGCCATTAAACCTTTTCATTTTCTATAGTTTTTTATATTTATTAACTCTAAACACTGGTGTTTTACTATTATGCGTCATGCTTAGTTGTTTTTCTTTTTTTTTTGGGTGACAGTATAGTCTTTATATTGTACCATATTTAGACACTCAATAATTGTTTAAATCATTTAGCATATGGGAAATAAATCATGAGGCGTAGTGGAGAACTGGCATGGGGAACTAGTTTTTTATAATATGACATGGGATGTTACAAAGTGGTATTAGACTTGTTCTTTTTCTGTAGTGTTTCTATTTCAGATATGGTATGTAATAATATTTATAATATGTTCGTTCATTTAATGGATATGATATTGGTATATCAAGAACACTTATTCTAATAAAAATTATTTGTTTACATGGGTACAGAATGTCTATTATTATAAGTGAGGTTATAATTATATATGATTATTTCTTTGAGTGAAACACATGTGTTGCGGTGTTATCATTTATAATGTATATCTATCTCATGTCCTGATGAAAAGATATTAGTGGCTTATTTTTAATATTTGATGAATAATTAATGTGGAATTTTAGGCATAATATTCACTATGTATGTAGTATATTTTACAGTCTTCCTAGTGTATTATTTCACTACTAAGGACATAATCAAATATATTTATTTAGAAAAGAAGACATAATTTTTTCCCACATAGTATCGTACTAGATATATATATAATTAGTCCCACTTGTACATATATTTCCCTCTGATGTAAGACCATATGGATCTATTGTAATTATTTTTATATTGTGAATGATGACTTATTACTCTAGCAATGGAGTTGCAACAACCCATGTAGGTCAATAAGGAACATGGTTCCTATGTGTTAGTCCCCTCATGGGGTGTTGTTATTTAGGATGATTTATTTAATGTGTTAGTGAAATCAAATCTAGTGTTTCCCTATATAGCATGTAATGAAATTGTATAAGGACAAAATATTTGAGCATTATATGAAACATATTTATGTGATAATTTTTTGTCTTTATTTTTAGCAATCATTTCAGATCCTCAGTTGTTGATTCCCTTCCAGTATACCCTTTTTGAGGTTTTATTTTTTAGGTTTGCTTCTCTAAATATTCATTGAAACATAAATAGAATTTTCCCATAAATGATTTCTATAATATTTAAATTATTTTAAATTCATTCATGGATATGTAGTCATATCTTCTAGTATATATTGGATTGAAGAATATACATTTATAGTGAACTAGATCCTTTAAGGGGTATTAAAGTATACATATTCTCAGAGGGGTTTGGTTTTTTATCCATTTAATATATATCATGATCCTCAAGGGGGTAATCCCTATAATGATTCTCATAGAGGGTAATGGATCATGGGATGATGTGTGTGAGGTGATTCATTATATTTAAGAATTTATAATCTACCTTCGGTTATAAGTTACAAATGCCTTTCACTTAAATTGGTATCCAATTATATCTTCATGTTTGTGTTGCTTTATAAATAAATATTGTAAACAATAATAATTTCTCCTAGATTGGTAGATATAATATTGAAAATAATTATACATTGAATATGATTTTTTAATCCCAATTTTTTTAAGGTAAACTACCACATTTTATGATTTTAGTTGTATTATGAGCATTATCGATGAAATGGTCCATTTTTGGATTTTATCAATATAAATTATTTATGTATTTAACTCATAAATTTTTTTACCCATCCAAATTTTTAAATATTAATTATAAGAATTTTATACATCCTAGGATTCATTTAATTAATATTGACCCAAAGCTAAGCCCACCATTTGGTAGCTCAAAACAAACACACATTTTGGGCAATGAAAACTAATCACAAATCTAGATATTTGTTTTCCTATATATATATATGAGTAGATAGCTTATATAATCTATAATTTGAATGGTATATGGTAATGGAATATATTGAAAATAATTATGGTGGAAATGTGTCATTAGGCATTTTTCAACGACATTAATTCCTGGGAAACTGGATACATAGAATATGGAGAGTCTGTCTGGGAAGAATAAAGTACCAGAGAAAAACATGCATAAATCATTATACAAAGGGTCAAATATGCTTACATATACAGTGGAGATTTAGAAGAAATATATAAACAACACTGATTGAGTATTAAACAAGTGAATCGATAATTTAATCGGTCTAACATGATGTAATTTTCAAAGGAAAATTTTGTCTTATAAAAAGAAAGTATGCCCCTCCATCCCAATTCATTCCAATCTATCTCGGTGACCACTATAGGATTAGAGGCCACAAGCTATGTTGATTATTTTTCATTTAATTATTTTCATTTTAATTTCAATTTCCCTTTCCCCTGTAATGCATATGCATATTTTTTATTGAAGTGTTTGAATATTCTTCCATATCTCTTTATCTTCCATCCATAATCTAATTATCCTCTTTATTTATCATTCCATTGTGAACTATTACAATAAAAATTGTGGGGCTAAACCATGTATTGGATTGGGGTGTCTGTGGAAATTTCATTTATTCAACACTTATATTCTTATTTTTTATTACGTTTATTATGAGCAAGAGTTATGTGCACATGTGTGGTGATTTTCTACAGTGACACAGATCTCAAAATAATATCTATTTTTTATTTAATGTTTCCCTTATTTCAACTAGATACAAGATATTTATACAATGGAGTGGATTTTTTTAGTGGATGAAATGGAATATGATCTTCCCTAGTCCACAATATTTCATAATTTTTATCAGAGTGTTTCATTAACCTTGGTTATAGGAGGAGGTGAAATTAGGATTGCAAAATGCATTAATGATTTCCCAGTAGTAAATAAATATATGATAATCCATGCATGAGATATCAGAATTGAATTATCAAAATCAATAAAATTATAAATAATGAGAATGATATAACCCACCCAACAAACCATAACGTCCATGTTCTTTCTTTACAAATATCATACATTAATTTTATGTTAGATTAATCATTTTATTAATTTAATTTTAATTACCTAATTAGATTAGATAAAAAACAAAATAATTAGTTTATGTGAATTAAATTAAGTGAGTGAACAAATGAGAAATCTCATCATGTATGATGACCCTAGTCATCAATTATAATTACCTATAAAAACATAGAATTGTTTTCCACAACCAATGAAAGTCATGCATTAAAACCAAATCTTTATTGTTTGTTTTGCAACTTCAATAATTCTCATTGTTTATTTATTACTTAATTTTTAAAATTAAATTGCGAGATAACGTGCATTAATTATTATTATTTTATTTAGTGGTGTGAAATCTAGAATGCATTTAGCAATCTTAATTTCACCAACTCATATAATCTAGGTTGATGGTACACCTCAATATAGAGTGTTACATCTCCTAGGACATGGCTCCATCATATGTAATTTCATCCCTTGAATGGAAAAATATTATCATATATATATCTTGTATCTATTATAAGGGAGGGAAAATATTTAATGAAATAATAGAAATGAGTTTGAGATCAATGTTATGGTTCACAATCACCGTAGTTTTCCACATCACTATTACTAATCACAAACATAATAAAACAGGAGAAATTAAGTACGGATGAAATAAAATTATCACATACTACTCCAACGGCATGACTCAAGTTCCCTCCTCATTTTCTAGGGTCAGTGGTCACAATGTAATGATATAAGAAAATATGAATTATATTAGGGATAAAGGATAATGATAGATGAAATAATATGAAAACACTTGAAAAAAAATATGAATATGTGTTACATGGGAAAAGAAAAATAAAATTTAAAATAAAATAAATAAATCAAAAATAACTATCATGGACCTTTTCATCCACCCTATTGGTGGTTTACTATATTGATTGAATGAATTTGGAATGGGGATCTCTCTTCCTTTTAAAGGCCATAATATTTATTAAATATTTACCACATGTTAGACCCATTAAATGATAGATTAATGCAAGGAATCCTTCTTGAGAGTTGGTAAAACATTATTCTAGGATTCCCATAAAATTTTCAGCTTATTTGGACATGTTTAGAGAGAGTTATTCCTATTTTAATCTGATACGTTATTCTTCCAAAACAAGATACCCATATTATTTGTATCTTTTTTCCCATGAATTAATGTACTTGAAAATGGCTGATTCACATGTGTCTGCATTCATTAATGTAGTTAATATATTTATTGGTCGTCCAAAATAAATTCAGAGCATTTTGGATCTCCGATTAAAATATATATTCCCAACAAAAACAATATCTAGATTTGTGAACAGATTACAAGAATAACATTTATCCTAGTTTTTATCATCTAGATGGTGGATTAAGATTTGGTTATTGAAGAATTAAATGTAACCCAATACATATAAAATAATTATAAGAAATAATTTTAGGTTTTTATCATTATAAAAATAATTATGGCTGATGTATAGAAATAATTTAAAACTATTGAAATATAAAATGGGTTATTTTTCTGATTAAGCTTAAAATACCACTAAAATCATAAAATGTGACATTTTACATTAAAAACACTTTTTTGGATTTAAAAAAGTTATATTCCAATTTATATTATTTAAATTTCTAATTCTATAAATATCCCGACCCATAATCTATGCTTTTCTTCATGTATAAAATCTCAACATGGAATTCATAGGGCACTAATGTTACCAATATTCAAATTCCCAAAGAATAATGTCAAAGATCTCTATGTCAATTAAAATTATCATATGTAACATAAAATATCAATTCAATTTCCCATTTTTCAAAGAAACAATCAACTCCGGTATTTTACTTTTCCTTTTTTAAAATGGTTGAACATCTATTATCATATATTCAAGTCCCCAATTCATTATTATTAAACATGTCAAATCATGGATTACCTCAAATTCCAATCTTTTCTGTCATCATTCATGAGAAAATTCATGTAGATTTATTCTCATATTATAAAATCAATCTTTTTAATAATACAATTTTAAAGGAACTAATTTCTACAATTTGTAATGAAAATATTTATATAAAATCACGAGGGAGTTTATTGAATGTTCAAATGTATCTGATTAGTATGGTTGGTAGGAATTAATGATTTAATAGAATATCTCATGAGGGAGGATTTTATCTTACCTACAATTCATGATATCAAAAATAAATTAGTAATGCATTTATCCCCTTAATTTGTAAAATCCCACTTTCCTATAAACACAATATAAGATCATGACCAAAGAGAATCATGATGAATGATTGATGCACCCTCTTGAATATTTTTTGCTATTTTATAATTTTTTTACTTTTCAAAAAACAATTTCATTTTTTTCATTTTTTGAATGTTATGATTACAATGAACCTCACATCCACCACCTAAGTACAAATGACGAAAATCATAGATATATTAATTTTGATTTTTGGTTTTCCCAAATCACACCTCATTATTCTTATTTTTGGGTTATTTTCGTCAGTTTCCATTTTTTAAAATTCAATAGGGAAAACAATGGATTACCATGAATGAAACAACATCCTTAATTTATTCCCATAATAGTCACCACCCACATTTTCCTTACAATATAAATAATATCTTCTACCATGATTCCCTTCACCACCACATTTTTACATTAAAATATCATGTGAATACCAAGATTAGGGTAGTAATGGATAAAAATGTATTGACAAATGGACCATTACAATATTGGCCATTCATGGTCTCTATGAGAAAAATAATGATTGATATATTGGTGGACTATAAAGATAAGGTATTTTGAAAAGATTCCTTATTCATTTTAAATGTGTTTTTGATAATCAGTAGCTTGGAAAAGATTCAATACATGTTCTAGAATGTGACATGTCCCATGATCACTCATGAATTATAAATAATAAAAAAGAGAATGTAATTCTTCTTTGTAATGGGAATTATAACATTAGTTAAATCACTCATGACCTGATTAATAATAAAAAATCAATTTACAACAATTTTAAAAAATTCAATGTAGGAAAAATGATTAGAGATTTTTCATTTATATGAATCATATAATTATCTAAAATCATGAGTCCTAATTCTAATATCTATGATTTACATTAATCATTTTATTCTTAATTTTAATAATAAAATCTCATTATCTTTGAAATTTAAAACACGGTTTCACTAGATTCATAATAAAATCATATAACCTAGATATGATAATTAATGTATAATTTATGAATGGGAATGAAATTTCTAGATTAAAGCTCAAATTAGATTCTCAGAAAAAACATTTATGGAGTTTAAAAGATGAAAATTAAATGTCAACTCCCTTTAAAAATGAATCGTAGTCCTCTCCCTTAATTTTATTTGGGGTCTGATTTTTTTTTCATCATGATCCTAAAAACGATTATTACTCAATTAAAAATAAGGATCATGTCATTAAATCTCAAAAATATAAGAGAAATTGTGTTTCATGATGGAATACCAAAAAATGAAATTTAAATCTAAATTCATAAGATAAAAATAGAATGTGCTAGAAAAATGATGAGGATAAATCTTGGCACAGTCTCCCTAGTGGGTAATAAATTTTTACAACCTCTAGAAGGGTAGTACAGCTGTTATCCAAAAGAAGATGGTGGATGAAGGTTATTTGATTTGAACCACCACATGTGGCTTTCCCGAGCATGTTCTTAATCTTCCTTGGTGAAGAATGGTCAATTGAAAGGTTATAATATATCCATCTCCTTCATAATTAATTATTTCATTCACGGTGTTTGTTGGATAAAGTATAGATCATTCTATTTATTGGATTCTACTTATGTAACCTCATCCTTTTTCACTAGTGTTAACTCAACATGGGATTCATGAATTAAATGAACAAAGGGTAGGCAAGTATTTATTTCTATAGGAATATAATTTAAATTTGAAAAAACAAAAAAATTGTCCCTTTCATATTGTTAAGCCTCTATCTTGATTTCCAAAAGCTTATCTAATCATATTTATCCACAAGGAATTTCAAATTCATGTTCAATAATGCCATGGAGCTCCATGTGTTCATCAATGGGTGTATGTTCTGTTTTATCATCTTCCTCTAATGCAGTGCCAAGATTGAATGAATCTGAAAATTCAAAACCATGTGGAATGATACTCAAATAAAATTGTATTAAATAAGAAAATATTTAGTTAAAATAAAGATCATCACCCTAAGTTAGTTATGTTTCAATATATTGTTCTGTGGTAAATGTTTCTTGATCTTTTATCTCAAAAGATGTTGGAAGGTACTCAGGATCCTCTATATTTTCATTAAATTCTAACATTTGGATGGATTTCTCCTATTTAATTTCTAGAGACAGGTAGAGTAATTTGGGATCTTTTATTTGTACGTAATGTTGACATCATGTTGTACCAAATACTCTTTCCAAAATTCATCTTGATCGTGATTATCTCCAATACATATAACTATAGGTAAGTCTTCCTCATCATAAATCCAATATATCACATCATGATTAACATGACTCTGGTTCTTAAAATGGTGAGGTTGTTCAGGGTCCTCGATTTGGGCCTCAAAATGGTGGACTGCTTTTGTAAAATAATTGAAACCAGTGGAACTTCCTTCTTTTCATCAAAAATTGTATGCCAATTTGGATCGCATTGATCTTGGACATCAAATATTCATGTTAGATATTTTTTTATGCCACTTTTCTTCTGATTGACCATTATCATATGTGCATCAACCCTTCCATGGATGGTCATCTCATATAATAATTATCTTATTTATTCACCTATGAGTAATTTATCCATGTATTGAAAAATTGATCACTTGAAAACAACAAGAAAAAATATTTATTTTCATTGTTTTTCTTAATAATTGTAATTAAAAAATATAAACAATTTTAAAATAGAAAAATATATGTAATCACAATTTGGATCCCTGGAAATGGTGTTATTTTTTATGCATTCCTATCATATGGTGTGGAAAAATAAATATTCTATGTTCACTTAGTTCAGCATAAGAGCTGACCAGGGTCATCACAATTGAAGATCATTCTCAGTTGTTCACCAACTTAATCTTATGCACCTAAATTAATTATATTTTTAATATATAATATAAAAACGAAAGGAAATTTAAATGAATGTAATGATTAAAATAACATGCAATGAGAGAATTATATTTGTAACGAACAAAAATGGCTTTTATGGTTTGGTTTTTGGGGTCCATCATTATCTGTTTTTTATAACATAAATTATGTTTGATAATTCAATTATAAAAAATAATTTAATATTTATAATTTCTTTATTTAGTGGTGTGAAATATCAAATGCATTTAGTAATATTATTTTCAACTCCTCCAATAATCAACATTGTTGGAAAAACACAATTGAGAGTGTGAAATCTCCTTGGAACATGCTCCACTGAATGCCATTTCATCAACTAAATTGATTAATAGTAGCATATGATGAGATTTTTTTCAGTATAAGGGAGGGAAATATTTAATGAAAGATTATAAATGTGTTTGATAGTAGTTTATGGTTGAACAACCACCACACCCACACACATTTATCTTCCTCATCAGAAACAAAATAAAAATTAATAATTTTAGAGAAGAATAAAATAAATTTCCACATACCTCCCCCAAGCCAAGCCTTGTTTTTTAACCTCGTATTTTTAGCATAAGATGTTATGGAATAATGATAATGAAATATAATAATTAGACTAGGGATGGAAGATAAATAGAGATGGATGAATATGGAAACACATGAATTAACAATATGCATATGTGATACTTGGGTCAATATAACTAAAATAAAAAAGAAATGAAATAAATTTGAAATAATCTACATGTCCCTTGTCCTCCCCTCCAATGGTGGTCGACTGGATGGATTTGAATGAATTGGGAATGGGGAGCACTCCTCCTTTTATAGCCAGGAATATCCCTTCAAAACATACCGCATGTGAGAACCATTAAATGGTCAATTCATGAAAGGAATCCTTCATAAATGTTTTTCATAAATGCCTTCCATGTATCTTTTAAAAATTTCATCATGTTTTTCACATGAAATGAGATTTATTCCTTTTTTTACTCTTAGACTTTATTCTAGCCAGACAGACTATCTGTATTCTATCATTTTTGATTAACATGAATTAATGGCATTTAAAAAATCTAACTCGGGAATAAACACTTTCATTAATGATGGTAATATATGTAATTCGAATCCACCCTCAAAATTTAAAATCACCTGGGAGGTCCAATCATGAGATATATATGAAACACCAAATATCAATAGATTTGTGAATTGTTTTCAAGGCCCAAACTGTGAACTTGTTTTAAGATTATAGATAGTGGATTTAACATTGGTTTTAGAATAATGAAATTAATCCTAGGATGTATAAAATCCTAATAATAATGAGTTTTAATTTATATGGTATTATAGAAAACTTTTATGGCTGAAATACAAAAATTATTTAAAATTTTTAAAATCCCAAATGGTCCATTTTTTTGATTATTCTCAAAATACCACTAAAATCATAAAATGTAGTAGTTGACCAATAATTAAAACTTTTTTGGGAATTAAATCATTGAAATTAACTGATTTTTTTAAAATATTATATATGTCATAGGTTTATTGGATTTGACCCTAGTAGGTCGATGTTGTCCATACCACCCATATAGACGGTTAATATGCTCATTGGATAACATGTTAAGATGGGTTTGTGGATGAAACATCATATTATGTTACTCGAATGATAGGATTGAGTTATGGGTTCATGGGTTGGAAGTAGTATTCATTTTTCTAACCATGACTGGTAGGAGTAGGTTAGATACATAGATGCCTCAGTTTTGAATCAAACCCATGATAGTCAATTTTATGTTTGATCAATTGTAACCTATGACAGAGGTTAGACCAAGCTTATATATTACATTTATGTAGTTCTAATAGCATTATTATCACGTTGAGTATAATTTAGGAGAGGTTATAGGGGTATTTAATGTTGGAAGGATGATTAATTTTTTTATGTTAAAGTACGTTAGGTACATAGATATATAGAAGGAGTTAAATTGGTATGTCTATTTGGGATATTAATCATAGGGGAAAATGTAATAATTCTATATTCTTATTAGAGTTTTATTACATTATAGTGGAAAGAGATAAGATGAGTGACTTATGGTCATAGAATAAGACATTGATCAATCGAGGTTATTGATTTTGATGAGATGATCTATGAGAGATAATGGATTGATTATACTGACATTTCATATATCATTGTCAACATGTCCTCCTAATGGATGATTAAATAGACTATTACTATGGTGATAATTCTATATGTAGGTTATGTAAGATACCATTTAAATTGTAAATCAGTGAGTGGCCTAGTTTAATTTGAAGATCAATGGATTAAATTTAACTACAAAGGAAAGGGTTAACTGATAATTGAAATGATGTGAGAAATAACTATCTATGTTATATGGGACATCGATAATGGATTAGTTTTTGTAATATATATATCCTTGGTTGCACATGTAGACATATTTTCAGGAAACAAGGTTCTAGGGGTTGGTTTAGAAATACATCCTCCCGTTATGTGAGTATAGATCAGGATGAGCGAAACACACCGATCAATGGAATCATAGTGGAATTTTATTTAGGGATAATAATTCCCTATATCATGACATTTTCTTGTGTACAATGAGAGAGTGTTTGCTATATACTGAACTAAATCGAATGATATTGTGGTATTATAGAGGGACTCCTTTCTTTTTCTCCTTGAGGAGTAGTAAAATAGTAATCTATATGGTGGGGAGTGAACCCTTTTCCATTTTAGGGTGGTGAAATTAAATAAATTTTGGTTTTTAGCATTATTATGGTATAGTTTCATGAACCAACAATATGAAATGGGTGAAGTTTTTATTAATGTTCAGGTGGGATAGAGGCTATAGATATGCTGGTTTTTATGTTTGGTGTTGGATGAGCATGTGTTATGATGATAAAGTATTTATTTCCTTAGTTTTATGAAAATGATTATCCTAGGTTTGGGAGTGCGGTGATACCAAAAATTGAATGGTTATTTTTATTTTGGATGTTGAGGATAATAGGAACCACGAAGTATCAGAATTATTCATAAATTCTAGTTGTATATATGAATACGAACTCTAATTGAGTTTGAGAGTGGGAATTGATCCCAGGATGTCTTGTGATTATAAAAGGGAGATCGATTGAAAATGATACAGTGGTAATGTTATTACATAAAAATGATTTTAGGAAAAGGTTGTTTCAATATGGAAATTCGATAGAAAGTCAATTACTCTTTTCGGTGAGCAAATTTCGAACAATATCAGTTTTTATTATGATAAAGGATTCATGATGGGATAATGTTTTTGAATTGGATGTTGAAGCAATGCGATTGTGATAATTGTTTGACACAGGTGGTTGGATAGTTTTTATATATATATGTGTTGACAGTGCAGAACTTCATTAGGAATGCATTTTGGAAGATGAAACTTTAGTGGAAGGGTGAAAATGGATTTTGAAAGAAAATATGGTGCATCTTTGTTGTGTTGGGTCGATCATAATTCAATCATTTCGATCAGTTGAAGTAATGGGATACCATTCCACATTTTTGACATAGTGTGTAAGGTAAAATAATGTTGGTTGTTTCGTTTATATGATAGGTGTGTGTGTTTTTTATAATACAGATGGTGGTAGTACCATGGTATGAAATTGGCCGTTTAAAGATGATCTCATGTATGGGAGGACCAGAGGCTAGTTATTTTTTAATGTATTCAAATTATAATGTTTTAGTTTATATTATCATCGGTATGTGTTTGTTTGATATTTTGATACTATTTTTGATCCTTATATTGATTTTTGGTGGTTTCTATGTCATAAGTTTAAATAGGAATCAGTTCATGCACTGAACATTGAGAAACCCAATACAACCATATGAGTATAAATTATGACACTAGTTGATCATTTTGATCATTTTGATACATAAAAAGACATATTAGTGACGAGATGTGTTATAGTTAGGATTTTTTAAGGCCTTATGTTTTTTTGGGATAAAAAGATCCTAATAAAATTAAATTTTTAATTACTAAATGGGTTAAAAAAAATTTAGTGATTCAGAATGGAATTAAAATAGTTTTAATTCCTCAATAGGAGGTTTATAGATGTAGAAGTAGTCTCAGATTGAAGCATAGAGTTATCAAAGAAGTAATAGTGTACTAGGGCCTAAAATTGGAGGTCTGGATAGGTGAATCTCATACCACATGATTGGTACACCATTAAACCTAACTATTTTAACTATTTGATGAGATTATTTTGTATTGAGGATTGTTTGGAGAAACCATGTGACATTAAAGAGGGAGTTGTGAAGGGGTTTATAATTTCCTTTAGACATGTCGCATGGTTGGTTTATGATGGACTAATATGTGTTGAAACTAGGTGCGGATAATGTGTATGGGGCTTTAGAACCACATGGTTTCGAAATATTTTTCTAGATCATGTGTCCTAACCAAGTGATTCATTATAATAGAGAAAACAATATTTCCCCTCTGAACCATAAAGGGGTTTACCCCTATATTAAACGTCATTTCACATATGAGCTACCAAACATGCACGAATTTTTTTCTCCAATCCTATATTTGATTTTTCCTTCATTCTCAGTCAAAAATGAATTCCATTGATTGAATTGTAATCCTCAACATAATCCTTTAAATATGATTTCATCCATTAGGTTATTTTTCTTCATCCTCTATTCTTGTATTTTATTGATATGGTGATTAGTCCTAATTCAACTAGATCATGGTTTAATTAGATACCAGTGATATAGCTTTCACTATTAATAGGATGATTGGGAATCTAAATTTAGTTTATACTTAACCTCCCATCATTTTATTTTATTTTTTTCCATAATGATTTTAAAATAAATTTAGAGAATAAATTAAAATTATTTATTTTATATGTTTTTTCATAGGGAATTCTCTAGTATTGTGGTTTGAGTTATGTGCTATCTTTTTAACAGAAACCGGATCATTGTTTTTGTGCGATGGGATCTACATGTGACGTTTTGAGGAATATTTAATTGTTTTAAAAATTGGTTTTAATTTTTATAACTCATTTTGGTTTATTAATTAATTATTTTGTTATTATATTTTATAATTACTTGTGTTGGGATTGATATATGACACTTCATATTTGGTACATTCTTGGAAAGGCCTTGGAAACAACATAAGATCCATTGAAAATAAATGTAATGATTCGTAAATGTGGGTGGACCATCAAACCGTACATATAGTATTTATGCATGTCTTGGGTAGTATGTGCATGCTTGGGGATTACATTAGGGTTAACTCCTAGTGAATATTAATTAAAATGTATTTTTTTGTAAGTATAATTATGTTAATTAAATGGATTAATGTCAGGGGTCACAAACAAGAAATGTGTGTTGGATTAATTCTTTAACTGGAGAATATCACAGAGGCCCCAGATCCCTAATGGGATGTCTCCAATAATAATATGACCTATAAGATCCCATGTAGTATTCCAAAAAATAATTCCTCATTAGGATGATATCAAGAGGCATGTCATTACATACATGTTGACTTATATGACCCCAAGTGTGACACCTCTTTTTTTATGAAAATGTAACGGAACCCAATTAAGATGACTCTCCCGAGTACTAGCCTAGGGGACTTAATGAGATCCCCGAGGAATGACTGACCTTGAGTTGGTAAATCATGGTAATGGGTAAACATTCTATTCTGTGGATCCTAGAATGTGTAATATACATGTGATAAAGTGATGTTATGGTAGTAGTGGTGGTTTAGGTGTTTGAACACCCACAATAATTTATTATGTTTTACATTCATTACTATTTATGTATATATGATTGTTATATTTACTTCATTGTATAAGGTCATTGAGTGTAATGTGATATTATTTCCTTATGGGGATTACCAGAAGTAATTACTATGTATAAGTGCTGATCATTATTTCTAATGGTTTTTATTTCATGAACATCCATTATCTATTGGGATTCTAACATGCATAGTGATTTAGAGAGGTAGATGTCTTATTTTTCAGAATACCCATCCCCTAAGTGTCTCAATGTATTTATTCTATGTTCTAGGATATATGGTATTACTAATGGTTATAGTATGGGTGCACTTCCCTTGATATATGGTGGTTATTGATATCCTTGATGATTGATGTTGATATCCAATAATGATGCCTAAAATACATATTAGGTCTTGGTGGGTGCCCAAAAAATACTTTTCCCACACGTATCAATTAATAGGGATACTAAGTAGTATATTGATTTAATTATGAGTTTCATCATGGATTCAAATAGTATTCTTTTATATCTTTTTAGATTTATCCCACTTAGGGATTATCCAATGATATCCATTGGAATATTACCTAGGAATATGACATCAGACTTGATGACACATGGCTTGAGAACATTGGAGTACATCTCATTGTCTTATTTGTCGGATTACTATACACTACCAAGAATCCTTCTTTATAATTATTGGAGATGAGAATGTGTGAATATAGTAATAGGAAATGTCTTTCCCCTTCTAGTGATGTATCATGTTAAGATAATTTTTTGGTGATGGATGAAGCCAATATTGTCGACAAAGATTATAGGCCAATTGATCGATATAAATTATAAATTCCAATATTGGAATAACATCATGTTCAATGACCAAATAATTGGATATCAAGTTGATCAGGATAACAGAAATAATGTTAGATCTAGGGTTTATATCTTTTATTTTATTCCAATTTTTCTTCAACTATTATTATAATATTTAAATAGATTCCCATATAAAAACAATACATGGTTCGGCCTATTTCATTAATTTAACACTTTTTTTTAATTTTTTAATTTTTTATTTTGATGAAAAGATCATATGAAAGTAAACTATATCATACTTTCGATGTATGGGAACACATTGGTGTTTCATTATTGAGTTTTATACTCCCAACATTCTGTGGTATCCATTTTACTAGGGTACCAAAGAAGATAATCAATTATATTTAAGAATACATTGGGCTAAGGATTATTAACAATAAAATAGAATGGATTAGATATATAAGTGATGATTAGTTATGTGGTATGGATAAAAGTTTATAGTAGAGCCTTTTTTATTGTATATATTTATTCCTAAATATGATATAATTCTAGTGGGTGATCGGTTTCTATTGTATGACATGCTCGTTTAGGAAAGTTTTTCATTTCTATATATAAAATCTTATTTATATTTAGTGATTAAAAAATCCATTTATTTCGTGATATATATGATTATTAGTTGTTTATACTGTTTTTATTCTCTGATGTGTGGGAATAGTATTCCTACTTTCTATCCCCAAACCCTCACTTCTATTTAGTATCCACTACAATATGTGGATGCATGCTTTAAGGATACCGGTAGGCTGGCTTGGGCCACCAGTTTTGTGTAATTTAGGATGGAACGTTACATTGATAATGCTAAAAAAAATATTGATATTATCTCTTATTATTTTTATATATTCCTTCAAGATAACATGTATACATATTAAATGGTGGGTGCATCAAAAAGGGTAAAATGTTTTTATTTTAACTAAAGATAATAAATCACCAACATAATATTGCAATGTTGTTTGTAAATTTTCAAAATTCAATTTTTTTGTATGAATAAATATAATGCCCCACCATTAAACCTTAATTAATCTTGAGTTATTAAAATATTACACATTGAGGATCTTATTAGGTTTAGTGTTTTAGAGAATTAGATCATAAAACTTGCATTACATTCCACAATTAATCAAAGTGGTTACATAAAAGATAGTATTCATTTTTTTTCATCAACAGAAACATATTTAAAAATAAATCATGGATTCCTTCTTGACACTTTATTGACACTATCATCATATCATGTACCTTTCCCTTGATCTGTGAAAAACATTTCAAAAAAAATAGGATGAGCATAAAAATCTCAGTAAGGGTTATAAAAATATGGAAAGGAAACATGAGTTCATATATACATAAGAATGAAATCATACTTTACCCATAATACATGGGCATATCAAATCATGAATAAATCATAGAAATCATAAGACATAAAAGGTAACTTGAGGAATTCATTACATTCTTACGTAGGGAGTAACCCTCTTGGTTACGTTGGGAATACCCACCACAGTATATTCACTAAATCTCATCAGAGAAACCTTAACATTTCACTCCTTCGCGTTACCCAATGCATTGGAGAGATATATCGGGCTCACCCGCCCTTAGTTTATCACAGAACCATCCATCTTCATAACAATTCCCAAGAACCATAACATAATCATAGAACATAACTTAAGCATACAAGAAAGATAACATTCCCACATTGCAATAACAATATAACATTTTAAGATATTGAAATAATGAATCCATTCTAAAAACCATTTTCAAAACCATTTAAAACATTTAATAGTTAGATTTTTAAATCAAAGTGTCACATACCACATTGATGATTTTAACATTTAAACTATTAATATCCATATAAACAAATCCTTAAAACCATTTTAAAACATGGATATTAATGAGAAATATTTATAAGAATAAATCACTAAAACATTTAAAATGATATTTAAGTTAAAGGGTTTTTAACAAAATGAGAGACACTTGAATACAATAATTGAGGGATAAAATTTAGTAAAAACATTATAATATCATGAAAATAAAGTGATTCATTATATAATATTCCAAATCATAGTATATACACCATATAAGAGTGAACTAGTGCATAACAACAATGGAGTCTCAATAAAAATGTAAAATGAGATGAAATCCATTATAAAGAAGGTATCCTTAAATTAAGGATAAATAAATCTCATAAATATGTGTGAAAAATATAAATACACCCAATATACATGGATATTAAGTGTAAAATAATCAATGGTCATTCACACATATTCAATGGATGACATATTCAATAACTACATGTTGAACCCAAAGAAATCGAAATTGGGTTAAGAAGTTCCATTGATAGCCTAACGGTGTCACATCAAATTTTAGAAGAAGAGTTGATGAGAGAGATAAAGGGTATCTCATAAAATGGAAATAAAATTTATGGCAATAAGTATATATAATAACATATCCTCACATAATAAGATGAAAATTAAAAGACATAACAAAATAAGTCTTTTAAAAAGAGGAGGGTGAAAGGTCCCCTTACCGATTTGGGTAACTATCGAAACGCACCCCCCATGAAAGAATGACTATACAACATTGATTTAAATACTCATAAACT
The DNA here is from genome assembly GCA_963277665.1 of Viscum album. Classification (NCBI taxonomy): domain Eukaryota; kingdom Viridiplantae; phylum Streptophyta; class Magnoliopsida; order Santalales; family Viscaceae; genus Viscum; species Viscum album. The sequence continues at coordinate 798,788,136 of OY728145.1, read as the reverse complement.
AAAATATGTTACACAAAGAGTATAATAATGGACATTACATACACCACTCAAAAGGAAATATTGGCAAATGTAGCATGAATCTCATGGGAATAAAAGTGAGATGAAAAATCCCTTACGAAAACTCGGCAGCCTAACGACGCCACTTAAAACATCAAAAAATGGATTGATGAGATAAAATAGGGTGTCTCACTATATTAACATAAAATTTAAATCAAGATTAATATAAAATAACATCTCCCAACATAACAAATAGGAGCTTAAAAGAAGTGACATAAAGGAGAGTACTTAAAAATAAAGAGAGAGATTGGATCTCTTACGAAAATTCGGCAGCCAAACGGCGCCAATCAAAACATCCAAAATGGATTGATGAGAGAAAATAGGGCCTCTCATCATATGAACATAAATATTATAGTAATATTAATATAAAATAACATCCCAATCATACGATATATGAGCTTAAAAGGAATGAATTAAAAGAGTGTACTTTAAAAGAAAGAGAGGGGTCGGATCCCTTACCTCGGGTCCGACATGACTCGATCGTACTTTAATATCCTAAATAATAAACATGAGTTAATTTATACTTCATTAATAACCTTTTTTAAGTTCATTATTCCTTTTATATCACTTATTACCATGTCAACAACACTATGTTATTATTTAAGTAAATAATGGTTGTTTTAAAGATCATTGGTACTTGAATCAAAAAAATAAACTCTTATTAATTACAAGTAGTTCATGTGGTAAAATATCCATTATATCCAGAATCTTATTCATTATTTAGATATCATATATATCATATATGTCCAGTATATTCATGCATTTATAATATTACATAACATTTAGTGTTAAGAAATGAAATGCACCGTTCATGGAGACGGTAAGCCGTACGTATGCATGAATGCTTCTTCCATTTCTATTTCATATTTAATGGAATTAAAACATAATGATACATAATAGTATTTTAATTCCAGTATGTTATCATATATAATATCATTAAATATATCCTTTATACGTACCACATATGGTATTAATGAATCAAATCACTTTGAGGGGGCGGTAGTCCGCACTTCCTAAAATGAAGATATCGCGTGTACCCATAATGGAATCCATAAAGGTATGACATAAATGAAAAATAAAGAAGATTAAGGAAAATATAAACATATTATATATCATATATAAATGTAGCGACATCATAATGGCCACCATGAATGGTGTTGAGAGAATATTGAACAATCATCGTTTCGTGAGGTAGTAATTCACCATCCACATAAACAGTATGTTCTTTAACCATTTGACGAAGGTGTGTGTAAGTGTATCTGGAATCCTTAACATAAAAACGTCCTAGTATATTTTAGATACTGGTGTTGTTACAAAAGAAAGGAATAAAAAGATTTTAGGGGGGTGGAGAAGCAAAATAAAACAAAAGGACTCAAGTGAAGACATTACCTTAAAATCGGGTAACTCCCTTTGGTTTGAGCTGAAAGGATTCCTTGGGAAGACTTATGACCAATGTGAGGCTTATAAGAGTTATATAGGGATGTGGAGAGACAAAATGGTTAGGGTTTGTATGAGCCAAAGGGTTTAGAATTGTGGGTAAAGAGGTAGAGGTGGGGGCCTTTTATAAGAGGAGAGGAGGGGCACTCATGGAAAGTAAAGAAATGTTACTTTATTTTAGAATGAGTTTCGGACTTTAATGGTCCCACATTCATGTGTTACGGGTCTCGGGTTATAATGGTTTTAAATCCACCCATTCAATAGGTTTTAGACATGTGTAGGTTATATATTTTACATTATCTTTCCATTTTATTTAAATCTTTAAATAATGAGGTCATCACTACATCATCATGATGTCATAAATAATTTAATTTATATAATGTCTAAAAATTATAAAAAAACTACTATGATGTAGGAAATATTTTTCTCTTTCCAATGACTATTTATAGTCAAAAATATGACTTGTATAACCCCATTTAAAAATTGGTTTCTTAAAACAACTCATGTTTGTGTCATTTTAATTTTATCATTAAATAAAAAGGTATTTATGTCATTTTCCATTCAAAGTGGCTCCATGGGGTCCCCAAGTTGACCCATGGATTGTCTTCATCGTCCATGACTCATCCAATGAGGGTAGGACATGTTTATAGGTCATTTCATATTATTAAAACATTATTTTTACCTTACTCTACACTAATTACCTCTAATCGCGATTAAAAACATAATAAGTTACTATTCACCAAAAAATTATTTTAATCCCATTGAACCACATTTTACTTCATAATTAAAACCATGTATGTCAGATTTTTTAAATTCAAAACACAAAGGTGGAAAATTTTCATTTAAACAGAAAATCAGTTTTTATAAGTACCACTTAGTGGTTTCACTATTCATCAAAAATTGATGTTTTTTAGAAAATTACCAAAAATTCACCCTAGGATATATTTGATATTTCGAATTAAAAATTGATGTCTATTTTAAAAAATTAAAAACATATAATTTGCATTAATTAATTTAATAATTAATTCCCGCTGTCAAAACAAATAGCGTGTTTTTTAGAAACAATATCTATTAAAAGATTGACACTAGTTTAAGTCCAATTTCAAAGTGAAATTAATTCCAATGACCAACATTGGATTTAATGGTAAAAATATATTCTAATTTTACTTTAAAACCAATTTAAAAGATAATCTAATCATATAAATAAATTAGATTAAAAATAGGTTTTGAATTAAAATACAACAGTTTTCACTATTCATTAAAAATGTACTTTATCGGAAAAATACCAAATATTTACACAAAGTAAATTTTGATGTCCTGATTCTAAAGAAGAATTTTATTTTGTCAAATATACCATATAAAATTATCAAAAAGTGGATTTAAAAGAGGTTCTCCATCAAAAGGCGGTTAATCGACCTTTTAAAGAATATTAGAATGTTTACGCTTAAAATTGGATTCATTCACATTTTTAATCCTCTAACATTTATTGTTAAAAGTAAAAATATTTTACAAAAATATATAATCATTTTGTAGTTAGTTCTATTCATTCCTGCCATCACAACAACTAGGTGTTAACTACCTTTTAAAATAATATCATTTTATTATTAGAGTGCAACGTAAGATTCCCAATAAACTCGTTGTTGCGTGTTGGGTACGCCATCGAGCATAGCATCCCCTTTAAAGTTATATTAATATTTTATCCACTAATATGGATAAATGTGAAAATTTCATACTCTTTATTTACCTAGGGTGTTACATCCTTCCCCCCTTTTGGGAATTGCATCCTCACAATTTTAAAATTGGGCATGGAAATGTAATTGAAAATCCCACATCGGAACAAGAGTCTGTAAAAACATCACTTTAAAACAAAGAATGACAAGTACAAAGGTCACCCTAGTTACCCATACTAGTATTACAAGTATGAAAATATGGACATGGAGGAGAAAACAAAGGGTCTTGTTCTGATGGAGAGTGATAGTAAACATGTCGAGAAGAAAGTTAACCATAAGAAAATCACAAACATGTGATGGGTTAAATGGTATTTGATTACCCAGTAGGAAACGTTAATAGAAAAAACTTTTGTTTTAAGTAACTCTTCATTGAGGAATTTATTTTTGATCTTAAGGAAACATACTTGTCATTTTTACTTTCAACTTTTTCTAGATTTCATACACAGACTAATACTTTCCCCAAAAGACGAGTATTTAGGAAGACTTGTTCACATTAAGAGTAATATAATCAACTTTTAGAGAACCACCTAATCCACAAAAGAGAACTATATACTTCCCATATCTTTAGACCTTAACCAAATCCAAAACCAAAAAGGTTAGTACAACATCAGATAATGCAGAAAAGGATAGCCCTTTATAAAAATAAAATCTATTCTTAATCTACAAATTTTTCCAACAAAACCCAGAGTTCAACGAGGACCATTCGATAAAAAATTTGTCCATAAAATTATTCAAAGTAAACCAAACTAATATTTAAACCCAAATAATTGAAGGATTTAGTCACATAGTCTTCCAAGTTAAATCGTAACATTTATCTCCAAACAACATCAGTTGCTACTAAAGTCTCGTATTGAAAATTAATTAACCTTATCACATATCCTCCAGGATAGGATAATCCTTTTCATAAATAACCCAAAATCAACATACTATGAATTCATAAAGTCACCTAACTAAAACGAATAAGTCATACTAACCAGGGACTTCACGTAGTCCAGTGGTAGGTGATAAATACCAGTTGCACTTTGGTTGTGGGTTCGATTCCCACAGCTTTGTCTGGAGCGACAGGTTGTCACACGATCTACGTGTTGTCCTTTTTCCAAAACTATATAATTCTCAAATAATTCCCCAAAAAGAGATAAAATCATCAAAAATAACCATAACATAATTTATCCTCAATTTTATCTCACGCCTTTCACATCTATCATAACATATAGTAACCCATAATTACCTCACAAGTAAGGATCATATAAACCCAAATGGTTCTTTATAACTATGTCCAGAAAATAACAGATAACTACTCATTGAATAAAATTTTCATATATTATACATCAGGGTTACACATACTATAAAACGTCTTCTAATGTAACCCCATCATCAAAAGAGAATTAATACTCTTAAGAATTTCACCATAACTCTTAAAGCCCTTATATGTTGACTTCTTACTCATTCAACATTCTTCATGATCCATTAACCATTACGTTCCAACATATTCTGAAATACTTCTTTCCTAGAAACAAAATCATGAATCATATCCTAAGATTCCAAAATAGGAAAACAAAAGTTATGAAATAATCCATACCATTGATTGGCCATTGTCAGTTTCTTCATCCTCAATCAGAATGGCATTAGGTATTGGTAAAGCAATATTTGTATGATCTTGGTGATCCCATTCATTAAACTTCTTCATAGGACATGTGTTTGCATAATGACCATGCACACCACATTTAAAACATTCAATTGATCCATCAGAAATAACTTCTTTCCTTTTCCTCGAGTCAACTGGATGCTTCCTTTCTCCATGGCAGGTTCTTGCTTTATGACTTTCATTTCCACATATATAGAATATTTATGTCCCTTTGAAACATTTTCCTAGGTGTTTTTCCACATCATTGACAGATAGGTTTTTGAACACACTTACCTTTATGATTATTACTTGTAGTTCCGTAGGTATTTGTTTCACGCATATATGATGCCTTAGAGAAATCACCAAGGTTTAGGTGTTCAATCCGGACTCCAGATAGTTGGTTGAGGATAAACACAAGAGTTATCATTACAGCTACCATATCATTTAGTTGCTTGCTAGAAAAACTGTCACAATTTCCCTCACATCCAGGGTTACTTTGGTGCCTACTAGATCCAGGCATTTACTAAAACCAAAAATGTCAGTGTGAGTAAATCAACAAAACCATCATGTACTAACGAGGAAGATAAACACTAAGATATACTTACTCATTCACTTTGTCTAAAACTAGGACTCTTTCTGAAATCCCAACTATTATGGTAATGTCACTTATGCTTAAAGAATACCCTAACATCTAAAGTTATCTAAACGGACCTATGATTCTAACTATAAGGCCCTAGCCTTAAACCTTACTTAATCTTGAGTTATTACAAGATTACACATTGAGGATCTTTAGAGGTTTAGAGTTTTATAGAATTAGATCATAAAACTTGCATTACATTCCACATTTAAACAAATTTATTACATAAAAGACAGTATTCATTTTTTCCATCAATGGAAACATATTTAAAAATAAAGCATGGATTATTTCTTGACACTTCCTTGACACTATCATCATATCATGTACATTTCACTTGACATGTGAAAAACATTTCAAAAAAAAACTTGGGATGAGCATAAAAAGCTCAGTAAGGGTTATAAAAAAAGGAAAGGAAACATGAGTTCATATATACATAAGAATGAAATCATACTTTACCCATAAAACATAGGCCTATCAAATCATGAATAAATCATAGAAATCATAATACATAAAAGGTAACGTGAGGCATTCAAAACATTCTTACCTAGGGATTAACCCTATTCGTTATGTTTGGAATACCCACCACAGTATATTTCCTAAATCTCTTCGGAGAAACCTTAACCTTTCACTCCTTCGCGTTACCCAATGCATTGGAGTGCTATATCGGGCTCACCCGCCCTTAGTTTATCACAGAACCACCCATATTTATAACAATGCCCAAGAACCATAACATAATCATAGCACATAACTTAATCATAAAGGAAAGATAACATTCCCACATTGCAATAACAATATAACATTTTAAGATATTAAAATAATGAATCCATTCTAAAAACCATTTTCAAAACCATTTAAAACATTTAATAAAGAGATTTTTAAATCAAAGTGCCCCATACCACATTGAATATTTTAACATTTTAAACCATTAATATCCATATAAATAAATCCTTAAAACCATTTTGAAAACATGGATATTAATCAGAAATATTTATAAGAATAAATCATTAAAATAATTAAAATGATATTTTAGTTAAAGGGTTTTTAACAAAATAAGAGACACTTGAATACAATAATTGAGGGATTACAATTAATCAAAACTTTATAATATCATGATAATAAATGGATTCATGATATAATATTTAAAAGTACAGTATATACACCATATAAGAGTGAACTGGTGCATAACAACAATGGAGTATCAATAGCAATGTTAAATGAGATGAAATACATTATAAAGAAGGTATCCTTAAATTAAGGATAAATCAATCTCATAATTATGTGTGACAAATATAAATACACCCAATATATGTGGATATTAAGTGTAAAATAATCAATGGTCATTCAAACATATTCATAGGATGACATATTCAATAATTACATGTTGAACCCAAAGAAATCGAAATTGGGTTAAGAAGTTCCATTGACAGCCTAACGACATTACATCAAAATTTTAGAAGAAGAGTTGATGAGAGAGATAAAGGGTATATCATCACTTGGAAATATAATTTACGGCAATAAGGATATATAAGAACATATCCTCACATAATAAGATGAAAATTAAAAGACATAACAAAAGAAGTCTTTTAGAAGGAGGATGGTGAAAGGTCCCCTTACCGATTTGGGTAACTTTCGAAACGCACACCCCATGAATGAAGGACTATAAAAAATTGATGTAAATACTCACAAAAGAAAGTATATTACACAAAGAGTATAATAATGTATAGTACATACACCACTCAAAAGGAAATATTGGCAAATGTCGCATGAATCTCACAGGAATAAAAGTGAGATGAAAAATCCCTTAAGAAAACTCGGCAGCCTAACGGCGCCACTTAAAACTTCCAAAAATGGATTGATGAGATAAAATAGGGTCTCTAAACATATTAACATAAAATGTACAGAAATATTAATATAAAATAACATCTCCCAACAAAACAAGGAAGAGCTTAAAAGAAGTGACATAAAGGAGAGTACTTAAAAAGAAAGAGAGAGGATAGATCTCTTACGAAAATTCGGCAGCCTAACAGCGCCAATCAAAACTTCGAAAATGGATTGATGAGAGAAAATAGGGTCTCTATTAATATGAACATAAAAATTACATTAATATTAATATAAAATAACAACCCAATCATAAGAATTATGAGTTTTAAAGGAATGACATAAAAGTGTGTACTTTAAAAGAAAGAGAGGGGTCGGATCCCTTACCTCGGGTCCGACTTGACTCAATCATTCTTTAATCTCCTGAATAATAAACTTGAGTTAATTTATACTTCCTTAAGAACCTTTTTCAAAATCATTATTACTTTTATATCACTTATTACCATGTCATTAACAATATGATATTATTTAAGTTAATAATGGTGGTTTTAACGATCATTGGTACTTGAGTGAAAAATATAAACTCTTTATAATTACATTTTGTTCATGTGGTAAAATATCCATTATATCCAGAATTTTATTCATGATTTAGATATCATATGTATCATATATATCCATTATATTCATGCATTTATAATATTACAAAACATATAGAGTTAAGAAATGAAATTCACCGTTCATGGAGACGGTAAGTCGTACGTATGAATGAACCCTACTTCCATTTCTATTTCATATTTAATGGAATTAAAACATAATGATACATAATAGTATTTTAATTATAGTATGTTATAATATATAATATAATTAAATATATCCTTTATACGTATCACATATGGTATTAACGAATCAAATCACTTTGAGGGGGTGGTAGTCCGCACTTCCTAAAATGAAGATATCGCATATACCCATAATGGAAGCCATAAAGGTATGACATAAATGAAAAATACATAAGCTTAAGGAAAATATAAAAATATTATATATCATATATAAATGTAGTGACATCATAATGGCCGCCGTGAAAGGTGTTAAGAGAAGATTGACCAATCATTGTTTCGTGAGGCAGTAATTCGCCATCCACAGAAACAGTATGTTATTTAACCATTAGACGAAGGTGTGTGTAAGTGTAGCTCGAATAATTTACATAACAACATCCTAGTATATTGAATATACTGGTTTTGTTACAAAATAAAGGAATAAAAAATATTTTAGGGGGGTGGAGAAGCAAAATAAAACAAAAGGACTCAAGTGAAGACATTACCTTAAAATCGGGTAACTCCCATTGGTTTGAGATCAAAGGCTTCCTTGGGAAGTGTTCTGACGAAAGTGAGGCTTCCTATAGTTATATAGGGATGTGTAGAGACAAAATGGGCAGGGTTTTGCCGATCCAAAGGCTTTGGATGTGTGGGTATGGAGGTAGAGGTGGGGGCCTTTTATAAGAGGAGAGGAGGGGCACTCTTGGAAAATACAGAAATGTTACTTTATTTTAGAATGAGTTTCAGATTTTAATGGTCCCAAATTGATGTTTTTCGAGGTTAAGGTGATAGGGGTTCGAAATCCACCCATCCAATAGGTTTTGGACATGTGTAGGTCTTATATTTTACATTATCTTTCCATTTTATTTAAATCGTTAAATAATAAGGTCATCTCTACATCATCATAATGTCATAACTAATTTAATTTATTTAATGACTAAAAATTATAAAACAAAATACTATGATGTAGGAAATATATTTATCTTTACAATGACTACTTATAGTAAAAAATCGGACTTGTATAACCCCATTTTAAAATTGTTTTAGTAAAACAACTCATGTTTGTGACATTTTAATTTTAACATTAAATAAAAAGGTATTTATGTCATTTTCCATCCAAAGTGTCTCCATGGGGTCCCCAAGTTGACCCATGGATTGTCTTTTTCAGCCATGAATCATAAAATGAGGTTAGGACATGTGTCTATGTCATTTCGTATTATTAAAACATTATTTTTACCTTGAACTACACTAATTAACTCTAATCGCGATTAAAAACTTAATAATTTACTATTCACCAAAAAATTATTTTAATCCCATTGAACCACATTTTACTTATTCATGAAAACCAGTTATGTTGGATTTTTTATATTCAAAACACAAAGGTGGAAAAATTTCATTTAAACGGAAAATCAGTTTTTATAAGTACCACTTAGTGGTTACACTAATCATAAAAAATTGAAGTTTTTCAAAAAATTACCAAAAATTCACCCTAGGCTATATTTGATATTCCAAATTCAAAAATGATGTCTATTTTTAAAAATTTAAAACATATAATTTTCATTAATTAATTTAATAATTAATTCCTGTTGTCGAAACAAATAGCGTGTTTTTTAGAATAAAATATCTATTAAAAGATTGACATTATTTTAAGTCCAATTTCAAAGTGAAATTAATTCCAATGAACACCATTGGATTTAATGGTAAAAATATATTCTAATTTCACTTAAAAACAATTTAAATGATAATCTAATCATATAAATAAATTAGATTAAAAATAGGGTTTGAATTAAAATACAACATTTTTCACTATTCATTAAAAAAAATACTTTATCGGAAAAATACCAAACTTTTACACAAAGTAAATTTTGATGTCCTGATTCTAAAGAAAAATTTTATTTTGTCAAATATAACACATAAAATTATGAAAAAGTGGATTTAAAAGTGGTTCTCCATCAAAAGGTTTTTAATCGACCTTTTAAAGAATATTACAATGTTTACGCTTAAAATTGGATTAATTCACATTTTTAATCCTCTATCATTTCTTGTAAAAAGTAAAAATATTTGACAAACTTATATAGTCATTTTGTAGTTAGTTCTATTCATTCCGGCCATCACAACAGCTAGGCATTAATGAACTTTTAAAATAATATTATTTTATTATTATAGTGCACCGTAATATTCCCAAGGAACTCATTGTTGCGTGTTGGGTATGCCATCGAGCATAGAGTCCCCTTTAAAGTTATATTAATATTTTATTCACAAATATGGATAAATTTGAAAATTTCATACTCTTTATTTACTAGGGGTGTTACAATAAAAAAACCATTACAATACATTGGTGAATAGACCTAGTGATCGATAAAAATCAAGAGAATGCAAATAAATAATAGTAAATGTAGCCATTATATAAGAGAACAAAAAATTAGTACAATTTGAAAAATCAATATATTACTTATTTTGGTTTCTCTTTAATGTAATTATCCAAAATATTATAGTATATACAAAAAAATACTTATTGTGATGGGATAATATTTTAGATCCCCCAAAAAAATGAGGCATTGAAGGATAGATGTGTAACCACAACATTTAAAATCCAAGATAAAAATATAAATAAAGAGAATGTACAATTGTAATATTCTTTAAATTATCATGTGGAAACTTATGGAAGATTTGACCAACCCAAAAAGATAAAAAAAATACCCCATAATTAATCTAGAGGAACTAATTAAAAATTGGTAATTCTAAATCTATTTAGAATTGGAATAATCATTATCTAGAAATGGTGTTTAAGGTCACACATAATAATAGAGAGAGATAAATTCCTTAGTTTCTAAATATATTTTTCCACACATGAATTTAAACATATTTCAACTGAAAAATATCTCTTTATGTGGTTTAAGATAAATTTATATAAAAAAATTTCGGATCACTTGATTCTAACAGTGTTTGATTCATCAATTTGTTTGAAAAAAACGAAAATGCAATGTGCCTTACTATTCCAATGGGATTGTTAACAATCTATTTAATTTGAAGATAAAATTTATCAATGGTAATGATGGTACTTTTCATTATAATGCATGTTTCATAGAATTATTTAATTATGGAGTGATTCTAATAATTATTTAGTTTCAAAGTAAACATTTGTTTTAATTTTCAATGATACTGACTATTGATAAAATTTAATGAAAGTGGAAAATAAATTACATTATAATATCTGTTTCCACATGGAGAAATTAATATTATCTAATTACATTCATATTATTCCATACAGATTTTATCAAATCTTAACTATAATAGGTTGAAAACTTCCAACACATGTATTAAATATAAATTGATAAACACTTGTTATATTTCATGGAAGAAAAAATCATAAAAATATTTTTTTTGTTCATATATAGATAGTAAAAATATATTGATGATAAAAATTTAAGATGGGGTCATCATAATTTTTGTTAATGCCCTTAGTCATTTTAATTATATTTATTTTTATGAGAATAATGTTACATGCTCTGATTTAACTTAGTCATTTTCTTGGAATTGTCAAAAATAATGTCGTATATGCTATCAAAATATCATGGTTCTATAATGTAGTTAAATAAAATAAATAAAACATTGATAAATGTTCTCTTTATCATAGAATGATTCATGAATAATCTAATCCATACAAAAATTAACAATATTTTGTTTCTAAGGAGTAGAATGTCTATTTTTTAAACATGATGGAAATCATATTTCTAAAGAAAGGAATATCAATTTAATTTTAGAGACTAGACATCACCATGGATGTCTATATTATAAATATGATATTACAAATAAAAACTTTTATCAACAGACCATATGAGTTATAGTTCCAAAATAATCATTTCTCATAGGGTATTAATGTATTGGTAACCCATGTATCATAAAAATAAATAAAAATTATTTCTTAAATTTTGATTAGAGACTTGAATATTCATTGGATAAAAAAAGAGGAATGGGTAACTAATAATTCAATAATAATCGTAGTAATGTATTAAAAATATAATGTTGTTGTGATGTAAAATAAAAATTCAGAAATAATAACACTATAAGTTGATGATAGAATTGAGGAAACACTTAAAGACAGGGAAAAAATATTTGATATTAATTTTATAGGTGTTGAAATGTTTCAAAATGATTATATTGATCGTGATATTTCTAGTTATAATTATTAAATAAGAGAAACTGAAAATAAAATAAAAAGTCATATGAATAAATTTTAAACTAATATAAATGGTTTAAAAACATAATAATCATTTCAGAGTTCCCATTATATAAGATTACTCACATAAGATGACCCGAAAGGTTCTGGATTATCATTTCGATAATAAACATAGATATCATATATGGTACAATTGATGAATCAACATGATAAGATTGCATATTGAATTTATATTACTGTTCTCAATGAAATAATAAAATATATGCAAATTAGGTCATTTAAAATAGGCCAAATGAAGATATTTGAAGTTTCATATTAAAAAACCCATATTGTTTATAATGTATAAACTATAATTTTGAGTATTTATTTTAATGAGAGCATTTATCCAAAATAGTGATTTAAACTCTCAATATCCTCATTATGATACATTATCAGAAGTAATATAATGTTTTCTAAGTGGATGTAATGTTTTTATTCCTTAACGGTAATATTGATTAGGATTTATCTATTAAAAAAATGATATATTTATCCATAACAATGGTTGATCATGAGTGTTCATGATAAATGTAGAAATATATGGGATATATGGGATATCTAAATTTCTAAAATCATGAAATTTTTATTTTGATTGTAGATTAAGGTTTTTTAAATTTTTAAGGGGAAAAGTGCATTCAAATTTTTTATTAAAATAATGACGCTACAATCTAACTAATTATAATTGAATATGTCAATGAATTTTTTTTGAAACTAAAAAATAGATTATTTAGTAAATTTATAATTAAATGAGGAATATCTACAAAATAAATTTGAATAATGATATGAAATCATTTTTTTTCATAACGAAATAAATATCCATTACTGTATCTCTCATTTATATGATAATTTATAATTTTGTTTTGAAATATATTTGGAGGTGAGGAATCAAGAGTGGCCTCAACTAATAAATTTATTTATATATGGTTTTATATTGATGAATTATAAATGTCCATGAATCATATATTTTTTCTAGAGGATTTACAGCAGGATAATATAATTAAAAATATCAAAATCAGATATCTTATATTCTATCCCATTATATATAGTATTATAAGGAAATTTGGGGGGTGAGGAATATTATATTCATAAAAATAAATTTGATACATGAAAGGTACTATAGATATTGTATTATGGTATAATAAATTTATATATTGAAATACATTTAGTTATACGGATGAAAAATTATCCATAGTTATAGGATATCCAACAATTACTTATTTGGGGTTCTCTCTTTATTAGAGAACATGATTCTTTGTAGTCAAAAAGAAAGATTTTATCACCATTATATAAATATAATTACTTGATATTGTGTCATCAAATGTCAAAAACTCAATCTTTCTGGATGATGTCATTTGATATACAAATGATGTTAGATGTTTCCTAGACACTAGTAAATATTTTTGAAAATCAATGTTCAATTTAACTGTTAGTTGACTATATATATCATTAGATGGTAAATAATATTGAAATCCCATTTCACATTATAATGGTGAATGCGAATGATTGTGATATTTCATTTTTTAATTTATTTTTATAGTTAAACTATGTTTTTAAATTATATTAAAATTGTATTTAGTTCAATTATAAACCTATTCATCCAATTTAGGTCATTGTAAACAATTTCATATTGAAAATTGATATAAAAACATCGTAAATATTTGATCATTTTATATTTGAAACCATTCATTCTCATCATGTTAGTGGGATATATTTAAGCAAATTTTCTTCAATTATGTGAATTTAATTTATAACAATGTATTCAAACATTAGAATAGTCATCATTTATAATATATAATAATTTCATGTTAATTTTTTTCAATATTAATAGTAAATTTAATACATAAAATTACTCTAGTGAAGGTAAAAATATGTTTACCTAGGGGTCAAACTAAAATGATAATGGACTATTCTACCTATATATTTGCCTAAAATTTATTTTTAGACCATTTTACCACATTAAAACTATATGGTTTGATAATTTTCTATTTTGAAACCTATTGAAAATAAAATATGTGGGAACACTATATTCATTTCCGAAAATCCATTTATGTCATATCCCCTACATATAAAAGCCCACCCACTACCCAATCTCTTAAAACCTAAAAAAGAATTTGATTCATTTAATAATTATACAAACAAATTTACAATCTTCCATAACACATCCAAGAAGCCGTGTTTTTTTGGACATCCATTATAGGAATATTTTACTTAAATACTAAGGAGGATAACTGAAGAAGAGGTACGATTCATTAATGAACATTTTAATTTTATTTTATTCTCTATCCCATTAAATTATTATTATATCAGGATTATATAATATCCTCAGTATATTCCATGTAATTAGATATTTGTTTGTATTGGAGATGACTTTAAAATATATCCACTTCAAGGAAATGGGGTACAAAATCACAATTCATGTGAATGGGAGACTACTACATCATGTACAGATGTCATTCATTTTTCAATTACAACTTCTCAAGAATGGTGAAAATGATGGATTTATAGGTTATATATTAAATTAATGATATTTATGATGTTATTTTTATTTTTTAAATATTATATCACACATGACACCATTATTTCTATTTATTCATAAGACGATAATTTTATTCATATGTGTCGAAGACTACTACCTTGTGATGTGATCTGAATCATTGATACATTTAATGGAATTTTTATAGAAAGTGTTAATAAAAATATGTGATTTATATTACATAAAAAATATTTTTTAATGATACTACATATCATCTAATTTTCTTTTTTTTCAATCAAATATAAAATGTGACATTGTATTTATATGTACATACGAAATAATGTCTCCAGAAATGGAGTTTTTCATTTTTTGAACGAAAAGTTAATTAAGTACTATAAATAAATATATAATTAATATATATGATATTTATATCATTTACATATTTTTTGAGATTATTTAACAATTATCAAATTATGTTTAAAGTGAATTTATAAATTCATAATATATTTAAAAAACAAACTGGTTATTACCAGAAAAGAATCATTAACATTGAATTATTAATAAATGTGGAATAAATGGTCATATTAAAATCATATATTGAATGATATATATGAATATGTTTCATTAATATTTGTATAATAAACTTATATTTATAATAAATTATGATATAATGAGTATAATGAAAGTCAATAATTAATGTAAGGGGATTTTTTGTCTCTATTTTTTTCTAAGAGACTTATTCCCTATTTACAACCCATTTATTTTGTGTTATGTATATACTACCCTATGGTATAGTATATCATAAATATACCACATTTAATTATAATTAATGTTTCTATTTTTCTTATTCATTCATGGGGATTATTATTTATATTTTACTCAATTTGAATGTTATTTTTGCCTCAATTTTATTTCTTTAAGATATATGTTATTTTATGTACCTATATTCATTCTTGAGGTGAATATATAACCACATTGAAAAGTAATATCATGAATTTATTTGTCCAAATGATATTTTATGTTTCATTTGTTGTTATTAATTTATGGTGTTTATGATACAAAAAAATTGAAAAAGAATTTATATTACAATCTCATTATTTTTCATGATTATTTATCATTAAGTCCCCAATATTTAAATCTAATAATATATAAATTCCGAATTATCATCAATATTATTATAATATATTTATTCATCATATAATTAATTATTAGTAAAATTTTTCACTCTTTCATACCTTAAATAATTAGTAATTTATATTAACAAATTATTACATTATTCATCCGTTTGGCCAAAAATCTATTTTATTCAAAAATCATGTATTTTAAAAAATATTATGAGTTTAAAAAAAAATTCACCTCGAATTATTTTATACCAATTTTTAAGGTAGGACTTTTAATTTCATTTTCCACACAGTAATAGTTTTTCTTTTAATGAAAATGTTAAACGAATCTATATTTTAATATGAATGGTATAGATATAAATGGTTTACGTCATTACCAAACATTTCTTCAAAACACAATTTATATGTTTTGAAGGTTATATAAAATGAAGCTAGTTTTAAATTTTATTATTTTAAATGATTTTTTTCATTTTGTAAACAATATTTTTATCCTAAAATGTTTTAAATTCTTCAAAAAAATTATTTTCCATAAAATATTATATCCATTATTGTTACCTATTACATAATGGGTACGATATCCAACGTTAGCATTAAAATATTTTATCTGAATGATTTTTGTTTTTATGGAATTATTTTTTGGATGAATTTTCACTTCTAATGTCTATTACATTATAAAGTGCATATGAAACCTTGTAATTTTCATCTATTATTCTATGATTATATGAATTTGAAAACTGTCTCATTTCTATAGGCTATGATATGATAAAATGTTTATGATACCCATTTAATTTAATGTTTTGTGATGTTATGTGTGTTTATAATCTGGTGGAACAAAAAAATATTATTTCATTATGTTATTTTTGGGACATATATCTCCCACTAATGAATTGGATAAATATTTATATCTGATGGGATACACATGGTTTTAATTGGGATTGTTACTTGTTTATTAAGACATGGATGTAAGGTGGAGTGAACCTGATTCAGTATAACATGGCTCTAACAAGGAATGAACCCATTTAAGTTAGAGATATTTTTATATATTATTTTCTTGGTAGTGATCCTTGACTAATATTGAAATGATATTTTATTCATATGTGTATACCATTGACTCTATGTATTGTGCCAATTTCATATTATCATGGCTCATGTTCTTTGATATCTTCATGATTCTTATTTTATCAACATCTCATATTTATTCCCTGGATCATGTGTATGATAATATATATTTATCATATAAATTCTATGAACAAGTTATCCTACCCTTAATTTCATGTTACACAAATGTATCTCTATTGTTTACCCATGTGAAGCATCAGAGCTCACATGTTCTTATTTCCCCTTCTACATGATTTGAAGATACATATTGTGGAATTTTTATAAAATATGGGTTCTAGTTATGAATAATGTAGTGGGAGATGATATATCTAAATTATTTATTTTTCTTTACCTTTCTTTTCTTATGAAGTAACTTATCTATAATTTAATATTACAATTTATTTTTTATATATAGAATATTTAAAAAATGATGAAATGTCTATGTATGATTATCTATGTATTATAATCATTGGTCAGTATAATTAGAATCAAGGAAAAATGTTAGTATTCTATTTGAAACTACTATGAAAAAACTATATTGGGAACAATAATGAAATATATATGCATATGTTTATGCATGATTAAAATTATGAATAAAATATTGTTTTTTGTTAATGGATAGATTGAGTTGTTTCCTAGAAATACATCAATGAATTTATAATAAAAGAGGATGTGTCTCTAGCATATATTTACCAATGGGTAACAACCTTGAAAACAACATATTGCGCAAGCCTCCATTTGGAAGTGGTGCATAAAAACAGGCCTTGCTACAGACTAGTTTTGACACTCCAGGGTGATATACTTTCCATTTTAACAAACTCTTTATGAACCTTTATGAATGATTTAAATTTAATATTATTGTGAATGAACTTAGATAAACCTAAAATGTCATATATTAGATAAGTTTTAAATATTTTAAAATTCTATAAGTTATTTTTAAATATTATATGGTTCTCAAATATTAATACTATTACTAAAACTTTTTTTAATAGGAAATGGGTGGAATATGGATGAACCGTGTTAATGATGAGTGTGAAAGACAACAAGAAAATTATCCTCTTAATAATCAAAATTTCATTGGAGATAGAATAAAAAATTCATTATCAGGATTACACTATATTCTTATGTTGTGACCCATTATCAAAAAATAAAAACATAATGATAGAAAAAAATCAATTTCATTCTTCATGATAGGATATCCCCCTTATATCAGTGATTTTGTTAATCAACTTGTTGCTATGAAATGGATTGGTACTAATTTGTTTTCCATGATGTATCATTATGATCAAGAAAAATTTATTTCGGTTGTATACTATTTTTAGGGCGAAGTTGATCGATGGCTAAATCTTATCATAAATATAATGTAGCATAATTAAATAAACTCCATGGATTAGGGTGAGTTTAAGAACTTATTTTTGAATCACCATTTACCTCATATTATTTGTATGAATATAGAGAAGTAGTTCCTTAAGGAAAATCGCATGAATGATTAATCTATTTAAACCTATGAAAAATATTTTATAATAAATTTTAGGTACAACTATGTTATTATCATCCATCCTAAAATTATGATTGATTAATTTTTCAATGTCTTGAAACCAATTCTCCCTTGGGAGTTGTCTGTAAGATACTTTAGTAGCTACGAAGAGAGTGTTCGATGTTCTATCATGTTTGAAATGGATGTTGGAGTTATGTATGAATCTCATGGTTTTGACAAGAAAATGGATTAAAAATTCAAAGGATTAACTAAAATCTATAGATTTAGGATGGTGGTCATTTCATTATGATTAATATGTGAGATAAAACATGAAGACAATTTCATTAAGGGGGTAGTTAAATTTTTATGTCTAGAAGGGAAGGTAATATAGATATTGATTACCTAATAGATGGAATGAAGTTATATAACAATAATAATAGTGAGAAATGTGAATATAATTCACATACATCACCTTAGTGAGTTATGTTTAAGGATAATAGGCATTATTCTATCCAATTCCCAAACACGAGGGATATTGATAATTATTGATGTTGATAGCCTCTTAATATGAGGGATAAAAATAAATATCATGTGATCACTTTTTGTGATGAGTGTTGAGATAATGACATCCATAAAGGTATACTTATTTTCCACCATATAACTATTAATGTCTTATTAGACATTGGATATTCCCATTTTATTATATCTAAAACATTATAAGGTTATTATGATTTCATTCAAATTATTAGATGATGAAATAGAAGTGAAAACTCTTATTTTTATGATGATCTCATATAACATTTATGATTTCTATCCAATTTAAAATGGCTGGAATGTGATTCCTACAAATCATTTCATTCATCTACCAGTTGGAGTTGATGATATATTATGAATAGATCATCTTTCACTTCATAAATATAACATCAATTATCATGGGAAGCCATGTCTGATATTCCAATCCAATCTATGATTTTCTATCAATATAATGATATGTATGAACATTATATTGGGATCACATCCATTGTTTGGTTGTTAATTCTCATTTATAGGGGATATTTAACTTAGTTGATTAGGGAGAAACATGACATTGATGATATGCCAATTACTGGGAAATATATTGTTGACATTATGGAAGAGTTTCTTTAATCTTGAACCAAAAATCAATTATATTTATTAGTAGAACTCAAACATGGTTCCCCACTAATTTTATATAATCTATATATAATGGTAATAATTTAGATTATAGATTTTTAGAAGGAACTCTCTGATAACGATGAAAATGGATTCATTTTTCCATGTGTGTCACCTTTTGGGGTACTTATTCTTTTTTAAAAAGGAATGATGGATTGATGTGACTTTTCATTTATTATCAGGAGTTGAACTCAATCAAAATTAAGAACATGAATCATATTCCCTATATTGTTGACATGATTGGTTAGTTGTGTAAAACATAATATTTTTTAAGGTGTGACCTTTGTTATGGATATCATTATTTATGTGTCACCAAGGAGGATATAAAAAAGAAAAAAAATCCATAAATTGTATAGACACTATGAATATATATTAATGCCTTTCGGTCTTACTAATTTTTCTATTATGATCATATATATAATGATTGTGGTCTTTATAAATTAACTTGATTTTTATGGTAGTTCTTATACATAACATACTCAAATATAAAGGAATATAATTAATACTACATGAGAATTTTACTAAATACACTATGAATGAATAATATATATAAAAAATTAAAATTTTTAATTTTGGATTTAAAGGATTTCTGTTTATGTCATATAGTCTCAAGAGAGTGTGTATTAGTAGATCAACCAAAGAGGGAGGCTATTGAATGTTTTCATAGACCAACCATAGTATCTATGAATCATAGTTTTCTTGTATTAGTAGGATATTATTGATGGCTTATAGAGAATATTTCAATATTATATAGTCATATGACCATGCTAACATGGAAGGGATCCAATTTACTCTGTTCTACTAAATTTTAGGAAAATTTCACGGAAAAAATGGAATAGTAGTCATCCCACATATTCGTACATTACACAGTAGTGGAGAAGTGTTTGAATTCTACAGTTATACATCCATGAAGGGATCAAGATGTATTATTAAGAATAATGTAATGGTTACATTTTATTATCCATATCAATATAAATCTCATGAGAAAAATTACACAAATTATGATTTAGATTTAGAAGTACTAATTTTTTATTTTGGAGGAATTATCATTATGGGTAAAGATTTGATATATATACTAGTCATATAAGTTTAAGTTATATATTTACACATATAATGATTAAAATTAAACACAGAATATAGTTAGAGAGGCTAAATATTATATCATCTCAATACATTTGTACCCATGGAATGAGAACATAGTGGTTGAAGTTTTGAGGTAAAAGGATCATGCTTGCATTTCCATTAATAGGATCACCAAAGAACCTATATTACTATATTTTCAATTGATGGATATGGAAATCTATAAGGAAAGAGAAAATTATAATATTTCTCAATTTAATGTTCTAGAATCTGTCCATGTAAATATTATGTAGGTGTAGATGTAATATATAGAGTTTCAAAAGATGGTAAGAAATTTCACTGAGTTTCACCATGATCATGATGAAATAATAAGGTTCAAAATGCATGTTTTCATTACATCCATACCATTTTTAATAAATAATTTGTTAGAATAAACACATAGATAATCATTATCTATTCCTATGATAATTACGAAGATGCATAAAAATTTGACAGAATAATTTGGATGGTTTGGCATCAAGATAGACATCGTTGTGTTTATATCTCAGTTCCCAGTAAGCCAAAAAGATATGGATAAAGAA
Organism: Viscum album; assembly: GCA_963277665.1. Classification (NCBI taxonomy): domain Eukaryota; kingdom Viridiplantae; phylum Streptophyta; class Magnoliopsida; order Santalales; family Viscaceae; genus Viscum; species Viscum album. The sequence continues at coordinate 798,766,784 of OY728145.1, read as the reverse complement.
AATATTATATGGGTATATTTTATCCATTACCAATACATGAATGGAAGTGTGAATATAACACCATGTATTTGATTATTGGACTCCCCAAAAACATCTATAATGATTAATATTGTCTATGTTGTAGTTGATCACCTTACTATGTTATGAAACTACATCGCTGCCCGAAAAGACTTATATATGGATAAAATTTATAATATATACATTAAAGAAGTGCTAAGAATTCATGGAGTAAAATATTCCATTTTTTATGATCAGTGTCTAAGGATTTTATAAATTAATAGGTGAAGTATTCAAAAGGTTCTAGATACATAGTTGAGTTTTACGAATGACTCACTTCCCCAAAAAGATGGTAAATCTAAAAGAAAATTCTATTCCCTAGAGATTAAGTTGAGATATTTTCCATCAGATTTAAAAGGCTTTCTTATGATAAAAAACAGGCTATATTTGATTATTTTTTCATTAATATATTACAATCATGTATTAAAATTGCTCCAAATAAATCTTTTTTTGGAATGAAATTTAGTGCTATATATTATTGTAATATAGATGGAGAAAGAAAATTATTGGGACTTAATATAGCTAAATAAGTGGTAGATTAGTTATAATTCATTTATCAACACATTAAGGGAGATGAAAATCAATAGAAACATTATTTTTTGTATTACCAATGTGGTGATGGATTTAAAAATTGTGATAAGGTGTTTTTAAGAATAATCTCTATATAAGAAGTTTATGCGGTTTGTAGATAAATTTAATCTAATCCCTCAGTATCTTGAAAACTTTGAAACTATTGATTTTATTAGGAGGATATCCTATATTCTAGAACATCCAACAATCCTCTATAAAGTTCATTAAATTCATAATGTATATCTTTGGAGGATGTATATACCTTACCATTCAGTTGTACTAAACTAAGTGGTTATACATCTGGAGCAAGATATTTCATATGGGAAATACTAGGTGGATATTCTATATCATTCAAATTAAGTTCATTGAATCTAAACCACTCATGTGTTCAATGGTTTGAGATTAAACCAAAATTTTGAGAAAGCTATATGATAGCATGAGTATAGGATAAGGTAATAGTATCTTCATTTTCTTTCTGTTAGAGTGAATAATTTTGAGGTATAAATTTATTCTAAGATGGGGTATAAGGTAACTACCTACATTTTTTTTAATTTATGTCTTCAAATAAATTAAATTTTTATGATGAATTACATTATAAGCAACATTGGATTAGATTGAGTTACACACAACACTGAATTTTAACAATATTATGATATATTATTAACATTGTGGTTTAAAATAGACTACAATGACCCTACCATGAAACATAATGATATGAATATAAATAACTTAATTTTAAATTTTGTTATAATGAATTTAAATTAATGAAATATTATTGTTAAAAAATATTTTTTTTTAAAATTCTTTATATGTTTTGTAAAATCGTTTTTAAAATGATTATAATTAACTTTGATGAATAATAATAAAATTTATTATTTAAAATTTTAGAAAATTAATTATAAAAAATATAAGATTTTCTAAAAATAATATTGATAAAATTATCTTAAGTTTAATATTTGGGGATTTTTGAACCATTTCATGTTTAATTAATAGTGAAAAATATTGAATTTTATATGAAAACAATCTTTTCGTCTAATTTATTTATAAAGCTAAATTCTATTTTATTTTTATATAAAGTATATTTATTGAATTATACAGATGTAAATTTAAATATTACAACCCTTTTGGTTTAGCTAATCCCTACCAAATTCAAATCCAAAATTACATACCATCATAATAAAATACTTATTTTGGAAACAATTCCATCCTATGAATGATTTTGAGTTCAAACCTAATAAGGATACCTAAAGAAGAAGTACTGTTCATCAATGAGAATTTGTGATTTATTAATTATTTCACCTAATTAAATATTTTTTATATCATGATTATTTGGTATCCTAATTACCTTCCATATTTTTATATGTTCTTATGTAATTTCCATGACACAGAACCATCTCTACTTTTATCTAATGGGTTACGAAATCATCATTGGTGTGTATAAAAGAATATAACATGGTAAACCAAATCCAGTTGTTTTTCCATTACCAACAATCAAGTCTGACCATAATGATGAATTTATAGTTTATATATTTTATTCATGATATTTATGTCTTTTTTTAGGATTATAAAATTTTTATACTATACAATCTTTCATTCTTTCCATTTTATGCAAATAATATGTCACTTTTCCTGTGTGCGTCGAACTACAACCTCATGAAGTGATGTGATTAATTAAAGATTTACACGGTATATATTAAAGACAATTTTAATAAACATAAATGATATATATTACATAAAATAATTATCGATTGATAATACATATCATTTACTTTTATTATAAATCAATAAGATAACCAAATTGAAATAAAATTCATGCATATATATAGATCACATTATCCATGAATTGTGTATTTCATTTTGTATCACAAAATTTTAAGAAGTACTATAAATAAATGTATACTTAATATATATGATAGTTAGCTCATGTTTATTATTTTATAATTTATGTAACTATGATCAAATAATGAGAACCAGAATTATAAGAAATCAAGACCTACATAAAAATAAGTATTTATAACCCAAATATAAACATTAATGTTGTTTTTTATTTAATTGTTAATAAAATGTCATAATTAAATAATATAATGTATGATATATATTAATATTTTTCTTCAATGGATTTATTATTATAATATATGTAATATATAAGAGTTTTGATTGAGTACAATGGAAGTCAAGACTTTTAGAAAAGGGATTTCTAGTATCATTTTCATTTCTGAGAGGCATATTCCATATTAACAACTCATTTAATTTATATAGTATATATAATAAACTATGAAAATATATGTCCTTAATCAAACTCATTTCATTAAAATTTATTTTTATACTGGTTTTAATATTTCATTGGTCTTATGATTCAAATGTTACTCAAGTGGTAAATAATTTTAGTCCCACTTTTTCATCTTTAGGATGTTTGTTATGTTATTAAAATATATTCTTTTTTGAGTTCTATATACAAAAACTTTTACATGTAATATCATAATTATATTCATCATTGTGATATTTTATGTTTCATTTTATTTTATTCATTCATGGGGAATACTATTTCATACTACTAAAGTAGAAATGATTTTATGTTACAATCTCATATTTTATCTCGATTGTGTATGATTAAGTCTCTTATCATGAAATCACATGATCTATATCTCAATAATTCTCCTTAATTTCATTATCATTTAGATATTATTGATTTCAAATAATAATTGTAAAAAATCTCCAATATTTTATACTTTAAATATTTAAGAATACTTTTTTAGGAAAAACAAATATTAATTATCCCTTCGGTTAGAAATCAATTTTATTCCAAAACTATGTTTGAAAAAAATGTCTTCAAAATTGTTTTATTTATATATTATGATTGTTAAATGAATCTGTAAACATTATTTACATTATATATTTTCTTAAAATTATCTTAACAACGTTTTTCAAATAAGGATCATATATATTTTGTCTACTAAGTGACATGAACCATCATTTTAACATGTAATCCATGAATGTGATTTTCCAGCATTATTTCCAGATTTATCTTCAAATATTCATTTAAATAATTTCAAGGTTATTTTCAAATAATTTTTAAATAATGCATATTGTTTTAAAATGTTTTTTTCAAACTGTAAAGGATATTATCTTCAGAAGATGTTTTAATTGATGGATAAAAATCATTTCCACATAATATTTCATATAGTAGTGTTTTCTATCCCTTATTGAGGTTATAATCCAAGGATAATATACATATTATTTATCTGAATGATTTATGATTTGATTTTTTATTGTTTATGAAACCCATTTATCTTCTATAAGAAATACCATAATAATATTCTTATTAAACCCGCTTATTTTCATGGATTACTATATGATGAAATTAATATTAGGCCTTTATCTTTTCCACAAGATATGATATGATTATATATTTATGATAACCATTTCACCTCTTGGTTAATTATATAAGGAATTTTTATGAATATTCATTACATGTAAATATGATTTTCATTATATAACATGTTGGATAAATATATCCCTGTAATTAATTCAGTAAAAATTTATATCACATCAAATATAAATGGACAGAATGTGGAGTGAACCCAATTCCTTACAATGGGGCTTGAATGTGAGGTGAAACTGAATCTGTAAGGAAGGGCTAGAATTGGGAGTGAACATAGTTAAGTAAGATAGAGACAGAACTGAGAGTGACCCCAATTTTGTAAGAGAATTATTTTAATATGACAGACTATTTAGTGTTCATTGACTAATATGAAAATAATTCTATACACTAAATTGTATACCAAAAATTAAATTTCATATTCCAATGTTATCCTCACATGGATATTCGACTTTTATTCCCGTATGATTCATATCTTATGATGTTCCGGTCATTATTCCAATACATAAGAGTATAATCCGTTATATGAAGGGTATGATTTTCCAATTTTATTTTAATATACACATACCCTAATTTTTATGTTATGATTATGTATCTTCATTGGTTACCCTTAATGAGCATTGTAGTATACCCTTTCTTATGATTCCATTCCCTGAGATATAAAGATTTGTATTATATGTGATATTTATAAGAAGGGTTATTATTTTAATGAATAGAGTGGGATATGTTGTATCTATCTTATAGGACAATTTTTTGTTTCAATGATTCCAAAGGCACAAAAATATTATGGTTCTTGGGCATGTGTTTTTGTAATATAATGATTATTCAAAATAAATGATTTAATTTCTATGTATGAGAATCTTGGATCACCATAGATCATTTTCACAATTTAAATATTTCCAATAAATAAAAATGGTTAGATAAAAAATACAATTTTAGAATTTTAGGTATATTGATAATTGGGGACATTGATGAGTGAAAAAAAATCAAATGATGTTAATTGGAAAATAGGGGGCACATAGTAATTAATTTTCATATATTTGTTAAAAAATTTTAATTTACATTTAGAGGATATACAATAGTAAATATTATGATTATATAATATAGTGTGTTTTCATATAAATATCACATTATATGCATGTTATGTATATTTTTATATGAAAAATCATTTATGAGAAAAAATGTTTTCTTTTGATTTTATAAATAGTTTTACTATTATTGTGTTTGTGTCTATATGGAGTTCAGTATAGATTATAAATAAGTAGGAAAATGTTTTTTAAATAATATATCCTTTTATATGTCCTAAAAGATAGGTATTTTGATGAATCAAAATAAAATATTGATGAATTACATTTATAACAACCATTTTACTAGTTAATTCATTAAAAATTTCTTAGAACCATGACTTGGATGAATGTTCTAATCTCACATATAATGATGTTATGGAAATAATATCTAGAGGGAGGACACGGTGTTACCCAAAGTGGGTATTTCAAGCACACTAATACATTTTAGTAGAGTGAAATTGTTATAGACATCATATTATATTGTATAGGGTTTTGTAGATAAATTTTAATTTAGAGAAGAAAGATAACTATAGTGTAACAACCAATTACCATTATATAAAGAATTTTTTTCCCTTTTTCCATTTTAGATTTCTGTGTAATTCTGAAAAATAATTCGGAGCATAATATAATGGTGAAGTAAAAATAATAGATTGAATTTTCATCTTCAATCAATAGTTTCTACTATTTAACAAACTATTTTGTTTCTTGTAATGGGAGTACATGAATTATAATGGATGTTGTGTAAAATCCATGTACCAGATATGTAGTATGAGAGGATTAAAAGTCATGTAACTTGTAAAATTATTTTATTGGTTGAAAATTGGGGTTTTAATAAAAATTGATTGGTTTTTAGGAGTATTTGAAATTATTTTTTTATAAGAAATTTCATGGCATTACACACTATTTAAATTTTTATGGTTGGGTTTTAGGGTACCACCTGACTTAATTTTAATTTTAAAATTTTCAATATCTTATATCTCTTTACATAAAAGCACTCATGGGTGATTTTTGGTGATTCTCGTCAATAAATATCTCTTGGTTCTGTGATTGATCACTATTGTAGTTGGGTTTTATCTCTATAGGTAACTTATCTTTAAGTATATTATCTGGTTATTACATAGGCTATGGATTTGGCTATGTATTACACATGGATTTTGTTTTCTATCAATCCCTTTTAGTTAATTGTCTCTCAATTTCATTGGAAGGCCTTTATCATGGATTCTAGTCTTCATTATTATATTAAAATAGGTTTCTACCATGTCGAAGAATGTGTTTCTAAATTATGGGTTTATTTTTTCAATTTCATGACATTTTTTATAATTTCTCAGGGGGTTTTCATTAATTTATGGGTTAAGTGGTTTCAATTATTTTTTTTGGAAAATGATTTTTTTTCAAAATGTGGGTTTTTGTTGAAGATGGATATTCTTGATTTCTAATAATGTTTTAAAACTCTGATGTGGATTTGATTGGTTTGGTAATTATTTTTTTTAAAATAATCACATGGTCTTGAAATTTTAATAGAAAAATATAAAATTGGGAATATTTAGTGAGTGGGGAAAGAGAAATGGGTAGGCATATTGTTTTATGAACCATTATGAGGTAATTGTTTTTGATATCGATGTGTATGATGTGATATATTTTGGATCCAACTTTATTCCAGCTTTGGATTTTTAGTGTCTAGTATATAGTGTACCATATGATAGAGACCATATGTGAGGTTCTTATTCATTGGTGGTAATTTATTCTTTAATTTTATTTATCAAGGGTTATTTCTCATAGGTATTCAAATGAGGTTGTATCACATAGATTTTCATAATATGTTTGCTTCATTAATATGAGTTTACTAATTTACATCTTAATGCATGGATATACATTAATGTTTTATGTATTCTAGTTTTCATATTTTTTTCTTGAAAATATTAACAGGTTTTATGAAACATGAAGTAGAATATTGAAAATGATATATATATTTTCTAGATTCATAAAAATTTATTATTAAACTATTTTTTTTTCAATGATAGAAATGTTTTATTGTTGATATTTGACATTTTAATGAACTAGAGGTTGTATTGTAATGGTGTTTGTATCAACCCTTAATTTTTCATTTGTGTGTTCGTAGATGTTTTATTATAGATTTAAGATAATGTAATGAGAATTGGGTAGCATAATGTTGTTTCTTATTGATATCACTCTTAGATAGAGTTCTTCTGAAATAGAATTTTTTCAATGTGGGGACATGAATTAATATTTTGTTACATATTTTTGGATCAAATTGTTTATATTATCTATAATATCAAAATTTTTACATCATACCACGGTTGAATGTATTGTGTTTCTTATATTGAAGACCTGTATCTATTTTCTAGTTTTACATATATTATATAATGGTCTTGTTCGAGTGTCCCCCTTTTGTTTATCCTGGATGTTCAATTAAAATTTGGAATCGAAGGGATTTTCATCCTATAGTTTTTTACCACATCCTATGTTTTTTTTCTATCATGGGTATATTGAAGTTAGCACCATCCGAATTTAGATATAATGTGTTAAAAAGGGGCAATCCATCTCACATCCATGACTAAAACCATGTTACCATGGGTGGTCAGGGAATATAATTAGGTTTAAGACATGAATATTGAGGCCATTTGAATGAACTGTATCTTTTTTATTTTAATTGTCATTTTCATATTTATGTTTTCATTTTTTTGTTTATTTATATTCATAATGACTTCATACTTGGTAATCAACACTCGAAGTCGGTCATATGATTTATAATTTTCTTCTGACTAATTCTTTTTGGTATTTTCTTAAAAAATAACCCATGAAGAGAAATATAAAATCCATGAAAAGAAGGTATGTTATAGGATCTATATGATATTCCTTTAGTGGAACATAAATTGTATGATTTTTTCAATGATATTCAGACTCTAGGTCATGTTGCTTTTGGGATCCTAGGATGTGTAGTGGATCATGGCACCGAATTTACAATTAAGAATCCACCCATAATTCAGGGTTGTATATAATCCCATAAATTTTAAGGGTTTTATTAGAGTATAAAAATTAACATCATATTCTTGAGGACTCCTAATGTCTCTAAGGTGGGTTTTTCCTTGTATATGATGGATGCCTTGGGAAGAGGATAGTGGGACTATATTTTCAATGTTATCTGTAATGAAAATATTACCCGGAATCCCTTAAATAAAATAATTAACTTGTAGTTATATCCTGAGACATTGTCTATCATGAAGATTCAGGAGTCTCTGGCCATATAGTTAAAAGATCATAATGTTCTAGGGTATTCTTCCTATTTTACTATGTTGGTTTATCTGTAAATGGATATTTTCCCTAATTATTTCCCGAATTCTCAATGGATAGAGTTAGGACTGAGGTTAAATATTAAGTCATTTTTTATATTCATGTTCCTTCTAAGCATTGTAGAGGTTATTGAGAAGGATTCTTTGGATGTGGTATAGAAACCATAGAACATAGGTTTGGATGTAGCTTTAGTTTCTTCAATGTTTATCTATGGTGTATATTCTGGCTATAATAAAAATCCAAATAGTGGTCAGTTTTCTTCAGTACCATTTTCATGTTTGATGTGAGGTAAATAATGGATTTTCATCTACCAGTGTAGAAGGTGAAGTCATACCAACACAAATAATATAGAGGATCCTTGGAATTTTCATTTTTTGGAAAATCTAACCATCTAAAAGGAATGGACGATTGTCACCTATCAACCGGTCAATCTTCTAATGCTCTGATAATGTGTATAGCTGCACTCAGGTCGAATCCTTGGCGATGCTAATTTTGAAATTGTCGATCATTTTTAGTTGATTGTATTTTTATTAGTGGTGTTGTTTGCAGTGCTTAATTGAAATTATTGATTTATTATGATTGATTTAACAAATTGATAAATATTGGGGTGAGTTCATTTTTAGGGAGTTAATCTTGTTGTATCCTTGAACTTTTCTTTATATTGCATTTAAATTAACAGCCACTTCACAAGAAAATGTTGATTGAAATTCCTAAGTGTTAAGAATTTAATCCAAGCCATAACATAACACAGGGTTATATTATAAATTATATCTTGTTGATGTTAGTGTATTTATGGTTACAATAATCCATGGAAACCACATGTCAAACAAAACAAGTCATTAATCCATGGCATGTTATATAAAACATACACAATGTTAAATTAAAGAATATTCATCAATAAAATACTGGCAATCACTTTACACTAAGAAATTTTGACTCAACCCAATTATAGATATACTCATCCATTATGGTGTTTAATAATATTCTTTTAAGGATTATGATGATAAATTAGGAATATATGAAAAATAAAGAGATACTAAAAGAGTGGTGCGTTGAACACACACACAAAAATGAACAATGATGATAATTAAAAACAGAAATTCAATTGAATGAAGATGCATAATAATTGAATGGGATTAAAATATATTTAATCTATTTTAAGAAAATAATATGAAACTATAGAATTTGGATTAGAATAAGAGATATTAAAGAAAAAAATGCATTAAAACAAAATTACAAAGAAAGAGACTTACGAGATTAAAAAAATGAAGAACACAAATGTAAATAAAAACAAAGAGAGGAGGAAATATCTCTAAAGTAAAAAAATGAGTATGTTAGGTCCTCCCAAGAATTTTGTAAAGCCATGGTCTTACCAACCTATCCTCCTTTTCTCTGAAATGCGAACTATATGCTCGAAGAAGAGGGGGATGTATTTATTTCCAAAGGAAGTTGATTGTTGGCATTCCCAATCTATCCCTCTACTTGGCTAGAGGATTTGGACATACAGACAGTAGAATCTATAGATATATCCGTCTTCAGAGATGTAGATAATAATTTTTTCTGACATCTCTCAAAATATAGAGTCATTTGGACCTATGAAGCCAACTTTATTGTTTATTGATTAGACAATTTTAAGTTGTCCATTTAAATCCATGCTTTTTCGATGGCCAAAATTTGAATGGATTTTGGAATAGTAAGATGACTTCAAATACGAATTCTTCCATAAAAAATACATCCAAATATATCACCTCATTCAAACTGAGACATTTCAGCTTGATTTGATGAATAGAGCAGGATACATTTTATTAATATTGTACTAATTTTAATTCCTAGACAAAATGGTGCACTGAGATTAAATGAATCGGTTGGGTAACTTGTACTTGGATTTGGGCCTTGAAATAGTTATCCAAGACCCATTACATTGTCCCATGAACGTTTGCGGAGAATGAATGAATTTTGACTTCAAAATCGATCTCAATAATTAAATATTCATGGCTGCTCCAGTTTCTTCACAGATTTTTTAGGCCTTCTTGTGTGGTCTATATGGGTCTTCAAATGGAAGACTTGGCCCATGATCCCTTCTAATAAAATGTTGGATATTAAATTATTAATCCTATAAAATATGAACCACACTATTGGGATCAGTAGGGGTATACTTATAAATAAATAGTTAACTGACTCAAATATACTACTTCTAAAAAGGCTCAAAAATTATACTTAGTATAAAACATTAATATTTCACACAAATTAATAACATTTACTATAAAAAATGTAAAGGGAGTATATAATAAGTCATGAAAATATTATTAACATCAACTCCCCCACAGTTAGTCTTGTTCATTTCCTCATGTGCATGAAATATAAAATCATGACAAAATAATTTTCACTCACCAACATATATTAAAATTTAGTTTTCTTCAATCAGAGGAGGTTTACACTATTTCACTCATCCATTTTGAATCACACCACAAATTGTTACAGAAACAATGTTACAAAAACATTTCATTTTTTTCATGCTCAAATTTAGAAATGGAAAATGTTGACACTCAAAACTAACACCTCTTAAGATGATAAAATTCATTTGTGGAGGTTCACTCTTTCACCACCCAAAACTCAAAATATTAGAGTTCGAAAGAGCTCTCAGCTTCTACTCTTTATCCAAAGTGCACAAAAATCAAGAGGTCTGTTGAAGGAGGTTTTATGTGGCTATGAGACGGTATCAATATGATATCCAAAATATAATAAAAGGGGGGTGAAACACCAACATGGAAAAAGCAATGAAGAATATTTTTGAAATAAAGTATGGAATGAAATGAAAACACGTATTTACAAGGGAACAGTTGTGTGAATAAAGACTCAAAAGTGGAAGAAAATTTGATGGGAATGAGTATATGGAATATTTAAAAACAGAAAACTTCTCTCAATGACAATAATATTCTTTTTTTCCTTTTCTTTTCAACTTTTTTTTTTCAATTTTCGAAATTTTAACTTGAAAAAGATCTCACACTCACATCTCAACCCATGTTTGATCATTTAATAACATTAATTATAATAGTTATAACAAGATAAAGGGATGAGGAACAATGATTTTTGACTGACCCAAGACACAACCCATTTTTCTCATTTTTGTTTTCATTTTTTTCATCATTTTTGATTTTTTTGATCACTTGTGAATATCATTTACAAAATTAAATAAATATAAGTACATTACATTACCCAAAAGCCATTTAATGAAAGCCTATCCCCCACACTAAAATGGATTCTTTCCCTAAAGCACATGATAGAATCATGAACTAAACAAAGGGTAGCCAAAATGAAATCCTTTTCCTCCAAACATAAATTTAAAAAAAAATATACAATGAAATATACAGGTTGATATTGGGTGGGATAAGGTACTGACATTCTAATGTGGATAACAAAGAAAAGGTTTTCATAGGCTCGAAGGGCCTTTCAAAATGTTGATTTATATATGGTTAATAGGATGCTATTTGGCTATTGTAATTCTCATGTGGTTTATAAAATGCCTCTTTCATATTTATGCACTCTAAAGTAGGAAATTCAGATCAAAGGTACTCAAACTCAGGATTCACATATAGAGCTGAAAAATCACTCATATTGAAAAAATGGCCATATGTTGCCTTGGCATGAAAGCTAATGTTGGTTCTCACAGTTGGGGAAAATCATTTTCCAAATCAAAAATTGAGCATTCAAAATTTGTTGGTTTTGACACAAAATTATTTATCCAAATTCATGATGAAAATAAAAAAAATTGACATGAAAATATGCATGTTGACTCCCCAAAAAGGTAGGACAAAATTTCCAAACTCGATGGTGAGTAAGCACAACTGTTTATTTTTTTCTATTTTTTGTGTTATGATTATTTTTATTTAGTTTTTTAGATTTTTTTAAATAATGACACACTAACACAAAAGAGAATGTGAAAAATAAAGGGTTTGAAAAAGAGAGTGGTAAAAAATGAAAGACAGAGGATGTAGAAGAAGGAGCTAGAGGGAGGAAGAGTGAGAGAAAGAGTTAAATGGAAAGAGGTGCCCCTGGTTTGGATTTGGTGGGTTGCCATATCCATCTAGTGGTGGTTCGACTGTAGAAGTTGGGGATCTAATGGATGATGATGTTGATCTGTGATTGGGAATCCTTTAATGGTGATGCTTTAACTGATGTCCATTATCTGTGAATGTCCTTTTGGAAGAGGGGTCTTGGAATTGCACTACACCAAACAGGTAAACATTATTAATAACAAAAGGACCTTCCCAACGAGAATTATGATTACATGGGTGAAGCTGAAATCGAGAATTAAAGGGCATTATGTGTTTACCTTCATGGAATACCTTTCTTAGGATGTGTTTGTCATGGAGTGCCTTGGATTTTTTCTTTTTAGAGATTATAATTCTTGTAAGAATCAAGTCTAAGCTCTTCCATTTCATCCAATTGCAACAATCTTTCAACACTAGATTCTTCACAATCAAAATTACAGCTCTTCAAAGCCCAAAAATTATTATGTTGGATTTCAACTGGTAGATGACATGATTTATTGAAAACTAGCCTAAAATGAGACATCACAATGGGTGTTTTATAGGCAGTTCGATATGCCCAAATTTCTTCACCAAGTCATTCAGGCCAGTCTCTTCTGGTGGTTTTTACAATTCTCTCATGAACTCTATTCACTTCTCTATTATAATGTTCTGCCATGCCATTTTTTTGGGGGTGATATGCAGTTGTGTTTTATGTACAACCCCATTCCCTTTAAAAAGATATTGTATGGCTTTATTACAAAAATTGGTTCTTAAGTCATTGTTCAAGGCATGAGGCATGCCAAATATGTGAAAGATGTGTGTCTTTAGGAACTCAAAAATTAGTATGTGAATCATCCTTTATATTGGGTATGGCCTTGACCCACCTAGAAACATAATCAACTATAATAGGAATGTATGAAAATCCATTGGAAGGGGGGAATGGTCCCATGAAATCGATGACCCAATCATCGAAGATCTCACAAAAATTTAACGGTTATTGGGGAATTTAATTTCTTTTGATAATAGTGGCAATATTTTGGAAAGTGGGACCTGATTGACAGATGTGGTTCCTTGAAGAGTTGTGGCTAGAAGAAACCAGAGTCTAGAACCTTTCAGGAGGTCCTTTGTGGTCAAAAGTGGCCACCACTAGGAATTGAGTGACAGAATTCAATGATAGAAGAATTTTCATTGTCATCAACACATATCCTTCTTACCATGTTAGCCAGTGCTTTCCAAAGTTTATTTTCTTCCCCAAAATAGTATTTTGAATCATTTTTCAACATCATTTTTTTCTATTGAAAAATTTTCAGGAAAAACACCAGAAACCGAATAATTTACAATTGGGAAATACCATGGTGATGTTTGTCTGAGAGATGAAAGGTTATGAGTTTGAAATTTGGGATCAATTATTTTAGAATGAGAAAAATTAGAAATTATACTCAAGTTATCAGCCACATTGTTTTCTATTCCTGGTCTATCTTTTATTTCAAGTTAAAACTCTTGGAGCATTATGATGAATCTTATTAGCCTCAGTTTCAAATTAATTTTCATGAGTAAGAACTTTATAGCAGAATGATCTGTAAAGACGATGATTTTTTCACCTAAGAGATAGGGCTAGAATTTATCTAAGGGAAAACCATTGCTAAAAGTTCCTTTTCAGTGACATTGTAGTAAGATTGAGTTTCATCCAATGTTTTTCGAGGCATAATAGACGACATGAGGAATTTTTCCTCTTCTTTGACCATGAAGAGCCCCAACAACTCTATTTGAAGCATCACACATCAACTCAAAGGGTAAGGACAAATCTGGGGGTTGTATTATCAAGGTAGTTGTAAGAGAAGTTTTGAGTTCAATGAAGGCTCTCTTGCAAACCTCATCTAAATGGAAATTGACATCATTTTAGAGCAACCGAGTGAGTGGGTGGGAAATTCTACTGAATTATGGATGAATCACCGATAGAAACTAGTATGATTGAGGTATGAACCAATGTCTCGAATAGAAGTGGGTTCAGGAAGTTATTGGATCACTTCAATTTTTGTAGGATCAACATCAATACCATCTTTTCAAACTATGTTCCCTAGAACAATCCCATTTGAAACCATGAAGGGACATTTTTAAAAATTTAACACAAGGTTACACCTGATACAATTTGGAAGGACTAGAGAAAGTTAATTCAAGCAAGATTCAAATGACTCAACATAAATGGTTAAGTAATCCATGAAGACTTCCATGCGGTGTTAAATGAATTCAAAAAATATACTCATCATACACCTCCATAATGTTGCAAGATCATTGAAAAGGACAAAAGGCATTCTCCTATATGAATATGTTCCAAATGGGATGTGAACGTAGTCTTTTCTTGGTCCGGTGGTGTGATTATGATTTAGAAGTAGCTGGCGTATCCATCAAGAAAGCAATAGTGTGACATTCCACCTAATTTTTCTAGCTTTTTATCAAGAAATGGATGAGGGTAGTGATCTTTTCTTGTTTCAACATTCAATTTCATATAGTCGATGCACAGACACCATTTGTTCTTCACTCGAGTTGTGACTACCTCCCCTTTTTTATTTGTGACAATAGTTATCCAACACTTATTAGGTACAAATTGAATTGGACTAACCCATTAACTATACGAAATTGGATAGATAATGCAAGCTTGAAGAAACTTGGTGATCTCTTCCTTAACTACATCAAGTATGAATAGATTCAGTATTCTTTGTGGTTGTCTAAATGGTTTGGATGATTCCTCAAGATGGATGTGATGCATGCAAAGAGCAGGGTTGATTCCTAGAATGTCATCTATGGACCACCCTAAGGCCTTTTTTTCATCTAACACTTGAACATGTTTTGACTCATCAGTTTTGGTAAGTGAAGAAGAGATAATGAAAAAATAAGAGTAATCATGGAAAATGAATGCATATTTCAGGTGTTCAGGAAGAGATTTTTAATGAGTATCATCTCCCATTTGTGGGATATAAATCTCAAGAATGGATGAATGGACTTTAGTTGATTCAGATTCATATTCCATAATACTGTCCAAGGAGGAGTAGTAGAGATCAAAGTTGATCTGGGATTCAATAGAGTTTTCAATATCCTCTAGATTGATGGAGTCTGTGAATAATAGTTCAACATCAACATTACCATTTAGTACTTGGTTAATAATGTTCCATATTTCACAACATCCATCATCCTCATAACTAGAAAAACATGATGGAATGGGGTTCAATTGACTCTGAGATGTGTCCTTGGATGCATGGATTGAGAATGGAGAGTAATCCTTAGATGGGTATCACATGGCTTGGAAAATGTTGAATTTGACTAGTTCGTCACCAAATTCCATGGATAAGATGCATGAATGGACATTAATTTTAGTACTAGCAGTCACGATGAATGGTCTTCCTAGAATTAGGGGAGATAGAGGAGAGTTTATCTCACCTTCCATTTTAAAGGCGTATAATTAGTTGGGAAGATAAGATCAATAACACGAACAAGGAAATCCTCAATTATACACTCAGGACATCTAGTGCATCTATTGGAAAACTAAATGAAAACCCCCATTGTATGTAAGGGACCTAGACCAATTTTGGAGAAGATGGATTTGAGAATGAGATTAATTGAGGCTCCTAAGTCTATGAGTGCATCATCGAAGTTAGAACATCCAATTTGGCATGGAACCGTAAAGGTCCCTGGATTGTTGCACTTTATGGGAATAGACTGCTGGGTGGAAACATTTTCAAAGGTCCTAAGATGCCTCGTGTGGGTGCACAATTCCATAAGAAACTTTTCATAAATAGGAATTTGATTGATGGAATATAAGAGAGGAATGATGACTTTAACACATCTAAACATATCGATCATTTCAAGATAATATTCGAATGACTTATTTGTCTTAGATACAACTTATAGAAAAGGAATTGGATTCTAAAGTGAAATGGAGGAGTCAAGGGAATGGATTCAGATTCCTTTTGAAGCTTCTTTTTCTTCCCATTTTCTTGGTCAACATTTAATGGAGGGTTGGAGTAATTATCTTGAGGCATAGAAATGTTTTTTCCCGATCTATGTGAAATTGAACTTACATTACCCTTGGGGTTGGGTAATGGTTGATATGGGAGTTGGGAATAATTGGATGGTTGATGCTGACTAAAATGGGTTGCAAGTTGACAAATTTCGGTTTCAATGTTCTTGAGGATAAACGTGTGAAGGAGGAAAGATCGTCAACAGTGCATTCCTATGGTTTGTTGGAAGAACAGGATCGTCCCGGATTGGGATTACAATGATTTTGGTTCTTGTAAAGTGATTGTATTGATTTTGGAATTGGGAAGGCTGACTAAGATAATGGAATCAAGGGGGAGGATTATTCCTTTGAGGTTGATGAACAAAAGGATAAAGTTGTTGGATGTTACCAACACCTTGACCCCATTGGAATTAGTTTGGAATTTGAGGAGGGAATTGAGGAGGATGAGATACAAGATTTCCATATCTCATGTTAGGGTTATATGTAGAACAAAAAGCCGCAGAATTGCTTTGGTTTAAGTTTCTATCAAACAAACCTGATTATTGAGGGTGGGTGTTCCTCTGAGTATAAGTTGCATTGAGCTCCATTGGTCCAGATGAATTAGATTGATTCTCTTGAAGTTGTAGAAATGTGTCAGTTGGATGAGATGGAGAGTTACAGATTCCGCGGTTTTTGATAGGTCTAGGAAACATTAATTGTGGATAATAAGAGGTTGGGGATTTGGATGCCACAACACATTGACACACAATACCTGTAAGTTCACTCATCCACTCGGTCATCTTGTTTGGCTCCATCTATTGATTATCTTGGGCTTGTTTTACATGATAAAGCCCTCATGTATGGAATTGTTGTGTGTTTTCATCCATTTTTCTTATAATATCTCTTGCATCTATAGATGATTTATCAACAATAGAACCACCACTTCTGGCATCAATTAGAGTTTTCTCCATATCAAATAACCCCTCATAGAAGTATTGGATCAATATTTCATTTGAGATTTGGTGGTGTGGGTAGGTTAAAATAATCTTTTTGAACCTATCGCGATATTAATGGAGTGATTCACATGGTAACTAACGAATATCGCTTATTTCCTTTCAGATAGAAGTAGTAAGAGAAGTAGGAAATAATTTCTCTAAGAATAGTCGCTTTATGTAATTAAATGTGGATATGAAATCAGGAGGAAGATTGTAAATCCATGACATCGAAGAGTCAGCTATGGAAAAAGGTAATGCCCAGAGATTGATTTGTTCCTCAGAAACCCTTTGAGGCTTCATGGTAGAGCACATCACTTGGAACTCTTTAAGGTGGAGATGTCGATTCTCACCTTCTAGCCACTGCAAATGAGGGGAAGATAAATCAAACTAGAATTGTGTACCAATTAATCTTCTATGTTTGGATATTGAATACAAAAATGTTGGTAATTCATATTAGGGGCAGCAAGTTTTTTTAGTTTTTTTCCCTATGATTGTCCATATCTAATTCAATTGCATGGACGACGAAAGTTTCTTGAATTATTTTATTTTCTCCTATGTTCCTCAGATGTTAGAAATGTTTTCGCTCAATATCAGGGTCAAACATATCTAAGGTAAGGTTTGGGAGTCTACATGGAATTCAGAGAGATGTTGGAAGGAAAAGAAAGATATGTTTTTCTTTTTCTTTATTCAGTTTATGTTTTTTATGAAGAGGCGGGGTTTTCGTTGTGTTTTTTAATCAATTTTTTTTAATTTCTTTTTTCATTTTTTATAATAACCAGAAACTAATGACAACTCAAATCACGATCCTCGGCAACAACGCCATTTGAAACATGTGTCCTATTACCAACTATCAACCGGTCAATGTTCTGATGCTCTGCTAATGTGTATAACAGCACTCGAGTCGAATCCTCGACGATGATACTTTTTAAATAGTCAATTGTTGTTAGTTGATTGTATTTTGATTAAGGGGGTTTGTTTACAAAGATTAATTGACATGATTGATTGATTATGATTGATTTAACAAATTGATAAAGATTAGGGTGTGTTCATTTTTATGGAGTTAATATTGGGATATCCTTTAACTTTTCGTTATAATGAATTTAAATTAACACCCACTTCACAAGATAACGTTGATTGAAATTCCTATGTGTTAAGGCTTTAATCCAATACTTAAATTAACTTAGGGTTATAATATAAATTAGATCTTGTTGATGGTAGTGTATTTATTGTTCCAATAATCCATAGAAATCACATGTTAAACAAAACAAGTCATTAATCCATGACATGTTAAGTCCGACATACACAATGTAAAATTAAAGAAAATTCATCAAGAAAATACTCACTATCAATTAACATAAATAAAATTTGACTCACCACAATAACAGATTTACTCATACATTTGCGTGATTAATAATCTGGTTATAGTGATTATGATGATAAATTAAGAAGAGAAGAAAAATAAACAGATCTGAAAAGAGTGGGGTGTCGAACACACACACACACGAACACTGATGATAATTAAAAACAGACATTCAATTGAATGAGGAAGCATAATAATGAAATGTATTCAAATATATTAAAAATATTTTAATAACATTAATATGATACTATAGAAGGTGGATGTGAATAAGAGATATTGAAGAAAAAACATTCATTAAAACAGAATTACAAAAAAAGAGACCTACAAGATTACAAAAATGAAGATCACAAAATTAAAGGAAAACAATGAGAGGAGGAATGGTCTCTCAAGTAAAACCATGAGTATGGAAGGTCTTCCCAAGCCTTTGGATTATCCTTCGTCATGCCTACCTGTCCTCCACTACTCTGAAATTCCAACTCCTTGTAAGGAGAGGAGGGGGATGTATTTATAGCCCAAGGAAGTGGACTATTGGCATTCCCAATCTAGCCCTCCCATTGGCTTGAAGATTTGGACATCCAGACAGCCAAATCTAGATATATATCCTTCTTAAAAGTTTTATATGATAATATTTTCTTACTTATATCCAAATTTTGAGTCATTTGGACCTATGAATCCAACTTTATGGAGGTTTTATTAAACAATGTTAAACTGTCCATTTCAATCTATGATTTTTCAATGGCCATAATGTGAATGGACTTTGGAATGACAAGATGCCTACAAATCCGAATTCTTTCATCAACAAAGTTGGCTGTCTATATCTCCTATTTCACAATGAAAAATTTTAGATTGATTTGATGAATATATCAGGATACATGTCATCAATACTATAGTGATTTTAATTCCCATCCAAAATGGTGTGCTGAGTTTAAATGAATTAGTTGGGCCCCTTGTTTTTGTATTTGGGACTTGAAATTTTTATCCAAGACTCATTACATTATCTCCCGAACCTTTTAGGAGAAGGAAGTAATTTCGACTTCCCAATTGGGCCCAGAAATTAAATCTTCATGGTCGGCCCTGTTTCATCAGAGATTGTGTAGGCCTTCTTGTGTGATCCATATGGGCCTTCAAATAGAAGAATTTCCCCATGGTCCCTTCTAATGAAATGTTGGATATTAAATTAGGAATCCTAAAAAATACGAACCAAACAATTTGAATTAGTATGGGGATAGTTATTAAAAAATAGTTAACTGACTCAATTGGATTTCTTCTAAAATTACTCAAAAATTATACTTAGTATTAAAACATTAATATTTCACACAAATTATGCACATTTCATAAAAAATTAGTAAAGGTAGTATATAACAAGTCATGAAAATATTAATAACATCAACATATATATTATTTTTCATAAATAATATAATAAAAAATTATGGAAATAAATATTTCACCTCAGATCTAAAATTTCATATATATTCATCCAATGTTGGTGGATCTAATACTCAGGATAAGGGATATGATCATGTATAAGACCAGATAAGTCTATTTGGACGAGTAGATTTAGGAGGAAACTAAATTAGGACTAGATATTAATAGAGGGATGTTATTTATCTTTTAATATATAATGTTATCTTTGTTTGATATATGTGATACTCTTTCATTGATATAATATAATTTAGTATACATGTTGGGATTGAATTAATAACTTATTCCATTCTTCATGGATCTTTTCAAACATTTGGGAAATAGGTATCAATATGGTTTCTAATGTACCACATGTCAGGTGATGGTAGTTGACTTTGTGGTTGATTCTGACATCCTAGTGTATGATCATGACATCAAAGACTTGATTATAAGAATGGATTGGTTGATCAGTGTCTTGGACTAGTTATATTGTCATCATCATCCGGTTTAGTCAAAATCTACTGATGGGTTCTGTCAAATATTCTACGGTGACTAATACTCTAGATAGGGAATTTTAACACAAGTTGTTCCTTCTAGTAAGGTAATATTATTCCAGAATTCAATGATTTTTCTTGATTTTGTTTACAAATATTGGGGAGGAAAAATTAAAGAATTTTGTTATGGGTAATCTAAGGTCTTTCCATATGACTTTTCTTTTTTTCCTCCACAGATATTTGTGTATTTTACTATTCACATGCACCCTAATATGTTTCCTATTTCTATTTCATCCTACTATATAGAACCTGCTGTGTTGGTGGAAGATAAGTTCCATTATGATAATATATAATAAAAGGGATTTATTCATCCTATCATGCCACCACGAGCTTCAGTAGTCCTCTCTGAAATGATGAAATTCTAGAGCCTTATAATTTTTATTTTTTATCAAAAGTTGAATATGTGTACCTATAGAAACAAATATTATTTTCTATTTCTTCTTAATAACTTTATTTAGCTTAACAGGGCTTAATGGATTTTTAATATTGACATGTGGTTAGAGTACGACTAGTTGAGAGTTTAAAATATGATATATATATATATATATATATATGATAGAGTTTAGGTGTTGATATGGGCATTCCATGTTTCTAGTTTTTCCACTAGTTGTCACTAATGATCTTATGATGTTCAATTCATTGATGAACCTGATCATTCATTTTTTCTTAGTCTATTCTAATTTTTTGTTCATAGGTGATATTTTGGTATGATCTATATAAGAGGCAGATCACAAGGAAAATTAGGATATAATTCCTTAACCATTAATAAACATAATCAGTAAGAAAATATAACCAAGTGATATTTTTGTATCTGGGAGGTGAAATATTTTTTCCTTCTGTTATCTATGAGGCTAATCATAGATGATCAAGAAAAGGTACTTGTAGTCTTTTCCCAGTATCAACTCAAAAATGGGTTTTATATCTGAATATTCTTGGTTTTCACTTATTACTATAGATGACTTCTTCGTAAAAACTCCATGATTACATCTTCGATGATAGATTTGACACATAAGGGTTTAAAGATTGAATGGAATGAATATTGTCACATATATTTTTAGGATACGATGTTGACATTGACATTATCACTAGTTTTGATTCTTCAAGTGTGGGGATTGGGTTTTTTTTGTGATTCTAATTATTTGGGATTGGGAAGTTTCATGATGTAGAAGAAACATTTTTTGCTTATAGTAATCACCAGTTACCCTCTAATGTGATGAACTACCCTTCCCATGATCTTTATTTCTATGTGGTTATGAATTCACTCAAAACATGGTGTTTATATATCTTTAGGGAGAATATTATAGTTAATTCAGATCATGAGATCCTAAATAATATTTTTTCTCATAGGGATATTAATTTTTATAGAGACATTGTGTATAAAAACATTAGAATTTTGATATTCATATTTCTTATAATATTTGGAATGTGAATTTTGTTTCAGATGCATTGAGAAGAAAATAACTAACACAAGCAGTCAAGGAATTAGTTGATGACTATTCTATAATTTGTATGTTTGATAATATTATCATGGATGTGGGATAGGCTTGTGGAATATTTTTCCTCTCTCAAATGAGGGTGTACAGATCTGTTGATGAGTAGTTTATTATAAATAAGATAACTAACACTTAGTTTAATCCCTTTAGTGAATTCCCTTATGGTGGAGAGACATTAGGTGAGTGTTCATGGTATCTCAGTGGATATTTTTTCATTTATTTTAGGTTAGTTATTATATTTTACCTAATTTATGGGTTTCTAGATAATTTTAAATAGTCTTTATGGTCTATTCACCCTCAGGATACCATGATATATCATTATTTAGGATATCAGTATTGGTGGTGGGAATGAGGTTGTCTATTGGGGAATTTATTTCATGATATCTATCACTCCATTTAGTTATTGTATAATGCGAAAGACCTATAGTTTTGTTGCATCCGTCCACAATTCTATTATCGATGTTGATTGAGATTTCCATATACATTTTCATTAGTTTTGGACAAAAACTTGTTTGAAATATTGTTAATTAGGTGATAAAAAACAATGTCATGAAATCCTATCATTTTATACCTATTAAAGAGATGATGAAAGTGGTATAGCTTGGTGACATGTATGTAATTGATATGTTTAGAATCCAGGGGGTACCTTCTAAAGTAGGGTCTAATAGGGATCCATGGAGCACATGTTGTTTATGGAAGGGATTGTAGGAGGTCATGGGTTCCCATATTAAATTAATCACAACATGTAATTTATAGAGGGGTGTAGATACAAAGTGTGATATTCAGGTTTTAGAGGAAATTCTATGGTCTTGGTTGCATGTTTTCAAATGATCATGGGAAATTAATTTACATTTAGTTTATATTTCCACTAAAAATAGTTATTATTCCTAATTACAGATGGTCCCCTTCATGACTTTGTATGGGAATCCATATAGATCCCCCTTCTGTTGGGAAGAGTGGGAGAGTGGTCTTTGGTTGGACAAAGTGTTTTTCAGGAGATGAATATGATAGTACAGTTTATCCAAATAAATCTTATCACAATATGGGGTCATTAGAAATATTTTCTAGACTATATTCATTGGACTATGAAGTTCGAGGATGGGTATCGGGACTTTCTCAATGATTCACTAAGCATGGAACATTGTTAGGTGGGTATGTAGGGTTATTTGGAACTGAGGATTTGTGGGCCTCATTGATAACAATGATCAAATTGGGCAGGCGACTTATTGATAAGAATTATTGTCTATATTTACTTCTATTCATTAAATGATTCATGTTCCTCAGTTGAGGGGATATACATTAGATCATAAAAATTAGATTATACGGTATTGTTATGATCTTTATCTTGATACCACTTGGGTTGACTGGCTAGTTCAGATTAGGGATCGTTAGGATTAGATAGTGAATTGTAAAATGATCTCTATGTTTTGGGTACTATGGCAGTCCAGACATCATATCCATAAGACATGGGAGTGGGACATATTGATAAGGTAGTTGTGGCCATCTATTTTTTCATATATAGTATGATGAGGTATTTTTTTGGGGAAATGGTGTTTATGTATGAGAGATTTTACCTCCTTATTTACTTTTATAAAAGTATGTTATAATGTTTTTTGTCTTTTTCCATTTTAATTGGTTGAGTAATTGTGAAAAGAAATTGTGAGGGTACCTATAATGATTATGATTGTAATTTTTTTTGAATTTTCAGCTTGAACTAGCAATTTCTACTATTCTCTCGTCAATTCACACTGTATAATTGTAGTACCCACCATGTAGTGGCCACTGGTTAACATTCATGAACTAGATACATAGCATGAGGGGTTTAAAAATAGTGCAATAGGTTCACTTTTTATTAAGGAAAAGTTTTGTTTTTTATTAAAAAGCTATGGGTTTTCTCAACACATATGAGCTTCAGGGATTTCATAACTTAAATAAAATTACAGGCCATGTAATTCTAAAGGGATGTGTGTTAATATATCTACTATGATGAATTTTCATCAAATGAATTTGAATCCCTTTTCCATCACGTATTAAAATTTCTCATGGTCTATTTTGGGCGACTCCCACCCTTATGAATCACTTCATTTTGTGATTAATCACCATTGAGGTTAGGATTCTCACCTTTGGTTATGTAATCATTTTAGATATTATTTTATTTTTGGTACTTATATGGATTTAGAAATGGATTTGGGGTCAGATACTATTATAAATCAATCCTTCTGAAATTCTTATGGTTCCTTGCCTTTCTAAAGTCATTCTCTTTGTTTCTAGTCACTTATTCAAAAATAATCTAGGTTTCCCCTTTGTTGAGGTTTGTTTTTCTATAAAAGTGGTCAATTTCTGGAATTTCAAGTTATTCTTAATAAAATAATTTTTGTTAATGATTTATTGGATGTGATAACTGGTTTCAAATGATTTCTTGGAAATGGAAAATATGTTCAAAATTGGGGTTTTCTATGAAAATAGATTTTCATGATCTGGAAATGGGGTTTTAGACATAAATGTGGATTGGCTTCACTATAAATTTTATTTCAATGTTCTATCATAGTTCTAAAACATTATATGTAAAATTGAACACATGAATCATTGATTTCATAATTAAAGAGAATTTTTTATCCTTAGATTGTGTTAAAATACTAGGATATAGCATTTAAAAAAAATCAAATTGTAGGACTCGATTTCTAGTTGACCTAACATTATGCCTATTTAGGATTTTTTGTTTATATTACTTAGTGTCCCAGTGTTTATAGCCTATATTTGAGAATCTTTTTCATTTTTTGTTATTTATCACTGGATTTTTTAATAATGTAATGCTTCTCATATGATTTTGTACGTGGTTTTATCATATAAGTTTGTGTTATAATTTGTTTCATAGATACGATTATACATGTAAAACCCTCGATTCATGGATATTCCTATATATTTAATAACTTATACTTCTCAAATTTCATATTTTAGAATATGAAATATTTTTATGAAAAAAATGAGAAATGGTAAAATGATTTATAAATGATTTGTATTTATAAAAATTCATCATATTATTGTTAATTTAGTTTTATGTTTTACATTCTTTATAATAGACCACGTGTAGAAACTATAGTGGTATCCTTATAGGATTTGGATCATACCCCAATTGTGTCTTTCAGTGTTTTTAGATATATTATTGTTGGATTAAAGTAATGGAAAAAATATCTTGTATCATGATAGCTTATATGGTTCCTGTTTCTTTCAGTTTGGGTTGGTCTTGTGGTGATTTTTGGTAATATGAAGACTTGAATTACCTCCTATTTTATCCGATATTCGATTGGATTGTATGTATTTTTTCTTATTTATTATATTTCGAATTTTTAATATAGTTTTATGCCTTTTTACATATATTCAATTATAGTTTTTGTTGTTGTATTTTACCTATATTTCAAGACGGGCTGGTTTTGGTGTCTTGTCTAGTTATCCCGAGTTGGATCTTTATACATTGTCAATCATTCTTAAAATAGGAAATTGGAACCCATTTTTGATGAATTAAATTCATGTATTATTTTTTTGTAATTACTAGGGGATATATATCCACATATATAGTATATATTAAAAAAATGGTAACTTTTAGGGAATCCTGTTAGTTGTGGCGACTTTTCCATTAAATTATAAATTGTTTCATGGAAAAGGTAAGGAAAATATTTATAAGGAAACATAAAGGAATTAAAATAGCCATCCATGGGTGAAATCAGTGTGGGTATAGATTAGAATATAGATAAAAACAAAGTTTCATAGAAAATTTCAATTTTCGTGCTGTAGGTGGAAAATGGAATCAAATTTTTATTTTTATTTTATATTTATAGTTAGTTCATATAGATATAGATTGAAGCCATATACCATCATCATTGAATTCAATTATTAATAAATAAATAAAAACAATAATAGTTAGATGAAAATAATTTATGAATATTGATTAATTAATTGGTATCAAGAGTTATTATACCTTTTATTCTACCTTATGTCAGGTTTGATATTTATTAATATTTCCCCAATTATCAATAATTACAATCAAAATCCAACATTATAAATCAATTAAATTTCTATCTTTTTTGAGAGTTGGTTATTTTGTGAAACCATCCATCCCTCTTTATTATGATATTGTATCATTATATCCCATTATCCCTTAGATAAAAAATTCATCCATTGAGACCCCACCATAAAATTTTATTTTCAATGCCATTGGATGAAATCAAGTGATCTGTTTTCTAAATATAATAATTTTTTATATATTTTCTTATATTCTAAGTGATACTTATAAAATAAAAAAAATGTATTTTTTCTGTAATATAGCACTCAATAAATTTATATCTATATTCATCAAATTTATTTTTTAATAATTAATAATTTAGTATTTTATACTAATATTATAGAAAATTTTATTTTATAATCTATTTTTTATAATCATATATTAAATTGAAACATTTTTATTGTTGGATATAAAAAACAAATCATCATTTCAGTTCAAACCACCAATACGAACACTACCATGAATAAATTATTAGTTACATAAATCATGGGTCATTAAAATAGATTTCATATATATTTTCAATTTTCCCAACATTTTCTTGATTCTAGTATATTAATTTGGGAAACATATTAAAATTAGTTAAATAGAAATCAACATTTTATTTATAACAAAAAAATTATCCTCAAAATATTTAATGATTAACAAAAAAATATGAGACGATATATGAAATGTTAAAGCTAATATGTAATTTGAATGATAAATATTCTATACCCCTATATATTTCCAGTCTATACAACCATTTAAAAATTTTCATTTACAATAACATTTACACCAATAATATTTGAAAAGTGTAGACCATACAATACAAATGACTTATTAGAGAAACAAAAATATATTTAGTGAAAACCATATTGTAATAAATGGATTATAACGTATGAAATAAAAAATATTAAATTTTAATTTTGATTCTATAATTAAAATATATATCATGGTTTTCATTAATGTTTGACTTGGGGTTATGGAACTCACATACATCAAATTAAAAAATTGGATTTTATTCACTCCTCATCCCTCATTCTTTCATTCACTATATATATATATATATTATAATAAATTTTCCCTTATTTATATAAATTACATAACATTCACTTTGTTTCTTATAGAGTTATTCAGTAAATTATTCTTATCATTCATATATATTTTTATGCCAATGTATTACTTGTATATAAGGGAAATTGCTCAATTTCAAATTCATTCGGATTTATTTATCCAATAAATATTATTTTATTTTTAAATTTCTCTCTAACAATTATTAAATAAACATAAAATTACCCTTTCTACTTTCTTGAAAAGCATTTCAAATTAGATATTTATAAATATATGTTTTTACTTACATTAAATATTGATAAGGTGTTAATTTTCCAAATATAAATTTATTTCAAGTACATCTGATATATTGTTTATATTCACTTTTATAACATCTATGAAAACTTTCCTAATCTATTTCTTTATTTTACACGTTTATTTTTATGATATTTACTTTTTTAACTTATATTATAGAATCATAATTCATAGATTATGATGTTTCTAAATAATCATGCCAATTCATCTCATTTTCATTCACTTTGGGAGTATAGTCCTTCTCACTCATATATATTGAAACACTTATGATATATCCATTTTAAATACATTCTAAAATAATCTCCCATTATTTTGTGGATAAAAATATTTTATAACTATCCTTCAAATCATCTCATTTACATTTAATTATACAATGAATTTATGAAAAACATTCCATACATTATTATGTTAAATTTATTTTTTCACTACTACATATACCCCCTATGGTTTAATGTAATTCTTATTTTCAAAAAAATATTTATTATTACATCTTTTTATTAATATAATATAAATTTATTTTATTTATGAAATATTTTAACAATTTAAAAAAATATTCTGTTAATAGATTTATGTTTAAATTATTCATTATCCAAATTCAATATTATTTATGTTTTAGTTCATCTATATCCTCCTTTAAAAAATGTAGTATCATCCCTAGGAAAAATATTATCCCATTCTCCTCCAATTATGATATTTACATGTACCAACACTATTCCCTATTTATTGATTCTTGCAAAAAACCCAAAAATGATGATATGTGAATTATCATTTCTCAAATTCATTTTATTACACATTCATAATTTTCCATATGTAGGCTATTATATAATTAATACTTTTACTCAATGAATGTAAATATTACCGGTCATATCCTCTTCATAGGGAATCAAATTCCAATTCACCTTTAACATGTTATATAATTATAATTTCCAACTATATGTCCTCACTATAAAGTTACCTCAATATACCCTATCTCTATACTTGTTTATTTTACAGGATATCTACCCATGTGTTCAAATTCAATTAATTTAATGAATATATTTTCTATGATGCATAGACAATTACTTTCCATTATTATATTTTCTGTCAAATAAATCTTCAATATCAAAATTATTATTACACTATGTACTAGTTATATGTATACCATTTACTTTTATACTAGTTATCATATTATGATTAAAATATATTTTTATTCTATATCACAAACATATCTATTTATAAGTCATAATGTTATATAATATAATGGAATTATATATCCTTCTAATTAATCGGTGAAAGGTTTCTATCTCATGGGATTGTTATGTGTCAATATAATGCATTTATTTTTTAAAACTATGCTATGAATGAACATAATTCAACAATCATTTTCCACTATTTATCTAATAATGGATGGGAAACCATATTTGTTTATTTTTAATTTTTATTATGGTTTATATCATGTTCTATTGATTTGTATCGTGTTCTAAATATGATGCGGTTTCATGTACTTAATTATATCCTAGTATTGTATATTTATTTTTTATGTTCTTATCATATGATAAATTATTATCATATGCTATCAACTAATATATATTGATATCATGATATAATAAATATATTTCATGTTCCATGAATCTATTAGATTATACCATATGAGGTATTTTTATAACACAAGTTAATTATTGTATGTCCAAAAGTGATCATAAGTGTCAATGTGTTCTTAATGAACTTGTATTATGATGTGGTTAAGGATTTCTTCATATTTATTCTATATTATTATATTTTTATGGACTATATTTCATTAAAAATAATATTATGACAATATTCTCTGATGTTTCTTTTGGGGCCCTACTATCAAGTCAAATAGAACTATTTGACAGGTCACAATCATTTATAGAACTACATTCATTTTTTAAAAGATAGGTCATGTTATACCACCGATGGTGATTGTTTTGTTTCATATATATAAATTAGATGATTATATATTGACCCTTACTTCATTGTATTTCTCAATATATTCCATTTTATAGTTCATGTTTCAGTTACTAATTAAACACACCTTGTCACACCCAGATTTCCAAAACAATTCTTATTTTTTATTTTTATTATTTTTATTGGATTTTTAAAATATCTATCGATCTGCGGGCTCTTCCCGATTAAATATTTTTACTTTCTACTGATGAATTAATATTTTAGTAATGGTGGTGTCCGAGGCACAGGTAGGGCACGGTCGAAGCTACACGACTTTTCATGGGTCATCGCGCGACCTCAACTGGTTCACTGCACACTCTGCCCGATGGTCCACTAATGAAATAAGATGAATTAAAATTTATTCTAATAATACTATTATTATATATTTTATTTGAGATTATTAATATTAATATTAATATTATTTTTAGTGTTAAGAATATAGATTTTATTATGTTATAATTATTAATATGGTCAACACTTTATTAAGTCATTTTTTATAATTGTTATTACAAAATTATCAATGTCATTAATGGTATTAATATTATCACCATAAATTATTATAATTCTCATCATTAATTTTTATCATTAGGATTGTTAAGATTTTAACTAATAATATTATAATTATTATTATCCTTGAGGGTATAACTTTTATGGATTTATTATTATTATTCCTATTTTACTTTATCATTATTATAATAATTATTATTAATTTTATTATTATTATTATTTTTATTATTATTATTATTATTATTATTATTTATTTCCATTTAGTTTTTTCAATTATTTTTTTGTGCTAGATTATGCGCTACCCCTTTTCCCCCTCTCACCGTTGTGGCACACCCCCTTACCCCCCTCTTCTCGTCGCGCCGCCCCCTCCTACGCCAGACTACCACCTCATGCCCAAGTTTCCTACTCTGAATCCCACCACACCCCCCATGATCCCCTCAATTTTCTCATATCGCACACCCGACCCTGAAGCTCCCAACCAGTTTCCTCGCTCGCACCATCCATCGGACCATCCGCCTCCTAGTTGGACTCATTCCTCTATCCGGTGATCCCTGATTCCAAATGCTCTGTCCAGCCCCTCTCCCCATCTCCTTCACACCATGGCTTCCCACTCAGCCCACACATACCCCTGATGGCGCCCCCACCCCCCTCGGCCAGCTTCAGACTAACCATTGTTGCCCTCTCCCTTCCAGTCATCGCCCGAAATCAAACACCAATAGTTGGTGGCCTTTTTTTCCCTTCTGTGAAATCCTTGATCCGATGACCTCTACCCCCTCAGTTTGAGTATCCATTTCTTTTTGTCTTGGGTTTTTTTTGTTCAATGAGTTTGGTCCTTTTAGTGTTTTATTTTGATTCGTTTTGGTTTGAATTTTTGATTTAGGGTTCAATTTAATCTTTGTGTGGTGTGCTCAAGGAGCTATTGGAGTTTCGCACTATGTTCTGTGAAATTCAGCGTCGAAGGTATGTGGTTCCATGCCTTAGCACCATTGGATAATTTTCTAATTCTTATTTGAATTTATAAATGTGTTTATTGGTTTCAGTTTTTGGTGCATATACTATTTTTAGAATGGTTAGTGTGTTTGTTAGTTAGAAATAAAGTTATCATTTATGTAAATGGAAATTTTTGGTGTTGTTTTGATGCTATGTTTTCAAAATGGGTTTTAGGGGTTGTTTGTGTAGTGTTTTTTTTGGTTGTTTGAAATATGATTTATAAATATTTTTACATGTGTGTGTGATGAGATTTCATTTTATTTTGGAAATATTTCTACCTTTCATTTTAGTCTTATTGTAGAAATATCTAAAAAAGATTAAACAATATTTTTTGGGGTGGGAATGAGTTTTTATAAGGGTTGGAATGTGACAGTGACATTAATATGGTTTTTGAATGTAAAAACTGGTGTGCTTTGAAGTGAGGACTTGTGGCATGTGGTTGAGATTTTCATTTTTTATAAATTTTTAAATGCTTTTGTTTAAGTGGTTTTTTTGGAAGTGAAACCTGGTTGGAAGGATTTATAGGGATGTTTGGTTGGTGTGAAATGAATTTTCAATGTCTTTGATGATTTTGTATATTTATATGGTGATTTTCAATGGAAAATGAGTCACTTTGTGCGTGTTTCCCTATCATGCACATTTGAATTTAAATTGAAAATTGTTTGAATAATGGAAAACATGTTTTCAAATTATTACCTAGAGAATTTGGTTTTAATGTGGTGTCCTTATATGGGATCAAGTGGAATTTGGTGTAACATTTTTATGGTTTATTTTGGAATGATTTACCAAATATTTTAAATAATTTATTTATTTATTTATATGGCGAAAAATTGGGGTTTTGGAATATTTGTGTGTGCGTTTTCTTAAAGTATAATGTTTACATAAAAAGAGACATTTTTCTTGGTATAAACCCTCTTTGTGTTGGAACCATGGACTTCTATGCATGTTTTGGAGTGTGGTTTGTGTTTTTTGTCAATCATTAATGGATGTTTGGATCATGTACCAGCAAAGCGATCAAACCATTCAAGCAACCAACAGTTTTGAAGGTGGCGCCGTTTCCCAGTCTTTGCCAAATTTTGGGGGTCCAAAATCTGGATGTTGTTGAGCATCGCGAAAAGTGGATTTCCATGAAGATCATCATTTAATATGGCAAGGGCATGAGTTTCGTGAAGATGGGATGCATGGACTGGATTTCGCGAAGGCCAGAAGAATGTAGGTGGTGAGGCTTCGCGATTACGTCAAGCTTTGCGAACAGCAGAGGCTGGTGAGCTTCGCGGTGAAGAAGGGCTTCACGAGGGAGCTTCGCGGAGAAGGCACGAAGGAATGTTGGGCTTCGCGAGGGAGCTTCGTGGAGAAACCGCAAAGGTAAGTTGACGGTGATTCTTCGCGACAACGTCAAGCTCCTTGAACGGAAAATTGCCGTGGAGCTTCGCGATTTGGACAGAATTCCGGCGGAACTTCGGAGCTTCGCGATAGGTGCTGACGTGGTGTTGACTTCGCGCGGATAGTTCGAGGGTCGATGGAATCGCCTATAAGTAGAGGCCGACCCCTTCAAGAGAAGTTGAGAGAATCTCAGAGAAATTCCTTTTCTCTCGGCTTGCAAAGGACCCTCGCGAAGGAAGTTTTGCTTCGCGAGAGTTGAGCTTCGTGGCGGCTATCCTAGCTCCGCGAAAAGGTTACGGCCCGCGTTGGCTCATAGAGCTTCACGAAGAGGCCGGAGCTTCGCGGTGACTTTCCCAGATCTGCGAAAAGAATTTGCCCCACGTTGGCTCAGTGAGCTTTGCGAAGTGGCAGGAGCTTCGCGATAGCCAAGCATTGCGAAGGCTTGAGCATCGCGAGAGTGCTTCGCGATTGAGCTTCGCGAAAAGGTAGGGCCTCTGCTCAGAATTGCTTGAGCTTTCCAAAATAGGGAGCCGTGAAAAGTAGGGTACTTTGTGAAGACCCTTTCAGAGGTTGTTCACCCAGTGGTCATGGGCAAGAGGAGTATTCATCAGTGGTTGGAATTTGGATCTAACAGAGCATTAACTAAGGATTCTAATGCAATCAAAGTCTCGTGCTGAACAGGAGACAGTGAACTTCATGACTATCAATTGAAGAGACCTTCACGTCTATAAACTGAGTGAGACTTCACCCAATGACAGTGAGCCAGTGGGAGTCAACGGGTGTGACCCGAGGGAAGTAGTGAGCTATCCCTGAACCATTGTAAAGGCAGTAATCCTGGGACAGAGTGACTGTGCCCGAACTTTTGTAATCTCCAGCTAGTGAAGCATAGTGGATTTTGGTACGATCGACATTCTGTCGGCGTATGCTCCTTGGACGTAGCCCTTAGTGGTGAACCAAGTAAAAAGGGCGGTGTCTTCTCTGTGCATGTGTATGTTTGCTTTCTAATCATATTCATCATACAGGTTCAACAAGTTCCTACCAACGTGGGAACAAGATCCATTACTTTAGAAGAAAAAGTGGTCACCCTGATTCACCCCTCCCATCTCAGGGTGTCCCGGGGTCCTTCACTTTGCATCACTTGGGGGTGTTTTATTATGTCAACCCTTGTTTTGTAATTTAAAAATATTTTCTATTTTGTTCAAATTGTTTATGTTTCTCGTTTCGTGTTTCCAATTGGGGATTTGCAAAATGATTATGTAAGGAAAATTATGTTTTGGAAAGGTATTTTGGTGTGCGTGTGTTTTTGAAATTGTGATTGGGTATGAAAGTGGAGGGTTTTTGTGTGTGATGTCGTGTTGGGTGTGTGATATGTAAAAGTGAAACATGATGTGAATGTAAAATTTCATTGGGCACAAAATGGTTAATCTTGGGTACCTAGGTGGGTGGATTAGGACTAGTACGCTAGATGAAACATGAGTGGTTCGTCTCAGTTTCATCTGGCAGGATTGACGTTACAACACTAGCTAAACTTTTGTGATTGTTGAGACCTCTAAGTTATGAATTTGTTTCTGTACTAGTGTATTTTTCATGAAAGCATTGGTTATTGTGGCTCCTATTCATGGGGTGGTGCCTTACATCAGCATATGAAGGACCATTGAGTATGTGCATGTCATTTATAAATTTTCTCTTCCATTTTAAAGTAGTATTTCTGAAATGGTATTTCTTTCTATGCTCTTTCCATTCCATTTTCAGATTTAAAATTTTTCTCTTAAAAACAAGGCATTTTTAAAGTATGGATTCAAATAAGCATGTTAAATTATCTCTTAGGTGTTGTGGCATGGAATCATTGTATTGGGTAACATTATATTGGGCCTTTCGATCACACCCTGCATACACCTTTGGGTGTATGCAGACCTTGTTTCTTGTGTATTCAAGGTTGTGACATCGTGTATAGTAATGGTGGGTCTGGTTGCAGATGGTCTTCTCTTGGAGGTTGGTATTTTGTGTTTTGGTTCTCTATGTTCGTTGTAGTGCACTTTGGGTTTTTCGATGTATTTTAAACATTCAACATGTTTGTGGTTTAAAGGTGTGTTTGGTGGTTTTATGTTAGTCTCTATTTTTCTATCTAGTTAGTTGTTTTTCTTTCTTTTATTTAAGGTAAAATGTTCCCACAGGTTAATCTTGATACCCAGGCACTTGTGCCAGCCCGTGGGGATCGGGAATGCCCTTCGGGCCATGTTATGGACCAGGTCAGCATCGGGTTAGATCAAAACCAGGCTTGGTACGTGAAAAATGGAATAAGAGCCAGGTTTGTCCTCTTGGGTTTTATTATTTTGGGATATAGTTAGGGTTGACCAAAGTTAAGGGTGTCAGAATGTGATGGTATGGCTACGAGCAAGGTGCATGGCCAGCACACATCATGGCAGGACTCGAGTTACGAACATAAGTTGAGGTTTGTCTGAGTCTTTGATCCTTGCAGTTAATCTAGTTTTGGGGAAATGAAAAAGGAGTATGATTAGGGGTCCCAGTGAGTACACATGGTCTAGAAATCCATGTAAATCCTAGGACTCTGTCCTAGAATACTTTTTGTGGCAATGGCGTGATTGGAATATCGACGCCAACCATATGTCTCAGTCACCCACTGACACTAGTCTTATCTTGCATCGTTCCTCATATCTTTGTTTGGAATTCATGGAAATCTAATTTTTAAGTAAAAAATAATTTGTTTTTTAATAACCGGTGGTTTTGTGTCTTGAGTTAGAATTTTTATTTGTATGTTAGCATGAAAACATGTTGTTAGTGAATTTTTTTGAATGTTGCTTCAGGAATCCCTTGTAGTGGTACCCCTCCATGTTTAGTGTTTGCTTTTGATATTTCTTGGCAATTGGACCAGTATGACGTGGTCCATGGTTTTTTTCTTGACTAGTTCACACTCCACATATTGTAATAACATGTGGTTGAAGTGCGACCACGGGTAATTTGCCGTTGGCTGAACATCCACTTAATTAAATAAAGGACTCTCCTTTTGAGTGATAGTGAAATATATATCCCATTTTACTTTTCTATTAAGAGTATCCTCTCGCAAAGGGATGAAAAATGTGAGGGGAATTGAGGGGTGTTTTGGTCTCTTTTAGTTTTCTGAGTCATCAGGTAGGATGTTTCACATTGTTTTGTTTGAAGGTTCCCCGGAAAACATTGAAAGGGATTCTTGCTGGGAAGGGTGAAGGAGGTTTGGAATTATCAATGCTAACTTATGGCTTGAGAGTCTTTTAGTTCCCTAATCATCAATATATGTCATGTTCGGTGATGATTTTCAGTGTTGTGTTCTCATACTGTGTGACAAAGGGTTATACACATGCACGATTTCAGCTCTTATGTTGGTAAATTATCCATGTGGGATCAATTGGAAGTTGTGAAGTGTTGCATTGGCTGGTGTTGTCTCGGTTGAGGTGTGGTTGCATGTGACACCCAAAGGAGAAGCTTCGTTCGAGAGCCTTTTATATATGAATTCAATGTAGGAGATGCTTCAAACATCAGGGCTCCAGCCATAGGTCTCAGAGTGAAGTTCGCACGTGTTTAGGAACCCTATAATTGTACGGGACCCTATCATTATTTATGTCATCAGCACTGAAGGTGAAGGATGTTTGAATTGTTTTATGTGTTCGTTATATTTCAAACGAATCGTTTGGGTGTGTGGGGTTTCCCTTGTCTATGAGGAGGTGTGGTCATCTCATTACCTTAATGTCATGGGGGCTGCATCCCACTGGGAGTAATCACATTCAGTGGTCCTTATGGGATTTTTTAGGGCACATTAGTCTCAAAGTTGAATGGTGTTCATCCAATGATGTTGGGATGTTGATTTGACTTCAGTTGTGGTTTTGACACCCTATGGTTGGGCTTCGCCCTCCCTTCCATTTTGGTGGGGTGTTGGGTCAGTGCCAGAAAAACTATGAGTTCTTGTATTTTTTTTGGTGGCAACAGTTGTGAGACAGATTTATGGTCTTGATGAAACTCTTCAGAAATAAACCGATGTTAACCAATTCTTACAGTGGGGTGTCTGCCCATGATTCCCCATGTCAGTTTTCTAATCTCGTCTTTGTTGTCAATAGGTTTCTATTGGTGGGGAGCCCCTCAGGCTTCCCCATGTTGACATTTTGGTCCTCTTTCTCATTATGGATGGGTGATAAGTGATAATAGTGTTCCTTGGATGTGTTTTGACCTTATTTATTTGATCTATCCAAATGGATTGGTTGTCGTTTAATAGTGTTTGAGATGTTTCGGCTTGTGAAGTGTGATTTTGTGGGTGTGAGGGCTCCTTTCCTTGATTAGTCAATTAGAGGCATTCTATCTCTTTAGGGCGTGTGACACATATCAGAAAGACTTTTTATGCGTTTTTTTATGTTTTCTTGGAATCACTTTCTCTGATCAAGATTCCTTTTCCTCTCTTCACTTTATTTTTTGTGGGGATCCTCTTCTAACCTTAAGGGGGTGTTGTTTTCTACTTTGAGCTTCAATATTAGTTGTGGATTTCCAGGGATGGAAAGTGCAATGGTGGGGGGAATTGTCACACTCGGATTTATAAAACAATTTCTATTTATTATTTTTATTATTTTTATTCGCTTTTTCAAATATTTGTCGATGTTCGGGCAGAGCTCGATTAAACTTTTTAGTTTTTGCTGATAAATGAGTATATTAGGTGTGGTGGTGTCTGATGCATGAGCGGGGCATGGTCAAAGCTTTCCTACTTTTCCTGGGTCACCGAGAGACCACACCAGGTTCACCGTACGCCCTACCCGATGGTCAACTAATGAAATAAGATTAATTTATAATGGTTATAATAATAATAATAATGTCATTTTAGATTTTTATTTTTATTATTATTATAATTATTATTATTGTTAGAATATAGATTTTATTATGTTATCATTATTAATATTATTACCACTTTATTAAGTCAATATTTTTATAATTGTTATTAAAAAATTATCAATGTCATTAATGGTATTAATATTATCACCATTATTTATTTTTATCATCATCATTAATTTTTCTCATTAGAATTGATAAATTTTTAATTAATAATATTATCATTATAATTATCCTTGAGGGTATAATTTTTATGACGATATTATTATTATTCCTATATTAGTTTATCATTATTATTATTGTCATGGTTCCTTTTATTATTTTTATTATTAATTTCCATTTATTTTTATTTGTTTTCATTTTTTTTTCTAGGGTTTGCGCTACCCCTTTTCCCCCTCCCCCCGTCGCAGCAAAACCCCTTAACCCCCTCTTCCATTCACGATACCCCCTCCCATGTCGGGCCACCACCTCATACGCCTGCCTCATGTTCGAAATCCAACTAGACCCCCCCCCCTCGATCCCCTTGGATTTCAGATATCACACACCTGACACCGTAGCTCCGAATCAGCTTCCTCGCTCGTTCTATCTGCTAGACCAGCTATCTCATGGCCGACCTCCTTCCTCTATCCGGTGCACCCTGAGGCCATCAACTCTATCAGACCATTCTCCCCGTCTCTTTCTCACCATGTCCCCAACTCAGACCCGCACAGAACCCTTATGGCAACCCCCTCCCCACCTGGCCAGCTTGGGACCAGCCGTCGTCGCCCTCTCCCAGCTAGTCTTCGACCAAAATCAAACACCCATGGTCAGTGGCCTCCTTTTCCCTTCTTGTTATGCCCCTTTATGGCAACCACTACCCCCCCCCAGGTGGATTTTCCTTCTCTTTTCATCTAATATTTTGGTATTTCAGCGATTTGGGTCTTTTTAGGGTTCAATTTTGATTAGTTTTGTTTCGAATTCATGTTTTTGGTTTCAATTTGTTCTTTGTTTGGTGCATTAATGGTGTGATTGGAGTTTCTCACCAATTTTTTGAAATTCATTGTCAAAGGTAGGTAGTTCCAAGACTTATCACCATTTTATAATTTTATTATTCTTAGTTGAATTTAGAAATGTGTTTCTTGGATTCATTTTGTGGTGAGAATTCTATTTTTAGAATGGTTTTTGTGTTAATTAGTTAGAAATTTATTTCTGATTTATAGAAATGGAAATTTCTGGTGTTGTCTATATGATATGTTTTAAAAATAGTTTTTAGGGGTTTTTTGGTTAGTGTTTTCATTGTTGTGAGAAACATGATTTGTTAATATTTTGACATGCGTGTGTAATGAAATATCATTTTCTTTTAGAAATGGTTGTACCTTTCATTTTGGTCTTATTTTAGTAATTTCAAAAAATGTTTAATCAATTTTTTTGGGGTTCTAATGAGGATTTAGAATGGTTGGGATGTGAGAGTGATTTTAAAATGTATTTTTATGTAAAAACTTGTTTTCATTGATGTGAGTTCTTATGGCATGTGGTTGAGATTTTCTTTTTTTTATAAATTGACAAAAGGTTTGATTAACTGTTTTTTATGATGAGAAACATGGCAGGAAGGATTTTTTGGGTTTTTTGGTAGCTAAAAGAAGCATTTTCAAAGCCTTCAAGAAGTGTGTATATTTAGATGGTAATTTTCAATGAAAAATGAGTCACTTTGGGTTTGGTGACATGTCGCACATATTTGAATTTAAATTGAAAATTGTTTGAATAAAGGAAAACATG
Source organism: Viscum album (assembly GCA_963277665.1). NCBI lineage: Eukaryota > Viridiplantae > Streptophyta > Magnoliopsida > Santalales > Viscaceae > Viscum > Viscum album. The sequence continues at coordinate 798,727,722 of OY728145.1, read as the reverse complement.
TTTTGATATCATTACCTTGAGCATTTTCTTCTAATGTGAAGTCCCTATATGGGAAAAACTGGCTTTTAGTGTAATGTTTTTTTGGTTTATTTTGAAATTATTTAACATATAGTTTAAATGAATTATTAATTTATTTAGGTCGCATGAAGGTGGTGTTTGGGATGATATTTGTGTGAGTTTGTTTTATTAGAGTAGTATTTTTATATAAAATGAGACATCTTTTTTGGTGTAAACCATATTTGCATCACTTGGTGGTGTTTTATTATTTCATCCCTTGTTCTGTAATATAATATTATTTTATATGTGGTAGAAATTTTGTATGTTTCTCTTTGGGTGATTCCAAATGGGTATTTGTGAAATGATTAAGTAAGGACAAGGATATTTTGAAATGGTTATTTGGTGGGCGTGTGTTTTTTGAAATGGTGATTGGGTATGCAAGTGGTGGATTTTTGTTTCTGATGTCCTATTTCATGGGTGATATGTGAAAGTGATGCATTATGGGATTGTGAAATTTGTTTGAGCAAAAAAGGGGGAATCTTGGTTACGTAGGTGGGAGGATTAGGACAAGTACTCTAGATGACCATGAGTGGTTCGTCCTAGTTTCATTTGACAGGATTGACATTAAAACACTGACTAAACTTTTGTGATGGCTGGAGACGACATGTTTATCGATGTGTTTCCATACTAGTGGCTCGTGCGCGAGAGAATTGGTAATTGTGGATCTTATGAAATGTTTACACTGAGGTATGATGTCTCTAGCTCACCACAAATTCTATCTACTTTAGAAGATTTTACCCACGGTGCTCAACAATTCATGACGTGGTGCCTTCCATCGGCATACAGAGGACCACTTGAGTATGTCCATTTTCTTTATAAATTATCTCATCCATTTTAAAGTAGTATTTGTGAAATGGTTTTTCATTTTGTGCTCTAACCATTTCTATTTTCAGATTCTAAATGTTTTTCTTAAAAATAAAGTATTTTAAAAGTATGGTTTCAAATAATCAAGTTAAATTATCTCTTAGGTGTTGTGGAATAGAATATTTGTATTAGGTGACATCCTACTAGCCCTTTCGCTCACACCCTGCATACACCTTTTGGTGTATGAAGACCTTGATTCTTGTGTATTCCAGGTTGTGACATTGTGCTTAGTGATGGTGGGTTTGGATGTAGATGGTCATCACTTGGAGGTTGGTATTAGAGTTTTAGTTTTCTATCTTTGTTGTTGTGAACTTGGTATTTTTAGTTTAATTTTCAACTTTGAACCTATTTATGGTTTAAAGGTGTGTGTTTTTATTTGTTTCGTATTTCAGTTTGTCTATCTGTTTAGTTTTTTTTTCTATCTTTTATTTCGGGTAAACTGTCCCTGCAAGTTACTCTTTATACCTAGGAACTTGTACCAACCCATAGAAATAGAGAATGCGCTCCGGACCATGTCGCAGACCGGGTCAGGCGCCAGTTCGGATGGTGACCTGACCTGGTTCGGGACACATCCTCACGAATCCCTTTACCATCACTATCCTCAAGTAAATAATGGTTAATTAATTCACTTGATACCTTGTATGTTTGAACTTCATTTTGCTAGATAATATGAGTTATCATTGTCCAAGGGAAAGAACCACTGATAATATTGGGAATATATAAATATCTACCTCATGAAGTATTATAGTGGAATCTTATATTAACCATGCATGGAATCCAATTATTAAAACATAATGTATCCCCCACCATGTTTACAAGGAATCTTATACTCAAAGTGTATGTAATCTTCAGTGAATTTATAATAAAATCCTATATTATCACTAGAGGATACTGATTCTTGCAACATGAGTCACCCCATATTCATCACACAATGAAACATAGTCATGTACCCAAATACATATATGGATCATCACCAAATGTATTTTATTTTTAGCACACAAGTTCATCATTATGACATAAAGAATAAAAAAAATCATTCTTATGTTTTTGTATCAAATATATGACATCATATTGTTTATTAAAGTTATATATATTACACAAAAAATATGAAATAAAATTCTTTTTTCTGGACCATGAATCATAAGCTACATCAAAAAAAATGTATGGGAAAATGAAATTATTATTATAAAAAATTGTTCCTAGAACCACAAAACAAAAAATTATATGAAAAGAGTACCCACTTATGCAGGTTCATGTAATTTACAAAACATTTCTATTTTATAGTTATAGTATATTATGTTATTTGTACAGTCCTTAGTGTAGAAATATTTTGAGTAATACTATTCTTATTGTAAAAGGATTCAAATTCAAGGGTAAACAAACTCATCCCCATGATCACTTGAATTTAACCAAAGGTATATTTTTTCATTTGGAATAGAATAATTGAAAAAATGATTAATTGTTTCATATGTTTTGATATATATGATATTAGTTTTCAAATATATATTAATCATTAAAATGATATACCCTTAATATTTCAATACAATAATTATAGTTCATTTATGATCAAATTAATACATGTAAACTAATTATAAATCTTAATTAGTGTAGAATTTACATTTATATTTAATGATAATTATTTTTCATACCAAAAAAGAAAAGGTTCATCGACTGTAGTTGAATTAAACATATTTGCTTGTATATCAATAATTTTTTTTAGTAGAATATTTATTTAAATTAAAAAATTCAATGTTTCCAATATATTATTCCATAACAATGATAAGTATTACATTAAAAATAAATAATTATATTTATATTATAATAATTATTCTATGTTGAGTGTGTAATCATTATGAATCTAATCGGTTTATAAAAATAAATTACATTCATAACATTGAGTAATTAAATTATGTATCCTGAAGATCACAAGATATCCATCATCACATTACATACATATTTCGATAAGGTTATAACTAATTCCTAAAACATATAAATTATTTGAAACTGATTTTTTTTCAACAAATTAAATATCATATAGTAGGATGATTTCGCCCTATGAAATGTCTTCAAAAGTGTCTTGTCTACCTTTTAATTTATTTGGATTCATATAATTAATATTTTCTCTTCTAATATATAAAAATCAACCATTATCCATGTACATTTATTTTAATACTAATAAATTCCATCTCCTAAAGAAGAATATCTTGTTTATGGTATCAATACATGTTTTGATTAAGATACATTAACAAATAATATTTTGAAAATCTAAATTTAGGGAAATATTTTCGGTTTTACATCATTTAGTATATATATGAAAAATATATCTAAAAACAGAATATTGTTTAAAAAACAATATATACTGCAAAAAAATCCTCTTGGAACCATTGAAACCAATTATAACTTGTAGACACAAAATATTTTCACTAAAAATATGGTATATAATATGTTTAACTAAATTTATTTTAATTTTTTAGAGATAGTAATATTTTAAAAATGTAATATAATTTATATTTATCGGATGTAATATTAGATATATGTTTCAATATATAACAAACCATAGATTTTAGTTGTATAATAAAATTTATATTATCAAAATATTCATGTTAAAAATTTTGATCAACTAAAATCCGATAAATAAAATCCATTAATATTTAATGTTTTTAAAATTTTTAAATATTATTTTCAAAATCATTTATTTTATTTTTTACATTTTTGACTATTTTAAGGAACAATTCACATTCTCTCCATTTTTAATAGTTACATATCAATCAATTTTAACTATTATAGTTAATGTTTCTTTATGTCCAATAAATTAAAATTTTCAAAATCAAACAGATTATATTTTCATATTTCAATGATTTTGAATAATAATATTAAATATAATATGTGAATAATCCTGAAAATAATTTATTAGATGTTCTATATTCATATATTAAATATTTTATTTCCATTACAAGTAATATTTTATATGAATACACAAATCTTATAAAATTACATACAACGATCATCTAAATAACTTTTTTAAGATGTTTAACCTAAAATAGAACTCCATGTGTGTATAACATTTAAAAAAATTCACTCCTTTTATTTTAGAACAACTGATATCCATACAAATTTGCATCTTAATTTTTGAACAATCAGGTCAGATTTGAACTTTTCTCCTTACATTAATTAAAATGTATTCATGATGATTTAATTTTAGTATTAACATAATTCTGATGAAAATTACATAAACACATCTTATATACATGTTTATTCCTTGGTCTTTTAATTTTTCATGTTTATAACATTTCACATCCTAATCAATTTTAATGGAATTCATACATTTCCTATTTGAAAAAATATTTTAAGATAAATTATCGAAAGTAATAATGCAATATAGTATAATTTATTTTTTGTATAATTTAGTATTATCCTATTAATAATTTACAATTTTATTAATCTATTATTACTATAATTTCATTTTTTCATTTTTTAATTAATGCATCAAAACTTAAATATTTTAATTGTTTGGTTTTAACAATTTATCCTCTCTTAGACAATAAATTTTTAGGCATAATAGAAAAAATCCATTCTATGATATGATCATCTTATGAATCATTTATAAATAAATATTATATAACATTGAAAATTGATTTTTTTCATTTGAGTTATTGTTTCTCTAGGATTAAAGTCAAAGTGTTAACAATTATCTCATGGCATAGCTCTATTATTTTTCAAAACTATATATGTTACAAAATTTAAAATTTCAAACGTTTCCGAATTTTAATTTTTTATTTTAAAAGTTTATATATATATGTGTGTGTGTATGTGTGTGTGTGTGTGTTCCAGGTCAAAAGACAACATATATTAATATTAAAATTATAGCGTACATGATATTTATTGTTTTTTTTCATCATAAAATATAAAAATGTTTTTCAATTGAACATTTCCATTTTTTATCATAATGTTAATCTTTTCAGATCAAGTGTTAAAGATAATGGACTTAAAAAACACACTAGTAATCATAAACATTTCATTAGAAAATTTTTTTATGGGAAAATTTACGTTTTTTATTATTCCAACTGAAATTGTTGCCATAAGATAATATATTTCCTCTAACAAAATAGCTAATATATGGAAAATGTTTTAAAAATATTATAAACTAATAGGAATTATAAAATATAGTAAATTTATTTAAATAAATAATATATTCATTTCGAATACTTCTTCTAGTTTTTAATTCTGTCTTGATGATTGATATCTAAAAATATACAAGAGGGGGTGGGGGATAAAGGTTCTTTAAAAACAAAAATAATATTTTCAACCTCTAAAAGTAGTATGTTGATTTTTTATAGTACAAATAAAACCCTTGATCAGAGTTTCAAAATTATAAATTTTATAAAAACATTCACAATAAAATCAATAATTGGATCTATATTTTTTCTATTACTGATGATAGAGTAATGAGAATAGAAAATACAGACAAAACACATTGTTTTTGTTAGAAAAAAATTCATATTTATAAATATATTATTTCAAAAAAATTTAACCATTGAATATAGTAGATCTATGTCTCATAATTATTAACATATGAAATGATATAGTAAAACACGTTCATGAATTAATTCATCCTCAAAATATAATGTAATATTTAAATAAAAAATTAAATTTTTTCACTAAAATATTTTAATATTAGGTTTTATTTAATTTGGTTAATATAAAAATTTGAGATTTATAATTATTAAATATTATTTCTTTAGTTATCATAAAAAATTGTTATTTCATTGAAATTTTGGGATTTTCAGAAAATATTGATTTTTCACATTCTTCTTCGACCAGCTTGTCATTCTCTTGCAAGATCTTTTATGTGCTTCGTAACCAATAAAGAAATTTTTGAACTGGGCTTCATTCTCAACACACTTATCCATAACCATGGATACGGAGTCGGTTTTCTGATTCAGCGCATGTTGGAGCATCTGGCATCTGGAGTCTATACTGGAGAAGGTCGGAATGGTTCCTACCAACTTCTTCAAAGACTGGACAACTAAATCATGCCCCAACGATGATGACTCCAAATCTGAAATCTTGCTAGGAGAATTTTCTTCCTCAATAAGCTTAAACATCCTCTTCGAAGAACTACCAGCTTCCTTCCTCGCCTTCTTTTCTGAACACGGGGTATCAGTAAGAATTCGTTTCCCCTTATCTTTTTCAGGAATAGAAACCTGTTCCGGAGATTTCTTCTCGCTATCAGAGACTTGAACAATATAATCTTCCTCATCAGAAACTTCTACACTTTCCTTCTGAGCAGCATCAAGTAAAAGATGTTCTTCTTCTCTCAGATAAGAAACTTCTTCTTCACCTTTCTCTTCTTCCAATTCAGGAGTAACAAGCTTCGAAGATTGAGCTTCAGATGTTCGGAGCGACAAGTGTTCCGAAGGAGTTCCTTTATATTCATCTACCTGTTTGAGCACATCTCCTGTCTCACCACTTCCTTCAGCAGGTTCTTCAACTTCTTCCACTTGCTCTACTTCCTCGGTAGCAATAGCCTCTTCCGGAGTAACAAGATTTCTTCCTGGAGTCTCAGGTAGAGATTCCAGAGAAAAAGTTCTCGGAACGGGAATGGTTGCTGAAACCATTTCATTGAACTTTAACAATGCTTGCACAGCCTCTGCTTCTGACATTTTCTTCTTCAGTTTCTTCTCTTTTGCTTGTTTCTCGAGCTCATCAGCAGCCTTCTCTTTCAGAGCTTTAACTTCTGCAGGATCCAATCCGAACTGCGGATCCCCTTCTTTTTTCTTCTCTTTGTCAGCTCTCCACTTCGCTGCAACCTCATCAGTATAGGTTTTCTTCTTCTTAGACTTAGGGGGTGCGGAGTGGACTTCCTTAGACTTGGGTTCCTCAGCTTCGACTACCACTTCTTTCAGCTTCCTCTTCCTTACCGGCTTAGATGATTCCGGATCAGCAACATTCGGAGTTACTTCTACTTGAGGAGGTAGATCAATAAACTTCCCTGACTCCTTGTCAAAAGCTATATTCATTCTCTTAAGAGTGGCATCACTAAGCAGCATGATCATGCACACCCTTGGTTTGGAACTACAAGCTACCTTGATGGACTCTAGGCACCGAACTATGAGCTTTGTCAATATTGCTAGGTACATCACGATCTGAGCTCTCAGATTCCCCTTTTTCAAATTCTCAATAGTAAGAAGAATATGCTTCATCAGGTTGAACTTCCTTAGATTTATCAGGAAATCTAAGATATATATCTCACTCTTCTTCAGGCTATCCTTATCTCCTTTTCTCGGTACAATAAGCCCTTGCACCCATAACTCCAGAATCTGGAAGTTTGTAGATAGGCTTGCAATTTTCGGAGCCTTGTCATCATCCAATCCGAGAATTTCTAAGGCCTTTTCCTTGTTGAAACTACCCAAAGAGTCTGGCAATACGTGTGAAATAAATTCAGCTTCACCTTCGTAACTTAACCTTACCAAGCTTGCAGCCTTGGTGTAAGAAAGCTTATATGTCTTGCCATACGATTTGAAAGAAAATTTTTCTCTATTATCTTCCTCGAAGAAAGCAACCGACTCATAAAACTCAACAAGCAAATCAGAGTAGACTTCATCTTGGTTGCCGGTTTTTGATACCGCAACATCTTCCCAGCCATTCAACTTGATATTCTTTGAAATAATAGAATCGTAGTTGCTGAAGAAATTCGGATGAACTAACCTTTCTCTCTAGACTAACCATTGAGAAATAGGCTTGGTTGAAGACATTTCTTGAGAAGCTAACTCTGCAGACATTCGGATCTGAAGTCTCTGAGAAGTTCGGAATCGAAAAGACTGAAGATCGGAATGGCCTTACATCAGAGAGTCAGAGCTTCAGCACGCAAAAGCTTGAAATCGATGTGGGACGAGAAAATAGGGTCCCCTTTATATAGGCAATGGGATGACGGTTCAACTTCCTCGGTTGATCTAACGGTTTAGAATGATCTGAGATCAAATCTGACGGTTGAGAACTTGAATCCGATCTTTTTGAGGTTTTTATTAAAGTAAAGAATTAAGAAATCCAAAAACCGAAAACAAACTATAAGAAATTGCCAGCAAGTAAAATATGATTACGAAAACTTCGGTAAGAAAATCATACCTTTCGGATTAGCTTAGGAAAGTTATTCGTAATGGGTAATATAAAGATGACTACGAAAAACTTACTACGAAAAACTAAATACGAAAAACTCAATACGAAAAAGGTAAATACGAAAAACTCAATACGAAAAAGGTAAATACGAAAAACTAAATAAAAGACTTGTTATGGAAGATTCAGTACGAAAGTTCCGTTATGAAAATACCAGTACGAAAGTTTTTCATTCCAGAAATTTTCAATACGAATACTTCCATTCCAGAAGTATTCTGTACGAAAATATCCATTCTGGAAAAGATTCATTCTGGAAATTTTCATTCCGGAAATCTTCGTTCCGAAAAGTTTGAAAACAAATTTTGAAAAACATTGTTAAACAAACAATCATATGTACTCCCCCTATGAAAAGGATTTTATTACTATAAGGAGATTTTTCCAACAGAAAGTTAATTAAGGAAGATTACCTTATGGTTATCATTCCTAACTTCTGTTTAATATATTCAAATCTATCAGAAGGCAAAGATTTGGTGAAAATATCAGCAAGTTGATCTTGCGTTCCGATAAACTGAAGAATAATATCTCCTTTAATTGTGTGATCCCTAAGAAAGTGATGCCTAATATCTATGTGTTTTGCACGAGAGTGATGTGTAGGGTTTTTACTTAGGGCAATGGCACTTGTGTTATCACACAAAATTTGAGTTTTAGTAAAACTCAAGCCACAGTCTGTGAGTGTGTGTTGCATCCACAACACTTGTGCACAACAGCTTCCAGCTGCTACATATTCAGCTTCAGCAGTGGAGAGTGCAACAGAATGTTGCTTCTTGCATGACCAAGAAACTAATGAATCTCCTAAGAAATGACATGTTCCGGATGTACTCTATCTATCCATTCTACATCCACCAAAGTCAGCATCAGAAAAGCTTTTTAGAATAAAATCATTTCCAGAAGTATAATATAATCCTAGATCCATGGTTCCCTTAAGGTAGCGAAAAAATCTTTTTACTGCCTTTAAGTGAGATTCCTTAGGATTGGATTGATATCTTGCACATAAGCATACTGAAAACATTAAGTCTGGTCGACTAGCTGTTAAGTAAAGTAGACTTCCAATCATACCTCTAAAAGATGTTTGATCTACTGGTTTCCCAGCTTCATCAAGATCTAATGAGTTTGAGGTACCAATGGGAGTACTTATACTTTTAGTGTTGTCATAACCATACTTTTTAAGAAGATCTTTAATATACTTATGTTGAGATATCTAGGTTCTTTCTGGTTTTTGAGAAATTTGAAAACCAAGGAAAAATGTTAACTCACCCATCATATTCATTTCAATCTCAGATTTCATTAGACTAGCAAAAGAGTTAGTCAAAGATTGCTGAGTTGAACCAAATATAATGTCATCAACATAAATTTGTACAATAAAAACATTTTTCTTATCTTTCTTTATAAAAAGGGTTGGATCTGCATTTCCCTTAACATAGTTATTTTGAAGCAAAAATCCAGTGAGTCTATCATACCATGCTCGTGGGGCTTGTTTAAGGCCATACAGAGCTTTGGTAAGTCTAAAAACATGATCTGGATGTTTTGTATCTTCAAAGCCAGGAGGTTGTTCAACAAAAACTTCCTCTTGAACATAACCGTTAAGAAAAGCACATTTCACATCCATTTGGAAAAGTTTGAAATTAAAGAATGCTGCAAAGGCAAGTAGAATACGGATAGATTCAAGTCTAGCTACTGGAGCATAGGTTTCTTCATAGTCTATTCCTTCTTGCTGGTTATAGCCTTTAGCAACAAGTCTAGCTTTATTTCTAACAATGACTCCATTTTCATCACATTTGTTTCTGAAGACCCATTTTACTCCAATAACAGAATTTTCCTTAGGTCTTTCAACCAAGGTCCAGACATTATTCATTTCGAATTCATTTAGTTCATCTTGCATTGCTTTGATCCAATCATCATCACCTAAAGCTTCATCAGTGCTTTTAGGCACTAATTGGGAAAGAAATGCTAGATGTTCTACTTCATTTCTTAAGGAACTTCTAGTCCTTATAGGTTGATTTACATCACCAATGATACTATCACTGGGATGATTCTTAAGAAACACCTGATTTGGGTTTTGTAAAACCTGTTCATCAATATAGGGTAGAAAGTCTTCTGGGGTAAATGTTTTAGAAGTATCTTCTAGAACAATTTACTTATCAGAAGGTTCTTCTATCAAAGGTTGATAATCAGTTTTTGAAAACACATCCGAAGATGTAGGTTGAGATGGTTTAAAAACAAAAGGATCTGATTCATCGAATTTTACATGTACTGTTTCTTCAACAGTACAAGTATTTTTATTAAAAACTCTATAAGCCTTAGAGGTTGTGGAATAACCTATGAAAATTCCTTCATCTGATTTTGGTGCGAATTTATGTAAGTTATCTTTAGTATTCAAAATGAATACTTTGCAACCAAAAACCTTGAAGTAGGAAAGTCTTGGTTTTCTACCATTCCATAACTCATAAAGGGTTTTATTAAGAAAAGGTCTAATCAAAACTCGATTTATAGTATAACAATCAGTACTTACAGCTTCAGCCCAGAAATGTCTAGCAATAGAATATTCACTCAACATGGTTCTAGTTATTTCTTGAAGAATTCTATTTCTTCTTTCAACTACACCATTCTGTTGAGGAGTTCTAGGTGCTGAAAAGTTGTGAGTAATTCCTTTCTTACTACAAAAAGTTTCAAAATATGAATTTTGAAATTCTCCTCCATGATCACTATGAATAGTTTTCAATGGAAGGTTTTTCTCATTTTTAACTTGAGCTCTAAAACTTTTGAAATAAGAAAAAGCTTCAGATTTCCTTGCTAGAAAATAAACCCAAGTAAATCTAGTGTAATCATCAACTAGAACAAACACATATTTTTTTCCTCCAATGCTTCCAGTTTGTGTTGGACCGAAAAGATCCATATGCACCAACTGTAATGCATCGGTTGTTGAGACTTCACCGATTGACTTAAAACTAGATTTATGTTGCTTTCCATATTGACAAGGATCACAAACATTAGAAGAATATGGTTACCAAAGAGGTGAAAATAAATAAATAATAGATCCATTAACCCAAAAACATGTCTAAAATTTATTTTATTATAATAGTTAGACATTATGATGTATAGGACTATATAATTACCCATATTTATAGTTTTATATTATAAAAAATATAGAAACACCATTTTCTATGAAAACATTTCAAGTGTTCCACTGTACATATATATAAAAGGCTACAACATCACCTCTATTATTAAAGAGTTAATACCATTTTCATTAAACCCCTACCTTCCAAAATAAAATTCCATATTCAATACCCTTATCGTAAAATCCATGGATTCTTCATAATGAATTTCTAGGAATAGAATCTATACAATTATATATAAGTAGACAGAGAAGATGTAAAATTCATTACTATGACCTTTTGTGTTATCATTTATTCCACCTCCTTCAAATCACAATTGATTTAGATTAGATAATAAAACATTTATCTCCAATATACTAATATCTTACTAGGTTAAATCAATTACATATTTCATTATCCTCTTCCCACGAAATAGAAATGATAATGATGCTCGTGTGTTTGGAGGACTACTTCCAACCAAACTGATGTGACATATATTCCATTAACACCTATCCGGGTTGGATATGATGATTGATATAAAGTACATATATATAATTAATAACATATTTATACCTTGAGATCCATTATATAGGGGATATGATAACATCACACATTTTTACCGTGGAGTACCACGTCATGAATCGATGTTATTCCCTTTTGAGTAATAATTTATTTGGAAGGTGATAAGGATAATGTAAAAGAATATATGTTATAAAATTAGAATAATTATTATATTTGTGGAAACTTTTTCATTATAAATATATAATATATCATTTTATTTTTTAACTTTTTACTCACTGAAAAAAAACTAACATTGTTCGTGTTCTTGTGGACTACTACCATCCCGAAGTGATGTGACTCTTTTTTCATCAACCCAACTATACTAATGATATTTATAAGAAAAAAAAATTAAATAACTTGTTATAAATTATGTTTTGATAATTATTGATGTAGAAATATTACTTATATAATTGAAATAATTATTCCTTAAAAATGGAATCATTACTCGTGCGTACGTATGGCATACGATTTCCATAAAAATGATGAAGTTAATTTTTCATAAACATATTTCATTATTTTTCCTAAAATTTTAATTTATGTATAAATATGATAATAATTACATGATTATTATTTTGGATATTCTTAAATAGTGACCCATTCACCATATTCAACCTAGAAAAGTCATTTATGACATATATTCCAAATATCATTCAAACCTCCAACATAAAGAAAATTTATTATGTAATTATATATAACATTGTAAAAAGTAAAATAAAAGGTATAATAACCCATAAAAATTTCATAAAAATTATTTAATTTACATAATTTTATTATTCAGGAACACAATTAATATATTTGATGATTTAGACTCACTACATGGGAGTTCATCTCAATTTCCTATCAACCAGGCATATTTTGACATTATGAAAAAATATTTTTTTGAGGTGTATATACAACTCTATTATAAGGAAATATTATGAAATTACCTTTAATTATTATAAAAAATTTTAAAAGTTTATTCAATTACGATGCTTGTGATTTAATTATTTCAATGTTTTATGGGATATTTCTTTGAAACATATTTTCTTTTAATGTTTCCTTCCTACATAATATCTTCCATGTATATGATTTCAAAATGATTTTAAAAATGAAATTATAAGGAAATAAATGAGCTATATATTTTATTGTATTTTAATTTTTACAATATTTTAATCGTTATCAAAATGATATTTTTAAATGTTTTATACTGAACATTTTGCGAAACATCAAAAGGAATTTTTTTTTTTAAACCCATACATCAAAAATGAATTTTTTTCCACTATCAAAATTATTTTATTTCTAAATTCCATTGAATGATTTCATGTTTCCTTAAATGAAAAAAAATATATCTATTTTCTGGGTAATTTTTTATTTAATTTTAAGGGGTATTTTGATATATAAATGTTTTTTCATGTGGGTTAAAAAGTATTTTCAAAGGGGCTTATGATGAAAATTTGAAACCATAAAATATACAATTCATGATATATTCCATGGAATCCATTTATTATGAGTTCATCCAGATATTTTTAGTTGAGACCTTTATATTAGGTTCAACGGGTTCTCCCATATATCACTACAACAGACTGGTTAAAGATTATGTTATCCCTATAAGTCTATTGATTGTTATTCGTATAGACATTACACTTATTAATGGTTCTGTAAGGGTTTTGTGAGATTATGTTCCAAATCAACCATATGAAGAATCTTTAATTTGTAATTATTTTTATTGAAAATAATTTATTTCTAAAAGGTATTATAAATGATGTTTTCAATGAATGAGAATTCTCTTTCTTGGAAAATTGATAATTTTTTAATAAATTGTTTCTATGGGTTTTCATGTTTTTTACTAGACTAGATCTTTTTTCTTTTTATGTACCTTACTAATCATTTTTTTTCATCACATGTTTCTAAAAAATCATGGGATTTAAGGATCGATAAGGGAATAGATGAGTCCATGGTGAATGATGTCAAAATTTGTGAGGAATTTGTTTTTTATAAAAGTATTATATATTGTCAAAAATTAAAACTAATTAAAAGTGTAGAAATTGTATTATAGTTTATGTTAGGTACGAGTTACATAATAATTATTTAAAACAATGAATTTGAAAAAATCCTCAAATTTATGAGAATTAATTCATAACATAAAACTAAATATTACCCAATGTTTAATTCATAGTCCTAATAGTTTGTATCTGACTATGGTTTAGTTATCATTAAAAAAATAGTTAATATTAAAAACATTTCAGGAAAGAATTTACATTTTTGATAAATTTAAATGATATAGAATTTTAAGATTTAATTATTCATTCACTTAAATAATGTTATTTCATGAAGGTTATCCATTGAGGAAATAATTAATTTGTTGTGGGATGGATTTGAAATTAAAATATCTTACAAAATTAGAATCTCGAGATGGTTCTTATTAGAGTAGAGTAGTTTGTAATAGTGATGTATTGGTTGAAAAATACTATAATTGTTTGTGAAATACATGCCAGAGAGTAGCCTCATATACCATGATGGAACATGTCTATCGTGGAATATTTCATGTGGAGAAAACCCCCATCATTCAATGGAGTATATGAACCTATGGTAGCAGAATGATGACTCAATGTTATTGAGAATATATTTCAAGTCATGTGATATTCAAAATATCAAAATAAAAATATTTCCATTTAGCATTTTTATGGTTATGCTGAATGATGGTGAACCATGGTAAATAATACCAAAGAGAAAGAATATCTTGTTTCCATGCAATATAGGAAATTTAAGGCTCATTCCATTGAAAATTATTTCCCAATAGTTGTTTTACATTGGATGAAAAAAAATTCAAAGATCAATGGAAAAAATATGAATATTCTATGTCCATATATGAAGGAAATGTTTTAAGACATCTCATGTACATACCATATTTTGTTCAGGAAATTGATATTAAAATTAATATATTTTACTCAATATTGAAACCATTTATATAAATAAAATTGGAAGAACAATAATTAAAAATCTATGATAAGTGTTTGTTATGTTGAATAAATTGACAAAGAGTTATATAAAAGAACGGTTCCTCATTATGATGATTCTAAGAAGAAGACGTGATAAAAGAATATGGGTTAACACAAAATAATAAAATATGGATGTATTAAAATGATGTTTCAATCTTGTGGTATGTACCGTAACTTGTACCCCAGAGGATGTATTATGAAATTAGAGAATTTTTATCAATGTGTAATATTTGTACTTATTGCTCATGATTTTAGGGAAAAGAATCCAAATGGACTGAATAATGGTTTAACTGATAGGAACCCATATGTGATGTATTTTAGTTGAAATGATTTAGGCGATTATGTTATTTTGTTCCAAAATTTTGTAACTCATGATGAAAATCGCAATGATGAGAAGATAAAATGTGCGAAAGTATATATTTCTACCACTATAGTTGAAGTTGGCCTTTTAATTAAAGTTTTGATAGCTCTATTAAATAGGTATTTGAATTAGTATAATACCTTGTTTAACTATATATGTATACATTCATTCATTTCTAGGAAATATTTTTGTAAATTAGTAATTTAAACTCATGAATGAAAGGAAAAAAAATTGGGGAAAACATCCAATAGAATTATAAAAGAATCCATGAGTTGTAGAAATATTCATGTTGTTATCATTGGAATCGTATTTCATGTATATCTTGTTGAAATGGCCATAGTAGTGTGTGATAACATTTTTGGTAAGTATTTGATTTTATTTTTTCATTATATTATATATTTTACAGCTAGTAATGTTGTGTTCAATGATTTGATTTCAATCATAACATACTAAAAATATTAGACATATAGTAGTTATCTTAGTGATATTTAAAAATATCATATTTTAGAAAATAAATATAGTTCAAATTAGTGATATAGTAGTAGTAAATGTAAACATGTATGTATTTTATGATGATTTTCCTTGTTTTAATAATGATCAATAAGATGTGTTTACTTTTGACATAGTGAATGATTCTAATTCTATTTATAAACCCCTTATCAAAAATGTGAATATAAACTTTTAGAATGGAAAAAATTATAGGAGTCGTCATATTAATTTTTCATATTCCCTGAAACAACACCACAGGTTGATATAATTTTTTTTCCAAAATAAATTCACTTAAATGTAAATTTTCATTTATTATATATCATTGAGTAACACCGAAATAATAAAAATGTATCTTTGGCTCATATAGATGATTTTTTTTCATCACTATAGTGACTAATAATTTTTTATGGTTGACATGGGGTCTAGGTACAATCAATTGAAGGTGAAGTAGTAAGAAATTACAAAGACTTCATCTTGGACTTGATATGTGTAATGTGAGTTTGTAGTTATTCTCTCTTAGTATTCCAATGAAATGTTTTTATTTATAGATATAATAAATATTATTTCTCATGTGTTTTTGTACATGTTTATGGTTTTGTTTATTGATAAAAATTTGTTTTATTATAATAGTTAGGAGAAGTAATAAAGACACCATAGGATTGTTTTGAATACTTAATATAAATAAACAATATGATAAATATAGTAATTTTGAATTTTAGTTATAACAAACTGTTATCCTTATAAATATTTTAACTAAAATGGGATAAATTCTGATGTTTATAAATCAAAATTTATTTAATAATACTGTAGAGAAAAAATATCATATATTTTTAAAGTTATCATGTACTATATTGTTAGTAATATGTTTTTTTTAAAACATGTCTTGATTTTCTAGACCACAGACTAAGATAACACTAAAAGGAGTTAAATTTAACTAGGCAAAATAATTTATTGATTGCCTTTTATAATTGTATTATTTATCATCTAGAGTGATGTTTCATTGAAAGGACTTGGTATCTTACTAATTATAAATGATTATTTAATTTATTATGCTTTACGTTAGTTTAATTGTATGGTGTTAAATTATCCTCCACATGATATGAAATTATTTTGTTTCATTTTTCATTAAAAGTGTAGATGAAAAATTTTTATTTAGTAATTTGTGAAATATAAAATACTGAAAAAAAATTAATATACCCATTCCCTATGAAATAATTATGTAATAGAAAAAAAATATGGTAAGAACTGCATGGGTATTCTGATTTCATGATTCATTATAATGGTAGAAAATCGAATAATCATTCTGGTTATTTGAATTGAAAAATTAATAAAACATTAACCATGTAATGTTTGGAATATTACCATTTTGTTAACTATTTGATAAATGTTTTTCTTATATTTTTTGGTTTCAAAGACACCCTATTTTTTGTTTTATGTTTCATTGTAACAAATTTTTTCACAAGAATTATGAAATGTCACAACATTGATAAATTATTGTATAGATAGTTATAATTATATTTTAAAGGTATGTTTTGATATTATAATATTGATGAAGATGGGGTTTTAGAATTTGGATAAACATTATGTGTTCCATATGATTCCCATTTAAAGAATGATTTTTTGAGTGATGATCATATTTTTCTATTTTCCATTCATCTAGGAAGCACTAAGATGTAAAGAGAAATTCAAGAGTCTTACTTGTTTGATGGAATAAAAATTTATATTACAATAATTACCATCAAGTATTTTAATTTTAATTAGGTTAATGAATAATGACCATTACTAATGGTAATTCTTCATATTTTATAGTATCATAGTAGAAAAGGGAAAATATAACCATGTATTTCATGGAAGGTTTACCAAGACTCTGTGACCTAATAATGAGATTTTGGTTTTCTATTATCGATTTATTTATATATAAATTTCCTTACCATTAATGATATAATTTCATTATATTATTTCAATTAACATTATCTAATGTATATAGACATATCACATGGAGTTCCTGTTTACATTGTAATTGTCCAGAATCCCAGGTTCACATTTCATTTTTTGAATGGACATCAGATGTCAATTGTTACTAAATTAACATTCCATATAGAATTTCATAATCAAAAGGAAGGTCAGTATAATTGGATGATTTATTCCATGGATTATATTGTTCATTCACGATGAATTTGTTATAATGGGTTGGTGGGTCGATATCTTTCATTGGTTGGGTTTTCTTCTGATAACAGTTATCATTCTATTACACAGATGGAACAATTCATGGCATTATATCTAATGAAGTGTTGAATCAAACACTTTTTGGAACGATGTTGGAGAAATGAAGTTGGTGTAAAAGGATTTATTAGAGGAAAATGATTATATGGTGTCATTGATTCTGTAACAATTGAGGACTACTTAATAAATGCATAAAAGTTATGAAATTAACTAGAAGAATGATCATTCTTTAAGGTTGTTCATCATGAATTTCTTAATATTTCTCTATGGAATAATATTATACATTTAGGTATGAATGGGAATATTGGTCCATGATTCATTTAATTGTATTATATCATAGATGACTTTGTATTATTTTCCCACCCAATACCATTGCCTTAGAGTTTATCCCAAGTACATAATGTATTTTATGTTTTAATGTTAAAGAAATATTTTCTAGATTCACCCTAATGAAGTTAATTTCCAAGGGATAATTTTTTATGAGTAATAACCAATTTAAATTCATGATTTTATTGTGAAATTTTTATGGAATGAGGTTCTTTAGGAGGACAGTGTTTTATGGAAAACCCATATAATCGAAGAGGTAACATGGGAATCTAAAAAATTATGAGGAAAAGATATCCCCATATAAATAATAATTGATTAAAATTGTATGTACATAATTTAAAAAAATGGTTAATAATGTAACAAATAATTTAATGATATAATAAATCACTTTCATGATTTTAATCATCATAAAAATATCAATTATTTATTAATTATAAAATAAAATGGTTTTACCTAAACTCCATTCATATAATGATTCATATAAAATTTTTATTCATTAATTTTAGGATTTTAATTATTCAAAAATTAATATAATTTTTCATATAAGAATATAAAAATTTACTTTGGTTGAAATTTTGGGATTTTTTAGAATGTCTGGTTTTTTTAATGAATATTGAAAAGTTCAGTTTTTTGTAAAAAATGTTTATTTTTAAATAATATAAATTATTTTAAAAAATAAATATGTATTAAATAAAATTTAATGTTATATATGTATATTTAATTAATATTTAATAAAATTAAATGTGTTTTGAATGAAAAATAATTTGGTCATATGTATATGATTGATTTTAGGTTTAAAAATGGATTTCTCTATAAACTTTTTTAAAATGATTAATGCTTTTCCATTTTAATTAATTAAATTATTCACTAAAGAATAATTTTTTAAATTAAATTTTGTAGGGTATATATTAAAAAATATTAATTTATATTCATGTAATTAATATTTGTATTCATCGAGTTAATATAAAATCATCTTTTTATAGAAAAATACAGTTATTGAAAAACCTATTTATCATTGCATCTAAGAGTTTTTTCATATAATTTTCTACATTTGGGAATTGTATTTTTCAAAATTTATTCCAAATTCCAAATAAAAATAGTTTATGTTGTATTATATATTCAACATTTTTTTACAAGATTAAAGAGTTAAAATAATAAAAATTAATTACTAATGTTAAGGAATGAAATTGTTCTCGATGGGGGATAAAATAAAAATAAAAATGTTAAAATGACATAAAATAATTTTGAAAAGGCATTTTATGTCATTATATATATACATAACGTGGTGGTCCATGAAGAGGACAAATCTCTAACTATGTGTTTTTAAATTATTTATTCGTCCACCCCCTTAAAACATTTTTCACATATAATTATTAAATAAAACAATTATATAATACAAAATTAATTATTATTATGTTATAGGAATTATCTAAATCTCTCTCCTCTTCCCACAAACGTTATATGATAATGTTGCTTGTGTGTACGACGTAGTACCGCCTGCAGAACCAATGTAACAAGTATTCATTCAACAAAAATCGAGGATGGGTATAATGATGGATATAAAATGCAAATGTTATATTAATAAAATAATCATTACAATAGAATAATTATATCTTATATATCATTTTACTTTCCATTCCATGGGGTATATGATAATGTTACTCATGTCGCTCCCACATAACTCCCCTCCACCGAAATATCCCAAACCTAATTACCAACCACGAGTTGTGATTTTCCTCCATTGTGATTTACATACACCGCTCAGCCATCAAGAAAACCCCCCGACAACCACCTTCACCATCAGAAGAATCCTTCATAACCTGCATCTCCACTACAGATGAAATCTTTCATCTCATGCAATTACAAAATTGACTATTTCAAACACCTCGTTGTTGTTCCTTCAGGAAATCCTATTCTCTCCTACATATATTTCCGCTATTGACCCTGAAATATTCCCATTCACAGGATCTGATTTCTCCACTATTACTGCTTCATCATCGACCGAAGTCAACAACAACATACATCTCAGAAATCAATGCCCAACACTTCTCTGCAACACCCCATCTGCATCTCTATGAAAATACACAAACTAGGGTTTCATAACCTACTGGAATTGGTGCTGGAACTGTTGTGTCTAAACTATTTCTTGCTCAGTTACCAAGTCGTAGCTGTAATCTTCCGAAACAGGTATGTTTGCAAACATGACTACCATACCTACAACTTTAGTTCATGTTCACATTATTTCCAGATTCACATAGACTACTGCAATTTCATAATACTTTATCCTAATTCAATAATGACAGTATTATCTATCTTCACCATTTAACTTAACCTGCATGTAAACATTTGACTACACAGCCAATCAAATCATCTCTTCCTGAAGATTGTAATTATAATTTGTCTTTAACATTTACGTTCTCAATAATATGTTCATAATACAACAATGTAGTATTTTATTGGCCTTTTATCAACTATTGACGATAAATATCAGGATTTATATATGAATTCATGCAGTAAGTAACTTTCATATGTACCATTTGGACATACAACAGTCAGAATGTGATTACATCCACATTCTAAGGCACGGTTTTCTTTAAAATATTTATTGTCTATCATCTGATCATAATGTTGCATTTCATGTTTTTATGGTTTGTTCTATTCCTTT
This sequence comes from Viscum album, assembly GCA_963277665.1. Classification (NCBI taxonomy): domain Eukaryota; kingdom Viridiplantae; phylum Streptophyta; class Magnoliopsida; order Santalales; family Viscaceae; genus Viscum; species Viscum album. The sequence continues at coordinate 798,706,929 of OY728145.1, read as the reverse complement.
ACAATCAAATAAAAAAATACATGATATAAACATGTACTCCCCATCGAGATACAATGACGCACGACTACAAAGAAGAATACTACGACATCAATGACAATTAGGTTCTCTTCTTTTTTTCCCATCATTTTAGATACTATTTCTTTATTTATCAACCAACCACTTCTACGTTTTTAATAATTGTCATTCCACAGGAATATTTTCTTCTGAAAACATTGATTCAAGTGAACCTGTAACACCAACAGTAAGAATGCAATGAGGTTTCTGGTTTCCTTTTTCACCAATAGCCAGTAATTGTTAGTTCAATTTACAAATTCCATTAATTTTTTTTACATAACATATTTCAAATCAAAATATCATACTGCATTACTATAATATCTTTCTTCCTGACAATATATATTCCAACATTAATGTGAATATTATGATAAAACTAACTGCGGGATAATGTTTTACGACCAAAGTTGTCACACCAGGTAATAACACAGTACTACATCGATGCATTCCATTTTCACCTATATGCAACAATGTTAATTTTGGTTTACTATCTCCAATTTAAATACAGATAATTCATATTGCAAAATACATAATCAGAGGTTTCTAAAACATTTCATCTTCCTGTTTTACAGTCCCTCAAAACTGTTCAGATCTTTCAATAATATATGATGGATCAAACAAAAAAAGGCAACGACCAAATACCATGACACGACATAGTCTTTCATTCTTTAAGAATTGTGTCAATGAACTTTGTTTCAATAAATGGACAATATGTTTCATTTCTATTAATCATATTCACGTCTCAAAATTACTCTTACAAGGTATGAACAAAAATGGACGTACTATTACATAGCCATCTAATGCCTCCTCTTCAATGTAACTATATATCAATTGACAACATGATTTACTATGTGCAAGTGAAATATTGAATTATCACATGTACCTTCAATAAAAAACAGTACTACTTCTACTAATATCAGAAACTGCATTCCTTTATCATCCATGGGCATTTACTACTGTCCAGCTACCATTATAGGTTTCTCATCTCTATCTATTTATATATTTATAATTTATAATCCTTAGTGACATTGTAACTAATAGTTTCGTTCTAACGACAAAACCATGCAGGTGCTACACATCGTACCGATGAACAACAATTGATGAATTAGACGATCGAAGAAACTACTCCATCAACATACTATGACATGGCTCCTGTTATAAACTATATTGGTATGTAATCTTTCACATTATATTTAAAAAAATATTGTTTCATTGATTGTTATCTATTATTTATTACACATTAATAACGAATAACTACAAGTTGAATGTTTCAAATAAATCACTTCATGTACAAATCCCAAAATAAACAAGATAATTACATTAATGTATTAATCATTTTATAAAATTTATTTACATTGTAACCAATGGGGTGATTCTAAAGATGGGGGAATGCAGGTACTACACATCCACCCGAGGAACTGGAAGCAACGAATTAGACAACTACAGAAAGTACTCCTTCAACAAACACTGAAATAGGTTCTTTTATTAACATTAGATGTCTGTTGTACTTTACGTAGTCTTTTCAACAAAACATAACTTCATTATATGTTACCTATTATTATTTTGACATTAATAATGACTAACTTTAACTCTTATGTTGCATATATATCAATGCAACTTCAAAGTCTTGAACAAACATTTTATTTACATTTAAGTAGTACTCAAATTACTACCATGTATTTGTATATGTTATAATTAAAAAACAATTTCCATCCCCATTAATTTCAACTATACTTACATTTTTCTCCTACATAATATTCAGATTGTGGATACCATACTGACATTTGTGTGTACTGTGGTTCAACCTCCTGGTATGAAGAGTGGAGTAAAAAATATAGCCACCAATATATCCCATGGTTTTATTTATGTTTCTTCCAGGGAAAAATTGCATTACAGCAGCTTCCTGAATTTCCAGAATACCTCCGAACATTAGTTTTCTATTAAAAACCTAATCATTCGAAAACATTCCAAGACCACATCCACATTTACAATTAAATGTTTTCATTCACATAATTGGTTGTAAAAGTAGGAAATTATATGAACTATGGAGGGTTTGAAAATGTTTTTAGATTAAATGGATAGAACTACCATTTTATTGGAAGTTTATGACCTCCTGATGGGAAACCACCAAAGATTGCTCAGCTATATGTATATGACACAGAAAATGATGCTCACAACAAAATACGGGCCATCATGGAACTACTATATTATGTGGTAAGATTTCAATTTTGTCTTCTGGTTTTAACTACTTAACAATTTCATATGCAGCTTTGATGATAGGACAGAATACTCTGTTATAAAATTAAGTGTTGTTTATAAACTACAAGAAATGCTCCATGAAATTAATGCTTTATCACGAAAATTTAGAACAGCTATGGATGTTATCAAATGTATTGGCACTACAAATTTAATGCTAAGACTACATAGAAAATGAGGAAGTGATGCACAAACATACAACTTACCATCTACATCTAAGATTGTAATACTGATTTTTGGCAACATTGATAATCTTAAAAATGAGAGAGATATCGTCATTCAAAGAAAAAGTTGTGAATTTTCGCGCATATATGAGCTTCACCCGCTTTACCTCCCTCTTCAATGTCCATTGGTTTTCACAGGTGGCATGGATGGATATGTCGATATCATATTCCATCATGCGAACACCTTCAATCAAAGTGAAAAACTATGAAAAGTTACAATGAGCGAATATTTCTCCTCTCACATTGAATTCTGTTACAATGATTCATCATGTCGACTTTATTTAAGGAGGCTTCTGCAATAGTTTATTATGGACACATATACAATGATTGAGTATCAAAGACTATCTTCTATTTGCTTTAATCAAAAGTGCTTGAGGTTAGAACTTTACAATGGTTTAAAGGATTCTTTTTAGAGGTGATCGAGATGGGTCTTTCTGTGGGAAGCGTATCATTTTACCATCCACATTTATGGGTGGTCTGAGATATATGATTCAGAATTACCAAGATACAATGTCAATCTATAATTGGGTGGGGTATCTAGACCTTTTTTTAACATTTACATGTAATCCAATGTGGCCTGAGGTTTCGAGATTTTCTAATGTGAAAAATCATTGCCCATCAGACTGTCCTCATATTCATTCAAGAATATTCAATATTATGGTGGGGAAACTAGTTAAAAATTTACGGGAAGGATGTTTTTTTTGATGTATCAATCAGGTACGAAACTTCTTCACTAATGAAATCTACTATTTTAATTTTTTCTTTTAGTTGTAAATTACACAATTCTTCCACATTCTTTCTCATATATTCTTCATCTTCCAATGTAGTTGTTTGTAGAGTAGAGTTTCAGAAAAGAGTACTACCGCATGTGCACATTGTATTTTTCGTATCCATGTAGAAAATGTTCTCACTCCAACAGACATTAACAGAATTGTTATGGCTGAAATTCAAACAAAAGTAACTTTTCAAAACATCATGAAGAAGTTGCAAATTTTATGATCTATGGGACTTGTGGTGATGCGAATAGTCGCCCGCCTTGTATGTGGATTGTAAAATAATCAAAATAATATCCAAAGAAATTTATTGAGCATACAATAACAGATGAAGATGGTTATGTTGTATATCAGAGAAGGAATTATGGATGTAAAATTGTCAAAAATGGATTATCATTAGACAATCGTTGTGTTGTGCCATTCAATCGAGTTCTACTTCTGAAATATAAAGCTCAAATGAATATTGAAATTTGCAATAAATCCTCTTCTATCAAGTACCTTTTTAAATATATAAGCAAAGATCATGATCGTGTCACCGTGGTACTATATGAAAACAACAACCATCTATATAATAACAGTGTCGATGAGATTAAAATGTACTACGACTGCCGGTACATCTTACCCTATGAAGCTTCATGGAAGATCTTTTCTTAGGACATCCATTTCAGATATCCCCCAGTTGATAGACTGCATTATCATTTACTTTGACAAAATAGTGTGACGTATACAGACTATGAAAATATTAAAGACATCTTAAATAATAGCAACATTTTGAATACCATGTTCACATCTTGGTTTGAAGAAATTTTTTTGTACGTAGAGGGCAGAAGTCCGACATATGCAGAATTCCCTACACGATTTTTCTACCTCTATCATGAAAAAACTGGTACCCATGCAAACATGGATTCATTATTGGAAGAATATACAATGTGCCACCATCTTTTGGAGAACTATATTACTTTCGGATTCTACTTACAATGGTCAGAGGAGCGACTTCATATGATTCTATTAGAATAGTAAACAACATTACCCATAATACATTCAGACAAACCTGTTCAGCAATGGGACTATTAGCTGATGATAATGAGGTCATGCAAGCACTAAAAGATGTCTCCAAATGGGTTATAAGACACTCATTGTGAAGAATCTTTGCCAGAATGTTGTTCTCAAATACCATTTCCTGACCTAAAGTTGATTACCTTGAAACTTGGAAGATTCTAACCGAAGATATTGTTTATTCCCAACAATAAGTCCTACAAATACTATGTATATACAATATACCATCTTTTTTCAATAAATATCAATGTTAATATATTGGCCTCTAATACTATTTCCCTATCATGTAGACTTGATAATGTCGGATCATTAAAAAATGTTAGGTTTGATTGAAATAGACAACATTCTGTGCAACAATGGTAAATCTCTGCAATGATATCCTCCAATGCCAATTCCTAATTACTCATTAGTAGCTCAACCAAATCGATTAATTGCAGAAGAGCTCAATTACAGTAGGGAAAAACTTCATACTGAGTACTCATCATTGCACAATATGCATACCATTGAACAGAAAAAGTTATTAGGAGAATTCTGTCTGCGTTATGTTCTGATGCTGGGGGAATATTTTTTTTCATGGATTTGGAGGGACTGTTAATACTTTCATACAGAGAGTCCTAACATGTTTACTAAAGTCAAAAGGTAAAATTTATCTTGTAGTTGCTTCTAGTGGAATATCATATTTACTCCTACCAAGTGGGAGGACATCCCATTCTAAATTTCATATTCCCATATCTACAAACGATCACCTAGTCTGCAATATTCAGCAAGGTAGTGATGTTGAAAAACTACTATAGTCATCAAAATTGATTTTAAAGTTGTGGTTACAATGCTTCATAAAAAATGTTTTGAAGGTCTAGATCATACATTAAGATATATACTTTCAGTAAAGAATGAAAATTCCTCTAATTTAACATTCTGAGGTCTAACGGTTGTCATAGGTGGAGATTTTAGACAAATAATTCTAGTTTTCCCTATTGGTGATAGAAATGACATTGTATTTGAATGTATAAGTTCATCATATCTATGGAAACACTATTTGGTTTTATCATTGACCAAAAACATGAGGTTTTAATCTACATATTCAAATGATGGTTCTGATGAGGTGCAATGATTTTCTATGTGGATTTTGGATATTGGTGAGGGATATGTTTTTGAGCTCAATAATGGGGATGGGTGTATTCAAATCCCATCAACATACCTCCTCAGAACAAATAAAACACCTTTGGAAGTAGCTTTTGAATTTCCATACCCAGATTTCAACATTAATAATGGGGATGTTTCATATCTACAAGGTTGTTCTATATTAGCACTAAATTGTGACATTGTTCAGGAATTCACTGACTACATGTTAAATATAACTTCATTAGGATGAAAATATTACTCCGTTTTTTGAAATAGTTTGTAATGCCAATTTTGATACTGATCTGCCTGAGAACATATATACAATAAATGTTTTAAATGGTATCAATGTCACTGGTCTTCCATCACAAAAAAAATTACTTTGATGGTGGGATAACAAATTATTTTGCATAGAAATGTAGATCAATCAGTGGGGTTATGAAATGTTACTCGTATTATTGTTACACATTTGGGTGACCATGTCATCGGAGCTGAAATTTTAAATGGTAGTCATTTCGGGTATCTGGCATTCATCCCAAGAATTAATATGACACAAAATGCTGACAGATGTCCTTTCAAACTACAATTAAGACAATATCCTTTGACTTTTTCTTTTGAAATGACTATTAATAAGAGCCAAGGACAATCTATGTCTTCTGTTTGTTTATATCTATACAAGCTTGTGTTCTGTCATGGATAGCTTTATATTTCCATATCTAGAGTTATTTCACCAAGGGGTTTGAAAATTGTTCTTGATGATAGAGATAATCCAACCTCTGATTGTACACAAAACATTGTCTATAAAGAAATTTTGGATATCCATTATTAGGTATATATTCAATAAATATAAATACATTTCTTTTCTTTTATCAATTATATATACATATAATCTGATTACTTATATTACTTCTTACTATGTTATATCAGTAGACTAATTTAAATCATATAGAAACCATAACATGTCACGAAGAACATGTCTTTTGAATGAGATTACTATTGATACTGATGAAACTTTAAAGATACAAGTCCGTGTATTTAATCTGTGGTGTAATTCATCACCCAAATCTGAAGTTTCTTTTATCGATTTGATTCTCTGTGATCCTGAAGTGATTTTACCCTCTTCATAACATAGATTTTCTGTTCTGTTTTCATACGTCTAATACATTTTACTTCTATTGAAGGAAATTATTTCCTGTAACTGATATGTGTCATATGATTTTTAATGGTTTTCTTTGTAAAAAAATTATGCAGGAGACCAAAATTCAGTGTACAATTACTAACCACCATCTAACCAGCAAGTACAAACCACTACTGCATGAAGGAATATGCTACATCTTACAAAACATCCAAATTGCTCTTAATCGAGGGAGCTACATGGGGACAAGACATGCTTGCTGAATTTTTTTACAACATAACATATGTTCGACCTACCGATGACCAACTGCCATTATTCAGCATTGAGTTCACTTCTTTTGCTGACATTATTAAAAAAGTAATTCCTGAACAACAAATTAATAGGTAAATTTCTTTACAACCCTATTTCTGGTAGAGACAACAAATTTCATATACATATTTACAATATGTTTTTAATAAATATATTCAAGAAATATATATATGACATAGTGTACTATTTAATTTTTTCAATTAATGTGTTATTCACACACTCATAAGGGGGATACCCTTCTCATAAAAAATTTTAGTTTTACATTAGTTTTACCAATTATAGAAATTATTGGATATCTGCAACAATCATATCCTATACAGTCTATCGGTACTTCCAACCAAAAGATTCAAATTGTTTTAGAGGATGATATGTATGCAGCCTTGGCTTATCACAATAATTTCCATAGGATATTTTTATAACCAACTCAACTATTATGATATATTGTAGTGGCTTTCGACTAAACTATAGCTTGTGGGGGATTTTTTCTAACATAACGACTGAGTACTTGGAAAACACCAAAAACTCCTCTAAAATACTAGTCTTTCAAATTGTCAGGGTAAAGTGACTAAGATGTATAAAATATAGCTAAATTTTTTGAAATCTTCTATACTTCAAACTATAATTTTCAGTAGATCAATTCAATATGTGCTTCTGATGTTATGAATGATCTATCTAATTGCACTAACAGAACATTAATATTTAATATATAATTGAAAACTTAAAATTTAATCAAACTATAGATATCTAGAAGCTATTATTTTTTAACAATTTAAATTCGTTAATGGAAACTGAATTATTTAATGTTGATCTAGGTTATGTGTTCTAATATTCTATTAGGCCTTACTGAAAAATACAATATTTTTACATCACTAATGCCTAACTGCAAATTTTAATGTTTATGAATTATAGTTCTGCTATATTCAATGTCCCAATCATTGACCATTTTGCTTAAAACTGTACACTTCTAAATATTCTTATGCTATTGGACATGTTCCAACATATGTTATTATCACCACTTCAATAAAAGCTACAAAAATACTACTTAACATGGGCATCCCCGTAGTCCAGAACTTCAGAAGCCGGTAAAATTGTAGTTTATATTTTGTGTCCAACAATCGTATCCACAAAAACAAACAAGATGATTCACATGTGCTTAAAATGTTATTTTCAAAGCAGCATTTTCAGTATTTTACAGATCTGGGATCAAAATTCATTCGCAATTTCTATGTCCTCAATCAATAAATTCAAACTTTTTAGTTACAACATTGACTTATCGGAATGAAAAATAAATTAATGCTGATGTAAAAAAACATCTTGAGGTGAGGTCAATATCTCTATTTATTTATTTCACTATGATTTCTACAACACTATTTCATGTAAGACCAACTTTCATGAATATATATTCATATTAACAATTGTCATGCTGCAGACAAGATGATTGATTTCTGCTACAATAGTTAAACATCAATTAACTCATAACTTGTATTTTGAATCATGCAACTATTGCATGAAAAATGTTCAATATGGGGATAGAAATATCTGGTCCCATAATTGCAAAAAAAAACCATGATGCACTACTCCAAGGAATTCATTTAATGTGTTCCTTAATTGATAAATATTACTTGGTTATAGGAATAATATTGGAATTTTATTTAACTGATATACCCTCATGGATTCTAACAACTATAAATACAACAGGTTTAGAGTTCAAATACTGGTGAGAGATGAAATAGACTCACTGTCTGTCATTCCCTTTGAAAAGAACGTCATGCAATTCATAAGTATAACGACTTCTCAGTTGATATATTTTCTGATACAAGTAATCTTCTTGAACTATTGTTTCATATTTAGGAATTTGATGTTATATTTTAACTTATAGTTCTGTTTTATTACATAGTATGACTAATATTAGTTTGGTTTTCCACCAGAGCTAAACGTTTTCAAAAAAAAACTTGCTGGCACATGATGTCACAAAATACAACATTCAGAATCAAATACATTCTTCATATATGAACAATTATACATGTCTCTTCATCAGTGATAATGAAAATAATATCAGCACCTATCATCAATGTTTTGTGGATAGTCAGGTAAATAGAGTAATTACTCTCCAATTATTTAATTCCAACTCTTACGAATTTTTTATTACAACATTCTCATTAAATTTATTATGACATATTATTATATTCTTCCTTATTTAACATTCCATTAACATGAAAACCAATCACCATATCCCTGTGATATTCATATCATCCATCTGTTTTAGGAACATCACCATGTTGGATCTTAAGAAGTCAGCTGCAATAGTGGTGATGGATTCAATACAACAAGTATAACTAGATCTTCAACATTGGTATAGTTTCTCTATATTGATTTTTTGTTACTGTTAGTGTGTAAATTTTGTAATCAATACTAGTTTTTCCTTGATGGTGTTTCTTTTCATTTCATTACAAATGTAGTAAATTTGTTTTTATGATATGAAAAGTGTTAAATATTTTATTGTTGCTTCATTGGTGTGTCTTATAAGTGCTAACTAATACTCATTCAATACAATGAAATCATCATGTAGAAAAACCTACTGACTAAACTCAATGCTGAAAATGTATTCAAACGTAATGAATCACTGTCTATAGACTCCACACCAACTGGTTACAATGAAATACATCTCAATATAATGGATAACATAAACAAAAAAGCTAAAAAACTAGACTGATTATATGCCATGAATTTACAAGGTAATGGAGGCCTGTTGGAAAATCATTCAGTTTGATCTTTCCTTTTTCATATTTGAAAATATACACATACTGTGTGATCTCTCTTCATTGTGAATCATTTGCGTTCTGAAAGGAGGTGTGAATTAAGGACCTTGATATGATAGTTTATTTTTGTTTGAAACAAATATTTGATGTTTTGTAAAGTCTGTACTATATAATTAATTTACATACTTCCAAAATCCAAGCTCTGTCATGTAGCAGATTGTTTACGGCCTTGGGTTACCTTTTTTTCTTAATTAAATAACATTATCAAGTGAGTCTTACTTTTTTCCTGCTATAAAATAATAGTATATTGAGAATATAACATTCATGTTTGGGGCTGCAAATCAGAATATAGTTACATTTATGCATGTCAACTCTTAATTATTCATAATAATATGTGTTATTTACTTATACTAAATTAGAATTAACTATTTCATGGATCAATATAACTACCTACAAACTAGGTGAACTACTGCTTCTCTACATCGACAGATCATGGCTGTACTAGGAGGCTATTTAATTCTGCTTATTCATTTTACATAACTTTGAACAGAACTATAGTTTTACTAATATGTCACCTCTGATATATGTTTCTGAAAAATGGTTCATGCACTATGTTTTTGAAGTGGACTTAGTATTTAATTTGATTAGTGTATTTTTTTATGACCATCGTGAAATTCTTTATATGAGGTCATTGGATATCTGTGGCACACATGACACAATATTCCTATACACATTATTCCTATACAATTATTTTTCTCCGCTACTATTTCATCCCCACTCAATAGAGTTGGATTTATGTTACTACATTTTGTTATACTTCCATTGTAATATTAGGATTGATTAATTAAATTTTCCCCTATATATTTTCAATCATATAACAAATGAATCCATCTATAATATATCACACCAGATGGACCATTCTATTAAAATGATCTTAACTGAAACAAGGTACATTATTCATCAAACGCAGAAGTATTCAAGTATATTCCATATTCTTGGGTTATTTTTTATCATTTTTCTAAAATGGAAAATATTCCAAGACACATAACATAAGAAGGACAGAGAAATGTATATTACATAAGTCTTGAACACTCAGCACTAGCTGGGATGCATGTACTATCCTCGAGGAATCTACATCCTATGGTGTAGTACTCAACCGTGGACTCTCCTAAGTCAGTATGGCTTCCAATATAAATTCATCTTAGAGCGGTGGTATGTGGTATTCAATATAGTCAACAAAACAGTAACATCATCCTTTATTTAGTCTCAAATTCCTTGTTTTTATTTATCATCACTCTGTGATGTTGTTTCATGTTTACTATGTTTCATTGAATTTCATTATTATTGATGTAATTTTGGAATATGTTCATCATTATATATATTCATTTGGTCTTCCAGTTTTCTATAATTATAATTGCACTGCCTGATGTTTTTTTCTGTTACCTCATGGAGATTTTGCATTGCACTGTTTTTTTCTGTTGGAACTGATGCCTAGATCAATGTCGTCCCACATCAACAGCCTGCATCGTAATTTCATTAAGGGGAGATCACAGTGGAAAAGACTTAATAATATAGATGGTTTGAAACATGGATTCTGGTTCTATAAAATTTGTACCATGAAAAAAAATGTTGTCATAGATAAGGCTTGGCCAGTGGCCAATGGAGGTTTTCATATGGCAGACCCATCACAACAATTCAACCCCATCTTGGTAAGTCATAACCATTTATTATTTTTTAATTCAAGAAATGTATTCATGTAACCTAGATCCCATCTTCTCTCAGTATTAGTAGTAGAAGGAATCCACTATTTCATCTTCCCCAGCCATTCTCGGTTTTTAGTTTCTTTGATATGGGAAGATGAAACATAGAAAATATAAAATATTGGAGGCATTCCCTTTTCCTTCAAACCCGTGAAGGTTTGATTGAATAGGTAAATAATTGAAGTCCCACAACTCCCCCACACCCTGGAATCAAACAGAATCAGACCATACTCCTGGTCACCCTCTACCCTCTCGTCCAAGACCATCTACGGGATCATGGCCCGATGGTCTTGAGGGTCCACTAGCTTTTCATCCAATCTATCACCTGAATTTAATCATACTCAAACTAAAAGTGTTCAAATGACCACTTCTCGTCCATCATTACAGATTTTTGGACTCACGTTGCGAGGTCTATGGGTTAATGCAGATATATATGCTACTACATGCATCGGGAAATATATCCATATTTCTGGGCCATGAGCATTACATGGGTTTTTTTACAAAATATCGATTCATTTCCTCCTATTACCCGTGACGCCAATCTACTGGTTTTGTTCTATTTTCTTATCCATGGATCAGTGGTGGTTCACCTATGTGTGTGTTATTTGGATAAGTATTTTTGTTTCTTCTACATGTAATCTCACGGTAATAGTGTTCTGTGGGAGATTTACATGATATTTCAATGTCGCTTACACAAGGATAATTATTATTATCTTCAGCTATGTGCTTCAGTTGGGTTACACACTCTGCATTGAGGAATTTTATGGATTTAGATTATTCTGGTTAAAATTGACTCGTCACACCCATGTTCACAAGAAAAAAGAAATTTGTAGTGGTTATACCATTAAATTTAGTACAAGGTAATATCAACACATTAGTTCACAAGTAAGAAAGGGCTGAAGCTATAGTTGAGGGAGGAGATGACATGGGAGGGTAAAGGGAATTTTTGGAAACACCCTTAAAAACAGTGGGAATCAGTGCAGCATGAGAAAGAGAACATCCATGTAGAATCTAATGAGGGAAATATATGGATTTTAGCTGGTCTATGAGGGTGTTGATGTAATTATAGTATAAATACAGATATGACATAGTGTACTATTTAATTTTTCTTCACTAGATGTCATTTACATGGTATATTTATTTTTAGTTGGTATGTTTTTTAGCATCACTCTGTGATGTTGTTTCCTGCTTAATATTTTTCCTTGACTTTATTTCTTCTTGAAGTAATTTTGGAATATGTTCATCAATATATATTTTCATTTGGTCTTCTATTTCTATGTAATTATAATTGCACTACCTGATGTTTTTTTCAGTTACCTCATTTAGAGTTTGCATTGCACTGTTTTTATCTGCTAGAACAGAAGTCTAGAGCAATGTCTTCCCACGTTAGCGGCCTGCTGTATTGTGATTTCATTAAGGGGATATCACAGTGGCAATGGCTTAATAATATAGATGGTTCCGTACATGGATTTTGGTCCTATAAATTTTTTACCCTGAAAATCATTGTGGAAGTAGAGAACTTCATGGCCAGTGGCCAACAGAGGTTTTCATATGGCAGACCCATCGCAACAATGCCACCCAATCTTGGTACTTCAGGCACCATTATTTTTTTAATACAAGAAATGTAGTCATGTAACATGTATCCCATCTTCTCTCAGTATTAGTAGCATAAGGAATCCACTATTTCATCTTCTCAACCTTTCTTGGTTTTTGGTTTCTTGATATGGGATGAAGAAACATAGCTCACTTCAAATATTTGAGGCATGCCATTTTCATTCAAACCCATGAATTTTTTTGGAATAGGTAAATAAGTGATGTCCCAAAACTCCCCCACACCCTAAAATAGAACAGAATCAGACCATACTCCTGGTCGACCCCCACCCTTTCATCCAAGTCCATCTATGGTATCATGGCCTGATGGTCTTCACGGTCCATCATCTTTTCATCCAATTCATCACCTAAATTTAATCATAGTCAAATGGACAGTGTCCAAACGACCACTACTCAGCCATCATAACATATTTCTGGAGTCATGTTACACGGTCAAAAGGGTTTATGCAGATATATATGCTATGACATGCACCTTGATTACCATCCAATCAAAATATATGATGAATGTATACTTTTGCTGGTAAAAATTGGATATTTGTTCTACAGAAATAGTCTGAAGGGAAGGGTACAATCCGATGACAAAAATAAATGATGGAAAGTCATCGATTCTGAGGAAAAGCATGGAAGGAGCACGATGGTTTTCATTGTAGTCTAGAAAAAGGTAAATTTCGACTTATTTGAATTTAGTTTATAATTAATACTTTAATGTTATAATTTTTTATGATTCTACAAATTTAGGTGTTCTTATTGTAATCATTTTTTTCTATGCATAAATATTTTTCTGGAATTTGATGTTGGATATTTGTACAATGTGACATAATTTCTCAGTGACATAAACACTTGTGATATATGTTTTGAAATGTAAATGTCCATTTGAATGTTATTTTCATTCATGTTCATTGGAATATTATGATATTTATAGTATTGTTGTATAATAATACTTTCATGTACTTGTCATAATATCTCAAAGACAATAATAATTATGTATTTTTATTCATGTTCATTTTTTAATGTACATTTCTAATTACTGTACATTTGTTATTTTTATTCATGTTTTTGAAGTTGGATACTTATGTTTTATTTCTACAATGTGACCTATTTACTTTTCCTTATTATTTTATGTTTTCATACACATTCATTTCATTTTTTTTCAAAAATGTTTTTTTTCTCTTCAATTGAATGTTATCCACTATATTCTCTTATATGTTTTATATGTTTTCAATTAATTTCAATTTCCTTCTATCTTCTTTTGTATGTTGTCTTTATATTCTCCATTATGCATTTGTATGGTTTATTTTTTACAGTGATGGTATACTTATTTTTTCCTTATATATTCACATATATTCTACAATATGATTTTAATATTATCCAACATATTCTTTTTGTTATTTTTTGTTTCTTATTTTCTTATGTTTTCAATTCTATATATTTTATCTGAATATAGTTCAATATTAAGTATCACTAATTTTTCCAATAAATACAATTTTGATGTGTTTAATAATATTGATGTATAGTTTTCTCTTCTTGAAAGTAAGCATTGAACGTATTGTCATGTGAATGCACGGATAAGTAATAGTTAATTACAAATTAATCATTGTGAAATTAAAATATCCTATTTTATTTTTTTCCTTTTTTTGATATAAAATTTAAGATGTCATTCGTGTACATGTGGAATACATCCTTCACAAAGAGAAGTGGATCTCTTTTTATAACTAAAGTATATATTAATATAAATAAATATATATAGATATGTATAAATAATATGCTATATATTTTATATTTTGAATTTATAAATTAAGAATTCCATATATCTTTATTCAATAATGATACTTTAAAATGGAAAAGTTACCCCTATAATCATATAGCCTACCATATCCATGATCATAACATTGCTCATTTTTATAACAATATTTCAGGATTCATGTTAAATGTATAATTTATATATGAATATGATAATTATTTAGTTATTATTATTTAAAAGATGGTTATAAAAGGAAAATATTAACCAATGTAATCTAACAAAGTAATTTTTTGCATAGAAGATAAATATTGTCAAAACATCTCATGTAATCATAGTTGATTATGTAATAGTATATAAAAATTTAATAAGTGAAATAAATAATAAAACTAAAAATTTTTATAATAAATTAAATATTAAACATATGTTTATTATTATGTAATAAAAATAACATACGTGGTGAGTTAAACTCATGGTATGGGTATTTGTCTCAATTTTCATTCATTGAGGCATATATTGACTTTATGCACATATATTAACTTATAAGGTGTATGTATAGCTCATTTAAATTGATATATCATTAATATATCTTTTTATATCATATTTTAAATTTTTATTAATTTTAATTTTTCACGTTACTTATTATTCAAATATTTCGAAAGTGGTATGTCAATTCTCTTTAAATATTATTAACTTTTAAATATTTCATTCCAACTCAATCTTTTCTATGATGATGTTTTAAAATTATTTAATAATAGTTTTTATATTGAAATTTATTTTTTATAATGTACATATTATGAATAATTTCACAATCTTATAAGTTTTCAAAATGAATATATATTGTGTTTTATATCAGAAGTTTTGAGAAACATCAAAATAATTTTTTTTTTGAACTTATACAGCGACAATGAATTTTTTATCAACTGTTTATATTATTTTATTCATATCATTGATTGAACGATTTCATGTTTTAATATATAGAAATAAATCTTTCTCTTATTTTGGTATTTTGGTTTTGAAAGTGGGTTTTCAAATGAACAAAAATCATTTGATATATACAAGTTTTTTCAAATGGGTTTAAAATGGATTTTCAAATGGTTTTATAAAGAAAAGTTTAAATATTAAAATGTTTCATTCATGAAATGTACCTTGGGAATTGATTATGATGAATAGAACAAGATAGTGTTAGGTGATCCATTATAAATTATATTATGGCTGCTCTAATATAACACTCAAATCCCCTGTGTAATGTTTATGTTATCTAAAAAATTAAATATAATGTTGGTCATATTTTTCTTCTAATATAAAAGGAATCTGTATGGGTTCAATGAGATAATTTCCTTGGTCACCCACATGATTATTCAATTATTGATAATGGGTTTTCATGGATAAGATTTTTGGAAAGGTATGAAAAATTATATTTTTTTAATGAATGAAAATTTCATTTTTTGGTAAAATGTTTATCTTTTAAGAAATGGGTTTTTCATGGGTTTTCATATTTTCTCCTATACAGTAAATTTTCCTATATTTATATCCCTTAAATAAAATCTTTTGATTATAAATTGTTTTTAATGTTCCATTTGATCTAATGACTAATATGTGAATGGAAGTGGTCATGATGAAATTAAGGAATATTTTTTATGAAGTGAAATAATTTTTCTAAAAGTTTTATTTGGTGGGACATTGAATATTGATCAGATGTGCCCACTTTTAATTCTAGGTTTTTTTTTCATTGTTATATCTAATTTTCTAAATATTTAAACCTCATATACTCCTAAAATGTAACAAAATATATTCTAGACATAAAAATCAAGATTATGAATTTTTTATCATTGAGTACATATGTTATTATAAATAATTGTTGATATTGAAAATGTTGTAATATATTATTAATTTTAAGACTATCAGAAGCCTTATCTTTATATCTGTCACGCCTGGACTTTGTTGAGGTACAACTTTAATTTTAAATTTTTATTTTGTGAATTTATTGCCTGTTTATTTAAATTGTTTTGTTATACCACGGGCTGAACCTGATGCGGGTTACCCATTATGGCAACGATGTGTGCGCGCGAGCCTTACACCACTCGGCGCACGGGCAGGGCACTGTCGAAGCTGTGTGGCTTTTCCATTTTAACGTACGGTGCTCGTTGCATGGACATTTCATATACCAGATGATTAACTTCAGTTTTATTATTATTATTATTATTGTTGTTGTTATTATTATATTATTATTATTATTATTAATTTTATTATTATTAAAACCTTTTATCTTTATTTTATTTCATTTAGTTCTTTTTATTTACTGAATTTGGATGTTTCTTTCTTTTTATTGTTTTTTATTTATGCCCCCCCCATGGAATCTCTGGCTTGCACCCTATTTTCCTCTTTTCTGTATTTATGTTTTTCCCTCCTCTTCATTCGGTTCCATGAATCCCCTCTCTCCCTCTTTTATACTTCTCTCCCTCCCATCCTCATTCTCACCCTCACCCTCCACGCTCCCCCACTCTCCCTCTGACGCCGCGCCGCGCCCCACCTTCCTTTCGTCCTCCCCTCTCCTCCAGGCCCTCCACCCCTTCCCTCCCTCATGGCCTCCCCCTTCCCCTCACCCCCCTCCAGCGTCGTGCCCAGCAAGCCCTTCCTCTCCTCCTCTGCTCCACGACCCCCCCCCCCCCAAATACCATCTTCCTCTTTCCTCTATTCCTTCGGACCGCCTCTCGCGCCCCGCTCGTGCTGCCGGACTGCCAACCTGCACACCGCTCACACTTGCCGGACAACCACCGTGACGCCCCTCGTCGCTTTCCCGACGTTCCACGATAAGGGTTTTTTTAATTTTATTTAATTATTTTGATTGGTTTAATAGATATTTATGTTATTTAATTATTAATGAATTTTTTTGAGTGGTAATTAATTAATTTATTGTTATTAAATTTTTTATTCATTTTATTTATTTGAATTGGTTAAATTGAAAATTAATTTATTTAATGATCATTACATTTTGTAATTTGTTATATAATTTAATTGATTAGCATTTAATTTTTTAATAATATTATTTAATTGAAATTGTTGAATTGTTAAATAATTTCTTTAGTTAGTTTTGGTATTGTATACTTATTTATCAACTTATTTAATTTTTATTGGATTTTTTCAATGGTTAATTAAATTGCTGGTATTTTCTGGGTTGGCACTATGGTGACTTGGTCTACTTCATTAGGACCTTTTTGACTGCTCCATAGGGTGCCACCATTGCACAATTGGAGTTTGGAACCATGTTGATTTTCGTACCTATTTGAGGTAGGTGGTTTTTCATGCTTAGGGATTTTGATAAATTAGTCTTGTGGTTTGATTAATTTAATATGTCTTTTATTTAAATGCTCTTGTGAGTTGACGGTTTTACTGGTAGAGCGTGGTGTTTTACTTTTATTAGTGGCTTGTTTATATTGTCGTGTTTATACTATGTTGTTCCTTGGTTTTTGAAAAAATGCATCAGTTGAAATTTGGTCCTCGTTACAGTCTTAGTGTGCATCCGAGTGGATTTTGCACTATTGATTGTGTTGTTTTATTTTCTTAAAACTCCTAAACAAATTTTTCAAATGTTTGATAATCATTAGTTTGGTTCTAGAAATTTCATAGTTCATGCATGTTTTGAGGTTCTATGTTGTGTGTTGTTTCTTGACCATGATGAGTAGGGTGGAATTTTAATATTGAGCACAAAAGGGGAAGTCTGGGTACTAGGTGGGCAGACTAAACAAGCGTGTTAGTGATACAGTAGTGGACTCGGCCCAGTTTCACATAGCGGGATTGACGCTTACAACACTAACTAAACATTGGATGATGACAGGGGACCACTATGGTAGGAGGTTTATCCCTACCAGTGGATCGTGAACGAGAATGTATGACATGGTTCATCGAGACATGAGGTTCTAGGGCCCCACACAGCTTTAGTGCTCTAGGGCCTCTCCCACTTTTGTTGCTCCTATGCGATTATATACTCATCACTAGTTGGTTTTGGTGACTTCTGTGGTTTCAAATGGTAAGAATGTTTCATTTTCTTTCAGTACCAAAAACCCCTTCTTCATATTTTAAAATTGTCTTTCTTTCTTTAAAAAGTGTTTCCATCAAAATGTTAGTGCATTTATTTACTTTCTCTAAAACTTAAACATGCAAACTGCTTTGGTCATCTAACCCTTCCCATGTGGAATCTTTTCCCTAGTGCTAACCTATTTAGATATTTCTCACATTCTATTTACACCATTGGGTGTAAGTACATATGATTAGGTCTAATGTAGGAAAACGCCATGGTTTTGAGCACAGTTGTCCGGGTTGTTAGTTGGTTCATCTGTTTTGGCGCTGGTGGCGGAGGCCTGACAGTGATATTCTTCGATTAGGTGACAGTTGCTGGTTCGGTTTTTGGTCACATTTTTTTGGTAGTTAGTTGTAGTTGAGTTGTAGTTTCTCTTTTTGTTGAGACTCGTTCATGCTGTTTTAAAAACTTGTGGTTGTAATGTTGATTTCGGAATTTAGTTTACATATGGTTTGTTTCTGGTTGTTATATGGGTAAATCGTTCCCAAGAATTCTAAATTGATACCGGGCACTTGTGCCCGCCCATGGGGATCAGGAACGCCCTTTGGGACATGCCACGGGTCGGGCGTCGAGTTGATGGAAACGCGATTCGGTTCGTGACAAAATTGTATCAGAGGCAGGTTGAGCTCTTTGTTTATGTAATTTGGGAAGAGTTTGGTTATACAGATGTTGGGACTGTCGGGGGTCAGAATTCATGTTGTGAGTTGGGTTTCCGGTCAGCACACCTCTTGACGGATACTAAGTCACCATGGGATGTTAGGATGCTTGTTTGACTTCTTTTTTACGTGGGACGTACAGGCTGCAGACTGTACGTGGACACCAGGCATGAAAGTATATTTTTGACATGAATTCGTTTTCATATGTTTGGTTTAATGATGATTATTTATCTTTCTGAAAAAATTGGTTCCTCTTGAGATATGTGATATTGATGGTATTCCTTTATGACTATTGCCCATTGCATCAAGATACCTCCCCAGAGAGCTCCCATGCACCCATGGGAGGAAGCCGGAGAGAGTTATCCCTCGCCGCTTGATCAGAGATTGGTAGGGGCTATGGTCTGAGCCGTTTTGGCATTGGGACAAGGGGCGACTCCTGCCACTGCCCCTATTCTAGCTATAGGGGAAGAATCTGGCACCAAGAAGAATAGATCTCATGAGTTTCTGAAGAACAAACCTCTTTCATTCTGAGGTACTTCAGAACCTCACAAGGCAGAGTACTGGATTGAAAAGATATAACACATTTTCAAATTCCTTGACATGCCCAAGGAAGTCAGGGTGAAGTGTGCCTCATTCCAGATAGAGGGTTCCAGTCGCAAATGGTGGGAATCAGTGGTCCAGGCTGGCAAACATGAACACAAGAGTTTGACAGATTTCAAGGTTATCTTCAACGAACAGTATTTTCCAGAGTTCCAAACCTATGCTAGATCTCGGGAGTTAATGGATCTTTAGAAAGGGAATCAATCAGTGATGGAATGTACGAACTGCTTTACTGAGCTAGTGCGGTACGCACCTCAGATATTTTTGAGCGAATTCATGAATGTTCCGAAGATTGAGAAGGGCCTTCAACCAGAAATCCACTCTCAGGTTTTCTTATTCAAGCTGAAGACTTATTCCAAGGTAGTCGATCATGCTTGCATTGCCAAGATTGACCAGACAGGAAAGTTGGTCTTTTCTGGATCAGTTTCAGGTTTGGCAGCGGTAGTTCCTCATAAAATAAGAGGATTCATGATGAGAAGTGGAAGAAGAGTGGTGGTGGATCAGGCCATCCCTCCAGGAAGACATCATCTGGGGCTTCTGTTGCGAGGACCATTATGTTCCATTAGTGCGGAAAGGCAGGGCACATCCAACATGTGTGTCCACACCCTCCCAGACCCCTCTATGGGTGTAAAGTCATGGGGCACCTACGGCGTTTCTGCGGGACTATAAGCCCTTACCAGAGTGGGACTAGATCTGTAGCTTCATGGGGTGTATCAGTGCAGTCAGAGCCGACCAAGACGCTGGGATCTTAGTTCGGTGGTCATGGTGGCAGGACCAGATCATCTTCTGGGCAGAGCAAGATTAGGGCGGAGCCACAGGCGAGCGGTCGTTCTCAGGCAGGGACCATGCAACTGCATGTTGTGGATCATGCACCAGCGAGATCTGATGCAGGGCCTTCAACTGTTTGAGTTACCATTCTGGTTGCATCTTCTATAGCTGCATTTTTATTTTATATTGGTGCTTCAATTTCTTTCATATCTACTCGCCTTGTGAATCTGTTGAACCTACCAACCGAGCTGTTATCATTTGCTATAGAGTTGGCAAAACCGTTGGGGAAAAGGAGGGAGCAAGGCCTTAGTTTCCATTGTGTGCACTCTCTGTGTCGGGAGTTGAGATGGAATGAGATTTATTGGTCCTTGACATGGACCTATTTGATGTGATCCTCGGTATGGACTGGATGGTGCTCTTTCAGGCGGACATTGATTGCTATTGGCACTGAGTCAGTTTTCGGCACCAGATGGGACTCACCAGTTATTTCACAGAGAATGGGATCCTTGACTGGGACGCGCGAGACATCCACTACCTGAGTTGGGAAATCTTGCATATCAGTTATCATCGCTCACAAATGGAGGACGATGGTGGTGTTCCTCAGGGCGGGTTACCACATGTAGTGGATGAGTTCCCGGAGGTCTTCCCAGATGATTTTTTCTTCTTACCCCCGGAGCGGGACGTGGAGTTCTCGATGGAGTTGGTGCCAGGAACATAGCCTATATCTCTTCCCACATATTGAATGGCCCCAATCGAATTGAAGGGAAATAAATATACAGCTGGAATATTGGGAATCCAATGGATTCATTCACTTGAGCGTCTCTCCTTGGGCCATCCCAGTTTTATTCGCGAAGAAGGCCGATGGAACCCTCCGGCTGTGCATTGATTAATGGATATTGAACAAGGTAACCATCAAGAATAGATACCCTTTTCCTCGGATTGAATATTTTTTTCACCAGTAGAAGGAGGAAATGTTTTTCTCCAAGATTGATTTGCGTTCGCGATACCATCATCTTAGGGTGAGAGAAGCAGATATCCTAAAGACGGCTTTCTAAAGCAGGTACGGTCACATCGAGTACTTGGTCATGCCTTTCGGATTGATGAATGCTCCTACAGTTATCATGGTGCTCTTGAATAGGGTGTTCCAACAATATATAGACTCCTTTTTCATGATATTCATGGATGAAATACTGGTTTATTCTTTATCTGAGGAGGAGCATGAGAATCACCTGTGCGTTGTTTTGGGCACATTTTGAGGCCATCGCATGTATGCCAAACTCTCGAAGTTCATATTTTGGATCCGGAAAGTGATGTTTGTGGGGCATGTCATCTCAGAACAAGGGGTTTTAGTGGATCCTGTTAAGATCAAGGCAGCTATTTCATGGGAGAAGCCGAGAAATGTGTTTGAGATCAAGAGTTTTCTGGGCGTGGCTGGTTATTACAAGCGCTTTGTCTGATACTTCTCACAGCTTGCCTCCCCCATGACTGCACTCACCCGGAAAGGGGTGAAGTTTGAGTGGAGCCCTCAGTGTCAGGCATCATTTGAGGAGTTGAAGCGGCGGTTGACCACCACACCTGTGTTGACCTTACTAGAGTTGGGAGAGGGCTATGTGGTTTATTGTGATGCTTCAGGTACGAGCCTTGGATGTGTGCTCAAGTAGGATGACCATGTGGTGGATTATGGTCCTCGCCAGCTCCAGCCACATGAGAAGAATTATCTGACTCACAACATAGAGTTGGCAGCGGTGATACATGATTGGAAGACATTGCATCACTATCTCTTTGGGGAGATGTTTGTGGTCTATTCTTACCATAAGATCCTGGCATTCATTTCCTCTCAAAAGGATCTCAATTTGAGGAAGCCCCACTGGGTCGAGTACCTGCAGGGTTTTGATTTTGACATTGTCTATACCCCTGGCTAGGATAATGTGGTAGCCGACGCCTTGAGCAGGAAAGTACCAGTGCACGCATTGAGGAAGTCCAGCGATGAGTGGACTTTGATGAGTCTTTTCATGCCAGATGCACCAGAAGATTAGGGAGCATAGTGGAGGTACCTTCTAGGCTAGCATTTAGTTGACTCCAGCTCTTATGAGGTTTATTCAGCGGCAGCAGCCCAGAGAAGAGTTGTGTCAGCGATCTATGCAGTTCCTTCATGGTGGGGAGACTCCTTCAGATTGGTCCTTGTCTTCCCAGAGGGTCTTGTGTTTCAAGGGCCGTGTTGTGGTGCTGTTGTCTCTGTGGAAGGTGGTGATGCAGGATAGCCACCAATCTTAGTGGTTCGTCCATCCTGGTACCACCAAGATGTACTATGATGTTCGTCGTCAGTTCAGGTGTCCAGGTATGATATGGGACATAGATGACTTTGTGTCGAGGTTCTACACTTGTCAATAGGTGAAAGCAGAGCATCAGAGGCCATCTGGGTTGCTTCAACCACTACCAATTCCTACCTGGAAGTGGGGACAGGTCTCCATTGAATTCATCATTGGATTTCCTCAGATACCTTGGGGAGGAATGTTATTTTCATAGTTATTGATCATTTAACCAAGTCATATCACTTTATCCCGATCAGAGATACAACGAAGGTAGATGAGCCGGGCTGCTTATATATTCAGGAGGTGGTCATTGTTCATGGGTGTTCCATCGGCAGTTGTTTCTAACTGAGACCCCTGATTTACCTACCAGTTTTAGCGAGGCCTCCAAAATGTTCTGGGGTCGCAAATTAATATGAACATGGAATACCACCCCCAGAAGGATGGCCAAACGGAGTGAGCGAATCAGATTCTGGAAGACATGCTCCTTGCCTGTGTGTTAGATTTCGGAGGTTTCTGGGATATCCATTTGGGATTGGTTGAATTTTCTTATAATAAGAGTTACCAATCTTCTATCAGAATGGCACCCTTGGAGGAGCTCTATGGACGGCCTTGTCAGTCTCCTCTGTGTTGGGCTGAGGTAGGCGAGACCTCGCTCTTGTGGTTGAGCCTTGTTCAGGAGATGTCTGAAAAGGTCAAGATGATTAGGCACTGGTTGTTGACATATCAGAGTCGTCACAAGTTTTATGAAGATCAGAGGTAGCAGGATCTTGAGTTTTCAGTGGGGGACAGAGTGGTCCTGAAAGTGGCCCCTCACTTGGGTCACTATCGTTTGGGGAAGCAGGGGAAGATGACAACGAGGAATGTCGAAACATTCGAGATTCTTGATCGGATTGGAAAGGTGGAATACAGGTTAGCTTTTCCCTCACAGTTGACATCGATTCGCGACATATTTCATGTCTCCCAACTAAAGAAGTACAACCCCGATCCATCGCATGTGTTGAATTGGGAGGAGCTAGAGATCGAGTCCGACTTATCTGTGTTTGAGAGACGAGTACAGATAGTGGATTCTCAGGAGAAGGTTCTTGTGTGGAATGTTCATTCCTTTGGTTTGTATTCTGGGGAAACGTGGAAGTGTCAAGTATGAGACTTGGGAGAGCATGTCTTGGGTTGAGCAGGAGTATCCGTTTCTATTCTCTGATCAGGCTTAGAATTGACTTTCCAAGGGAGGAATATTTTCATGGTGGGGAGAATTGTCACTCCTGGACCTCGTTGAGGTACAACTTTAATTTTAAATTTTTATTTCATGAATTAATTTCCTATTTATTTAAATTTATTGGTTGTAGCACGGGTTAAACCCTATACGGGTTTCCCGTTGTGGCAACGATGTGTGCGCGTGAGCCTTACACCGCTCGGCGCACGGGCAGGGCATAGTTGATGTCGTGTGGCTTTTCCATTTTAACGTACATTACCCATTTCACGGACATTTCAAATACCGGACTATTAACTTCAGTTTTCTTATTATTATTATTATATTATTATTTTCATTATTATTAATTTTATTATTATTAAAACTTTTTATCTTTATTTAATTTCATTTAGTTCTTTTATTTATTTAATTTGGTGGTTTCTTTCTTTTTATTTGTTTTTTTATTTATCCCCCCCATGGAAACCATAAACGTCACCCTATTTGACTCCTTTCTTTCTTTCTTTTTTCCCCCCACTTTCTTCCTCCCCACACATCCCCTCTCTCCCTCGTTTCTTCTCCTCTCCCTCCCATCCTCCTTCTCACCCTCACCGGCCATGATCCCCCACTCTCCCTCCAGCACTGCACCACACCCCACCTCCCTTTCCTCCTCCCCTCTCCATCGGGCACTCCACCCCTTCCATCCCTCACGGCCACCCCCTTCCCTTCATCTCCCTCCAAATCCATGCCCAGCAGGCCCCTCCACTCCTCCTCTACTCCACGGCAAGCCCCCCCCCAACTCCCTTCCTCTTCATTCCTCCATTCCACCGGACCGCCTCCCACACCCCGCTCGCATTGCCGGACCGCCTCCCGCACCCCGATAGTGCTGCTGGACCGCCATCCCACACACCGCTTGTGCTCACTAGACAACCACCATGCCGCCCCTCGTCGCTTTCCTGACGTTCCATGATAAGGATTTGATTTTAATTTTATTTGAGTATTTCGATTAGTTTAATTGATATTTAAGTTATTTAATTATTAATAAATTTTTTTAAGTGTTAATTAATTGATTTATTGTTATTAAATTTTTTATTCATTTTATTTATTTGAATTGGTTAAATTGATAATTAATTTATTTAATGATCATTACATTTGGTAAATTGTTAATTAATTTAATTGATTATTATTATATTTGTTAATCATCTTATTTAATTGAATTTGTTGAATTGTTAAATAATTTATTTAGTTAGTTTGGGATTTATATACTTATTTATCAACTTATTTAATTTTTATTGAATTTTTTTAATGGTTAATTAAATTATTGATATTTTCTAGGTTGGCACCGCGGTGACTTGGTCTATTATTTTAGGACCTTTTTTACGGCTCCATACAGTGCGACCGTTGCACACCAAAAGTTTTGCACCGTGTCACTTTTCGCACCTATTTGAGGTAGGTGGTTTTGCATGCTTAGGGAATTTGATCAATTAGTCTCCTAGTTTGATTAATTTAATATGTCTTTTATTTAAATGTTGATGTGATTTGTCGGTTTGACTGGTAGAGCGTGGTATTTTACTTTTATTAGTGGATTGTTTAGTTTTTTGGGTTTATACTGGGTTGTGCCTTGGTTATTAAACAAATGAAACAGTTGAAATTTGATCCTTGTTACAATCTTAGTGTGCGTCCGAGTGGGTTTTGAACTGTCGATTGTGTTGTTTAATTTTCTTAAAACACCTAAACCAATTTTTAAAATATTCGATAAACTTTAGTTTGGTTCTCAAAATTCTGTTGTGCTTGCATGTTGTGAGGTTCTATGTTGTGTGTTGTTTCTTGACCTTGATGAGTAGGGTGAACTTTGAAAATTGAGCACGAATGGGGAAGCCTAGGTACTAGGTGGGTGGACTAGTCTAGCGTGCTAGTGATATGGGAGTGGCCTCGACCTAGTTTCACTTAGCGGGATTGACGCTTACAACACTAACTAAGCATTAGATGATGACTGGATACCACTATGGTAGGAGGTGTTTCCCTACCAGTGGCTTGTGCCCGGGAATGTATGATATGGTTCACTTAAACATGAGGTTATAGGACCCCACACAGCTTTAGTACATTAGGGCATATCCCACTTTTTTTGCTCCTGTATGATTATATACTCATCACTGGTTAGTTTTGGAGACTTTTTTGGTTTCAAAAGGTAAGAATGTTTCATTTTATTTCAGTACTAAAAAACCCTTTTTCCTATTTTAAAACTGTCTTTATTTCTTTATAAAAACTGTTTCCATCAAAATTTTAGTGCATTTATTTACTTTCACTAAAATTTGAACCTGCAAACTACTTTAGTCATCTAACCGTTTACATAAAGAATCATTTCCCTGGTGCCATCCTACTGAGAAATTGCTTACACCATACTTACACCCTTGGGTGTAAGTAGATCTGATTACGTCTGATGTCGGGAAATTCCATGGTTTTGAGCACGGTGGTCCGAGTTGTTAGTTGGTTCATCTAATTTGGCACAGGTGGTGGAGGCCTGACAGTGATATTCTTCCATTAGGTGACAGCTGCTGGTTTGGTTTATGGTCATATTTTTTTGGGAGTTAGTGGTGGTTGAGTTGTAGTAGCTCTTTTTGTTGAGACTTGTTCATGGTGTTTTTAAAACTTGTGGTTGTATAGTTGATTTCAGAATTTAGTTTACTTATGGTTATTTTTGTTGTTATACGGGTAAATCGTTCCCAATAATTCTAAATTGATACCCTGGCACTTGTTCTAGCCCGTGGGGATCGGGAACGCCCTACGGGCCTTGCCGCAGGCCGGGTTGGGCGTCGAGTTGATGGCGACCTGATTCGGTTCGTGACAATATCCACAGAATCTATTGACTTTGTTTTTATGTTATCTCACTTACATGCAACTAATGCATTTCGGTTATCACATTCTTAATAAGGAATCCATCTTTAAATATTATTCAAAAACAATAACTGTTATTATATTTTACGTTCCTTAATAATGAAACGTTAGAAAAATAATAATTATAATGGAAATTAAAATGTGAATTACAATGAAATCCATACAATGAAAACTCTGAATACAAACAAATCTGCAAGAAATGGATTAAACTACTAATAGTAACTATTAGTATAATGAAATTAAATTGTATTTAAATGAAAAATATATTTAAAAATAATTGATATATTTTTTATTCATCATATTATTTTGGGGATTGATGAGTTTATCTATTTATATGCATCATTGAAAAAAACATCAATGGTCTGATTCAATATAGAATAGAATCAATTTTATGTTTATAAATAGTACCATCATTATATTATGTTAGACTCAACATAATATTATATACAATAATTATTCTAATAAAAAAACATTCTATTTTAAATTCATAGGATTTAATTTATCATGAAAATTAATATCATAGTATTTTCATATTTTTTTATGTTCAATAATATTTCTGTTATAGATTTTTTTTTCAAACATGTATAATAATAAAATATATATATATATATCATATTAATATACTATTAATTGTGTTTAGACCATTAGCTTAGATTCCCTGAGAGGGGGGTGAATCAGGGTATAAAAGATTAAAAAACTGCCCCTATTGATCTTGTCTCTCTATTAAGCAAGTCTCTCTTCTCTCTAATTCCTACAGCAAAGTATATACAGAAACTAAAGCATGCACAGGACACGACGATATTTACTTGGTTCACCCACACTAGGCTACGTCCACGGAGCATACACCAGTGATGTGCTGATGTACCAAATCCACTAAAAGCGTACTGTTGTTTAAAAGGTTCGGGATAGATCACCTCTATTCCCAGGAACACTGCCTTTACAATGTTTAGGGTCAGCTCACTACTTTCCCAAGGGTCACTCCCTATCTCTCTCTCTCTGGCTCACTGCTGGTGGAGATGATAACCTTCTTCCTCTTCCTTTTCTCACTCCTCTGGAAAGGATACACACACCGTTTATAGACTTTTAGGTCTCTTCATTATCACTAATGAATACATCCTCTATTGTATGTGGATGCTATGTTGAAGTCCAACATTCACCTATAGATGAATATCACTATCCACTAAAGGTATCGGGCAATCATCCAGCTTCCATGCAGCCCAGAATCACTATATTGCATCAAAAATACCAGACACCCTTCTCTAAGTTAGCGCGCATGTATCGGCGCATAAGTTATAACTGGCACCTAATTCCACATCAACCACTTGCATGACACAAGCTTCTGCAACTCCAAATGTGCGTGACTCAAACCATTTTATGCCCAAAACAATATTGGCGTGCAACCACAAACTATCACGCTTCTTCAAAACATGGCGCACAAGTTTCACCAAACCACTTGTGTGACACCTCCTTCATCAACTCAAAACATGGGTGACTCCCTTCCTTTCACGCCCAAACCACCTTGGGTGCGCAAAAAAAACTAGCACACTACGTCTACTTGCGCGACTCACCCCCACTTGTGCGACCACCACACCTGTATGACGGGAGATCTTATTTTATCGAAGGGCTGAAATCATCACCGAATAAGGATGGGTTGACCTATATTTATTGTAATTTGGACACCCTATGCGATGACGTGCAAGTCTCCTCTCGAAGTGCATGTTTCAACGCGCAAATCTCTGCCGTGCAAGTCACTTGTGTGACCAACCCTAAACCATGGGTGGCCCTTATCCATTTTCCATATTTTGCTGTTCGGAACTTGAAAAAAATTAGGCATGCATATTTTATCTCCTTAAAGTACACGGTGCACCAATACCTTTTCCACAAACCACTTTTCTTCATTTGTCGATTTTTAGGCCTATAAATTTGGAAATCACTTGAAAATGGTGCCACCTTATATCTTCCCTTTTTGTAACACCTACAGGTCATCCATTCATTTGTCAACGTTCTTGAATACAACATGGATCGATAACCATAGACCTTGAACTCGACATGCCACCATGAAAAACCCTTTTTCAACAAATTTGTATGTCATGGTTTTCTTTATCAACAAACACAACATAGATTTCCACTTTGTCAACAAACACAATCTACTCAAAAATGCTTCAATGATACATTGAGGGATTTTTTCCCTACAAATTGTGACAAAAGAATATTGAAAAAAGGAAATGAATTGACTCAATAGTATGTACATTCAAATATAGTGGATAGGTATATTTAGAAATGAATTTCTTAGGCTGTATATTAAGAAAACATGTAAAACATCATTCTAAAATGACATAGGATAGTATTAACACAAAATAATTGAGGCCAAATGGTATTTGAAGAATAAATAAAGGATTTATTAATCCATAATTTCTTAAAAATTATATATTATGTTTTAAATTATGATATATTATAATTGTAAATATTTTTTATCATATTTTTGTAAAATTAAAAATTAAAAAGGGAACTTCAATAACATGTATTATACATATTAATAACATGTTTTTAAGTTAATTATACATGTGAGTATCATTTATATACAATATATATGATATAAATTATATGAAAATAATAGGAAAGTTAGATTAATATAAACAATTTTTAAATAAAAAGTAACGAAGGTGGTTTGGAGGATTCCTTACATTGAGACTTTAATTCACATGAAAAAAATAACATAAACCACAAAGTAATCCTGTTAACTTTATCAATAAAAATTAATGATTATATTATTAATCATTGGTTAATTTATTGATATTAGTATTTGTTTATTTTAATATCATTTTATTATGATTCATTTTTTATTATTAGTCCCTTAATTGTGATCATTACAGAATTATAAAGCCACATCATGTTTTTGATAATTTTGTATGTTCTTAAAAAATTGGAATTCAACAACACAATTGAAATTGAATAATATTATATTCATTAAAAAATTTAAATATACACAAATATCTATATGGGTTATAACACTGGGTTGATTCATTTTTTAAGAATTCTATCTTTATATGGTTAGTTCAATTTTCCAGTTTTCTAACCATCATGAACTATATTTATTTTTTCATGAATTGGTTATTAAAACAATATATAAAATTAAATATGATATCATATTCCTATTAAAAAAATATTAAACCCTAAAATTATTTCTATAACTATCCATGAATACAGTGGTGAAAAAAACACAACATCCATGGATGTCATCAACCAACCGAGACATGGGTGAAACATTGCATTTTGAAATTATTAAGAACGTATTGGATATTGATAATACATTAATATAATTTATTATCATTATTATTTTTATAATATTTTAATTATTATATCAAAATGAAAAAAATATAAGAATTTAATATACTTCTATTGAGATCATGCCCTATTCATTTTCGTGTTAAATCATCGGATACCCATAAGGATCCATAGAATGAAAAATTATTAAGAAAAGTACTCCATATAAATGGTTGGTAATAGAGATATATGGTATGTGATTTGGAAAGATAAATAACATTGAGCGTGAGGAAAACAAGGGTGTTTGTGGGTGGTATTTAAAAGGGGAAGAAAGTGGTGTTTTTGAAGATAATATACTTTAGTTTACAATTATTTCTAAAAAAATACCAATAGTGATTATTCATAAAAATATATTCAGTAATTGGTAGATGGGAGGTTGAGATAATTTTTTTATTACATCACTCCTTATACAGTTAATAAAATATTTTTCCTATAATGTAAAATTAAATATTTTTCGTATAATACTTATCGCTAAAATTTACACTTTTTTAAATATAAAATAAGTCACCATATTATAATGTTGAGGTGATGATTACAAAAAATGAAAACAAATTTATAAAAATTAATTTATAAAAATGATAAATTTAATATTTAAAAATATACTTATTTTTATATTTTATTTAAAGAAAAAATTTCATTAGAATGACATAAGAATTTACTTATGGTTTAATAAAATTATATTATCATATTTATAAAAATATATGTAATTTCAAGAATCTGTTTTATCAATTTGAAATGTTTTTTAATTATATTTAATTTATAATAATATTTAATATTAATGGTTACATGAAATATAAAATTTCTCAGAAATATTATTATTGTGTCATTATATAAAATTTATGTTGTGTCATTTTAAGAGATTTTATATAATTATACAAGGATATAAACTCATTATATTATTTAAAAAATATATTTTTACAATTTCATTGATCATTTCACTATTCTAAAAAACTATATTGTATTTCCAAAAATCATAATAATATAAAATAGTCTAATAATGGTCATCTAAAAATGTTATTCCAAAATTCTCATTTCCATTTAGAACATATATATTCACCACCATTATCATTAATCATCATTCACTATATCAAATAAAATAGTTCTTTTTCATACCTTGAAAATATTTATTATATTCTTAGAACATCCTAGTAAATTTATTGTCTTTTTCGAATGATTCCTCTTCATGGGAGATTTTAATACTATGTGGTTTGACATATTTTTTGTACATTTTTTGTGTTTATTTCCAGGAAAAATTAATTTCGTTTATAGAAAGTATTTTTTCATGATGTTTAACCTTTATATGTAATACAATAGTCTTCCAATTCGATTCAATTATAAAAATTTATTAAATTGTTATTCTGAAACAATATTTATTTTTTTAATAAATGGTATTTTCAAGAAGATACATTTTCTCTACTACATGTATTTAGTACTTTACTATATAATTAAATTTGATTAAAATTTTATTATTAGTAGATTTTCTTATAGAATTATTAGTCATTACATTAATCCTTCATAACAAATTCTGACATCATTATTTCATTTCATACCCTAAGTTGAAAATAAATGATTGTATTTTTTATTAAATCATTTGTTATGGTTCAAAAATCACCATTATATATTTATGATTCTAGAAAATTAAATGAATTATTCGTGTTATCTTGTTTTTTAGAACTGTGTCTCTATAATCAATTTTATTATTTGACATCTACTCATAATATTGATCTTCTTATTACTATACTTATTATTAATTTTTTACATATGAGGGATATGATATGTAATTACCTAAGATGTATATATAAAACGTGTCATCAATATGAGACAAGTTCTATGGGAGTGATAGTCTATATGCTATGACATCGATGCTATCAAAAATATCATAGGGAAAAATATTCTTAGGACATAGAGGTCCATTCGTTTAAAAAATTCTGACTCTATTCTATAAAGATATACAAGGATATTTTTTAACCAACCCCAATCATTGAGTTTAATTGAATGTTATTTTAATAAATATTTAATTGAAAATATATAGCTCATATCTTGTTGAATATTGTTACCAACAAATTCATCCCCCAATTAGTTAGGGTCTTAATGGATTTCATTATCCATCTTCATTACAACTTATTAGTGTTTTTTATTTCTTTACAAATTGGGATTCATAAGGATCAACATAATTTACAATGTGGATTTATTTATCTCATGAGATGTAAGCCAATGAAATAAATTGATCACATCCTACATTGATGTCTATTGTGAAATCTATCAATGAATCTTTATGATTCACAATAATCCACATAGAATGGACAATATATTAACTATGATAAGATATATTGAAATTCAAAAATGTTTTCATATAATGATGGAGAGTTATTATAATTTGGAGTTCATCCTTAGATATATATAATATATAATTCAAATTGTTGTTCCACCCAACCTCACATATTCTCTAATGTATATCGCTATATTTTTATCTTGTCAGATATATTCCAAAATAAAAAATAAATGTGAATTCATTGTAAAATGGTCTTTCACAACCCATATGTAATTTTTTCCCTTTTTCTTAAGAAGAAAATGAAAAAATATATGTTGATGTTCTACCATTTGACAATGGTATGTGTAATGGTTGCATCATCCACATGGGATATTTTAAATCTTCTGTAGTATGCTAAGATACATAGTACCTTGAGGAATATTTTTCAATCCATTTCTACATATTGTGACAATAATTATGTTCTTCGAAATATCAATACATCCTTGTGATCCTTGTGTGGATATTGAATGTTGAGATATGAGCATCAGTCAATGTCTTTTTAATTATTTATACATTTTACGGTCCACACAGTCCTACCCCAAATCTCAAAATTATATATGAATTAATTATTTACATTGAATATGTTCCCTTTCTTATATAATCCAAATTTTTTGCCTAAATTTTATTCATGTGAGATTTTATAATCTTCCCCTAAATGGATCGAGTAACAATCATTTGAGCATGGTAAGATATGTTTCATTCCTTTATTATTCCCATTCCAATCCAATGTAGTGATATGAATATTATAACCCTATACATCATCATAATGGATATGGTTATGATATTATTTCTACTTAGATAATCATCTAATGTATTGACATTTCTAATATGGTAATTGATTGACCATTCATATTCCTTGATTACATAAAACCATAGTTTCATATTCATGATGTGTTCATTTTATATGAATATATTGTTAGGGATATTATGATTCATATATATGTCACACATATCATTAGATAATATATGGGATTGATGAGGGGTATTCCCTTTCAACTACATGACGAACCCTCAAATCCCACTACTCAATCTACAAAAATCAGAGATGTTAGGATATATCTTTGATAAAGTATCTGACTCATGGCCTCCTTCGATTCGGAATGGGAGTGCTCTTTTGTCTCTCCTGCTGCTCAAAGGAATGGAAACAAAATCCTTGAGGAGAATAGTTTGGGACAAGTGACTAATGAAAAACCTCGGGGGATTTCTTTCCTCGAGGCTCTGAACGGATCAGAGCTACCAAAATCAACATTGATGAAACCACCAATATTAAAAGGAATTTATGATGGAGGATTCTCTGTGGAGGCCGATCCTGAAGCGATTCAACATAGAACTCAAATGTGTAAGTTCTCTATCATGGGATGCATTTCTTACTTAAAAGGGGGCTAACTCTGGTTGTATTTTGATATTAAGCCTCACATTTATCACTATTGGGGTTTTTCTAACTGGAAACCAGTCCCAGTAGGTATGGTTTATTTCTATATTTTGTTATCCTCACAAGAAGTCTTAGATAGGGTATGGAAGATAGGTAATCTGCAACTCAAACCTCGTATGTGGTGTATCTATAAATGAGAGTTTTCTTTTAATCTGAACACACGTAAAAACAATTTGGAACAAGTATGGGTTAGACTGCATGTACTCAATTGGTCTTTTGGAATCCAATGATCTTAAATGACTTAACCTATTGTATTGGTACTCCCTTGAAGATCGATCAAAGAACATTAAATATTGATCTAGGATTATTTTATAGAGTTATTGTAGAAGTCATCATAGAAACTAAAGTACCACACTCTATGGCCTTTAATTCTTAGTATTATAAGGCTGAATTATGGATCAAATATGAGAGAAATCCAGATTTTTGTGAGTACTGTAAAATCATAGGTCACTCGATACTAAACTATAGGGTAGTGCACAAACAGGCCTCATAACCACATGGTTTGTAATGGACTGAGACCAAAAACAAAATAATGGTAAATGTCCTTCCTTTGATAAACCCGAAACCTCTATGAAGAACACTGAAAAGGGGGTGATCAAATCCAAGGCCATGATTCAATCAAATGTTGAAGAGGGAAAATACTTGGCTGATTTAGTGGAGGAACATGAAAATAAGTCGGGAGATCAATTTATAACTAATGAAATTGAAACAATTGTTAGGGAATTACTTAATCACTCTCACTCAGATTAAAAAGCTACAACATCGGCACCCAATTCTAGTCATATTATAAAACAAGTGAAGGATATTGATCTTTCCCAAACACCCCCTATAATACTGGAATGTAATTCACATACACCAGTATAAGTCAATGGGGTCCTTAATCATATGAATGCGGATCCTCTTAAAATCTCACAGGGTGAGAAAAATGACTCATCTGAGGAAATTACAATCCAATAAGAGCTGCACGGTCCTCCCCATACATATCTTAATATTGAAAAATCCATCACTAACTTATTTATTCATGGGTCTGGTAAGGATAAACTAACTGATGACAACCATAAAATTTTTGTATGATGTTTTAAGCTGTATGGGGAAGATAATATCAATACTAGCAATACTCCCCATAATGAAATCCCCACTGCATCTTATTGTTTAGAATATATTCGCACTGCCTCAATGGTATAAGAACCCGCATCCTATAAGCAGTCTGAATCTAAATAGGACTGCAAACCTCCTGATCTAGCCGTTACATGTTCCTATTGAATTTCTAATTCTTTCTCTAAACATGTAGAATAGACTGTCCCTGATGGAAAAAAGAGCACACTACTCACTACTGGTTCACATGCACCCAATTTTAATACCGATCAGGCTAGACAGAAGGAGACACCATTGACTTCTCCAAACTGTCAATTAGTTCCACATTAAAACTCTAAGATGAATTATACTACACCTATAGAAGCTAAAAGATTAGGCATTCTTGTTTCTACAATTATAACTCAGTCTGATTGTGTTTCACATTCTTTCATGCATAATGGTATTTTTGTGAATTCTAGAAATCTAATTGCTACTCATGATATAGTTTATAATGATACCTATAAAAGGAACTTTGTAGTTTCACATGTGAATACCTCCCTGAATGATATTCCCATGGATAATGATAAGATGATAACAAAAAATCCCTTGAATATTCCTAAAAATAAGGAAAATTTGAATACTAGTCCATGCAATGATAAAAACCTAGAAGATCTTCTAGGACAAAATCCTCAGTGACTAATAAAATGGGAGTTCCAACTTCAATCATAGGTCTAATTGAAGATTTTCTTCTAGAATTGTCAGGTTATTTCCAACTTTGTCACTCTTATCATTTTAAATTTAATTATCAACACTCATTTTCCAATGTTGTTTGCTATCAGTGAACCCAATATAAAATTTTCAACCAAATATTTCACCTTATGTAAACATTCTTATTATTTTGTAGGGGAAACCAAAAACTCCTCCAATGTTGAAACCCTATGGGTTTTTTCACACACATCTCTTCAAAATGTTAATGTCTTTAATGTTTCGGAGAAATTATTTACTTGTGACTTCGTAATTTATGGCACTCAATCCTTCTCCTCCTTTATTTATTATAAAAATAGCAACAATGGTAAAAACAATGGAATGACCTTAACTATTTAGGGAGCAATATAAAAAAACCTTGTGTATTGATTGAGGACTTTAATTCCATTTCAAACACACGTGACAAAATTGCTCCAACTCATGATACCATCTCCATGAAATAATTAAAAACATCTATTGAAATAAGAACCTTGTAAAATTTAATCTCACAAGTACCATGTTTACTTGGTATAAGATTCACTACAATAGGGTGGTTACCTCCAAGTTGGATAAAGCCTTTGTGAATGTCCCTGCATTGAAAAAATGGGACTCTATCTTCAGCATCACCCTCTACAAGCTTTACTTTGACCATCACCCCTTTCTTGTCAATGTCTCTAAAAAAATAGGAAAGCCTCACTTCCTTTCATATTTAAAAATGTTTGGTTATCTAATGATGAATGCACTGGTATCATGAAAAAGTTTTGGTCTTCTATATCACATGTCAATGATACCATTTCTTGTCACGTTATGCTAAAAAACCTAAACCAAATTCTCAAAAGTTGGTGTAGTTCTACTACCAAACAGTTTTACAATGACCTTCTTCTTCTTGAGGATGAAGTTAGTCAACATCAAAATAACAACACTAGATCTAATTTCAACACTAATCCGAATAAGAACTCAATCTTTCCATAAAACAAAATTCTTTTCTCACCTTTAAATAGTGCATAAGGAAACATACTCTTAAATTTTAATGGTTATATGATGGTCACAGGATCACAAAATTCAACAACTCACTTCATAGAGTATGGAAAGCATAGAGACCTCTACCTTTGTTAAAAGTTAGGGAAAACAACATAGAAAATGAGTGTGATATTGCTAACTGTATTTTCTCTTACATTGAATTAATATTCAACGGTCCTGAAAGGAACAAAGAACTCATTTATGAGGTCCTTCTGAAAGTGGTTAATGAGGAGGATAACACTTTCCTCCTAAACATACCACATGATCTTGAAATTAAAGACACTTTCTTTAGTTTTCATCCTGATAGTGCCCTGGGTCCTTATGGATTTAATAATGGGTTCTTTCCGCATTATTGGGACATTATACATTTGGATATTTGTAAACTTGTCAAATATTTCTTCTCCAATGGTATCCTTCCTGAAGGTCTGATTTCTTGATTTCATTATTTGATCCCAAAAGTGGAAAATTATTATGATATCCACCTTTTTATACCCATTTCTCTCATAAAACCATATTTGAAATCATCAGAAAATAATTTCTAATATACTTTCAACAATCACTGACAAAATTGTCTCCTAAAACCAATTTGGATTTATGAAGGTAAGATCCATACAAGATTGTATCTGTCTTTCCTCTGAGTGCATCAACACTCTTAACAATGTTAATAGATGGTGTAATATAACTATAAAACATGACATCAAAAAATATTTTGATACCATGGACTATAGCATCATATTCAAGGTTCTTTAAGGCTTTGGCTTCAATGACCCATTTCTTGCTACAATCAAAACCCTTTTCGACTCGGCCTCTATTTCAATCCTAATCAATGGTTCTCCCAAGGTATACATTAAATGAACCAAAGGTTTAAGTCAAGGTGATCCCCTATCTTCCATTATTTTCATCATTGAGTATGATTATTTTAGTTGACTCCATAATCCTCTTGTGGAGCAGACTAAATCAAACCCATTCATGGTTCTTGTAATATGAATGCTCCCACCCATATTTTATATGCTGATGATGTCATCAATTTTTTTTTCAAGGTGATAAAAGAAATATTTGAAACCTCAAAAATTGTCTGTCTCACTATGAAGAGTTTTCTTGTCAAACAATTAGATGGAACAAATCATTTATCTTCTTTGAAAAAATCTCCCCTCCCAGCAGGAAAGGGAACATTATTAGTTACTTAGGAATCAAAGAGGGATCCTTTCCTTTTACATACCTTGGTGCTCCCATTTTTTAGGGTATAACCA
This sequence comes from Viscum album, assembly GCA_963277665.1. Lineage (NCBI taxonomy): Eukaryota > Viridiplantae > Streptophyta > Magnoliopsida > Santalales > Viscaceae > Viscum > Viscum album. Next base: position 798,668,488 of record OY728145.1, on the reverse strand, counting down.
TGCATTCTCCCTTTTCTGCCATTTTTGATCATGTTTGTAAAACCCTATACTCTTGGAAAGGGAAATCCTTTTCTTTATCAAGAAGATTATGACTTGTCATATCCACTGTTGTTACCAAAATGGTTTACTCAATGATGGTGTATAAATGCCATATTGGGCTTATAGAAAAACGAATACCATAATCAATAATTTCCTTGGGACTGGAAGTACATTGGAAAGAAAGCTAGTCCTTATCCCCTGGTTGACTTGTTTCAAACCCACAAATAAGGGAGGGAATGTCATAAAAAATCATAGATACTTTAATGAAGCTCTTCAAGCTGGACTCACTTGGAACCTTCTTTACCATAATTCATATGATGTATATTTCCTAAAAAAGTGATTTCTTGGAAAACGTAAGAAAGGGAAATTAAACTTCTTAAACTCCTCTATATGGTCATCTATTAAGAAATATTTTTTCACTACCATGAATGATGCATGATTGATGGTTACTAGAGAGTACTCTATAAATTTATTATTGGATAACTGGACTGGAACCCCTCTTATTTCTATGATTCATCCTAACCAAACCCATGAAAACACTAACTACTCTATTATAAATATGCTAAAGTATCACAACGATCATCTTCCGGAAAAGATTGTGAACATCATTAACAACTACACTTTCTCAATCACTAATGTTTTTTAAATTTTAAAACATGGAAATAATGGTATGCTTAATTCAGAAAACATTTAAAATTATTTTTTCTATAATTATGAGAGTGATTGTTATTGGCTAAAATTATTTTACAAACCCTAGATAAATCCCTCAAGGTTCACTCTCCATTGGCGCCTATCCCACAATAGAGTTCCCAAAGACAGATTCCTTCAATTGTTTCGTATTTAACTTTGACCAAATGCAGGCACTACAATCAACACGGAGAAGACACTAACTACCTCTTCCACTATTGTGTTGCTACCACTGCTCTATAGAATTAAATTTATGACATTTTTAACTGTAGATGGTTGATTACTGACTCTATCAACAGTCAACTAAAGATATGTTCAGAAATGGAAAACTCCCAGCTTATTAAGAACCCCTTCCTTGTTTCTACTAATGAGGTACATCATTTGATCTGGTATGATAGAAATAATATTACATATAACAAATCCTCACTCAATCATAATTCATGTCGAATGCGGATTATTATTTCCATATGTGATGCTGATTTGATACAAAAGGTTCATTGCAACAACATTGTTCCTGAATTTATGATTCTGTGACATCAAAGGATGGATATAAATTTTTGTTAGCCACGTTGTTCCTTTGAAGTTTTTTGGCGTGATCCCTTTCATGGTTGGATCAAATTCAATGTTGATGGGTCCTAAAATGGAAATCCATGTCCTTCAGGTTGTGTCACTATCTTCAAGAATCACTATGGTTACATCCTTGGATTATTTATTAGGAATTGCGACATTGCCTTTTCCTTGGAGGCCGAAATGATGGGTATGATACATTTTGTTTCTTTCTCTAAGAGTCATGGTTGGTATAACATATTTTTTTGAAAGTGATTCTACAACCATGGTGCATGAAATTTGGAACAATGTAACACAACTTGCATGGTCGATCACTACTCGATTGATTGATTTCACTCAATCTCTTCTTGACGTCGACAAAATTATAAATCAAAACTATCGTGAAGCTAATATGGATGTTGAGGGACTTGCTAAAAAATTTGTAAATCAAGACATTACCTTTCTTGAAAATCTTCTTACCGATCTTATCCATCATCAAGAAAAATATTGTATTATGATCCTGTTAATTAGACACATGTAATATTTTTCTTTTAATTTTATTCTCTTATTATCTTTAAAAAATTATCAAATATAAATTTATAGAGATAATTTTAGTAACTCATCAATGATAATATAAAATAATAAAAATCTATTTTGAGGATTCAAATATATTTTATCGTAGATCTCCAACTATTGAGAGATATATGGTATAACTATATTATTTTTCATGATTCTACAACCATGGACCTACATTATAGCATCATTAAAGATAGAATATCATTCATCTCAGGTGGGTATAGTGAGTTTAGTTAAAGGTACTATCCTATAATACAACCCACAGAATGTTTCTTCACATTTTTAATTTCTGAAAAATGTCAAACCATTTTGATTTACCATGGATAGTGTGTGTAAATATAATGATTATTTTCTCATTAATCACAAATAAAAACTAACTAATCAATGTAAAATATTGATCTCTATTATATAATTGAGTATGGAATCACCTCTATTTTATAATAATCATTATATTTTAGTCCATATTTTATAAAATTACCCATTACCAAAAATATTTGTAGAAAAAATTTCAAATTTTTATATATTTCATATTATTTATTATTTATAAATTTCATTATAGACATACTAAAATTCACATCATATTTGGTCATGGTTTTAGATTATATGAGAATATCACCCATAATGTCCATCGATAATATATTAAGGTAACCTATAAAGTATATATTAATCAATTCCATCAATATTTTTTTTATAATTTCTTAGTCTGAAGGGAATTACTAGAAAATCACAATATCAATTCCTTATGTGATGGGAACAATTGGTTATTTCATCCTTCCATAACATTATTATATGATTCCCTACTTGGTGGCACAATTTAGAGAATAAATGTGTTTCATGTAGCTAATCAAACAAGACAACATGTCATGGTATAGGAAACATGATCTTTATCATGATATAGTTGAGTTTTTGATAATCACTGGAGAAACAAATCAGCCAATACTTATTGAAAATATAGTTCAAGTTCAACAGATGGAAAAAAATTGGAATATGAGACCCTTGTCTAGATACAATTATAAATGTTCAATCGGTTCATATAGTTCAATGTATTATATTTAGTATGGATAATTAGATATTGGAAGATCACTATGCTTAAGTTAAATTGAGAATTCTCCATTATGATAAGGATGATGACATGGAAATTCTTTAGGGAACACATAAGTATATTCTCTTATAATAGGAATAGTAATATGGGTGATAAATTGCATGGTTTCAATCATTTAAGATATATATTCTTGCTCATAAGAAAAAAATAATCATGATAATTAAAATGTTTCAAATGGATATTCACCTTACTCAATTTACACATATATATTCAAAGGATATATCATGATATAGAAATTAATTTAATAATCTATTAAATTTATAAGGGATCTATATAATTAAATATAATCCTTGATCATTATATCATGTAATTGAACTGATGGATGTATAATAAAACTTTAGGGAGATTTAGTCAAACAATATTTATGTGGGTGGGTTGTATACTTGAAATTTTATAAACTCTATGTTTACTAATATCATTGAAAACTCAACATCTATATTTTTTGTGGTTATTGAATAGTTATATCAAACCATTATCTAATTAAAAATTACTATAGTATAAATAAAATAATATATTTTTCTTTTCATGAATGAATAACTAGAATACATTTCGATAATTGTATATTAGGACCCACTTAACAAAATTGATATAAAATTATTTTCCTTTGTTTGTGGCTCTAGAAGTTGTTATCAATAATTATTTACAATAACCCTATACTTAGATAATATCATTTCATAGATTATATGTATTTATAGTTGAAAAAGTAGATAAAATGATCAGTTTTGATGAAAATATTTTTTCACCTAACACATTAGTGGAATTATTTTCTATATTTAGAATTTATTACCATGATTATAATCCTTTAAAACATATAAAATCTCCATGTTCCCGTGAAAATGTTTCGAGGATAAATCTTTTGACAATTATGGAATATGATATGTTTGATTTTATTAACACTATGAGAAATATCTAATTATCATATAAAGTTAATCTACATTATCCCATTCTTATCTCGGGTCATTTTTTACCACTATGAATATCCAATTTGAATCATTACTTTTAGATAACATCATAATCTTTTCCCATACTGTCATGGACCATCCTAGGAACACCGGTAACCTAATTACTAATTGATCCCTAACATAGACCAAAGGGTGTTATCGATCCCCATGGGTTGGTGACTATATCTTGGTATAATATAACTTGAAACTAGTAACAATTTTACACTAAAACTGTAGATGAAAATGAAACAAGATAGTATGCAAAAAAAAAACTCAAATAGAAGTAATTTTCTAGAAGACAATCTAGTACAAAAAAGCCCATGCACTAAATTAATAGTACCAAAAATGAAAATCTATCCATGTCCCAAAGGATAGAAATTTCCATGTTCATGGGTCAACAGTTAGAACCACATCTAAGAGATTTTTTACCTCTGCTTGAACATCGGAGGATATAATCTATAAACACATGAAGTAAGAAGTAGGGTGTGATAAAAATACCATAAGGATTTCACCAAACAATTCCATTATAAGATTTCAAATATCAAATTATCCAAATAAATTCGTTAAATTTTAAGACATATAGGTATGTAATTTCACAAAATCATATTTACAGAAATCATTAATTTTGTTTCTAAAGAAAAGAAAAATTAGAAACCGAAGCTCATTATTCATATGATAGAAATATTTTTCAAAAAAATATACAAATGTCAATTTGTAGAGATATTTCAAAAACAATAGCACATCACTTTTCATACTGTCTTAAATGAACACTTTAATATAAAAAAGTTCATATGAATCCTAATTAATGTAAAATAGTTTATAGAAATTACATATATACATTTTAAATTCAAACAAGAGAGCTGCATGGTCAAATGCCTAATTTGGTACGATAGTTCTTGGATAATTGTATGCCACACTTTGAACAAAACAATATGTACCTACAAACCTTTGGACCTATGGCCAAAGAGGACTCATCTCCATTTCTAATGTATGTTATTTGATAATAGGATGTTTTAGAATACTTAAACTCATTAATTTCACACCAAAATAAGTCAATGTCTACCTAAGGCTTGAATATGCTCAAGTAAAAAACAACGATGGAAAATTTCTTTCAAGACTTATTAAAAATATAATTCATCCCATTAAAATTTTCATAATTTTTAATTCTCCATTTATAATCATAATAAGTATTTATTAAAAAACACTAATTTATATGAAGAGATAACCCTAAGGTTTCAATCAGAAACCATTTAAATCCATTTTCTCAAAATATGGATTTGAATCAAATTCAAGAAATGTGACAATATAATTTTAAAAAATAAATTCCATAATATTATTTATAGAATAATAACATAAACTTCATAAAAAACTCATAATCCATTGGAATTGGGGGTTTTCACAATTTTCCATCAAAACCATTCGAAAATTTAATTGAAATAATTTTTATCCAATCCACAATTGAAATTAAATAAATCAAATTTTAAAAATGTTCTACAAACACAATCCAATTGAATTGAATTTGGGGTCTTCCAAATCCAGGTTAAAACCCTATTTTTAAAACCCCAAATCCAATGGGATTCAATGTTTTCAAAAAATCTTACTGAAATAAATGTAATAAAAACAATGAAATTTTATTTAATTCAAAAAATAAAAAATTAATAATGACGTTTTGGGTTAATTAAATTTGTGAATCATAAAAGACCCACCTACCTTAGAGTCGGTAGATCTCTAAACGTCATACACAATTTTTGATTTTCTAATTAATAACGAAAACATCATAATCTTGGAAACAAAGATAAAAACATGATTTATAGCCCCAAAAATGTGGGTATAAATCCCAAATTCGAAAAAAGGATCAATGAACCCCTAGTGATAAAATTAGAGATCATGGGATAATCAAAAATGAAAATAAAAACATACTGGTTGAATATCAATGGAAATTATCTAAGACAATAATCATTTTTAGGAGGGATATATGTTAGAAAAAAATAATCATGGGAGGTTCATGGATAGTAAAAATCGGTTTGGGGTCATACTGGTCCATTGGGGACCTTAGTGAAATTTCTATAAATTTTAATAAAAATTTAGATTAATTTAAAACATGTCCCAATTGTTTAATGCAAGAGGTGCATGGGATAGGTAATGTGTGTTAAGATATTGTGCCTATTATAAATGGGATGTGTGGTTTCTCTAGAGAGGGAGAACAGTTTCGTAAACTGTGCCCATTCTTTATGAATCCCACTGTTTGATTTCTATAATTTGGCTTGAATGGCCACATAGTTTGGAAAACTGATTTCCAACCATGAACTATCCTATAAATTTCCAAAAACACTTAAATTTAAACCAATTTAACCCACAAAAACCACAACCAATGAAATATAAAAATGATGGGTTTAGAAATACATGAAAATAGCAATAGGATGTTACATCCTCCCAATAATGGAATCTTTATGTCTCTAAAAATACTATTAAGATGCTTCCCTGCCAAAAATATGTGGTCGATGTTCTCTCATCAGTGCTTCCATCACCCACGTCTGATGAGAATCAAGAATATGCTGTCATAGAACATGAACCAAATGGATTATCCTCCCATGAAGTATCTTAGTTTTAGAATCAACTATACTAACTATACATTCTGTCATAGATAAATGATATTCAACAACAATATCACTCTAGATCAGATCATGTGATGGGTCATATAGATATATTCTCTTCTATGTTACATGGAAAAAATTATGCATTAACATCATATGTGTGGAAGTGTTAAATGTTATGAAACATTAATCCCTTACTCGGCATCTTAAAAAGGTCCCACAAAATGAGAAGTATGTTTCCTTTTCTTCCAAATCCATCTATGACCCAAACAGGGTAAAAATATCAATAACACCTAGTCACCAACTAAAAATTCCAATATTCAATGGCTTTGATCAGTATAGGAATAATGATTCATATGTTCCATCAAAATCCAATAATGAATCAACCGAATCATTGATGTTGTCTCTTGGACTAGGCTCTTGTTCACCAAGGAATATTCACCAATCTCTAACCAACATGATAGAGATCTAAAAGGGAGGTTATTCAAGGCCTAAAATAGAAATATTATGATCGAAGACTATTATCTATAATTGTAATTCAAATAAACTAGCCCAAATTGATCATCCTAATATCTACTAATGTTCAAAACACATGTTAAAAAAATATCCTCATGAATCTGTATAGCTCTTTCTGTCTGTCCATCCAACTATAGATAGTATGTTATACTCAAATTGTTAAGAGATCCTAGTCTATCATGAATGTCTCTTCAAAAAATGGGAATTGAAATTGGGATCCCTATCTGATACTATAGTTGATGAAACTCCATGAAAATAGACAATATATTACACATAGAAATTTCCCAAATTCTAAACATTGGTTATATAACGAATTGGTATAAAGTAATCTGAATGAATCAACAATTCAATCATAACCAATATCACTTTATTGTTTAATTTTTTATGTTGAAATCCGACCACAAATTCCTAGTAGATATCATTCCACATCCATGTTGGGACTCGAAGTGGATGATGAAAACTTGAATGTTTCTGGTGATCGGTCATAACCTGTTGGCATGTGTAACAATTAGAGAGAAACTCAACGATTCTACATCTCATAACTTCCCACAAAAATTGCCAACACATGTCATATAAAATACTCATGGTTTTTGGGTGCACTTCTCTCATGGAACCATGGAAGTCCCTCATTACATCTTTCCTTACCGAAGACCGAACCAAAAAAAGTTCTAAATGAATAAAATTCTCTATTTACTGAAAAAAAATAACAAACGGTCTCCCCACCATTGAGAGAGTATCGAATGATACATAAATAATCATCAAGCTCTTATTCTATGAATTCAACACAAGAATAATAAATTTCAAGTGGACACTATCCACAGAAACCTAGGTTCATGATTCCTAGACTCCAATATAGAACAGTTCATAGTGGGCCGACATATTCCACTCTTCTGGTGATTCTCTCACTGCCTGGGTTAGATGTTTCTTGCTCAGAGAATATTAAATGACATTCCCTTTCCTTGGGGTACAATCTATTTTTATTTAAAAAGAATGTAGGTATTACACCGAACAACTATGGATGGTAATGAAGTATTTTAGAGAAAATACATAACTCAAGATCATGTGGTAAAAATCATGTTAAACCTTTCTCTATAAGGTTAATTTTGCCAACATGTAAGTGAGTGAATCATAGATACATGTTCAATGTACTCGGTCACATAATTATTCTAATGTGGCCTAAGATAATGAGAGTCATAAACAACAACATGATCATCCATCATAATAATTTATCCCAAACCAGAACTCAATGAATTAGAAAAGACAATGTATCCCTACCATACCTCTAGAAAAGTCAAAATTGTAAGAGTATTCAAAAGATGATTTATCTTAACAAAAGAATTCAGACATTTTTCAGGTCCAAGTGAGCATCACTCTCTTCTAAGTTATAGTTGGCATTGAATAATACACTTTATGGAATTCCGTTATGAAACTATGATATTATCTTGTTAATCCCAAGATACTCTAAATTTAGAATCCATTTTGTGGTTTATCCTGAATCATAATAGCCTTTACCTTCTCAAAACTGACTGATATTCCTTGTTATGACACCACATTTCCTGAGAATGACACTTCATAGATCTAGAAAACACATTTTGAATGGTTGGAATAAAGATGATTATTTCTTAAAAAACTCATAACTATTATCATATAATTCACATTATCTTCCTTGTATATAGAGTGAATAAGAATGTCATCAATAAAGAATACCAGGATATTATCAATATTATCATGGGAAATCATGTTTAAAAATCCATGAAAACAATAGGATAATTGATTAGACCAAAGGGAATGACAAGGTACTCATCATGATCGTACGTGTTCCAGAAGGTGGATTTCTGAATTTCATATTCTATTATCCGCATATAATGCTAACAAGATCAAAGGTCAATCATCCAGAACAACATTTTTACGATTTCAAATGATTAAGAAAATCATCAATCCGTGAAAACAAACACTTTATCTTTATTAGTAATTGATTGATCTTTTTATAATCAACAAAACGCGGTGTGAACCATTTTATTTATTAGGGAAGATAACATGTTCCTCTCATGGTGACACACTCAAGCATATAAATCAATTCTCAAGAATATCGGCCCACTGTGACTTCATATCTTTCATTTCAGCTGGTGTCATTTGGTAATAAGAGATATAAATTTGTTTAGTAACCTTCATTAAGTCAATAGAAAACTCTACCTCCCATACAGGGAGAAAAATAGAGAACTTATAGGGAAACACATTAGAAAACATGATAATGACTAGAGGGAGATCACCATTAAATGACTATCTCTCAAAATAAAGAGGAAAGGTAGATATCACCTTCTTCAACTCAATATAAGAATGTTCAGCACTACTTGAACTTGGGACCAATTATCCCTAAAATAAATGGTACACACAATTAGTTGTAGTAAAGGAGACCCATCAATGAAAAAAATCAGTTGGACTTTATTGGGTATGATCTAATATATCCCAGAAATTATATTAGAAAGTATCATGTAGAGTTCTATAAAACTATAATAAATAGAAAAATATGATAATGTGAATTTAAAAGGGGGTCTACATAGACCCCACTGTCCCTTTATACCAAGGGGTATAATAATATCCACATCACAAGATAAAATATCAATAAGAAGATTAAGCATATTAACAATGTGTGTTCAAATAAATGAATGAGATTCAAGGGTATCTAATAGAGAATTCACTAATGATGAATCTATAGTAATAGTACCTCTCATGGTCACTGGACCCATATCTACTGACTCTAGAGACTCTTCCACTGTGTGATGAATAATAGTTACAGATACCTCTGGTTGGAAACCTTTTTTATGTGAATGATCTGATTTCAATATAGTTTTAGTAGTTTATGATGATCTTCTTCCACTATTCAGAGTGTAATAAACATGGTAGAACCTCTAAAAGTGACTTGAACATCCGTAAGATCCAAAAGTATAAAAATCCTCAGTGAAACCCCTATTTAAATGTCCCTTCATTCCATAGTGGTAACAGACCAATAGAACTATTCTATGTACTTCCACATGTTTTAAAAAAAACATGCCTTCGAGTACTACCATAATAATCATCATGATTATTCTTTCCCTTAGAGAAATGTAAACTTCCAGAAGAAGATAAATAAACTCTTAACAACCATGACATTCCATCCAGGTTCATCTCCACCATCAGTGCTCAATTGAGTACATCAGCATAAGAAATCATATTCAACACGAATGTTTGAAAATGAATATCCTAATGAATTCATAACTAAAACTATCAAGTCTTCATACTCTTATTAAACATAATATCAGGTGAAAATATCACATGCTCAGTAAATTGTTTATCAATTTCTATTATGGTCCTGGTATCCTTCTCATGTTTGAGAAGCCCAATGAACTTGGATAATACTTTCTACTATGGATAGAACTTGTCAATGAATAGAATTTTGAAGTCGTTCCACTCAATTTCTTCATTTTTTTCACTACTATAATCATGTCCCACTATATCATGTTCGTTCCATCGACAATGAAGGTGGAACCCTTCACATTGATTTCATTGGGAATGGAAAAAAACCATAAAACCCTACATTCTTCTCATCCACTCCTTATCCTCTTGTGTATCATTCGATTCTTTGAATGATTGTAGCTTATAGAAAAATATTTCAGGAGGAAATTCAAGATAATGTACCTATGAGGTCCCATAGATAGAGCATAAATATAAATTATCAGTGGATCTTGTCCCATATCTTGGAGAGATCACACAATCACCCCTACTAGGTCTGGGTCAAAAATAGTATTTTATCACAAAGGATAAGATGTACCTTTATTCTATTTCAAATTCACTCTTCATCTTAACAGAATGATGCTACAAAACATCAATATAAAATGTGGATGATATCACATTAACACACAATAAAAAACATTGATATTATTCCCAGTAGAAAGACAAACTATATTTGGATATCACCTATCAATGTCAACAGTAGATAAAAGACAATATATAACCCACAAGAAACCTTTACCTAAACACCCCTAGTAACTAAAGGTTCATTTAAGTGATGGATGGAAAGCAAATCAATCGAAACTACATCTTATGCCCTGACTAGATTTCACAAATGCACACTAACTCCAAGAAAAAAGCTCAACACGGCTCTAATACCACTTTATTAAGAACTAGCCAAGTACCCTTGTAACTGGATAACCAAGCAATCTCTGAAATTGACCTAAGGGTGTTCCAAATCCCCATATGTCGGAAACTATCACTTGGATTCATACAACATGATGTGGGAATGATTTTCCATTAAAAAATTGGAATAAAAGGAAATAGTACAATTTTCATACAAACAAAACTCCATTGGGAGTAATGTACTAGAAGTCAAATAGGTGCAAAAAAGGCCAAGTACTAAAAATTGGTAAAAAATAAAAAAAATAATCATTTTCCAATGTAAGCAATCCGCCAAGATTATCGGTCAATAGCTCAAACCACCTTCATGAGATGTTTTAGCACTTATCAAAACAAGGAGGAGATAATCTACAAACACTCGAAGGGACATGTAAGGTATAATCCATATACCATTAGTATTTCACCCAATGATTCCATAACAAGATGCCTGTATCAAAATAACCAAATATATTCATCTAATTTTAAAGTAACCAGATTAGACATTTCACTAAATTATATTTATTAAATTCACACTTTATGATTCTAAATATGAAAATACTTTAACAACGCATATTTCATATTTCAAAAACATAAAATATTTTTCAAAAATAGATACAAATTTCAATTTATGAAAATATTTATAAAGCAATGTAACATCACTTTTCACAATGTCTTAAATAAACACTTTTATATTAAAAAAAATATTTAAATCCCGAAGCATGTAAAATAGTTTACCACAATGGAATATATACACTTGAAATTAAAATAAGGGATAAATATGGTCACATGCATTATTAGGTATTTTAATTCCATGTTATAGGGGTCTTACATTGTGGAATGGAAATATGCACATACTTCCCGTAGTGTGTAAGTCCAAAGAAGAATCATACCCATCACCTAAGGGATGTTATGTGATGATATGATGGCTTAATATATTGTAATTCATATTTTTCCCCAAAAAATAACTCACTAACTACCTATGTATTTTATGTTCAGAAGTACTGAAAAATATTGAAAATTTATATAAATACATCATAAAAATAAAATTCATCTCATCCTCATTTATAATATTCCATTTTTTAATTTAAACCCCATAATGGGTTTTAAACCAAAAACATTTCTTTAATAAGATAAAACCTTATGTTTTCTATCAAAAAAACATTTTATGCCATTTGAAAATAATAATAATTTGAAACCAATTCATGCAATTTCACAATCCAAAATTACAAATTAAATTCAGTAAATTAATTTTCAAATAAATTAAATCAATTTTATAACAATCACTAAATTCACTGGATTTTGGGTTTTCCAAAATATTCCTACAAAACCATTCCATAATTAAATTTCAAAATTTAATTGAAATATTTCACATCAAACCCGCTAAATAGATAAAAAATTCAAATTTTCAAAAATTTAAATAAACAAACCCCAATTCAATAGAAATGGGGGTTTTCTAATTTCATGCCAAAAACATATTTTTTTTAACCCCAAATCTATTGGGAATTGTTTTTTTGAAAAAACTATTGAAATCCATTTAATAAATACCATTAAATAAAACATAATTAAATCATTAGAAATTAAATAATGAAATCTAAAATTAAAAATAATTAGGAATCGTAATGTAAACAACTACCATGGGGTCGCTAGATCTCCTAAAATGAAACCCAAATTAGGATTTTTGAATGAAGAATGGAAAAAACTGAATCTAGGAAAGAAGGATCAAACTTAGTTTTATAACCCCAAAATAGTGTGTATTAGATCTAAAAATCAAAACAAGAATCCTTGGAGGTTGCGACAGAATGAGAGAGATCATGGGAAAGTGGGAACGAAAAATAGGAATCCTACTAGTTGAAGATAAAAATTCATATCTCAATATTAGAATCACTTTTGGGAGGGATTTTAGGGGCTAAAAATGATTCTCATGAGCACAAAGTATGGAAAAAATTGGTTTGGGGTTGAAACAATCTATCAGGGCCATAAAGGTTTGTTTTAAGAAATAATTATAAAAGATTGGGTTAATTAAAAAATTTGCATGCACTATTTCCTAGGAAGAGGCACAAGGATATTGTAAACAATGTGCATGTTATGAACTGGTTTTAAATCAGGCACATAGTTTCTCCATAGAGGGTGGATAGTTTTGTAAACAATGTGCCAAGAGTGTGAAGACCATTTTCAAATTTCTATAATTTTTCTATAAAGTGTTCATGGTTTGGAAAACAGTGCACTAACCATGCACTAGCCTAGAAATTTATGAAAACCTTTAAAATTCACCTGAAGAAACGCAAAATGAAACCCAACCAATAGAAGATCAAATAAAGGGTTTTAGAAATACCTAAAAATAATAACATGATGTTACAACCTTCCCACAATAGAAACATTCTCTCCCCATAAATCCTAGGAAGATGCTTCCATTCCAAAAAATATGAGTATGCTTTTCTCTTATCAATTCCTCCCTGTCCCATGTATCATGAAAATAAATAACTTGTTTTCATAACAAATGAGCACAATGTATCATCCAATGTTTAAGTAAATTGGTTTCAGAAATCAACTATCCTAACTGGCCGTTCAGTTAATGATAAATGATGTTCAACTCCATGATCACTCTATCATAGCACCCGATTAATATCCTATTGTTAATTTCTCAATAGCGATATATGGAACACATTATGTATCAAAGTCAACATTTTTGGTAGTGGTAAATGGTATGAATATTTTCTTATCTTATTGAATAATAAAAACCTTCCCAAAAATTGAAGACAAATCTTCCCTTGCCTCCCAAGATGTCATTGACACAAACGTGGTGAAACTTTAAAGAACACCTCACCAACAACTGATAATTACAATAGTATATAGTGATGATTGCCACAAGACTCATATCAGATCTATGTCATCAACATACTCTGAAAAATAAACAGAATATTTGTTTTCATCTCTTGGAACAGTCCTGGTCCAACCAAGGAACATTCACCAGTCTCCGATCAACACAACATTGATCTATTAAATAAGCCATACAAGGCCTTATATGGGTCCATTATGATCACAAACTGCTAACTATACTTATAAAAAAACATAACAATCCCAAAGTGATATTTCCAAACTCCATTATATTTGAGAACACATGAATGAAGCGTATCTTCAAAAATTTGTATAGATCTTTCTATTTGGCCATCCAACTGCAGATAGTATGTTGTACTCAAATAGGCATTAGATTGTTATGCCTCCATAAGGAATCACCAAAAATTAGTTGTGAACCAAGGATCCCTATTAGAGACCATAGAAGATGAAAATACATATAAATGAATAATCTCGTTCATGTAAAGAATTCCCAAATCCATTACGTTGGATGTATCATGAATTGGTATAATGTGTAATGACTTTTTCAGCCTCTATATTAAAAGATATATCACATTATTCTTTCTTTGGGTATGTGGAAACCCAACCAAAAAGTTTATAGATACATAATCGTACTTCTAATTAGGGACATGAATTGATTAAAGATAATATAAAGGGTTTTTTTCATGTCATTAACCTCTTGGAATGTGTGACAATAACATGAAAACACATCAATTTCCTATCTCATACCTGGAAACCAAAAATATTTCCACATTTCATAGAACATCTTCATGGTTCTTCGATAAACTACCCATTGGAAACTATGGAAACCGCCAATCACAACATTATAGACTAAAGAAGTTACCAAAAAATGGATCAAAATGCATAGAATTCCCTCTTTGGAGAATGACCAATCATGAATGGTCTCCTAATTATTGTGAGAGTCATGATTTTGTTCCGGAAAAATCAACACGAAAAGAATGGATGTCAACTTTACACTAGACAATAAAATCTAGGCCCCTGATCCATGGGCTCTAAAAAGAAACTGTGTAAAGAGAGCCATCAAGTTCTACTCTGTTGACCTCACCTGTTTTGATAATCCCAATTATGGTTTCATATACATTGATAATCGCAATATAATTATTTTCTATATATTAATTCTTTCAATCTGTGATCAAGATGATAATAATATTTAAATAATCCCTGAGATATGTTAATCCATGTCTATGTATGTTTATATGAGTAATGATGTTCTTCTAACCCTTTAGGATAAGTTTTTCATAAGACAGACAAGTGTTAAGCCACTAATCTGGGTAAATCTACTAATATAGAGCTACTGGTAATTAGTCTATCGATAGACAGAGTCACCAATAAGCTAAGGTTACTGATATGTTCAGATCTATTGACATAAATTGAGCTACTGACAGAACAAGTTTACCGATATGAATAAGTCCATCGGTAAGCAAGTCTACAGAGAGATTTAGTCTACCGATACATAACACTAAGAGCTACCGATATGAGCTACCGACCCGCCTAATGATACACAGATGCGACTGATAAGAACCGACACACCAGAGCTACCGACATAAAAGAGCTACCAATAGACAGAAGTCTACAGATAGAGCCAGTTCAAAGATAGTTACTGATAGAGTAAGTCTACCCATACAAGTACAGTCACTGATACATCGAGCTACTAATGGAACTAGAGCAACCGATGGAATGAAGTCACTGGTATATAGAGCAACAGATCCATGATCAAAGAGCTACCGATGGAAGGACCTTCTACACAATGTCTACCGTACACATTTACCAACACAAGCTACTAATTGACCAACCAGTCAAACTCTATAATCTCAATACTATTTATTTATTAAGCTAACTGTTAAATTTGATGTCTTTAATGCATTCAACGATATTTATTGAATTCTGTTGTCATGTCAGGGAACCGTACCTAGTACCCATGAAAAAAATAATCTTTTTTTGCCGAAGCTGAAAGCTAAAAAAAGGGAAGAACAAGACCTAGCTGAAAAGCAGAGAATTAGAGAACACTAAGTTTGCATACAACAAGAATCAAATAAACTAAGAAGTAACACTGGCAAAAAAGAAAAGATCTGAATATCATTCAAAATTGGTGAATTTGTGAATGAAGAAAAATATATACTCCAAGAACACTGGACATACATGAAGCTACTCATTTTCAAAGAGAACACAAGCTGCATATTGAGTGAACTAAAACAAACACGTCATGCACTCAGGATGCTAAGCTGGATCAAGAATCAAATAAGAAAAGGACACTCAGTTTTCTGATTATAAACTAGATAAGGACTCAGATGTTTTTCTGACCAACCAAACGAGTCCGGAGCTGCACTGCCAACCACTAGAGCTCTTCTAAACTCTTTCTCACTTCCTTTAGGGATTTTATCTTTACATTTTAAGTACTGTGTGTAACCTATTTATTTTACACATACACTATCTCCTCAGCTAAACGGTATGATTCTTAAATCCTCAATCAATATTTATAACCCTTTGTTTCTCACTGTTGATAATGGTAGAGGTCGAGTTAGACATGAAAAGCCTTTCTCATGTTGTTTATTTTTCCCAAGAAGAACTGTGGTAGAGGCCTTTGGACATGGATAGTAGTGTACTGTTGTTTACCCCGATCCAGGTTGTAGATCAATTTATATAAATTGTTGAGAAGACTAAGTCTCAACTTGAGACTGAACCTCTTGGTTAACTTTGCTGTGCATTTTAATTTAATTCGACAAGTATACTATATATTTATTTCATATTCCGCTGCTATTACTTTGGAATACAAAACTATTTTAAAGCTACTTTGATAGTTAAATTAGAAATATATATACTTATTGTAAGCCAGTAAGTTAGTTTCAAAAGGTAATTTAATCTTTAGATTTAGTCAACTAAGACGTAATCAATCCTTGAGAAACTGATTGAACATTTACACTCTGTATAGATTCACTACAGTTTTACTTTGTTTTTAAATAGGGGGTTTTAAGAGAATTAATTTTAACTGAAATTTATATAGGAACTCAATTCACCCCACCCGCCCTCTTGAGAATCCACTCCGACCAACATTTGGTATCAGGGGATTTTTTTTGTTTAAGGATTTTTTAAATACTCTGTTTTTCAACAGTGATTTTAGTTGCATCTTAAAAGTTCTTAAATTTCTATTAGTTCGAAATTTTACCTCTTTAAAACTATTTTCTAAAGTCTAGCTATGGATAATAGACTAGAGGGTGCTGCTACCAACCTGCTACCCTTCTTCAATGGCACAAAATATGCCTAGTGAAAACTGAAAAGGAAAATTTATTTAGAAAGCAATGGATTTGATATTTGGACAGCTATAGAATCTCAATATAAAATTCAAGAAACTGAAAGAATAACTTGGTATGAACCTACAAAGACGGCTTACAATAATAACTGTAAAGCCATGAATTCCCTGTACAATGCTTTATGAGATGAAGAGTTTAATAGAATTTTTGCTTGCAAAACTGCTTATGAAATAAAGGATACTTTGGATGTTTCTCATGAAGGAAGATCCAATGTTAATGAAATGCTATTGAATACTTATACTATTAAATATGACAATTTTAAAATGAAAACTGATGAACCTATTTCTGATATGTATCTCATGTTTAATGAGATAGTAAATAAAATGAGTTCACTTGGAAAAGTTGTTCTAGCTAAGGAACAAATTATGAGGATACTAAGATGTCTTCCAGAATGATGGAGGGGCACTTCTGTTTCAATCAAATAGTCATGTGACATTGGATAACTATTAAGAAAAGTGTTTATTGGTAAATTAATGATGTATGAGGAAGAACTCAAGGTGAATTAGGAGGAATATGATGAACCTAAGAGAAAATCCGTAGATTTTAAGTCTATTGCCTCTAATATTAAAGACAAGGAGAAAATGCAAATACAAACTGAAAGATCAACAAGTGAAGATTCAGACTCTGATAGTGATGCTGAGATGGCTCAAATAGCCAGGAGATTCATGAAGTTTTATAGGAAGAATAAATTCATCAGGAAATCTAACTACCAAGGAATGTATGATAACAAAGGACAGTGGAAGAAGGATAGGAAGGAAGCTGACAAGAATGATGAAATAGACTCTTATTAGTGAAAAAGGAAAGGACACATAAAAGATGATTGTCGAAAATTAAAAGTGAAAAAGAAATATTATTATAAGGACAAGAAGAAAAAAAAGCTATGAAAGCAACTTGGAATGATTCAGAGGACATCACAAGTGAATCTGAAGTTTTTGATTCTGAGAAGAATCATGCCAACATGTGTTTCATGACCAACACATCTGAGGTAACTTTAGATACTCATGTTTTAAATTCCTATTATTCTGGAGAAGATGCAGTCTCTGATTCTGATTTTGAAAACATGACTAGTGATGAATTATTTGAATACTGTAATATACTGGAAGAGACTTGAAATGAACTTAATGATAAATACAAATCATTGGAGAAACAACATGCCCTCACTACTACTGTTAAAACCGAACTTAATATAAAAAAAGATAAGAATGCTCAACTGTTAAAGGAAAATACTGAACTGAAAATGTCAAATGAGAAACTTAGAAAAGACTTAGAGAAGTTTACAAATGGAAAGGATACACTAACTCATAAGCTAGGAAATCAAATGGCACCAAAATACACTACTGGAATAGGCTACAAACCTAGACAGAGACATCATATTAAGAATAAATTTATTCCTAAATATGGATAGAATACAGCTAGTTCAAGTCCTGGAAATCCCTATGCTTCAACTAGTTATTCATATGGTTATATATCAAATAATTTTTATCTTTAAAAATCTATTGATTATATAAATTATATGAGACCCATAAGACATATATGGGTACCTAAAGCTTTGATTGCTAACCTTTCTGGACCCATGAAGATCTGGGTACCAAAATCATTTCCTATCTAAATCTTTTTTGTAGGAAACATTCTTAAAGAGTTCTCACAGGAAGGTATGGTACTTGGACAGTGGATGTTCAAGACATATATATGGATATTATTCATGTTTATAAAGTTTAATAAAGTTTGATGGAGGCCATGTCACCTTTGGTGATAATTATAGAGGAAAAATCATCAGCCTAGGCTAGATTGGTAACTCTAATTCAGTTTTAATTTCTAAAGTTGTATTTGATGATGGACTTAAGTATAACCTATTTATTATTTCTCAATTATGAGATGATGGATTTAATGTGAAATTTGAAAATGATTCCTGTGATGTTTTTAATTCTAAAAATTCTTTAGTATTTTATGCTTTAAGAAAGTAAAAATTTTATGCTGTTGATTTAAATTCTTTAGCAAAGAAAAATGTTAATTGTTTAAATCCTTTTCATAAAGAATCATGGATTTGGCACAAAATATTAGGACACTGAAACATATATTCACATAGAAAATTAAATAGGAAGAACTTAGTTAGAGACCTAGTTAAAGTTGAATTCCCAAATGGAAAAGTTTGTAATCCCTATCAAAAGGGAAAGCTACATAATGTTTCTTTTAAATCAAAGAAAGAAGCTTCAACTTCTCAACCTCTCAAGTTGGTTCACATGTACTTGTTTGGACCTTCAAGAGATTCTAGTTTAAATGGGAAAAACTGTGTCTATGTTCTAGTAGATGACTTTTCTAGATATACTTTGGTATACTTCTTAGCTCACAAAAGTGAATCTTGTTCTTACATTGTTAAATAATCAAAATCTGTAGATAATTTTAGTGGACATAAGATTAAAACCATAAGAAGTGATCATGGTCGTGAGTTTGAAAATAAAGAGTTTGAATCTTATTGCTCACACAATGGCTATAGTCACAACTTTTCTTCTCCTAGAACACCTCAGCAGAATGGTGTGGTAAAAAGAAGGAATAGAACCCTTCAAGAAATAGCTAGACCATGCTTAATGAATATGACCTGCCTATTTAATTTTGGGCTGAAGCTGTGAATATAGATTGTTATATTATTAATAGTATTAATTAGACCAGTTCATAAGAAGACCCCATATAAGTTGTGGAATAATAGAAAACATAATGTTAGTTACTTTATAGTCTTTGGCTGCAATGTTTTTATTCTTAATACAAAGGATAATCTGGACTAGTTTTCTTCTAAGAGTGATGAAGGAATTTTTAGTGGTTATTATTTAACTAGAAAAGCCTATAGAATCTTTATTAATGAAGCAAAATGTGTGGAAGAATATTTTCACATCACATTTGATGAAATTGATCCACATGAGAATAAAACCTCTCTTGAAAATCTTGAGGATGATTTGAGTGTTATGGACCTTAATGATAAATCTAAAGACCCTGCTGTAAAAACATCCAGTTCTGGACATATTCCAGAATCTGATGGTATTGATCCCGAACTTGGAGATGAACCTAAAATTTCTTGTCCTACCTTTACTAGATCAACAAGGATTCTAAAGAATCGTCCTTTGGATGCTGTTGTCGGTAATCATGATAGTGGGACATAGACTATAGCTTCTCTATGAAATCAGGTTAAACATGAAGCCTTTCATTCACATCTAGAACCTAAAAATGTCAATGATGCTATCAATGATGAATTTTGGGTAATGGATATGCAAGAAGAGTTAAATCAATTTGAAAGAAGCAATGTCTTGGAATTAGTTGACGGACCTAAGGACACTTTAACAATATCCAATAATTGGGTTTTTAGAAACAATGTTGATGAGTCTGGAAACATAGTTAGAAACAAAGCTAGGCTAGTTACACAAGGATATAGTCAAGAGGAAGGTATAGACTATGAGGAAACCATTGAACTTGTAGCCAGATTAGAAGCCATTAGGATATTACTTTCCTATACTGCTCATCTAAATTTCATGTTATAGAAAATGGATGGCAAAAGTGCCTTTCTAAAGGGTTTCATAATTGAAGATATTTTTTTGAACAACCACCTGGATTTACTAATCCTCATTTTCCAAATCAAGTGTTTAAACATTCTAAAGCTTTATATGGTCTAAAACAAGCTCCAAGAGCTTGGTATGATAGACTTAGTAATTTTATTATTTCAAAAAGTTATACTAAAGGGATTTTTGATCCAACTCTTTTTATTAAAATAATTTCTAAATATCATTTAATAATAGAAATCTATGTTGATGATAATATTTTTGGATATTCTAAACACCCTTTATGTGCTGATTTTTCAAAATGTAGGCAAAATGAGTTTTAAATGAGTTCAATGGGAGAACTTAAATATTTTATTGGATTTCATGTTTTCCAAAATAAAGATTGTATTATTTTGAATCAATGTAAATACACAAAGGATCTCTTAAAACATTTTGGTTTAGATATTATTATGTAAAGTTAAACTCTTATGAGTACTGTTTGTAAATTGGATGCAGATGAAACTGGGAAACTAGTTGATCAATCCAATTACATAGGTATGATTGGAAGCTTACTTTACCTTACTCATAGCCGACCAGATATTATGTTTAGTGTGTGTATGTGTGATAGATTTCAAGCTAATCCAAAATAATCTCATTTACTTTCTGTTAAATGAATTTTTAAGTATCTTAAACACACTGTAAACTTAGGTTTGTTTTACCCAAAAGGAAAACCCTTTGAGTTAATAGGTTATTCAGATGTTGATTTTGCTTGTTGAAAGTTAGATAGAAAAATTACATCCTGAAAATGTCACCTATTTGGAAAATCCTTAGTATCTTGGTGTTGTAAAAAGTAGAATTCTATATCAATATCCACTACCGAAGCCGAGTACATGGCTGCTGGTAGTTGCTGTGGACAAATTCTGTGGATGAAACGCACTCTTTTAGACTATGGATACGACTTTAAGAACTTTTCAAACAACTGTGACAACAATAGTTCAATAAATATCTCGAAGAACCCTATGTCTCACTCTAGGACCAAACACATTGGTGTAAGGCACCATTTCTTGAGAGATCATTACCAAAAGGGTGATATAATTCTGGAGTTTATAAGTATTGAACATCAATTAGCTGACATCTTCACTAAACCTTTGAGTTAAGATATGTTAAGTTACATTAGACATGAGTTAGGTATGATTAACCTTGATCGGTAGCTAACCTCAATGATGTGAAATTCTCACCGATGTAAAACTCTCACTGATGTGAAATTCTCACCGATGAAAAATTCTCATCGATGTAAAATTCTCACCGATGTGAAATTCTCACCAATGTAAAACCTCACCATTGTAACCCTCACTGATAAGAATTCTCACTGATAGACCCTACCGATGAGTGGAATATTTTAAAAATTATGTCTACCGCTAGAATCTAAATCGTTTTTACTTTATTGTATTTTGTTTATTTATTTTATGATTCCTAAATGATAATGCTAAAGTCAGAGCTACTTCTCAATCCACCGAGCCTCGAACCTTTACCCTCAAACCATAGCTCATGAATCCTTAGTAAACCCTAAATCCTTCGAACCAGCGATGGAAAAAACCAAACTTCCTACCATCAGAGATGACTCTACTGAGCCGAAAACAATGAAGCAGAAGGCCGAGCAAGAAGAAAGTGGTGGTTGTAGTGTTGCTAGAACTAGGTCGGGGAGACGACCAGTAAATACTCATCTGCAAAATCGAGGTATTGTGATTGAAAAGGATCTTTGTGTAGAATGGTTGCTACCTAGAAAATCCATAGTGCTTGATGTACATGAAGATCAAAAATGGGTAGAGTGTTTTCGAACAACAATGGTCCCTACTTTCCAAAATTATTGAAACAATTTTACGATTTTGTAACCATTGAGAAATATGAGAATGAAAATCGAGTATCCTCTTTTGTGAATGGAAAGGAGATGTAATTTTCATCTTTTGAATGGGATGAGTGCTTGAAAATCCACATGAAAAAGTATCTAGATATGTCTTGAGAGCCATGTCACCTACAAGTGACATTTTTTACTATGATACTAGTTTGGAAGAGCTGACTGGTTATGGATGTCAAAGACAAGTAGTTGCTGCAGAAATGGATGGAGAGAACAGATTTTTGTTCAAATTAGTTCAACATGTCTTGATAACGAGGAGATGAGACTTTTCCAATTTGATATATCAGGATATATATCTCCTTCACCTCTTAATAAATTAATTAAAGGTTAATTTTTGCAGATTTCTGATGATGTAAATCGATGATATGACGTGGCTGAAATCAAAGGCAAAGGCCCTATTCTTTGCTAAATTGATATCTGTGATGATTAAAGTAAAAGGGGTAGTTGAGTCTCAAGATGAGGCAGTAGTAGTGAAGAATAACTTTTGTATCACCTCTATTGTGTGCAAATACATGAGGATAAATTGGAACCCATGGAGAGGAGAATGGGTCAATGATGACCAGAATGTTTATGACAAATTCAATCATGTGGATCATCCTTCAAGACCAAATGATGTGAGGGATCCAGGTCTGGGAACTGATGAAGAAGAGCTAGAATACATTCATGATTTAGAATAGGAAGAGTCCTCATCTGATGAAGGAGGATATCCTAACTTACCTCCTAGTCTAGCTTCTGAAAATCTAGATCAACATAAATCAGAAAAGGAGGAAGCTGCTTTAGAGGATGTTGAAGTGGATGCTGTAGAGAATGAAGAAGATGTTTATGAAAGTGAAGCATCTCTGTCAGCAGATTTTAGCCTAAGTCTAGTTACTGGAAAATCCTTAGTGCCTGCTACAGATTCAAATGAGGTTTATATACTCTTACCTAATTCAGAAGACCCTCCTACTGTTGCAGAGGAAGAATTGATAGTGGAAGATTCTCCTCATGATGAAAGACCTTCTGAGAATTCTACTGAGAATGCTGCTGAAAATGCTGCTACTAACAATATTGTTGTTTTAATTGAGGCTGCACCCGTTGAGGTGGAGCATCAAACCAATGTTGGAAGTATTATTGTGGTTGCTGGAATTGAAGATTGGGATGAAGACCCAGGTTTTATAGTCTGTGGTTCAGACTATCCTGATTTAGATAATGAAGAATCTCTCAATAGTCCTAAGATTACTTATGATGTGGATCTTGAGTTATTGCCAGATGATGTGGTCAAAATGCATGACCTGGATACTTTAAATAAAAATATTAAGGACAGTTTTGTGGAAGAGGTAATGAAGATGGATATATCTCTGGTCTCTTCAGTTCAATCGATCATGACTGACTCAGTGGTTAGTTTAGCATCTGAAAAAGTAACCACTGCAGTTGCACCTGCTGATATGATCACAAGGGCTGATCTGGAATCCATGAAAGACGAGCTGAAATAATATTTTAGTGCATCAGTTGCTGAGATGAAGCTTTGTTTTGATGAAGGGATGAGGATTTTGGAAAGATCATTTGAACTCTTTCTAAGTTTTAATTTTTCATCCTTCATGGCAGAAATAGTGGAATAAGTTAATGACAGTCAGGCTCATGTTTCTAGACTTGAAGCAGATCTTGAAGCTTTAAAGAAATTGGTTATCTCTTTGGAATCTTAAATGATCTAAAAATCCCAAGAAGACAAGGACTTAGCCTATGTCAAGAGTGTGGTAAGCCAAATGGTTTCAGTGCTTGAAAGTTTCTCTGTTGGTTCTCTTGCATCTAAACCTTCAGTGGATTTGAATCAGTTTTGAGCTATGATGAAGGAGGAGCTTGGTTCAGCTTCAACTAGTGGCTATGCGGATTCATCCGAGCTGATAAGAGTTGTGCTCTCTAACAAATATTTAGCTAGAGAAATAATGAAGATAGTCTATGACTATATGATAGAAGCATCTACCTCTCAGAAAGAAGTGAATGATAAGGTGGACTCCTATTTCTCTATGATTTTCACCAAAAATCACCCCAAAAATCACTTCAATCTTATGTTGGAAAATATGAAGTTGCCTCCTGTCAATCAAGCTTCCAGAGAACAAGTTAGCAAGATAAGGGAATTGACTCCAGCATTGGACAAGTTTATGGAGAACCAGGATGCCTTCATATCTGCTATGGAGAGAGGAGGAGGAATAATTATGGATTTCAGAAATCAGTTGCTGCCTTTTCTACATGTTGATGCTAGGCCTGTAATTGTCCCTCCTTCTTTGCATGCCTCTGCCTCTACTGCTTCTCCAATTCAGATGACTCTTACCCAAGCAATTAGAAGCCTCACACCTATGATCACACAAAGGACTCCTCAGTATAGACCAGGAAGAGTTTTTGTAGCTCAGCCTCCATTGATCATTTCTAGAATTCCTTTGCCCTCACCTGCTTCCACTTCACATGAATCCTCTTCTTCTCTCAAGGGAAAATCTCACATTGAGTATGTGGATTGAAGAAGTGGAATGATTTTTTGATAGGAATCCATTTTATTTTTTTATTTCCTTGATCCTAATCTAGAACATGAAATGAAAATTATTTTTTCATCTCTTTTCTAAGTTTTATTTTTATTCCTCTTCTCTTTGGTTTCCCACTTTTTGATTATCACAAAGGGGGAGAAATATTTTACAAAGATCTTACAATGGGGGAGAAATACTCTCTAAGTATCAAAGAGGAAGACATATTCAGCCAGGGGGAGATATATTAATTAAAGGGGGAGAAATTTTATCAAAGTAAACGCTATCATGCTTTAGTCCTCTGATATTGTTACATTTCTTCCTCTGATACAATTTTCTCTAACTCTCAGATGCCACTAAATGTTACTTTTGATATCATTAAATTTAATGTTATCTCTAATATTATCACATTTTCTTCCACCTCTGATCCTTTTTGTACTATAACATACTGTTTCTCTGAGATAATTGCATTTAATGACATATACCCTATTACAAATACTCACTATTTCTAAAATCATAATATTATATGTTGTGATTATCAAAAAGGGGGAGATTGTTGACCTCACCTATTTTGATAAACCCAATTATGGTGTCATATACGTTGATAATCTCAATCTAATGATTTTCTATATATTAATTATTTCAATTTGTGATCAAGATGATAATAATATTAAAATAATCTCTGAGATATGTTAATCCATGTCTATCTATGTTTATATGGATTATAAAGTTCTTCTAACCCTTTCGGATAAGTTTTGCATAAGATAGAAAAGTGTTAAGCCACTGATCTGGGTATAGCTACTAATATAGAGCTACCGGTACTCAGTCTACTGATAGACTTAGTCTATCGATAGAGATAGTCACTGATAAGCTATGGTTACTGATATATACAGAGCTAATGACAGAAATCGAGCTACAGACAGAACAAGTCTACCGATATTCATAAGTCCACCGGTAAGCAAGTCTACCGACAGATTCAGTCTACCAATACAGAACACTAAGAGCTACCGATATGAGCTACCGACCTGCCTAATGATACACATACGTGACTGATATGAACCAACACACCAGTGCTACCGACAGACAAGAGCTACCGATAGATAGAAGTCTACCGATAGAGCCAGTTCATAGATAGTTACCGATAGAGTAAGTCTACCGATACAAGTACATCCACCGATACATCGAGCTACCAATGGAACTAGAACAATCGATAGAACGAAGTCACTGGTATATAGAGTAACCGATGCATGATCAAAGAGCTACCGATGGAAGTACTAGCTATACAAATTCTATCGTACACACTTACCAACACGAGCTACTAATTGACCAACCAGTCAAACTCTATAATCTCAAAACTATTTATTTATTAAGCTAACAGTTACATTTTATGTCTTTAATGAATTCAATGATATTTAATGAATTCTGTTGTCATGTCAGGGAACCATACCTAGTACCCATGCAAAAAATAATAATTTCTTTTTGCCGGAGATGAAAGCTACAAAAAGGGAAGAAAAAGACCAAGCTGAAAAGAAGAGAAGTAGAGAACACTGAGTGTGCCTACAACAAGCATCAAGGAACTATGAAGGAACACTGGTGAAAATGAAAAGAGATGAATATCATTAAAACGTGGTGCATTTGTGAAAGAAGAAATATCTATAATCCAAGAACACTGGACATACACGAAGCTACTCATTTTCAAGGAGAACACAAGATGCATCTTGTGTGAACTACAACAAACACTTCATGCACTCAGGCTACTAAGATGGATCAAGAATCAAAGAAGAAGATGACACTCTGTTTTCAGACCGGAAACCAGAGAAGGACTCAGAAGTTTTTCTGACCAACCAAACGAGTCCGGAGCTGCACTGCCAATCACTAGAGCTCTTCTAAACTCTTTCTCAGTTCCTTTAGTGATTCTATATTTACATTTTGAGCAGTGTGTGTACCCTTTTTATTTTACAGTCACACTGTATCCTAAGCTAAACTGGAGGATTATTAAATCCTCACTCAAACTTCATAACCCTTTGTTTCCCACTGTGGATAGTGGTAGAGGTCGAGTAAGACCTGAACTTCCTATGTGCTATTATTTATTTTTTCCATGAAGAACTGTGGTAATGGTATTTAGACCAGGACAATTGTGTACTGTTTTTTACCCCGATCCAGGGTGTAGATCATTTTATATAAATTTTTGAGATGAATAAGTCTCGGCTTGAGACTTTACCTCTTGGTTAACTTTGTTGTGCATTTTAATTTAAGTCTATAAGTATAATATATATTTATTTCATATTCCACTAATATTACTTTGAAATACAAAACTATTTTAAAGCTACATAGATACTTAAATTAGCAAGTTTTTATACTTATTATAATCCATTAAGTTAGTTACAAATGTTAATTTAATATTCAGATTAAGTCAGCTGAGACCTAATCAATCATTGAGAAACTGATTGAACATTTACACTTTGTATAGAATCACTACAGTTTAACTTTTTTTTTAAATTTTTGGTTTTAAAAAAATAATTTTAACAGAAATTTTTATAGCAACTCAATTCACCCCCCCCCCCTCTTGAGTATCCACTCCGACCAACACACTCATCTGATTATTATTTCACATCCTGTTTTGGGAGATTCCTACTCAATGAATCTGCAATTGCATTACCTTTCTCCAGGTAATAGAAAATGCTAAATTAAAATACTTTAATTATTACACTAAATTCCCCTCGTGAAGATTCTAGTATTTTTAGTTACTATATAACTCAATATCTTGTGTTCTAAAAACTCAGTAATCCTTTATCCATAAATGTAATTCCACAAAATTTTAAGAATGTTCATTAGTTATATATGTTCAAGGTCATGGGTCAGATAATTATTCTATTTATTCCTAATATGATGAGATCCATAAGCCACTACTTGATATCACTACATAAGAACACATTCCAAACGTGGACTCAGTGCATCACAAAAGAAAAAATAGCCCTAACTGTACTCTAAAAGAGTCAACCATGGTGTAGTAGTCAATAGATGTTTCATATAAACAAAATAATTATGACATTACTTATCCAAAGTGAAATTTCCTCATTTATGAGTTAGAGACATCATCCCAAAACCAAATTTTGAGAATTCTTTTCTGAACCTATAATAATATACTCCTAGGCCCAAGAATCCTTGAATCATGAAGGCATTTTTTGGTTACATTGATGTTATAATATCCATTACCTACTCAGGATCAACTGATATTCCTTGTTCTAAGACCACATTACCCAAAACCATCACTTCCTAGATCCAAAAATCACATTTCAAATGTTTATCATAAAAGAGATTATATCACAACAAACATAGAAATGATCTCATATGATGCACATGATCCCTTGAAATCAGAGAGTAAAAAAGTATGTCATTCATAAATACTTCCATGATTTTATCATTATACTCATGAAAAATCATTTTTGTTATCGAAATAGAAATTATAAGAGAATTGGTTGACCAAAAGGCCTGAAAAGGTACTCATAATGAAAATAATTACACAAAAATGATTTTTACTGAATGCCAAATTTTGTATCCTCAACATATGGTAACCAGATCGAAGGTCTCTCTTTGAGAAATACTTTACCCCTTCCAACTAATTAAATATATCAGAAATATGTGGAATAATATATTTTTTCATCATTATTACTTGATTTGGAATCAAATAATCAACACACAGGAGAATTGAGCCATCAAATTTCTTAGTAGGGACAGTAGGTTCTTCCTAATGTGAGTCACTCAGGAATATTATTCCTTTACTAAGAAGATCATCCGACTAAGACACAAAATGTATAATTTTAGCATAATCCTTTTTTATGAATGTATTGAAAGTGGCTGTGTATTAGGCATTAAGTCAATAGAAAACTCAACCTCCCTTATCTGGGAAAACTAGATAATTCAAAGGGAAACACATTAGGAAACCTAATGATGACTGGAGGGAGATCACTAGAAAACTAATTCTTCTCTAGATAAAATTCAAGAACATATATCACTTTCCCCAATTCTAGATAAGATGTTCCAGAGTTGATTAATCATGGGTCTCATTATCCTTAAAATGCATAGAACACACCATCAAGTTTAGAAAATGAGACCATTCATTTATAAAAAACAATTCCGGATTTATTAGTAATGATACAATTTAACCAAAAGTTGACTTCAAGAGGATTCATGTCAAGTACTAGAAAACTCCATGAAAGATAAATATCTAGTAGAAATAAAACAAAAATGGGACTACGTAGACCCTACAATCTCTTAGTACCAATGTGTGTTGTAATATAAATTTCACAAGGTAAAATATTCATAGAAAGATTAAGGAGATTAACATTGTGGGATAAAATAAATGAATATGATGCACTAGTATCAAATAGAGTAGTCAGTGATGAATAAGATATAGTAATGGTACCTTTCACTATAATTAGACCCATATATTCTTCCTCTAGAGACTCATCCACAATGTGAAGATGCCTCATTCCAGAATCTTGTTGATAGAAACCTTTTTCATAAGAATCAATCTGATCTCACCATAGTATTAAAAGGTGATGATTCTCCTTTTACACTACGTGAAGTGAAATAAACATGGTAAAACCTAAGAAAGTGTAATTAAATATTATAAGATCCATATATTATGGGTTCCTCATTTAAAATCATCTTTGAATTGTCCATATATCTATACAGGAAAAAAGGACCTCATATAGAAACTATAGAAAGATTAGAAAAACCATGTCATTGAGAACCACCACAAGAAGTCCTTATTACCATAACATTACAGGTAGGTCCATATCGACTATAAGTAGTCTATCTAGTACTTCATTATAAAAAGGAAGCTTCAATATGAAATCCTAAATATAGTTATCCAAATGAATTCCTAACTCGAACAATCTAGCCTTTATCCTTTCATTTTCCCATCAACACTCTATCCATTTGGAGAAAAAGATACTCCTGATAACCTTAACATTCTAGATTTTTCAATATCGACCATGAACATTCTATCCTGTAAATATTTATAATAAGGAATATAAAGTTGTAAATACTGAGAAAAAATATACCAGTGAATTCCTAACTCAAACTATCCAACCTTCATCCTATCTTTAGAAACAATCTCATGTGAAAACTGCACATGTTTACCAAAATGGTTTGTATACTCTGTCCCAATCCTATTAGCCTGATAACATTTAAAAAACAAAATATAATTATCTAATATCATAGACCATAATTCATGATGATTCTTCTTTGTTATCACTATGTCCCACAATATCATTCTCTGTCCTTCCAGCCTAAAGGTATCAAACATCACTTTGAATTCATCGTCTATGTTGAAAAATCCTAAAAACTGATCCATTCTATTCAACCACTCATCATCCACTTGAGGATCATTCAATCCTAGTAATGTTTCATGCTTCTAGTAATTTAAATATTATGAAAAAACCTTGAGAACATCTCCCATAGGTTCCACGACTAGAGACTAAATGGGAACTTGAGTTCGTTCTTGTCCCATGGCTTGGATAGTATTCCCAATCACCTCTACCAGGTTTAGATCCCCAATGAGTATTCACTCAATGAGGTTGAGTAAACACATCCTCCTAGATAATATTCAAATGTGTTTTTGGAGGCATGATGATACACAACATTAGAAAATAAAAGGAAGACATCATATTAACACTCTCTAGAGCAATAAAAAAATTAACCACAAAATATTGAAAAAATTGATTTGTATTTCACCTATCCAAATCCAAAGTACAAATAACACTAAAAATAATTATCTATATTCCATTCACTAAAAAAAAATGGTGAATTAATTTTCATAATGGTGTGACATTTCCATACACACTGTCATATGTCTTGATAATACTTTAAAAATGCACACTCACTACAAGAGAAAATCTCAAAATGACTCTGATACCACAATGTAAGAAACCATCCTAAGTACCCTGGAATCCTTGTAACTGAGCTATCCATAACATATCCTAAATGGAAATTCCAATACCCACATGTCAGTGACTCTCACCTAGAATCATATAACATTATAGTAGAAACTCTTCTCCCCCTAAAAATGTTAAAAAAATAAAACATGATAGTTTGCATACAAAAAATCTCAACATGTAGTAATATACCAACATTAAAATAGGCACATAAATTCCTATGTACTACAATAAAGTAAGAAATTGAAAAAATTTACCATGTACCAAAGGATGAAACTCACTAAGTCAACGAGTCAATAGAAATAAATAACTCGAAGAGATTCATTACACCCACTC
This sequence comes from Viscum album, assembly GCA_963277665.1. Taxonomy (NCBI): domain Eukaryota; kingdom Viridiplantae; phylum Streptophyta; class Magnoliopsida; order Santalales; family Viscaceae; genus Viscum; species Viscum album. Next base: position 798,636,947 of record OY728145.1, on the reverse strand, counting down.
GAACATGGGAGAAGATAATCTAAAAATACCTGTAGGAACAAGTAGTGTTTGATCCAAATCCCTGTAGTATTTCAACTAAATATTCCACAAAAAGATACAAAAAAATTAATCAAATAAATGATTTAAATTTTTAAACAAATAAGTTATGTATTTCATAATAAAATATTTAAACAAATCATGTTTTTTGTTTCAAATTATGAAAGATCCTTAGAAACATGTGCTTAACATTTTGAATTTTGGAGATACTTTTAATTAAAATATACACATTTTATTTGATATAAATATTTTTCATACAGTGGAACAACAATTTTTACAATTCCTTAAATAAAAAATTTTATATAAAATAGTTGGTACAAATCATAAAATATGTAAATGATTTTACCTAAATGGAAAATATACATTTGAAATTCCAAAAAGTGAGTAAACTTTTCACATGCATAATCAGGTATGAAAGATCCAGGATACAAGGACTCAAATTTATGAATTGAAAATATGTATATGTGCCCTTTTAGGAATAAGGATAATGTGGACTCATCACTATCACCTAAGGGATGTGATGTGATGATATTATGTTATAAAATGTTGTAAGTCCTAAATTGGATCCCAAAATTACTCACTAACTATTTAAAGATTTTATGCACTCAAGTAAAACATAAATATGGTAAATTTATTACAATACTTCTTAAAAATAATATTCAACCCATTCTTCATTTCAAATATTCCAATTTATCTTTTAAAACCATAATGGGGTTTAAATAAAAAAAGCATCCATTTTACCTAGATAAACCCCCCAGGTTTCTATCAAATACCATTTTAATAAATTTTTCCAAAATAAATATTTCAAACCAATTAATGAAATTTCACAATACATATTTAAAAAATAAATTCAAGAATTTAATTCTCAAAAAATTCTATCAATTTCATAAAAAATCTCCAATTCACTAGAATGGGGGTTTTTCACAATTTTCTACCAAACCCATTCCACAATTAAATTCCAAAATTTAATTGAAATAATTTCTATCAAATTTTAAATATAAATTATGAAATTTCAAATTTCAATGGTTTTTAACAGAATTCCCAAATTTAATGGAATTGTTGCTCTTCCAATTTCATGCCGAAAACATAATTTTGGAACCCTAAATTCAAGCGGAATGTGAATAAACCAATTGAAATATATTTAATTAAATCCAATAAAATTAATTAAATTTAAAAAAATTAATTTAAATAAATAAATTTAGTGTTCATAAAAATTTTTCATCATAAAAGAACCACCTACCTTGGAGTAGCTACTTCTCAAAACGTCAAACCCTGATTGGTAATTGTTGATGAATAACAGAAAAACATTAATTCAAGAAAAGAGGATAAAACCTAGGTTTGTAACACCAAAATAGTGGTTATTATATAAAATATTCAAAATCAGGATCCATAAAACCCTATAGAGAAAGAGGGAGATTGTGGGAGATTGAGAATAGAAAAAAAACCTATATATTGAAGGTCGAAGGTTGTTCCTCATGTTACAAATCACTTCTAGGTGGGATTTGAAGGAACAAAAATTATTCATGGGAGATAAATGTATGTTAATAATTAGTCTAAGGTCATAAAATTCTTTCAATGAACAAAAAATGTTTTTCAATAATTTTTCATAAAAATTATGATTAATTAAAATCCCATCCTCATGGTTTCCAGGGCAGACGAACACAGTTTATATAAACCGTGTGTAAGCCATGATCATACTTTAATTGGTCTTCCTGGTTTCTCCATATAGGGGTAATATTTTGGTAAATCATACCCAAGAAATATGAATCCCACTATCTAATTCCTAGAATTTGGATTGAAAGGGTAAATGCTTCAGAAAAACATTTTCCAATTGTGCTCTAGCCCATAAATTTCCAAATGCTTTAAAATTTCACTCAATGAATCCCCAAACTAAACTTAATGAATGAATGATAGAAAAATTGAGTTTTCAGTACATTAAAATCGTAACATGATGTTACACATACCATTAAATTTAAATTTATCTATTAATCATTTTGAACAATTATCATTAACATAATGAAGAAGTGGTCTACCATTCATTTAACATCAATTAAAATTATTGAGGCATATCATTAAATAAAGGTGATGTTTTATAAATAATACAAAATTTATTGAAGATATTATTATTGTAGTTAAATAAATTACATCTCCATTTTTTGATGTATTGTACATGGTAATTTTTTGTAAAAAAATTTATTCCTGAATTTAACCCACTTCAAGTAGTTGATGTATTTTGTGTACTTTGTGTAAATGTTCAGCGTCAGCCACTGATCAACTACAAATTCATCTTGATAGCTAGAAAATTTATTTTCTCATATTTTATGTATTTAATGAATAAAAATTATTCAAAAATCAATTTAATCCATTTATCTATAATTTAGATATGAGAAGATAATCAAAAATTTGGTAGACATTGTCACCGAAAGCAAGAAATTGTGTCCTATTGCCTCATAGGATATAGAGGGTTTAATGTGAGTTTAATGTACTTATTCATAACATGAATCAGGTGCGCAAGTGCTACCATGATTTTCATATATCTTCATACTATAATTTTATATGTTTTTATAGCAATCGTCACATTTCCAATCAATAAGTTATTGATATGATTCATTTTATATTAATATATATTATTGATTAATGTAATGTTATGGATGATAATTGTAATATTAATTAATATATAAATTTAAAACTATTAACAAAGTTAAAATAACTCAAAAATTACATGTATAACCAATCATATTAATCATTATGTTTTAAACTATTTTATCCATGTTGATTTTCATATTATGATGTTGAGCCCAATAAGTTATGCACTACATTTTAAATATATATAAATGATTTATAACAACTTTTAAAGATCATGAGATTAATATAAATTATATTGACCATGTTTGTTAATCTAGGATTGCAATAAGTCCCACTACACATGTGTTGTGTAATGATTGGGGTAATACACAGCCAGAAATTTTTTATGTGATTACCCCAAGGTATGTCATCTCCAAAACAAGAACCATTTTTAGAATCAAAGAAGAGATCTCATTGATGGGTTCCACACACTAAATTACCATAATATTTTATTTTTTCTTATAAATATATTTATTTATATGGTTTATAATGGTTCTTATATATACAAATCTAAAAAATATTATAAATTTCTATTATACAAACTATCACAGCCGAATTTTATTAATGAAATTATTATATTAATATATAAAATAATGATTTATTGAGAAAACAAAAGGATGTTAAAGTCCAGTTTATGTGGGATAACAATTATGAAATACATCAACTTGAACATAAATTAAATCATCTTAATTTAAATCTCTATAATGTGATCATTGAACCCATTGATGTTCTAGAACTACATAGAATACCATAGTGATATATAGAATGAAAATGAAGAGTAATAAATACCATTTACTATAAAATTAGAATATATCATAATTGAAATTAATTTACACAATAAAAGAAGATTATCATGATAGCATGAAATATGAGAGTCATATATAGTATAAAAAACATGGAATTATATGTTTCTATCATAAGATAATGAAATCATTTAAATGTCCCAAAAATATAATATATGAAATAATAATAGAAATCAAACACTTTTTATAATGAAAAAAGTGTTCTTACATAACCACCAATGTTTCATATATTTTATCTCATGAAATAATAAAATTACCCAATATAATGGGGAGATATATAATTCAACACCCACTCATTATATTCATAAATTGTATATGAATATGTTTCCCACATAAATAAATAAATAATAAAAAATAATCATATGTACACAAACTAAAAATTATATTGGTAACATAATCATTTGTTATACCATAGTCAAATGACATATAATAATGAAAGCCATGAGAGAATTTATTATAGTGTTATTGGATGTTAATAAATGAATAAGGATGCATATGTCGGGTATTTAAGTTGAATTTAATTTATTTTTGAAAACGTTCTGAAGTACGTTTTTTAATGAACCTATTTTTCATGGTTTAAAGAAATAGGGTGATGTTTATTTAAGGAAGGTTTGATAATAAAATTTCATTGAAACCATAAATTAACCAAAATGTGATTTTTATGTAATAAAAAATAATTTTTTCGAAAAATAGGAGGATATAATTATTTTATTATATACTTCAGGAAAACAGAATTGAATTATGATAATTTTCATTTTCTATGTTACATTAAATAAAAAATTAATATGTGAACATGAAGAACATGTATTATCCCTAACAATGAGAGGTATCATAATCAAGTTAATATTATAAAGTATAAACAAATATATATATATATAATATATAATAAAAATAAGAGATGATGACATAATGAAAGGGTGAAAGAGAAAGAGTACATGTAACCCAAAAGTATTGGGGGGTGTTTTTAAAGATTACTAACCTCGGGTCCTTGACTATATAAATAGAATTACTTAGCCACTGAAATAATCAAATAAAATTTAATAACTAAATAATTTGTAATTTCTTTATATTATATTTTTTTTATCCTTTTTATGATCATATATAATAATTATATTAAGTAATATTTTTTATTCCTACTCTCCTGAGGGGTTTCATTTCCCAAATCTAAAAAAACATCAATTTTTAGGAATTTTATGAATGTTCATGTGAAATGGGAATACAAATATAGAAGTGAATTTAAATTTTCTTCATTTAATTTAACAATATAAATTTATATCATATGTTGTATTTTTTTAGACAAAAGAATGATTCGTTTTTTTAATATTATCATTATACAATTACCCCATTTATGGGGTTTTACAGACCATCATTAATAAAAATTGATTATATAAATAAACGATTATTAATAAATTATGGAAACTAAAATAAAATATAATATGTATTTTTGAAATATATTTTACCATTTAATTATTTCTAGAAATTGTAATGATAGATGTGTTGAAAGTCGAAACATGTCTTCCATGGAGGCAGCAAATGATGAAAATCATGGGAAACATTTTAATACTAGAAAAGGTAGAACATATAAGGCCTCAGCCTTAAACATTATTTAATCTTGAGTTATTACAAGATTACACATTGAGAATCTTTTCAGGTTTAGAGTTTTAGATAAATAGAACATAAAACTTGCATTACATTCCATATTTAAACAAAGTGGGTACATAAAAGATAGTATTCATTTTTCCCATCAATGGAAACATATTTAAATTAAAACATGGATTCTTTATTGACACTTCCTTGACACTATCATCATATCATGTACCTTTCCCTTGACCTGTGAAAAACATTTCAAAAAAACTTGGGATGAGTATAAAAAGCTCAGTAAGGGATATAAAAATATATGGAAAGGAAACATGGGTATATATATACATAAGAATGAAATCATACATTACCCATAAAACATAAGAACTTTAACATACCTCATAAAATCATGAATAAATCATAGAAATCATAAGACATAAAGATAACTTGAGACATTCATAACATTCTTACGTAGGGTGTAACCCTCTTGGTTACGTTTGGAATACCCATCACAGTATATTCCCTAAATCTCTTCGAAGAAACCTTAAGGTTACACTCCTTTGCATTACCCAATGCATTGGAGAGCTATATCAGGCTCACCCACCCTTAGTTTATCACGGAACCACCCGTCTTCATAATAATGCCCAAGAACCTCAACATAATCGTATCACATAAAACATGCATAAAGGAAACATAACATTTCCACCTTTCAATCACAAGATATAAATACAACACATTGATATAAAAACATTATGAAAACCATTTTCAATACCAAAATAAAATAAAATTTAAACATGGTATTTATTTTTATTTTAAAAACAATGTATGGCTTGTAGAGGAAGCCGAAACTCAAATAATGGTCACGACGGCAGAGAAGTCGTTGTCGTCGCATACGTATGAAAAAAACATTCCCTCTTGTCATTTAGTAAAATGTTTCTTATAAAAAAGATTCCTTTTGGATAAATGTAAAAGTCAAAGGGGTTTATACACCATATAAAATAAGGTTTTGTATAAAACAAAATATGCCTCAATGAAAGGAGATTGAGACGAAGTCCCATACCTCAGGTCCGACTTGACTCAGTCATTCTTTAATCTCTTGAATAATAAACTTGAGTTAATTTCTACTTGTTTATGAACCTTTTTCATGTTAATTATTCCTTTTATATAACTTATTTCCATGTCATGAACACTGTGTAATTATTTATGTTAATAACGGTCGTTTTAATGGTAATTGGTACTTGAGTCAAAAAATAAACCCTTTATAATTACATGTTGTTCATGTATCCATTATATCCAGAATTATAATCATTATGTATATATCATATATATCTAGTATATACATTCATTTATAATATTACATAATCATTTAGAGGTAAGAAATGAAATGCACCGTTCATGGAGACGGTAAGCCGTACATACGCATGAACGCTAATTTCATTTCTATTTCGTATTTTATAGAATGAAATCATAATGATATAAAGGTATATTATAATTACAATATAATATCATATATAATATCATAGTTCCATCCTTTATATGTCACACATATGGTATTTAACGAATCAAATCACTTTGAGGGGGCGGTAGTCCGCACTTCCTTAAATGAAGATATCGCATTTACCCATAATGGAAACCATAAAGGTATGCCCCAAATGAGAAATACATAAGCTTAAGGAAAACATAAACATATTATATATCATATATAAATATAGTTACATCTTAATGTCCACCTTTTAAAGTGTTAAAAGAATGTTGAACAATCATCATTTCGGGAGGCATAAATTCACCATCCACGGAAACAGTATGTCCTTTAACCATTAGATGTATGTGTGTGTAAGTGTAGCTCGAATCCTTCTTATAAAAACATTCTAGTATATTGAGGATACTTGAGTTTTTACAAAAGAAAAGAATAAATAGAGTTTAGGGGGTTGGAGAAGCAAAATAAAACAAAAGGACTCAAGTGAAGACATTACCTTAAAATCGGGTAACTCCCTTTGGTTTGAGCTCAAAGGCTTCCTTGGGAAGACTTATGCCCAAAGTGAGGTTTTAAGGAGTACTAGAGGGAAGTGTAGAGACATAATGGGCCAGGGCTGGCCGAGCCAAAGGATTTGGGAGTGTGGGAAGGAGGTAGAGGTGGGGGCCTTTTATAATAGGAGAGGAGGGGCACTCTTGGAAGGTAAAGAAGTCACTTTATTTTAAAATGGTATTCAGATTTAAGAGGACCCAAATTGATGTGTTTCGAGGATAAGGTGATAAGGTTTCTAAATACACCCATCCAATAATTTTTGGCCATGTTTAGGTCTTAGATTTTGATTTATCATTCCATTTTATTTAAATCGTTAAATAATGAGGTCATCGCCGCATCATCATGATGTCATAAATAATTTAATTTATATAAAGTCTAAAAATTATAAAAAAAATACTATTATGCAGGAAATCTTTTTTCATTCCAATTACTATTTATAATCAAAAATCTTATCTTTATAACCCCATGTAACAATTGTGTTAGTAAAACATCTATGTTTGTGCCATTTTTTACTTTTACATTAATTAAAAAGTTATTTAAGTCATTTCCCAACCAAAGTGGCTCCATGGGGTCCCCAAGTGGACCCATGGATTTTCCTTGTCGGCAATGACACATCCAATGAGGGTAGGACATGTGTCATGATCATCTCATTTTATTAAAGCATTATTTTTACCTTAAACTACACTAATTACCTCTAATCGCGATTAAGAACTTAAGAGTTACTATTCATCAAAAAAAATTATTTTAATCTCATTGAACCACATTTTACTTATTAATGACAAACATGTATGTCGGATTTTTGAAATTCAAAACAGATAAGTGGAAAATTTTCATTTAAACGAAAAATCAGTTTTTATAAGTACCACTTAGTGGTTTCACTATTCATCAAAAATTGAAGTTTTTCAGAAAAATACCAAATATTCACCGTAAGATATATTTGATATTCCGAATTCAAAAATGAAGTATATTTTACAAAATTCAAAACATATAATTCACATTAATTAATTTAATAATTAATTCCCGCTGTCATGACAAATAGCGTGTTTTTATGAAACAATAAGTATCAAAATATTGACACCAGTTTAAGTCCAATTTCAAAGTGAAATTGATTCCAATGACCACCATTGGTTTAAATGGTAAAAATATATTATAATATTACTTCAAAACCAGTTCAAAAGATAATCTAATCATATAAACAAACTAGATTAAAAAGCAGTTTTGATGTAAAATGCAGTATTTTTCACTATTCATTAAAAATGAACATTATCTGAAAAAAAAATTCACAAAAAGTAAATTTTGATGTCCCAATCATAATGAATAAGTTTATTTTGACAAACATTGCTTCTAAAATTTTGAAAAGATAGATTTAAAATTGGTTTTCCATCAAAAGGCAGTAAAACAATCTTTTAAAAACATTAGTGTATTTCATGCTTAAGATTGGATTTATTTTCATTTTAAGCCTCTAAAACACTATCTAATTCATTAATAGACATAGATAAAAATATCTATTATTCATTAATTAATTGGGATGTTACATCCTTCCTCCCTTTGGAAAATTGCATCCCCTCAATTTATTTACTTATTGAATAAATGGGGGTACTTATCCCTCATTGCATTTTCAGATTCCCATGTTGCCTCTTCCATCATGTGGTTTTCCCACAAAACCTTTACCTGATTAATCACGTTATTCCGTAACACATTCTCCCTGTGGTCAAGAATCTGGACCAGTTGTTCTTCATAAGATAGGTTCTCTTCCAGCTGAACTAACTCTGGACTCAAAACGTGAGATGGATCTGGCATATACTTTCTCATCATCGAAACGTGAAAAACATTGTGTACGTGAGATAAACTCGGAGGTAAAGCCACATGTTATGCAACTGATCCAACTCTCTCTAGAATTTCATATGGTCTAATGAACCTTGGACTCAGCTTTCCTTTCTTACCAAATCTCATCACACTTTTCCATGGGGAGACTTTGAGAAAAACATGATCACCTACCTCAAAAGTTAGATCGTTCCTCCTATTGTCTACATAACTCTTTTGCCTACTCTGAGATGTTCTCATGTGTTTCTGAATCAGCTGAACTTTTTATGCCATCTCTTCTACCAATTCTGGTCCCATCAACTTCCTTTCACCCACTTAATCCCATAAAGCTGGAGTTCGACACCGCTTCCCATATAACGCCTCAAATGGTGCCATCTGTATTCTGGAATGAAAACTGTTATTATATGAGAATTCAACCAAAGAAAGATGTTGGTCCCAACTTCCATGATAATCAATAGAGCAATAACGTAGCATATCCTCCAATGTCAGAATTGTTCATTATGACTGCCCATCTGATTGAGGATGAAAATCTGTACTAAAATTTAATTCTGTACCCAATGACTTTTGAAGGCGTTTCCAAAAGATAGAAGTGAACCTGGGATCACGATCAGATACAATGGAGAGGGGAACTCCATGTAACCTAACCATCTCTTTAAGATACAAACGGGAAAGTTGATCTAGGGAAAAAGTATCTCGTATAGAAAGGAAATGAGCAGATTTAGTCAAGCGATCAACAATAACCCAGATTGCATTATTACCTCGAGATGTCTTTGGTAATCCCACAACAAAGTCTATGGATATATTCTCACATTTCCACTCTGGCACTGGTAAAGGCGGAAGCATCCCTTTCGGTAACTGTCGCTCTACTTTAAACTATTGACATGTCAAACACTTCACAGTAAAATCAGCAATATCTCTTTTCATTCCATCCCACCAGTAATACTTCCGCAGATCACTTTACATCTTAGTACTGCCTGGATGAACTGAAAACGGAGAACTATGAGCTTCACATAACAAGTATCTCTTCAACTTTGAATCACAAGGCACACACACTCTCTTCCCAAATATCAAAACTCAATCATTATCAATGTTGAATTCAGGAAACTTACCTTTATCAACCATCTCTACCTTTTTCTGCAACTCACTGTCTTGCTTCTGTGCTTGCTTGATTCTATCTGATAGAGATGCTCTCACTGATACCAGAAACAAAACAGAAGAACTTCCTACAACAACAAATTCTATGCCAAAGTTCATCAAATCCTTAACCAAAGGATCACGTTCCAAACGCAACATTGCTAATGAAGCATTACTTTTTCGACTCAAAGCATCAACCACTTTATTTTCTTTTCCCAGATGGTAATGAATTGTACAATCATAATCCTTGATTAATTCCAACCATCTCCTCTGTCTCATGTTTAACTCTTTCTGAGTGAATATATACGTTAAAATTTTGTGATCAGTTTATATTTCACACTTTACTCCATACAAATTGTGCCTCTAAATTTTTAATGCGAAAACAACAGCAGCTAATTCCAAATCATGTGTAGGGTAATTTACCTCATGAGTTTTCAACTGTCGTGAAGCATAAGCAATTACCTGATCATTCTGCATTAGGACGCAACCAAGTCCTTTCAATGAAGCATCACTGTATATAACAAAATCACCATTCCTGGAAGGTAGTGCCAGAACTAGAGCATTCACCAATCTTCTTTTCAATTCCTGAAAACAATCATCATATTCTTTTGTGCAGATAAACTTAACACCCTTCCGAGTTAACTTAGTCATTGGACAAGATAACCGTGAAAAATTTCTAACAAACCTTCGGTAATAGCCTGCCAAACCAGGGAAGCTACGAATCTCAGTTACATTTGTGGGTCTTGGCCATTCTTCAACAACTTTTGTTTTTGCAGGATAAACAGTTATCCCATCTTTAGAAAGAATGTGACCAAGGAAAGAAATTTGTTGCAACCAAAACTCACACTTGCTGAATTTTCCATATAGTTTCTTTTCTTTTAAGGATTTCCAGATAACCCTTAAATGTCTTTCATGCTCCTCTTTACTTTTAAAAAACACCAAAATATCATCAATGAAAACCACCACAAACTTATCCAAGAACTCATGGAAAATTCTATTCATTATGTCCATGAATAAAGTAGGTGAATTGGTCAGCCCAAAAGGCATTACTAAAAATTCATAATGGCCATATATTGTACGAAACGCGGTCTTCGGAACATCTACTACCTTTACCTTCAGCAGATGGTACCCCGATCTCAATTCAATCTTTGAAAAATACTGAGCTCCCTGGAGCTGATAAAACAAATCATCGATATGAGGCAAAGGATATTTGTTCTTAACAGTGATGTTATTTAAGGCTCTATAATCAATGAAAAGTCTCATTGAACCATATTTCTTTTTAACAAATAAAACAGGAGCACCCCATGGTGATGTTCTTGGTCGAATGAAACCTTTCTCTAATAAATCTTGCAATTGCTCCTTCAACTCTAAAAGTTCAATTTGAGCCATTCAATAAGGGGGTTTGAAATTTTCTTAGCATCAGTAACTAAGTCAACAGTAAACTCAACTTCTCGATCTGGTATTATTCCAGGCAACTCATTAGGAAAAACATCAGGATACTCATTTACCACTGCCACATCATGAATCTGAACAGTTCCATTATTTTCAATGATGTGTGCAAGGTAACATTCATTTCCATCTTTTACAAGTTTCTTGGCCTCTTGATAAGTTATCAACAATAATGGTTCATTCTTGTACACAAACTAAAATTCTTTCTGAAAAGAAACTTCTTTAGCTCTAGAGTAAATATTAGGATGGAAAATAGAGAGACAATCCATACCCAGGATAACATCAAACTCTACTAGAGGTAGAACAATAGGGTTTGCAAGTAGGTTTTTTCCACAGATAAGGATAGGAGGATTCTTATAAATTCTTTTTTCCTCAACATTTCCCCAAGGTGTTTTTACCAAATGTTAAGGAGTCAATTCTTGAGATGGTATTCCCATTTTACTAGAAAACGTTTCAGAGATGAAAGAATATGTAGACCTAGAATCAAACAACACATTGGCATAATCTGAAAAAACAAACAAAGTACCTGATACAACTTCATTTGATGGCCTGACATCTGCTGAAGTAGTTGGAAAGGATTTCACCAAACCTTTTTGCTTGTAGTCTAACTGCTTCCCATCACCCAAGCTCTTTGTCGGACACTCGTTTGCATAGTGACCCATCTCATTGCACTTATAACAATTCACTAACTGTAAATAAAATTTGGTCTTACCATCACCCTGGTCTTTTCCAGTGAAATCATGAGCCTTATGTCCCATCTTACCACATCGGTAGAACTTTCCAGAATTCAAAAGACATTCCCCAGCATTCCTTTTTCCACATTTATCACAAACTGGATACTTAGTTTTATTACCGTCAGACTTTTTTGAAGAATTCTTACCATTCTCCTGCCACTACGGTCTCTTCTTCTGTTGGTTGTTATAGAACACTTGATCATCGGTAAACTCCATTTCCACCTTTATAGCACATCGAACAAGCTTTTCATAACCTTTAAACTCATGAGAAGCTAATGGCATTCGATATTTTGGCTTTAATCCTGAGTAAAAACGATTGATTTTACTTTCAAGGTCTCGGATAAAATTGGGAGCATACCTTGCCAATCGAGTGAACCTTTCTTCATAGGCAGCCACTGAGTCTTACTCTTGCCTCAATTCCAAGAATTGCTTTTCCATCCTAAGTAAAATAGACATAGGAAAATACTTCTCAAGAAACATTCCTTTGAATTCATCCCAGTCGAGAGCATCAATCTGATCAGCTTCCCTGATATTTTTAACCATCAACCACCATTGATCTGCTTCACCCTCCAAACGATAAATAGAAAGACTAACCTTTTGATTGTCTGAACACCCCATGACATCAAAAATCTTCTCTAGTGATTTAATCCACCCTTCAGCTAGCACAAGGTTAGATGATCCTATGAATGATGGAGGATGTTGCCTCATGAAATGTTCCACCACTTACATGATCCTCAGCGGTTGATCTGGCTGATCTCGTGTATGGATACCACCACCATTTATCGCTTGAGTCAAATGCGCCATTACTGCAACAAAATGTTCAGTTCCAATTCTGACCATCTCAAGATGCTGATTTGGAAGGTTATTTCCTTCTACAAGCCTTCCTAGCACTGCTTCCCTATTTCCTATGTGGAAAACCATTCTGAACAAACATGTCTTAGATGAAGCAACATGGTAATCTTCAAATACTATATCACTTCAATTTGACCATAAAAAAATATTTTTGGATAATCATTTAATAGAATTATAACTCCAAAAGTTATCTAAACCGACCTATGATACCAACTATAAGGCCCCAGAATTAAACCTTACTTAATCTTGACTTATTACAAGATTACACATTGAGGATCTTTTCAGGTTTAGAGTATTAGAGAATTAGAACATAAAACATGCATTACATTCCACATTTAAACATAGTGGTTACATAAAAGATAGTATTAATTTTTCCCATCAATGGAAACATATTTAAAATAAAACATGGATTCTTTCTTGACACTTCCTTGACACTATCATCATATCATGTACCTTTCCCTTGGCCTGTGAAAAACATTTCAAAAAAACTTGGGATGAGCATAAAAAGCTCAGTAAGGGATATAAAAATATATGTAATGGAAACATGGGTACATATATACATAAGAATGAAATCATAATTTACCCATAAAACAAAAGCACTTTAACATACCTCATCAAATCATGAATAAATCATAGAAATCATAAGACATAAAGGTATCTTGAGGCATTCATAACATTCTTACGTAGGGAGTAACCCTCTTGGTTACGTTTGGAATACCCATCACAATATATTCACTAAATCTCTTCGTAGAAACCTTAACGTTACACTCCTTCATGTTACCCAATGCATTGGAGAGCTATATCAGGCTCAACCGCCCTTAGTTTATCACGGAACCACCCGTCTTCATAATAATGCCCAAGAACCTCAACATAATCGTATCACATAAAACATGCATAAAGGAAACATAACATTTCCACTTTTCAATCAAAAGATATCAATACAACACATTGATATAAATAAATTATGAAAACAATTTTCAATACCAAAATAAATGAAAATTAAAACATGGTATTTATTTTTCTTTTAAAAAGAAGGTATGGCTTGTAGAGGAAGCAGAAACTCAAATAATGGTCATGGCGGTGGAGAAGTCGTTGTCGCCGCATACGTACAAAAAAAAACATTCCCTTTTGTCGTTTATTAAAACACTTCGTATTAAAAAGATTCCTTTTGGATAAACATAAATTTCAAAGGGGTTTATACATCGTATAAAAGAAGGTTCTGTATAAAACAAAATATTCCTCAATGAAAGGAGATTGAGACGAAGTCCCATACCTCGGGTCCGACTTGACTCGGTCGTTCTTTAATCCCCTGAATAATAAGCTTGAGTTAATTTCTACTTGTCTAAGAACCTTTTTCAGGTTCATTATTCCTTTTATATCACTTTTCTCCATGTCATGAACACTATGTAATTATTTAAGTTAATAACAGTCATTTTATCGATCATTGGTACTTGAGTCAAAAAATAAACCCTTTATAATTACATGTTGTTCATGTATCCATTATATCCAGAATTATAATCACTATGTATATATCATATATATCCAGTATATACATGAATTTATAATATTACATACTCATTTAGAGGTATGAAATGAAATGCACCGTTCATGAAGACGGTAAGCCGTACGTACGCATGGATGCTACTTTAATTTCTATTTCGTATTTTATAGAATGGAATCATAATGATATAAAGGTATATTACAATTACAATATAATATCATATATAATATCATAGTTCCATCCTTTATACGTCCCACATATGGTATTTAATGAATCAATTTACTTTGAGGGAGTGGTAGTCCGCACTTCCTTAAATGAAGATATCGTGTTTACCCATAATGGAAACCATAAAGGTATGCCCAAAATGAAAAATACATAAGCTTAAGGAAACCATAAACATATTATATATCATATATAAATATAGTGACATCTTAATGGACACCTTTGAAGGTGTTAAAAGAATGTTGAACAATCATCGTTTCGGGAGGCATAAATTCTCCATCCACGAAAACAGTATGTCCTTTAACCATTAGTGATAGGTGTGTGTAAGTGTAGCTTGAATACTTCTTATAACAACATCCTAGTATATTTAGGATACTGTATTTGTTACAAAAGAAAATAATAAAAAGAGTTTAGGGGGTTGGAGAACCAAATAATACAAAAGGACCCAAGTGAAGACATTACCTTAAAATCGGGTAACTCCCTTTGGTTTGAGCTCAAAGGCATCTTTGGGAAGACATCTGCCCAAAGTGAGGTTTTAAGGAGTAATACAGGGAAGTGGAGAGACAAAATGGGGAGGGGTTGGCCGAGCCAAAGGCTTTTGGATTGTGGGTAAGGAGGTAGAGGTGGGGGCCTTTTATAAGAGGAGAGGAGGGGCACTCTTGGAAGGGAAAGAAAAGTCACTTTATTTCAAAATTTTATTCAGATTTAAGAGGTCCCACATTGATGTGTTTCGAGGAAAATTTAAAAAGGGTTTGAAATCCACCCATCCAATAGGTTTTGGCCATGTTTAGGTCTTATATTTGACATTATCATTCCATTTTATTTGAATCGTTAAATAATGAGGTCATCGTTGCATCATCATGATGTCATAAATAATTTAATTTATTTAAAGTCTAAAAATTATAATAAAAATACTATGATGTAGGAAATTTTTGTAGCTTTCCAATGACTTCTTATAATCAAAAATATGATCTTTATAACCCCATGTAAATTTTTTTTAGTAAAACATCTCATGTTTGTGTCATTTTTTACTTTTACATTAAATAAAAAGTTATTTATGTCATTTCCCAACCAAAGTGGCTCCATGGGGTCCCCATATTCAGCCATGGATTTTCCTGGTCGGCCATGACACATCCAATGAGGGTAGGACATGTGTCAAGATCATCTCATTTTATTAATGAATTATTTTTAGCTTAAACTACACCAATTACCTCTAATCGCGATTAAGAACTTAAGAATTACTATTCACGAAAAAATTATTTTAATCTCATTGGACCACATTTTACTTATTAATGAGAACCATGTATGTCGGATTTTTGAAATTCAAAACACAGAAGTGGTAAAATTTCGTTTAAACGAATAATCAGTTTTTATAAGTACCACGTAGTGGTTTCACTATTCATAAAAAATTGATGTTTTTCAGAAAAATACCAAAAATTCACCCTAAGCTATATTTGATATTCCGAATTCACAAATAAAGTCTATTTTACAAAATTCAAAACATATAAGTCACATTAATTAATTTAATAATTAATTTCCGCTCTCATGACAAATAGCGTGTTTTTATAAAACAATAAGTATCAAAATATTGACACCTGTTTAAGTCCAATCTCAAAGTGAAATTGATTCCAATGACCACCATTGGTTTAAATGGTAAAAATATATTCTAATTTCACTTCAAACCGAATTCAAAAGATAATATAATCATATAAATAAATTAGATTAAAAATCAGTTTTGATGTAAAATGCAGTAATTTTTACTATGCATTAAAAAATGATCATTGTGTGAAAAATTACAAAAATTCACACAATGTAAATTTTGATGTCCCAATAATAAAGAATAAGTTTATTTTGACAAAAATAGCTTATAAAATTGTCAAAATATAGATTTAAAAATGGTTTTCCATCAAAACGCAGTAAAACAATCTTTTAAAAATATTAGTGTATTCCATGCTTAAGATTGGATTTATTTTCATTTTAAGCCTCTAAAACACTATCTAATTTATTAATAGACATAAATAAAAATATCTATTACTCATTACTTTCTTGGGATGTTACAGAACATGGTTCGGATGTATATATTAAAAATTTATAATAAATATTTAGTAATTAAAAAATTATAATTTATTATAAAATTATGTACATAATAGATTTAAGGAGGTATAAGAAGGATACAATTTAGGAGTCTTTAGTTGAGAGTAATACCATTTCAATTGAATGTCAACTCTTATGCTACTTCTGAAGGATCCATATAATGGTATTTTAATAATGAAAAAAATCCTTGGATGTAGAAATGATTCATGGGGAGATATTTAGGTAGAGATATATCATGGTTTGGAATATAGAGTTTGAGGTGAATATGGGTTGTGAAAGATGGAATTTATAAGAGGGGGATGGGTGTTTTTTTAGAAAGTTGAGGCAAGCCACTTTTTTCAAATTATGAAAAAACATGGAAGAGAAACGGAATAGATTCAGATAAGATGATGTGACCTCATTCAATAAAAGAAAAATATCAAAGACATCAATAAGTATGTTCAAGATTACTATAATCATCATAATAATAATTAGGTTCATCTTCCAAGCGGCTGAAAAAATTACCTCAAACCATCATCCCATTTGAGATAGATTTAGTCATCATGGTGGGAATTAGATTTTATTAGTCATTCCATGGCCTTGACTTCTTCATTGTGGCAAGTAATCATTCCTTTTCAACTACCTTACATTTTTAGCAGCATCTTAATATGATAATTTCATTTGTAAATAATCAATATTAGTGTCACACCATTTTCCAACAATATTCATAGATATCTACGGGTTGTTAATTTTGTCAATAATTTGAGAGCCTTTATTTGAATACCTTTAAGAATCCATTTCAGTAATAATGGACTAATCATCCATTACCCGACACTCAGTGTCATGATCCGAATTAGAGTCAATTTAACCACCCCTAGGGGGTCTTGGCACCAAAATGGTCTCTAGTTTCCCCTCTTCATGCGTAGGAGAGCAGTGGAAAGGGGACACCGAACTATCTTGTCTTTTAACATCTCCCTACAACCCCATAGAATAACATAATACGTCATCATGATTTGTTATATGAACCTTCATTGTTAGATCAGGAATATTTCCAACTACTGTAGGATTTTCCCCATCCAATTGGTCAACATCATCCTACAAATCCTCAACGAGGAAATGATCCTTATACTGAGATTGGTTAGCTTACACCTACCCTGTTAGACCAAACCATTACCTTCAACTATTTCACTAAAATTTCTAGATATTAGATGAGTTTCTCTATCTCTACGCTGCCTTTTTTGGAGCATCATACATAATTTTTTGTTATGACCGTTTGAAAAGAAATAAAAACTTATATCATTTCAAATATAGTTCTTCTTTATATTTCCAATGGATTGATAATCCGCATAGAAATGATGTAAGTTTTCATACATAATTTGTAAATTAATATCATACTATCATGTCTAAAGAACAACTTGTTCAACATGGTAACAAATTATGTCAATTGCAACTAGACTCCTACCAATATAACTATACATGACAATTTCTATAGACTTTTCCATCATGATGTGTATACCCACACCCGATGAAATATCCAAAAATATACGAGGATGGAACAATATCAAGTATAAGACAATAATTTTGATCCATACCTGAGCTCTAGTGTTTTGGATTGAGAATGGGTTGAATCGGACATCACATTCTTGAATAGTAACGATGATTGGTTTTAAGGAAATGTATCCAAAACCCTAACCCATAAAATTAAGTTCCTTTTTCTTAAAGAGGAAATGAAAAAAACCATACCGATTTGGAATACATCTTTATTTCGAGAATTCCAAGATAGTAGAGAGTCTATCAAAAATATCATTCACCCTCAATGGATTAACCCCAACCAGAAAAATCATACTAACAAGAATCTAAAATCGAAAAATCATAATTCTATCCACAATAGCATCCTAATTTTCTTTGACATAAGAAATATTACAATTTTGGATGATTATTTCAGAAGTGAAATACTTTAAATAAGTGAAATGCCTAATTTTAGAGCTGTCCTCTTGCATTATTCTCCATCGACCAACTTACGTTGTTACCATAGTTTGAGTAGAAGGAGGAGAAACACCAGCAGATAGAAACTCGAAGTACAAATCAAGAAGATATTTCATTCTCCAAGAATAACATAAATTCCTCCATCACCTCGTTTAGAGCCCCTGAACCCTCCTTCTATCCTCCCTATGGCTTGATGGGTGTTTTTTAATATTATATTCTTTCTTTTACTATTTTTTCCCAATAATAAAAAAGACATTATTTTTGTAAATTTGTTCCTATGGGGATGTGCTATTAGTCTCTTACTCTACCCCTTATTCAATTAATCTTTTTTTTATCTTACAATATAATATAATATATTTTTATGAAAAATATTATTGAAATAAATAATATTTTATAGAAGTATTTTTAAAATAATCCTCAATTTTATTAAAATGTGATAATTTTTATATTAAATCTATTTTATTAAAATATAATTATATATAACATAAATATGAAATTAAAATAAAATCCATGAGGTTGATTGAATAGTTTTAGTGAAATGATCATATTTTTAAAAGCTACAAAATAGTATATGGTTTAAGAAAATAATATCATTATATTTATAAAATTAAAGGGTATTTTATGGGGAAAATACTATTTTAGTGAAATAATATTTAAATCAGTTGTATTTATAATTATTAATATGATGATGAGGATAATTGATATATATTTCAAAAAAAAATATAATTTTGTTTTCATTCCGTCAAAAATTTATTTTATTTTTTAGAATCTTATTTAAGAATATTATAAAATAATCACAATTTAGAATTTCAAATATATATTTATTATTCCTTTTCCTAATTCATTATTCAAAATGGTGATATTACAATTCAAATGGCTAAAATAATATTCTAACAAATAAATTATGTCTATGTAATGATCATATATAAACATTCACATTTCCATTTACACCTTATATAATCCAAAATATTCTCATACATCATAATTTATTACATCACATAAAATAGTTTTTATGTTTAATTTTATCATGTCTATCATTTTTCTAATTGGTATCTCTCTTTTAATATTCTTTATGGGAGGAGTGGTCTTTATGGGAGATTTTAGTCACACTGACTTAAATATTCACATGTAGTTATCTCCTTTTACAACTATTTAAAATTTTAGAATATATTACTACATTATGTGTAATGTTACAATGAAATGAAAAAAAAAAATTTGTTCATAAATTTTTATAAGAAATAAAACATTCATTTTGGAACATTAATTTTTTAAAAAATTTATGGAAATTTCATATCATTATATATTACGTACCAGGCATGTTTTATTCTATACAATATTTTTAAGTATAAATTCAATTTATTAAAAATAGTTTAATTTCATATATTATAGTTTTATTCATTGAGTCTATACTTATGAAAATGTCTCCTTTTTGGATTCAAACCTTGACGAGAGGTAGGTCATTGAAGAACACTTTTTTCACTATATTTATTCCATTTAGAGACATTAATTATTATCCCATTGTGGAATATACCCTTAAAGGATGTAGGGCCTCTTGAATGTTGTGTTTATACCCTAGGGGGTCCCATTTTGATGTAAGAGAAAATAATGGTTATATCATAAGATGAGAAGTATCTTTATGAGAAAAAATATAATTTTGAATAGTTTATTACCACTTTCTGTTATTTTGTTCTTCATTAAACATAATGAAATTTCTATCTAATGAAATAAATTTTTTTATGATTGTGTTTGAAATAAATATTCATACTAGGTTATTGGAATGAGAGAGAATTAAATCTTTCTCTAGGGGGGAACTGGTGATCTAATTTCATTCTTATTTTATGGTTGTATTTCTTTGAATAAAGATTCATTCCATTTATAGTTATGAATCCATGACTTGGGGGCTATAGCATTTAATGACATATTACTAGTTTCAAGACTTGAGGCGGTCTATTTAGTGACATGATACATATATAATCAATGTTGATCATGAGTCCATATGTTAAAATAATAACCCTGAATAAAGGTGTACACTATTTAACATCACGAGTATTAGACTGATGATTCATTATACTCACATTTCTTATAAAAAAGAAAGAGGATCATACTCAAGTGGAAAAGACTATAAATAATTTTTTTTATAGATTCATCATCAATGAATAAATTGTTGATCCTATTAATTATTTTTATATATTTCAAATAGAATTGGGGATCATTAAAATTATGATCTTAGAAGTGGTTTAACATAACTATATTTAGTGATCAAATACCAAGACATTTATGTGTCTAACATATGGTTGGGTTTAGGAAATGTATTCTAGGAATTTCCCAAAATATCATATGATGGGAATAAACCCACTTATAGTGCTAAAATATGGGAATCAAGACACTTCTAGTTCTATATGGTAGGAATCAACCTACCTATAGTTCTAGAAGGTTTCATGTTGGGATACCGGTTCTACACCAGGGTTTACCCCTTAGATGAGGATTAGTATATCACATGGTTTAGTGTAATGTGATGTAGAAGACAATCTGAAATTTAACATCACATGTAATGGTCATTGATGAAGTAGATTCATATTGAATTGTGAGGAATAAAATGTGAGTAACTCAATCATGCTAACAATAAAATAATCAAAAATCCCCAATACCTTATATTTCATGCATGGTGTGTTACATATAATGAAATGTTCAGATACTCAATCCATCATAGTGAAATTGTGGGATGAATAGGTCAGGGTTGAAATGATTTGAATTCCATTTGGGCAACCCATGATTAAGGTTGGAATAGTTAGTAATGATACCATAAGTCCATCTCAACCCACTAAACAAACTAAAATATATGATATGGAGAAACTGATAATTTAATGACTAAACATAAGTGAAAGGGGAGTAGATGAATGTAAACTTCTCCTTACATAATAGGAATTTAAAAAATTTGGTATAATATTAGGCTATGGATGCCAATTGAAATAATTAAAAACACATATTCCATTATCATAACATAAATAATGGTTTAAAATAATAGATATCTAACTAAAAATCATGTCTTTGATAGATGAGTACCATAACGTTTCTACTAGAAAAGCTTAAAGACATCTCACTAGGATGGGTGGGGGGCTTTTGAAAAAAAATTCAATCACCATACTGGAGTCTATATTTCATGAATGATTTTTGTGAAAATTACATCACTTTGTCCATAAATTTAGAGATGAATTAAAATATAACAGATATTCGTTTTCACCCATGGACAACACTATTACACCCTAATATTTTGTGATATTTCTTGTTCAATATTAATTTAATATTTTCAATATTTTAATTTACAAAGACCACTATGATAATCTTGATTTACAAAAATAATTGTGTTTTTATTTTGTTACACAAAACACCAATATTATCTTTCATCACACGCAATACTAGGTTTAAAAGAAATATGACATATTTTTAAAATATTACTATTTAATATGATAGTTTTCACCCAGCCTTTAAAATAGAGGTTATGAGTAAGATTAAATAAATTATGAAAATATCGATTAAACATGGATATAAAATGAATAATTTGGTTTCTATTAAATCATTAATGAAATAAACATTAGAAAATAAAAGAGAATCATTCTTTGGAAAAATATTTTAATGCAAGAAGTATGTTTTATATCTATAAATTTTAAAAAAAACATTCATTAATGATTTTAATAAAATTTATTTTTATATATTTAATCAATTGTATAAAATTTATCTTATTTTTTGGGAAAATAGATCAGAATAAATCTATTTTTATGCAATAAAAAATATGTATTTTCTAAATTGTCGATATATTTCCTTCTAAAAGAATAAATTTTTAAATCTAATTTTTATAATTTGTATAATTTCTATTTAAAAATATATAATTTATTTTTTAATTAATAACATCCAAATAATACCAGGGTGACTTTTTTCAATTTTTCTAAAAATATTTATTCTATTTGATTAATAGTGTAATGTAATAGATTTTTATTGAAAAATTCTTTATTTGGTTCAATTTTATTAAATCATTAAATTATAATTTAAATTTATTTTAATATGAAATTAGATATATAATAAATCTATTAATCCAATTTCTGTCATTTAAATCAATTTAATATTGAAATTTGATATAAATTTTTTGTAACACTTTGAATATTTTGTCTATAAAACCCCACTTTCTTGACATGTCTGTGGTATTAATTAAAAATTATATTCTTCCACTTATGTTTATGGATGTTATAAAAATTGATAAAATATTTGAAATAATATTAATTTATATTATCTTATATGTTATACTTAATTTTTTACCCTAATAATCAGTGAAAACCGATAAACTTAATTAATTCAATTAAGGTTAAAATGTGGTTTTACACATTACTTTATTTGGTATTAAAAATAAAATGAAAAACATGTAGGAATTTTATTTAATGAATTTGAAATAAATTATATAATAATTTGTACTAAATAACTGATGAATATCATTTTATTTATAATCTTAATGTATAAATTATTTATGTAATTAAAAAGATACCATATACCTTGGTAAAAAAAATATAAAATTGAGTAAACATTATGACTAAGGAATGCCATGATAAAAATTCAGTTTCTTTTGTGTGGTGGAGGTATTTAGTTACCAATTAATCCATCCACTAAATTATTGTATTATTTTTATCCATGTTAGGTATGGGATACATCCCAATAGTGAATACATTTGGTTATTTGTTGCAATTCCACTAATCCTTCATTATAAAAGGGAATTCAGTATCCCCACATATTCACAAATATAATGCCATTTTTATTGACCTAAAACATAAAAACACTCTTCAAAACATCCCAAAACTCATCATATACTCATTATTTTTGGCAGAAAACTATAAAATCATTTTACTAGAAACCTTAGGAGGATACCTAAAAAAGATGCAACTTTCATCAAAAATGGTGTTTGTTTTATTCATATTCAAACCCCCTTAATTATATTTAAATACTTATTATAAAATATATAATATATTTTCAATATAAGAAAATTTATGTATTTTAAGGGTAAAACATATGACCACACACCTCCACTAAATGGGTTATGAAATAATCAATTATGCGTAAAGCAGACTACCAAATCATGAACAGATGTCATTGTTTTTCCATTAACACCTTTAATAGTTGGAAATAATGATTTAAATGATGTTTATATGTGATATATATGATATATATTATGTTTCTATTTTTATTTAATTGTTTTATCAAATATTAATTCATTAATTCCATTTAGTGGGAATATGATAACTTCGTTCGCATGTATGGAGGACTACGGCCACACAAAACAAAATTAGTCAATCACACTATATGTAGAATTTAATTCAGATTGGTTAAATATAATATTGTTATATATATTATATATATTTCATTATTTAATTATTATTTATTTAATTTACTTTTATTTATTTTTTACTATCAATAAAATGACAAAAATGTATTCATGCGTGTGTATGAAACAACATCTCCATGGACGGTGTATTTCTTTTCCTATTTATAAATTTCACAATTTACTATATACACATATATACTGAATATATTTTATATTTACATCATGGATATAATTATTTATATAATAAAATCATGAGAAAATAATAGGACCAAAAAATATTAAATCAAAACATACACAAAAAGCAAAGGGGTTATTACTCAAAACACAACTTTAGCACTGAATTGTTAGTAAATGGGTAATAAAAAATCATAATAAAATAATATATGATAATATATATGTGAATATGGTTGTTTATGAAACATACAATACATTTATATTTAATATAAAGAAGGTTTTAATTCTTAAAAAATAATTCAAGATTTAAGGTAAGGTATTTTCATTTTACCTTTTAATAATATTAGACACATACCATATTAAACACCTATTTCTATGTGGTGTATATAATTCCCATAAATTAATTTTATGATTTATAACTATAAATTAATATGTATTTATATATCCATTTTTGTATCTCTATATAACTAGGTTTACAATTAAAATGATAATAAAGAGATAAGGGATGTTTTTACAATTTTCATTCTTTAGGATGAATGAAAGGATATGCACCTACATTATTTTACAATGTGTATTTTCCGCCCACTTTACACATGATATAATTAAATTATTCATAAATATATATTCTATGTATAATTTTTTTATTCTATTGTGGATATTATGATTCAATGTTACCAATTTGGTAGTGATTTTATGATATAATCTCATCATCTATGAGGATTATTTATGGTTATGTCAATAATGATGAAATCTAATTTTTTTCAACTCATATAATATAATAAAATTTATTCTCAAATTTTTATTCTATATATATTCATTTACTAGTACAATTTATACACTCCACTATATTAAAGATTGTTTATGCTCCTTTTTTTCATCACAGAGTCCAAAGGAATGTAAAGGGGAATATCTAATCTCAAAGTGATTCATCCTTTGAAGAAAATGTCAAAAATCGGAAAAGGGATGAACAAGAAGAAGATTGCCCATAAACCACACAAGTTTCCTCATAGTCGCGCAAGTCCACCTGCGCGACGCATTATGGTCGCGCAAGTGACTTGCGCGACCTAAGTGATAACCACCCGGGGTATTCTCCCGCCTATAAATTTACCCTGTGCCCCCCCCCCCCATTCAAGGAAGATTTTTTCCCGAAACATAGATTTGAGCTCCCGGTGCCCTAGTCTCTTATCAAAGATTCTGGAACACTTCTAAGGTAATTTCTTACCAAGATAAGAATATCTAAAGAGGGGGAGGAAGGACTATGTGTTGAAACTCATCAACACTTGTGCGCCTGAGTGGCCAGCCCTTAAGGGAAAAGGGCCACACTCGAACGCCTCCTTACTCCTTCAATAGATCTTGCGCGCCCCTCTTATGGAAGAACCTCAAGAGGATTCCAAAGGCTTTAATAAAGAGTCACTCAAGTATTACCTTTTTGGTTATCCATCGCGCAAGTACACCAGGTGTCGTGCAGGCATACCTACGCGACCGGGACTTGCGCGCCCATGCAGTACCTGCGCGTCTGGCATGACTTGCGCGCCCCTGACTTTTTGGGTGCCTTTCTTGCCCATTTTACCCCTCTTAAGCCATTACACATTTCCTATTCAAGATTCAATCTTCAAGACACTCTTCAGAGCCATTTATGGCATGATTTCTTGATTTTATTTCCTTATCTGAAAGGAATTCTGTGGAATATCTCTCAAAACCTAGTGATTTACACATCTTTATGTCACTAAAGACTGAGATTTCATTCATTTAAAATCATCATTTAAGATGAGAGATCCCCTAACCTGGGCCTCCTTTTTTAGGAGTAAGTCCCAGTCATAATTCTTAATCTGGGCATCCTCCTTAGGAGTAAGCCCCAATTCTTAAAGTTCCCAAATCTAGGCATCCTCCTTAGGAGTAAGACCCAGTCCCCTATTCTGGGCTTCCTCCTTAAAAGTTAGCCCTAATCCATTAATTTGGGCATCCACCTCAGGAGTAATCCCCAAACCTTAATCCTTGACCTGGGCCTCCTTTTCAGGAGTAATCCCCAGTCTTAATTTCTCTTAACCAGTCCTAATTTACCTTTGAACTGGGATTCCTTTTCAGGAGTGAAACCCAATCATAAGTCTTCTCCTAATTTGGGTATCTTTTTCAGGAGTAAGCCCCAAGTTAGAGTATTCAAAATCTCCATGAAGCACATATACCTTTATTGACCCTGTTTCTGGATTTCTTATCTAAAGTAAATCCTAACCATCATTTATCTTGGTATTCTTACATACATAAGTCCCAAATTATTTATTATGATTGCATCTTTCATGGCACAATTGCCTATTTTTTACCAATACCTCTTGTTTCTCAAACTGAGAATGACTCACGTGAGTGTAGAGTGTAAAAGTAATTATGATATCCTTCTTTGAGCCGTCAATCATAAACATCATACTCCCTTACTCGAAATACGTGGGTTATGATTCCTTTTCTAAACAAAGGATACGTAGGTAGCCTGTCTACGGGTTAGATCCCAACTCTAAAATAATCCATGTCCTTCTTAATGACAATAAACATTAAGTGCCCCACTGAGTGGCTTTAAAACTAGCATGGTGATCATAATGACCAAGTGACTTCTATATAAATGTGTCTAAGGGTACCATTGACCAAGAATCTCTAATATATACAGATGATTCTCTATCGATGAATAACCTCAAATACATATAAAAGATTCTATAAATTTCTTACATATTTGATCTTTGATTGTCATATCTGAAGGAAAGAACATTTTATAATGGTAATGTAATAAGGATTCAAGAACATAACTTAAATCTATATAGAGAGTCCCGGAGTAGACAATAATTCCCCTCAAAAAGGTGTGATGAGTCCGACCTCCCATCCTCTCGACCAATGAAAATTACTAAGCCTCATCAGTCCACAAACTAATGAGCACCAACCTTAAGAAAGTAGGTCCGAATGGTTGTGGAATCATTAGATGTTTCCGGTACTATGAACATACCCGTTAGAAACCAATCGGAATGTTTGAACCTTTCATCAAGGCGGTCATCCCCGGATTCCGAGGGAAACAAAAATGGTGAACCCGACGTGAATCCTTAACGAAGTTAAAAATGTTGTTTTACCTATTTTAGGCCCCTATTTAATAACTCAATGAGAGGGCCAACAAAAACAATCATTGAAATATGTGCTCATCCAAAAGATGTAGTGGCTGAATTTATCTTGATTACATCTGTTATATCAAATAGGAACTCTTTTCCCAAGATCTTCTGCATTTCTAGAATGGATGCTCTCAAGTTCACACCTGTGAATACTGCTGCTGCAAATGCCACAACTGCTACTCCTACTAGATCGTCGTCCGCTCTTAGGACGATATCACCTACTCAGCGTCTTCAACGCTGGGTATCAAATGCACTGGTTAAGGAGTACCGTCAACACGGTACCATCCCAACTCTGGAGGCTTCCCGACAAGCCCTCCGAGTAAACAAATCACATCGGTCGTCCGGAAAATGATGAATAGTGATCAAGAAGCAGGTGGCGCTAACAACCGTCTCCATCCGTTTCGGGTCGTTATCCCCAGAACGCAATCAACATTCGCTCCCTTATTCGGGGGAGGAGAATGAGCAGGTCCCTCAAGACCTTAATTCAAACAGACATGAGTCCTTCCTGAGGGCTCCCACCAACAATCGCCTCTAGACTCGTGCGGCAGTGCGCCCTCAACATGATGAGGGTACCGACTCTAGGAGTTCGGCTCAGGTTCCTCGAACCCAAGAAAGCAAGATGAACAACCAGAGGCGGAATCCAGTCAACAGTGAGTAGGTTCTCATCTATGCCATCTCCAGAGAAGTCCACCAACCTAACGTGGTGGCAAGCAATGAGCAGGCACATACACCTGCCCGTTTAAACACACTGTCCAGCAGACTCGTCTGGCAGCATCACGCCAATCCCGGCTAGTAATTCCGGTGGAGTACTATAGGCAGGAACATACACCTGTTTATACATCATCAGCAAGTCAGCAGGCTCGTCTAACTACATATGATGGATCTCATCAACCACGTTTGGCGAAGTGAAATAAGAAGGAACATAAAACTTCTAGTATTAATCAAGAATACCAATAGTCTTGCTTGGTAGCATTCGGAGAAGTTAGTCGGAAAGCCCCGAAAATAAATAGAAGGCAGACTCAACTATCTACCCCCACACTTGAGTACTGTCAGGATTCACTGATAGGAAAAGGAGGACAAGAGAAGGCACATACACCTGCTCCAAGCCCAGAATGGACGTATATTCCTGTTCCGGCAGCTGAAGTCACCAAGCATATTCTATCAATGGTGAAAGAGCAGAAGAAAATCCCTGCTCATATTCTGGATGCCTTCCAGGATATTATAACAACTTCAGCGGCATCTCAGGGAAAGACACATAAATATATCCCTACCAGTGGAGTGATACATCAACAATTCACTCCGGAACAGACACACACATCTTTTCCAATCCAAGAGGGTTATGGGGCATAGTCCCCCATATCATATGGACGACCAAGTCAGGCACATACACTTGATTTGAGAGTAGATCGCCAGCCTAACCTGACTATCTTTCCTGATCAGGCACATACACCTGGTCAGAGCAGCCACTTTCGTCATCAAGTGGTTTCCAAGGTGAGTAAGAAGGCGTCTAAGAAAAAGACCCACCCAGTACAGTCAGGAGATCAAGAGGCAATCAGTAACAAGTCCTTGCTCGATGCTGGAGTTCTTGAAGCCCTCAAACAATTATCTGTTGGAATTTGAGATTCTACTCCCTCAGTTCCCAAGAGTGGGAACATTAATTCTGAAGGTCTTCAACAGACACTTACTCATGAAGGCTTGCTTCATGACAATTCGGTCGATCTCGAAGTTTCATTTTTGGATGAGTTCCACAGGAACCCTCTCTATGGTCAGTAGACCAAGGAGCAAGAGATCTCATCTTTTTCTGTAACCCATTATGGTGGTCCTCCACATGATGATGAATTTTTCTGCGAAAGTCCTCTCTGCAGTAGTGATGCACATTTACTGGAAAATGCTCTAGTGGAAAATGTAGTGCCGAGAAAGCCCTCTTATCTTTAGGCACCTGCAAATGTGAAAGCAGTCAAATCTGAAGCTTCATCACTAGCAGGTGAAATACTTTCTCAATCAGAAGATAGACCATGGTGTAGGTCATTCCCCGAACCACCCCTAAGTCATGCATCTTCTAGTTTGATCAATGATTTCTCTACGAATCTTGTTAAATCCAATGAAGCAATAAGGAAACACCAACTCTGGTCAAATCAGATAGAAGAATCTTCATCAAATGATAAAGAGGAAATGGTGAATATGAGAAAACAATTGCCGAAAGGTGAAGTGCCAGTAATGTTTTGGCCTCTGGATGACTCTCAGTATAATATTCCAGAAATGTTGACGGAAGATGAACTTCATGATATTCGTCTGAACATATGGAAAAGTCTGTGTCGGTTGAAAATTAAAGTATTATCTTATGATGAATATGAAAATCATCTTAAGATAATAGAAGGGTTACAACGTAAGATTGATTTGGCATCTCTATCAGTCTCTCAATATCCGAAGGCTGAAAAACAGTAGAGAGCCCTTCAACATTTATGCTTTGGAGCACTAAGAAGATTGCATCAGTTAATTGCCAATACCCCATCTAGTATTCATGTTAGAGTATGGGGTATTCATGGAGAACTTCATTTCACGGTGCTCTCCAGTCAGTAAAGCCCGCCGAAAATGGTCTCATGCAATGTTATTCACCATGGCCGGCCACAGTCAATGGGCTTTGTTTGTAATCAAAATCTTTCCCAAGAACAAGATTCAACTAATTCCTCTCAGAATCAAGAATACATAGAACATGTTGTCGAATTACTCTTGCATCAAGCAAACAAGAATATTGAACATGCATCTCGTTTGGAGAAAGCACGTCACCAAGTGACAGAAGTGTCGGAAATCATCCAACGGTCTTTTGAACCAGGTGATAAAAGAGAATACATATTAATGCATCCAGCTAATTTCTGGACTATGGTTCGCAAGATCAAGAGGACTTTCAAGAAATTCTCAGACATAGCATGTCAAGAATCACCCCAGCTTGCCAGACTGGGGACTCTTTTAAACCAACCCTTGGAATCAACAAAAAGGATTCAGAGAGTTGAGAGAGAACAGCAGGAACCACCCCAGTCCACTGGACTGGGGACTTTTTCAAATCATCAATACCCACCTCAATGAAAGTCAGTCTTTTCATGATTGGGGAAGAAACCTCAAAAGGAACAAAGATCCAAATTATCAGGAGATTCCCTCCAAATTACGGTTCGTCAAGAAGTTCCTGAGGGATCGAATCAACAAAAGGAAATGTCTCATCAAAGACATGGATGAAGACAATATCACAAAAATGTTGATAGAAGGGATGCGATGAATTATGCATCGATTAATGTCCTCAATGACATTGTTGCTGATCCACCAGATGAGGCTCACTCAGGGGACTCAAATGAAGAGGTTCCTTCTCAAGAAGATGTACGCACCAACACAAATGAAGAAGGTGTGTGTACATGAAGTCAAAGGATTACTCAGACCATAATTAATCCTTTGAGTAACCCACTTCCCCCTCTCCGAAAAGGATCCAACAAAGGGAAGGGAAAGAACCAGGTTACATATCCTTCCTCTGGAGAAGGTCAATCGCTTTCACTAGAGTAGAGGTTTGCACAACAGTAGGAAGAAATGAAGGAATTAAGAATGTTGAATGCATAACTACTTCAGAATAGTCTTCTTCTCAAGCATGCTGGAGTCAGTCAGCTAAAAAAATTTGTTGCAGCTACTGAGATGGATCAAGAATATCTTCCTCTATCAGTACACCCTCACAGGTCTAATCCTACAGGTCAAGTGCAACAACGATTGGAAGTGCTACCATCAGTTGTAGCACCAATAGCCACATCTGTCCAACCTACAGTCACTGCACCTACCCAAGTCCAAGTTCAACCGGATGTTTCTCAAAATTTAATAACTACTATTGAGTCATTAACAGCACGGTTAGAAACTATGGAAGGGAAGCGTGCGCAAGTTCAACCAGAAATGAAATTTTACCCTGAATGTGTATATTCAATTTCTCCTTCATCCAGTTTTGGGAAACCTGTATTCCCTATTTTCAATGGATCAGGCGATCCTGAACAAAATATGATGCATTACTTGTCTTGTTGCGATCCTATGATGGGAACTCCGGAGCAGCAAGAAGCAGTGAAACTCAGATGCTTCATGCAAACCTTGCAAGGACCGGATTTTGTTTGGTATACAAGCTTGCAATCCTGGTCAATTACCGGATGGGAGGATCTTCACCAAAAATTCCTCCTTCAGTTCAGCTCAACATTGCGAAAGACAATAGTTTTCGATCTTACAAACAGTAAGAAAAGGGAGAATGAACGAGTCTCTGATTTCATTGCTCGCTGGAAGGGATTAACATATTCCTTAATTTTAGCACTCCCTCAAGAAGAATTGTTTCCAATCTGTGTGGCAAATCTGCGTGACAAATTACACACGCCATTCATCCCTATTAAATACACAGGAGGGTTTCGAGAACTTACTTCAATCGCTCAGTAGATTGAAGATTCCCTTATACAGGCTAAGGATAAATCTCGTGTAATTCCATCAGCTCCAGGAAGGAGAATGGGTAACGTAGAAACTGCTACAGTTTTGCTCAAACAAGAACCTGTACCTATTTCTACCTAAAAACCTTCATCTTCTTAAAGGGCTCCACCTTCTAAGCGACAACAACAAAAGGAATTTTCATCCAGATGATCAAAATGATCAAAGACAAAAACAATATGAGGATCTGAAGAGCAAAACATACTCTTTCCGAAATGAAAAAGTTTTTGGTTATTTCATTTCGGCTATGGAAAACAATTTGGTTCAATTGCCAATACCCAAGTAGCATGTGTCACTACTATAGGGAAAGTCCCATCTAGGAGTGTTTTGACTTCAAAGACCTCCTGCATAGGGAAAGTTCTCAAAGAAACGACATGATTCAAAGAATGAAAAAGAATCAAAATAAGATTAGTATGTGTAAAAGCCTATGTTGTCTTTGACTTTGGCGGATTTCATGCCATCTACTTCAAAGCCACGAGCACCACCCCACCAAACGGCACAGCCTGAAGAGTCTAATCAGGCATAGTCTTAGACAGACAAAGAGTTAATATTTGGTTCTGTTAATATGATTCAATTAATAGATCCATATGCCAGTCGCAGTTTCGATTTCAATGAGCATGAATTCCTTTTATCAAATAGAGGAATCGGAGGAAGTTCCAGGGGCACATGATACAGGGGAAGACGTGGATATTTCAGAATCCACTATTCTAATTCTACCCCTGCAAGAACTGTGTACGCAGTAGAAACTCGTGGTAGAGACCTTCAGTGATCTCAGCAAGAACAAGAAAGTTCTTCTACCAATATCAAATTCAGTCCTGGCACAATTATTTTGGTGGACCGGTTGATGGTTCTGTCTTCTTCCTCTCAACAAGTAAATGGATCTAATCGGTCTAATCTTCCAAAACCAAGAGTATTGCCAACTCCTATCCCAATATAAGATTCATCAACTTCTAAAGAATCTTCTTCCAAAGTAAATGATAAACCACATATTCTTGTTGGGAAACACAGACCTCTGGATCAAAAGTATGATATATTGAAACACTTGGCCCAAGTACCAACCAAGTTATCAATTTTGGATGCTTTGAATCTGACAAAAGATCTTCGGGAAGCACTCATCAAGGATTTGTCAAGTCCTGAGGAGTCTGAAACTGAAATTGATGAAGCTGAAGTCTATCACAAAGAGAATAATCCTGCAGAATGCCATGCAATAATATATTTTACTGATAAAGATGAAGATGATGTTGTGAATGGGCATATCAGAACTTTTTATTTATCTGGCAAGGTCAATGGTGTAGATGCCCGATGAGCTTTCATTGACAATGGTTCAGGAGTCAACCTCATGCCCATTCATAAACTTCATCGATTGGGCCTCACAGAATCTGATTTATCTCCTTCTACCATGATATTACAAGGATATGATAAAAATGAACAAGAACCACTGGGTGATGTGACACTCAGAACTCAGTTTGGAGATCTTGTATCCAATTCAAATTTCATGATTGTTGATCAAGACTTAGCTTTCAACGTCTTGCTTGGAAGAACCTGGCTACATCAGCATGCAACTATCCCTTTATCATACCATCAATGTCTCAAATATTGTTTTGATGATCA
This sequence comes from Viscum album, assembly GCA_963277665.1. Lineage (NCBI taxonomy): Eukaryota > Viridiplantae > Streptophyta > Magnoliopsida > Santalales > Viscaceae > Viscum > Viscum album. The sequence goes on along the minus strand of OY728145.1, from coordinate 798,603,323 downwards.
AGTTGGGACATTGTATGGTGATAAGGCCCCGTTCAAGACATGTGAGTCTCAATAAATTGAGGTGGAATTCTATCACATGAAGAAAATGGAAAAATCCATAACAAAGGAGATTACCAAAGATAATGCTCCATATGGTTTGGAAAAAATTCCAGTAAATCCATTTACACATGTGAGTATATATTATGTGTTGCCTATCAGTCAAATTGACAAGATAGACCAAAATCAAAATACTCTTATGGAAAGATCCATAATGTCAATTATGGCAATCGAGCCAGACAACATGGGAGAAATTGGTAATATACCAAGCAGTGATGAAAGCACAAATGGTGACGTATTCATTTCATCTGCTGAAATCAAACAAGTCTATGCTTCGCCAATTAGGCTAGATGAAGTTATAGAAAAATCGGAGGTGAACAATGATGTTGATTCTCATTCCATCATCTTCCCTTTATTACCCAAAGAAGACCCTTCATCATCAATCTGGTCGGAAATGGATGATTCTTCTTCAAGATATGCAAATTTCAACGTCTCTTCGGATCATGAGAATTCTACTTTATCATCTACTATGCAAGTAGAAAAGGAAGAAATAACACAAGATGAAGAAGAAGAGGAATATCTCATAGATGCTCCTCCAGCATTTGAAGAGGGTATCTCTACCACTGTGGATGAACTCATAGAAATAAATCTGGGTACAAAACAAGATCCACACCCCACTTTAATCAATGCGGCCATGAATCATGAAGAGCAAGAGATGTATATTTATTTTTTAATAAAAAATAGAGATATATTTTCCTGGAAATATACAAAAATGCCCGGGATTGATCCTGATGTTGCTACTCATCATTTGGGTTTACCAGAAGAACATCGAGGATTTAAGCAAACCGCGAGAAAAACACACCCAACTTATGCTTTCAAAATTGAAGCTGAAGTGGATAAGATTATCAAAGCTAACTTCATCAGAGAAGTTCAATATCCCAAATGTTTGGCTAATATTGTCCCTGTAAAGAAAAATAACAGACAAATTAGAGTTTTCATCGATTTCACAGATCTTAATCGGCATTGTCATAAGGATGATTTCCCAGTTCCGATTACAGAACTTCTAATTGATGCAACAGCTGGCTATAAAGCACTTTCCTTCATGGATGGATATTTTGGCTATAATCAGATCTGAATGGCTCCAGAAGACGAGGAATCTATAGCCTTCAGAGCCCCTCAGGGTGTGTTTTGCTACCGGGTAATGCCCTTTGGCATAAAGAATGCAGGTGTAACATATCAGTGTGTCATGCATCGTATCTTCAAACCCTTCTTAGGGAAGTTTGTTTAATGCTATGTAGACGATTTGGTAGTTAAATACAATCAACGTTCTAATCACTTGGCTGATTTGGATGTCATATTCTGCAAGCTTCGAAAATATTATTTGAATATGAACCCCTTAAAATGTGCTTTTGGGGTAACCTCAGGAAAATTTCTCGGCATTGTTGTACGCCATCGTGGTATTGAAGTCGATCATGAGAAGACCAAGTCAATCCTTGTTATGTAACCTCCTCAAAAGTTGAAAGAATTAAGAGGAATTCAAGAACACTTATCCTATATTCAGCGTTTCGTCGCCAATTTAGCAGGCAAAAGTTTACCCTTCACCAAATTGATGAAGAAGGGGGTCACTTACCAGTTGACTGAAGAATGTCAAGATGCATTCGATATTCTCAAAAAATACCTCTTGAGTCCACCGGTACTCATGCCACCTGTTGAAGGAAGACCACTTATCCTCTATGTGATAGCTCTAGAGTGATTATTGGGTGCCTTTCTTGCTCAAAAGAATGATGCTGGGAATGAAAACAATCTCTACTATCTCAGTCGAACCATGCTTGAAGAAGAAACCCAGTATTCAAGTATTGAGAAGTGCTGCCTGGCATTAATCTTTGAAATTTAGATGTTGAGACACTACCTACAACATCACGAGTTCCAATTGGTATCTTGCAATAACACGCCCAAATTTATCCTAAGTCATCCAATGCTTACAGGACGTCTGGAAAGGTGGGAAATTACTTTGCAGCAATTCGACATTCAGTATGTGTCTCAAAAGGCAATAAAGGGCCATGCTCTGGCTGATTTCCTAGATGAACACCCTTCAATGGAAGACACATCTTCAGATATTGAACTCCCTAATGAGGAAGTCTTCTCTATTCAAGAAAGTCCTCAGGCATGGAAAATGTATTTTGATGGTGCTTCCAGAAGTCCAACAGGGAGGAAAATGGAAGATCCTAAATTCAACAAAGTTGGCATAGGAATTGTGCTCATTTCCCCAGAAAAGGCAGTGTTGCCTTATTCCTTATTACTGTGGGAAGGTGGTACCAATAATAAAGCAGAATACCAAGCTCTCATCATAGTATTGGAATTATCACTTCAAGCACAAGTGAATCACTTGAAGGTGAAAGGTGATTCAGACCTGGTAAACAAACAAGTCAATGGGGATTATGCCATCACGAAAGAAGAAATAATCCCTTTGTATGATTACATAAGAGAGTTAATGGCAGAATTTCCTTTGGAACCGACATTTTCTTATGTCCCAAGATCACAAAATGCTCAAGCGGATGCATTGGATAATATTGCCACAACTCTGGAAGATCCAAATCGGGACGAGACAACCATCAGTATTGCCCACTGACAAACAATTTCACCTTATGTTCGAATCAGAATAGAGGAAATTAATGAAATTTGTCCCATCCCTAAACTGTATGGTCATACTACAGGATGGACGTCACCTATCAGGTAATACCTTCAAAATGGAACACTTCCACCTGAGAGAGCTGAGAAAGAACAAATCTGGCGACGTGTGGTTAATTTTACTCTTTATGATAGCCCAGATCACCTAGAGAAAATTATCTACAAACGTGGTTTTGATGGAGTACTCTTCAGATGCATTGATGGTGAAGAGACAATGGTTGTCATGAATAAAGTGCATGCAGGAGTCTGTGGTGCCCACCAGTCTAGACATAGACTGTCTGATTAGATTCTAAGGCTTGGATACTTTTGGCCTTCAATGATACGAGATTGTGTCGATTTCACGAAGAAGTGTTATTCATGCCAAGTACATGCCAACTTCATTCATCAGCCTCCAGAGTTGCTTCATACAGCTAAATACTCATGGCCATTTTCCACATGAGGAATGGATGTGGTGGGACCTTACCCTTCGGCTACGGCCAAGCAGTTTAAGTATATTTTTACTGGTACTGACTTCTTTTCCAAATGGGAAGAGGCAATCCCTCTCAAGGAAGTCATTTCTAAATGCATTGTTAGCTTCATCAAGTCTAACAACATTACCAGATTTAGTGTCCCTCATACCATATTGACGGACAATGGCACCAATTTCAGTTCATCCGAGTTGAAGAAGTTGTATCAAGAATACAACATAAAATACAACCATTCATATCGGTATCATGCAGCGACCAACGGCCCGATAGAAACCTTTAACAAGACTCATTCAAATATACTGCAAAAGATGGTGGATAAAGATAAGAGGTCATGGCCTGGTAAACTCTTTCATGCTTTATGGGCTTATCGGACTATGACCCGCACTGCAACTCGGTCAACTCCATATCCATTGGTATATGGAACAGAAGCCGTCTTTCCCATTGAAGTTCAACTACCCTCGCTCAGAGTTGCCGTTTGTGATCAATCATATACAGATGAACAATCTCAAAAGAGATTGAATGAATTGGAACGGTTAGATGTGAAAATATTGTGCACTTTGCACCACTTGGAAGTCTATCAGAATTGAATAGCACGAGCTTTTAACAAAAACGTTCGTCTTCTTTCATTCACTTATGGAGAATTGGTATTAGTTCTCAGAACTCCAATGATAATAGGAAAGAAACCTCACAATCTTGATCCAAAATGGGAAGGAACTTATTCAATACATAGGGATTACTCTAATGGAGCTTATTCATTAATCTCAATGGATGGAGAACTCATCACTACTCCAACCAATGCTAGATTTTTGAAGAAGTATTTTGTATAAATTTCAAAGTACCTTCATCGTCCTTTCTATATGACGTTAAACTATACAAAAGTCCTTTAATACGTCCTACATGACATTAAACAATACTTCTTCCTTTCTATATGACATTAAACTATACAACTACGGTCCATACATATGACCTTAAACTATTTTTACTTTCGTCCCACACGACACTAAACTGTGAAAAAGTTCCCTAAATAGTCATGTATGACCTTAAACTGCAACTAGGTCTTGTATGACCTTAAACTGCATCATCAATGGTCCATGCATATGACCCTAAACTATTTGCATGTCCCTTACGTCCAGCAAGACGTAAAACTGTGACGTCCTGACTACATGTCGCTAAACAGTATAAAAGTCCCTTACATCTGGAAAGACAATAAAATACATAATCATCAAAGGTCATGCATGACCTTAAACTACACCACTGTCCAGCATGACATTAAACTACACCATCCACGGTCCATGCATATGACCTTAAACAATTCGCACTTTCATCCAACAAGAAGCTAAACTGTATCGTCCCTTTTTTCGTCCAACATTACGTTAAACTGTGAAAAAGTCCCTAATGCGTCCAACATGACGTTAAATTGTGTACTCTTTTGTCCTCACTGCATGACATTAAACTGCACAGTCCCCCTTTCTTCCAACATGATGTTAAACTCTATTGTCCCCATCATCCTAACTACATGATGCTAAACTGCAGAAAAAGTCTGTGATATGTCCAACATGACATTAAACAATATTTTTTCCCTGTTACATGACACTAAACTGTGCAGCACCAATAGTCCAAACTGCAAGACTTTAAACTGCATAGCCCCTCTATATGTCCTACATGACATTAAACTATGCATCGTTAAGGTTATTGTTACCTCTTGTTTCTCACACCGAGTATGACTCACGTGAGCTTAGAGAAAACCTCAACCATAACACTCTCTCTGGACCACTAACCATGTGTAAGTCCCAACATCATTTTATAGGTCGTTTTCCCCAAGAACAACTTAATCATTAATTCATTCTTAAATTGAACTACACGGACTTTGATCCTTTCCTTCTAGGATGGATATATAGGCATCCTCCCAAGGTTCAAGCCCAAAACCAATCTCTTCAGGTCGGTTCATCTCTATCTCATACGATGTTAATTCGTGAAACCACCCTTAGAATCAATATCTTTACATTGGTTCACTTTCTTCTTTGTTATACGACGTTAAACTATACAACACTTTTGTCCAGTATGATAATAAACTACAAATTTCTTTGATACCCTCACCGGAGAGGGAACCATTATTTTCATTGTTTTTTCAATCATGTTTCATTTCAAAGACTACGTGCATACATGGGAATGCCCGAACCGTTTATCTTGGGTTAAACCATCATTTCACTAAATTCCCCTTTCACCCTTCACATGTATGATCCAAATTTTTACAGAGGGTATTTCTAGAACTATGTGGGCTTGATTCCCATCCTTAAGGGATACGTAGGAACGTTTGAGTGCCCCTCGAATCTAGCCCCATGTCTTTGGGCCTAGCCCCAAATTCCACTTTCAGTCACTTGGCTGAAAAGTCCCCATGAAAATGCACATTGTGTATTTCTTACAATGGTCCAAGATCTATGACTCTTAACTAAGATCTCTAATCCTTTTGTCCCACACGATGTTAAACTGTAGTTTAAGAACTACGTATGGCTTGATTCTCATCCTCATGGGATACATAGTGAAGTCCAAAATTTCAATTCAGGACCCAGCCACAACAAGATTATGGTTAGAAATGATCTATGTATCTCTGTATACATTGAACAATACCCATCATTATGTTTCATAATCCTAACGTTAAATATTTTTAGATCCTCATAACCCTTTTCATGACTTATAGTCACAAAAATGTCAAATTTCTGAGAGGTCTTTTGTCTAACTATGCAGCACGTTCCCATAGGAGGCCTTGCATAAACAGTCTACATAACAGACTTGTCAGCCAAAAGATACTATTATTTGACTATGCAGCAAATTCCCTTAGGTGGCCCTACATAATTCAACCCCCTAACGGGTTTTTAGGATAATGGTAACTTCATTCTTGGGAAGAATGCCTCTTTTGTCCTTATTTCTCTTGAACGACAGAATGAAGGCATCCGCAAAACAAAATAGCCACCCTTAACATATTTGTACCATATCCTTTTTCATGATCTGAAAGTATTCAAGTCTATGGTTTATATTCTCCTTCCCTACGTTTTGGTCAGACCGTCATAGGAGTGATATTCATCCAGTTCTTCGATAATCTTGTTTGGAAATATCTTCTGAATATTCAAGTACCTTTTTCCATACAGCAAACTCTATACTTTGGAAGATTTTAATCTCCATAAACATTAGCTGGCTTTTAGCACTAGGAATGTAAATTTCCGAGAGTTCTTTTTCCTCACTATGCAGCACGTGCCCATAGGTGGCTTTGCATAAACAGTCTACATAACAGACTTGTTAGCCAAAATATACTATTTTATTTAACTATGCAGCCAATGCCCTTAGGTGGCCCTGCATAATTCAACCCCCTAACGGGTTTGTTAAATAATGGTAACTTCATTCTTGGAAACTACTTCTTTTAATGCCTTTTAGATATTTTTAATATCATTCCTCAGATTCAAATATTCTTAAGTCATAGATTACATTTTTCCCTCATACATGAGTATGGTACTATGTTTTCAGATGAGTTTTCAAGGAATTGAGTTAATTCTAATCCATTTCGGTCAAAGCTATTTTGACCTTAAACATTAGACTTTTTAGTCCGACATGCATGACATTAAACTGCCAGATTTCTTATTTTTTTACCAATCCTCAGAGTCAAATACTCATTTTCCTTTCAGATCCAACTCTGTGGGGGGACATTTTTTGACACTTCTTTTTTCATCACAGAGTCCAAAGAAATGTAAAGAGGGATATCTGAGCTCAAAGTGATTCATACTTTGAAGAAAATGTCAAAAATCAGCAAAGGGATGAACAAGGAGAAGATTGCCCATAAATCGCGCAAGTTTCCACATAGTCGTGCAAGTACACTTGCGCGACGTATTATGGTCATGCAAGTGACTTGTGTGACCTAAGTGATAACCGCCCGGGGTCTTCTCCAGCCTATAAATAGACCCTGTTCCCCCCCCCCCATTCGAGGTGGATTTTTTCTAGAAACTCGGATTTGAGCTCCCGGTGCCCTAGTCTCTTATCAAAGCATCCAAAACACTTCAAAGGTAATTTCATACCATGAACAGAAGAACTAAAGAGGGGGAGGAAGGCCTAAGTGTTGAAACTCATCAACACTTGCGCGCCTGAGTGGCCAACCCATAAGGGAAAAGGGCCACACTTGCACGCCAGCTTACTCCTTCAATAGATCTTGTGCGCCCCACTTCTGGAAGAACCTCAAGAGGATTCTAAAGGATTTAATTAAGAGTCGCTCAAGTATTAACTTTCTGGTTAACCGTCGCACAAGTACACCATGTGTCGCACATGCATACTTGCGCGAACAGGACTTGCGCGCCCACGCAGTACCTGCGCGTCTGCCCGGACATGCACGCCCCTGCTTTTTTGGGTGCCTTTCTTGCCCATTTCACCCCTCTTAAGCCATTACACATTTCCAATTCAAGATTCAGTCTTCAAGACACTCTTCAAAGCCATTTATGGCATGATTTATTGATTTTAATTCCTTATCTGAAAGGAATTCTGTGGAATATCTATCAAAACAAAGTGTTTTACACATCTTTATGTCACTAAAGATTGAGATTTCATTCATTTAACCTCATCCTTTAAGATGAGAGATCCCCTAACATGGGATCTTTTTTTAGGAGTAAGTCCCAGTCATAATTCTTAATCTCGGCATCCTCCATAGGAGTAAGCCCCAATTCTTAATGATCCCAAATCTGGGCATCCTCCTTAGGAGTAAGCCCCAGTCCCCTAATTTGGGCATCCTACCTAGTAGTATGCCTCAGTCCCCTAATTTGGGCATCCTTTTATGGAGTAAGCCCCAAACCTTAATCCATGACTGGGCCTCCTTATCAATAGTAAGCCCCGGTCTTAATTTCTCTTAACCAGTCCAAATTTACCTTTGATATGGGATTCCTTTTCATGAGTGAAACCCAATCATTAGTCTTCTCCTAATTTTGGCCTCCTTTTCAGGAGTAAGCCCTATGATAGGGTATTCAAAATCTCCATGAAGCACATATACCTTTATGGACCCTGTTTCTAGAATTCTTCCCTAAAGTAAATCCTATCCTTCATTTATCTAGGCAGTCATACATACATAAGCCAGAAATTATTTCTTATGATTGCATCTTTCATGGAACAATTGTCTATTTTTTACCAATACCTCTTTTTTCTCACACCGAGCATGACTAACGTGAGCTTAGAGTATAAAAGTAATTGTGACATCCTTCTTTGAGGCATCAATCATAAACATAATACTCTCTTACTCGAACTACGTGGGTTCTGATTCCATTTCTAAACAAAGGATACGTAGGTAGCTTGTCTACGGGTTCGATCCCAACTCTAAAATAATCAATGTCCTTCTGAATGACAATAAACTTCAAGTGCCCCACTGAGTGGCTTTAAAACCAGAATGGTCATTATAATGACCAAGAGACTTCTATATAAATGTGTTGAAGGGTACCATTGACCAAGAATCTCTAATAAATACAGATGATTCTCTATCGATGAATAACCTCGAATACATATAAATGATTATCTAAATTTCCTACATATTTGATCATTGATTGTCAGATCTGAAGGAAAGCTCATTTTATACTTGGTAATGTAATAAGGATTCACGAACATAACTTAAATCTATAAATAGAGTCCTGGAGTAGACAATAATTCCCCTCAAAAATGTGTGATGAGTCCGTCCTCCCATCCTCTCAACCAATGCAAATTCCTAAGCCTCATCAGTCCACAAACTAATGAACACCTACCTTTGGAAAGTAGGTCCGAATAGATGTAAAATCATTGGATAATTCCGGTTCTACGAACAAACCCATTAGAAGCCGATCGGAATGATTGAACCTCCCATCAAGGCAGTCATCCCTGGATTCCGAGGGAAGCAAAGATAATTAATAACATATTTTTAAGAAAATAGGACTTTATTTTTTTTTGTTCGTCAAAAATCTGTTTTCGTCAACACCAATATTTTTAGAAAATAATGGTTTTAATTTTTTCTAAAATTATACATTAAGATAAATATCAAGTTAATTTATTCTGAGATTTTTTTAGATTTTAAATATTGTTTTAAATGATTCTCAAATCACTTTTTATAAGTATTCATGGTTATTTTCAATGAAAAATTATTCAAAATATGTATGAATCTTGTTTCTATTCATCATGTTACACCATGGTGAAAATATTGTGAATCCAGATTAATTTAATAAGTAATTATATGATTAAAATGGTTATAAAACATTTATCCTTCCTATATTTTATGATATGATGAAATTTCTATGATACCCATTTCATTTCATGGGCTGTCATATAATGTATTTTTATGATGTGTCAAACATAATTTTTTTCATTATGTGATGGGAGATACATATATTGTCCTATAAATAAATAATTGATTATTTATATCCCATGAGATTAAAATATGAATCAATTCAATTGTACCGATCCATAATGGTAAATGGGTGAATCCTGACCCATAAGGGGAAACCAGTGTGACCTGATCTACAATGGGAAATAAGTGTGTAATAATCAACAATTTTGATGGTATTAGTTTTTTACCTTGACACATGAAATGGTATTAAATATTTATTATGAAACCAATCATTTATGAAATTATATTTTTTATTCTTTTTTTATGATGATTTATCAATCTCATTGACAATATTTTCTAAAATGATAATGTTTTATGTCTTTACTCATGTTTATGATTAACGAAAAGTTAGGAAGGAGCATCATATGTAATTATCATTATCATATACCCTTATATTTATAGTACTGATCTATATGATAAAAATTTGATTTATCTTATTTTTAACATTACATAGAATCTTATATACCCATTTATTATTTTTTTTCTTCCCTAGGTTGTAAGTAACACATTAGTAAGGGTATGATTAAGAGAAGTATAACGTTAGAATATCTTTGTGGGAGATGATGAAGATATTTATCCTAATTACATGATAATGATACTTGTTTACAAAGGCACTAACCTATTAGGTCACTTAGGAGTGTATTTGTATAATTTAATGATTATTCATCTAAAAATATGTAATATAGATGTATGAGATGCTTGAGTCATTAAATAGACATTCATGTACTATGAAAATGAATGGTGTGTGAAAGTATTTCTAGAGTGTGAAACAATTAAAATACAAGTGTTAATTATTCAATCATTCATTTGGAGATAATATTGTCCCTTATATTAAAGATTTTATGTTCAAATATCTTGGACTATAATGTTCTACATGTTCTGTGTGAAGGATATTTTTTGAATAGTGGGATATGTATTGATTGGATCTAGGAAAACGCTAAATCATGAAGACAATACGATATCCCAATTTAATTAAATCTTTTCCCATTCTGTCAAGGTAGTGGACTAAGGTCATACATAAAATAGCCAAAGGGTTAGACCTTTCTCTATGGATTATTTAAGTAAATACAATTTCAATTAAAATGACTAAGGGTGACCGAAATAGATACCATGGGGTGAATAATGTTCTAGGTCTTAATCATTAGATCTATGATGATGATGTTTAATATGTTCAAACATATTATTATAGAGGTGATCCAATATATCATGAACAATATTTTGTCTGGAAAACCAGATGTGAATGGTGGGGATAATACCAATGAAGATAATTTTGGGGAATAGATCCACCATTTATAGATTCAATTCATAGACATGATCTTATGTTGTATAAAGTAATATAGAATAGATTAATAGGGAAGAGGGGAAGGGTTTTTTCCATAATATTGTACTTATCTAACTGGTCGAGTGTTCATATCTAATACCTTTATGTTGACAGATAGTAATTCCTATTGTCGTTATAACATTCCATTTTAAAAAAAATCCCATAGAGTATAAGAAGAAAACATAGTGAGTGAATTCATGAATTTTATTTATGTCACCCTTTTATGAGAAGTCAACATGATAAGAATTATCAATTCTTACCTAGGGTATATTATGTTTGATACAGTTAGAATAAAAAGGACATGGTTTTATGGTCACATATAGTTTGTCAGAATTATATAATTGTTTATTTTCATGAATCATTGTCCATTATTGTGTTACTTTCCCAGAGTTACAGAGTATAGTACAAAAATATATATTTATTAAATTTAAAGGAATAACAAGTACTGCATAAATTTAGGGAGTAAATGGTTCAACAAATAGAAACAATGGAATATAAACACTCTTTAAATTCATGTAGCATTAACCAAAGGTGATGTGGTTTCGATAATAACATGGAGATAAAAACATGACATGAATCATAGGGAATAACACTGACACAAATGTTATCATGAGAAAAATAATAAAACTCAACATAAATTTTAGTGAAACACAAACATTTATGTCTAACAATACACTGATTCACTACATTCTATTATCACTAGAAGACAAGTATTAGGTGATGAAATAATGAATATGAAACGTGAATCTTACGGTTGGGTCTTGGATAAATGATCTATACCAAAATAAATATATTATGAAATATGAATTAGGAATCATTTAGATTTAATATACATTTACCTTCCATTAATATGGGATTCATTTACTTAATATGGGTGTGGAATTGAATGACATTGCTTTTGAAAATGGTCAATAAAGCTTGATCAATGGAGATATGTTCCCTAAAACTAGGAGGAATGGGGATGTGGAAATATGGCCAATTCTTTGGTTTAGAAAATGGAATACAGATTTTACTACAAATATAAAATATTGGAAATTAAGTATAAATAGTTCTATAAGGCAATGTGTTAAGAGAAAAATTCTATAAATGGATTTTCTTCATATAAGACAATATAAAGTACCACATAATTATATGTCATGAAATGGGGATTGTGATGTCTGGTTTAACATCATGAAGAAGGAAAATTGAATAAATAGAATAATTTAATATGGTATGGATGAGTTTTATTTTCAATATTTTATGTTATGAGTGATTTGAACAAATATAAGTGGTGTAAGAGTTTAAAGGGTAAATTTTTTGAATATTTCCAAGAATATACACAGTCCTCAGTACCAAATTCTATATATAAATCCTTCAAGTAGGGGGAATATATATATATATATGTATGATTTTCATTCGTGAATATTACATTTTTAAAAAACTACTCAATAAATTACATAAAAATAGGGATGATAACCATAATAGTTTAGTGTTATTGGAGAATAGGTATACACTCATAAAACATGGTGAATTACCTTCATTGTCCTGAAAAATGATCTTCCCCATTAGTAATATTAACCATCATAACCTTAATAAAATAATTATTTATTACCTATTTAATTTAAACATATGAAAGTTGTGAGATTGGATTATTAGAAGTGTAAAAAATTGATATATGTATTCATAAAATGAACATAAGTGTATGAAAACAAGAGAATAACATTTGAAAACCATACCCATCATATCTTTAATTATAACCCAGAGTCATGACCTAACGATTGTAAATTCATATGACATGAATCATAAGGGGTTCCAAAAACCTGATCTATGAGAGTATAACATTTACATTTGACAATAAATTATTGAATACAGAAATTTATATAAAAATAATTTCCATATTAGTTAAAGATCAAATCCACAGATATCAATGTGAAATTGGTTCACTCCAAATACCATTTTAGTATTCAAGGTTGAATTTCGAAACCATCATTACGAAAAAAGTTCTTTGCTAAAACAGTTTCACTCCCCATTCCAATATAATCAATCTCATGGTATATAAATCATTACCAATTACATTTTAGGGAGATATAAGTCCCACCCCTCACATAAGGAAAATCACACATATTTTTCCCAAAAGATAAAAGAAATCATAGTATCATAATCCATGAAATTAAATGGGTTTCATAATCCATTAATAATATCATATCATGTAAATATGAGATAAGTTTTATAAACATTTCATCATTAGATCGTAGATTTATCCATGAATAGAAAAATATTTCAAACGACTTAAATCAATGTGTATCATGTGGAAGTGAAATGTGTTTCATAAGTATCATGTAACCACAATTATTAACCATTCAGATAACTAATAATAATATTATCCTGGAATTGTATCCCTAGTAAAGCGTAAATAACCATAATGGATGTCATATTATTTGGAGAATCATTTTGAAATAAATATCACTTAGAAATTTTCTTGTTGAAAAAATTTATTCTTTCAAAATCTATTTTTAGAAAAACACATTATAAAATATTTTAGAGTTATTTTTATTTAAAAATAAACATGAAAACTTATAAATGGATATTTAAGAATGTTTAAATGATTTTTCTATGGAAAAATTACATTTTGATTTAAAAAATATATAAATATTTTCCATTGAATATAATCATAATTCATATAAAGTAATATTCAATGAAAATATCGATTATGGGGGTGGAAATGTTGTTCATGTAGTACATGTTAAAAAAATATTCCTTCCATATTTTTTATAAATTCAAAACATTTATTTTTTAGAAAATTCCATGATAATTCCTTACAAATGTTTTTCTAAAGGTAATTTATTTAAAAAAATTATATAATATATAAATTTATGAATTTTAATATTATTTTTAAAACATTGTTTAAGAAGATAATTTTGATTACGTATATAAAGATATTTTTTATTAAAAAAATTATTTTTCACTCTTGTGTACATAAAAAGAGGCAAATATAGGGAAAAAATTTATTATAATGAAATAATATGAGGATAAAAAAATTGAAAATATTATTGAGATATATTTAATATGATTTAATAATCTTATATACATTCCTAAATAATATCGATAAAAAATGAGGATATATTATAAAATCATTAACAATTTTGAAAAATTGAATTCTATCCCTTATGATGGTATGAAATTAAATAAAACTGAAAATATCAAACAAATAATTATATTAATTGTGTTACATGTAAAGGGGGGATTTATATACATGTCATAAATAATATTTATCCATATCATAATATATGTCTTAGTGAATTTAAATTGATAGAAAAATAATTTACATATTTGGTATTTTCTCTAATGTAAACCCCTTAAAAGAGAGATATTGAAATAGATTTTTTAATAAAAATTATTTTTAGGAGAAGAATAAAAAATAAATTTATAGTAATTATATTAATTAAACAAAATAAATATATAGATAATATGGTATATATCTCAATGAAGTAAAAAGTGAGTTGAAAATATCTTATAAATTTAGCAATCATTGGAATCATAATCCCCAATAAACTATAAAATAAAATGAAATTTTAAGTATCAAGAAAAGGAGGATATTAATGATATAATACATAAAAGGGTAAGTATAAACACATCAGAAAATAATTCAGTCATGTATTTTCATGTCTCCTAGAGATAAGAGTGACCAGAAATCCATTACCTTTAGTCTTTACATCCTTTGTACAAGTTCAAACATCAGGTGTAATAAATATAATTTTATTATATATAACACTAGGAATTTTTAAAATAATACTATTATATTATATATCATATATAATAATAAACATCATGATTTTGTGTTTTTTACACACAACAATTATTGTCTTTGATAACTTTTGTCACACGCAAGACTATATTTTACTGAATATTACTATATTATTAATATTACTTTTTTAATTTTATAGTTATTAATTAACCATTGGAATGAAATGAATGAATAAGATCAATTAATTTTCAAATATATATATATATATTATTAGTTATTATTAATTAATTATTATCTATTAATAAAATTAGTGATTTAATAGAAAATAATTATTTTATGAAAACAAATGTTTTTTAAAAGATGTCCAGTCTCAATATGCACACATAATTTAAAATTATTTTTTAGTAATTTAATAAAATTTATTTTATAAATTTTAATTACTTTTTCAAATAAGAATATCATATTTATATTAGGGTGAATTGTTTGGATTTGTTTAAAAAGATTCATTTTTTATGAATAGTAAAAACAATGAATTTTAAATCAAAACTGCATTTTCATTTAAAAAATATATAATGTTAAATTATATTTAAAATATATTTAATAGAAATATTATTTAAATTTTATATCAATTAATATTATTTATTTCATTGGAATTATTTTCACATTGAATTTATATATAAAATCTTTGTAATTTGTTTTTCGTATTTTCACATTAAATAAATAGTTTTTTTATTACATCTCATGGAATAATTTAAAATGACATTTTTTCACATATATGAATTTAATTTAAAAAAATTATTTATAATTTTTAATAATAAATATTTATAATATTTATTATGATCAACATAATGTTTGACCCAAATAAATATTAACAATATTAAAAATCAATTACCACAATTCAAGTATAATATGATTTACCAGGCTGTTAAACCTAAAAGATATGAGTTAAAAATTTCCTACCAACTTGTAAAAAAATGGATTGACATATTTCTAATATATATATTCTATTTTTAGTAATGGACCATTTTTAGGCTTTTGGCTTGATAAAAGTGTTGGTATGAGGGAATCTTTTCATGTAAAATATAAGTGTGCCACTCACAAAACTTCTAAATGGCCACACATTCCCCTATATTATTCACACCATATAACCTCTATGTGTCATCTATTAAATTCCAAATTCAGTTCTCAAATTCCTTCCGATCATCAAAGAAGCCTTATTTTAGACAAAATGAAATCCTTGGAATGATTTGGGGGAAATCTGTTTAATATACCGAAAGAAGAGGAAATGTTTTTCAATGAGAATATTTATTTTATTTCTTCCTAAATATCATTTAATTCTTATTAAAACGTTATTATATAAGTAGATAAATATATTCCATATATGAGGCTTTATTTATAATTAGGTAATAAACTATAACCATATCCACTTCCATCAAATGGGTCAAGAAATCATGGTTTCTATGTATAAGGGATTGCATGTAACATCCATCCCCACATCATAGTCTTGTGTAGAGGTGGAGTTTTTACTCGGCCTTAGGTGACATATTGAAGATTCGAAAGGCTAGAAAATAAATAACAAGGGCTTCATAAACTATTGGGGGATGATTTTCCCATTGATAATAAAGCAACCAAAATCAGTATAAAAAACCAAATAACGACTAGAAGAAGAATGATTAAAAACTATTTAAATAAAAGTATAAAAATGATAATAAAAATAAACTACAACCATGAATGATATCAGAGTACAAAATGGAAACCAAAATATAATTGTTATACAAAGTGAAATTCAAAACCAAAAAAACTAAGACTCCATGGTCACCAACTCCACAGCTCCCAACATGCTATAGGTTTCAACTCGATAATACATACAAAAATTTTCATGATAAAACACCAATGAAATGAATACAATGCCTTTACCTGTGTCCTGATACATAATACCTTCAATGGACCAAATTACCCAATATGAGGGTGATTAATGAAACCGGGTATGATTTCCCCAAATTGATTCCCTACTCATTCTAAGGTAATAAAACATGTTATCACATTTATATTAAAAATTTTATACAAAACAATAGAATTCAGATTATTTCTTTGATAAACCCACAAAAATTATAATATTTTCCAAACAAAAGTAGTTTTCCAAATAAAACACATTTCTAAGGGACGAAACCAAACAATTCATTCAAGCCTTTCTTTATTTCCTTGTTTTAATTGACTATTCCATTTCACATAACTAAACACACACAAGCCTGGTGTTACCATTGAAGGTGAAACATCACATTCCTAACTCATCCCTTTGATGGTGGTACTTCTGACCATTATCCTTCCCATTCAATTCATTCCAACCATTGATGCCAAAAAAAATTCAACAGCATATTTTCCAGCGCATTTTAATATAACTATCCATTTATTGAAAAAAAATTTCCATATATCAAAAAAATTACAATTTTAAAATTTCCTTTTTAATATCATGTTTCTTCTTTTACATTCATCCAAATCACAAAATTATTCATAATTCCCTAAATTGTCACCAGTGACGGTTTATGTAACTTCCCTTAATCTCCTCATTTTCCTGAGAACGTGTCAGGATACTCCTTGGCCTTATGGAATATCCCCAAGATGCCAAAGGATGGTAATAAATGCTGAAGGAATTCAATATATTTTGTCGGATGATTAAACCTTTAAGAATGAAACCACTAATCCAATAAATCAAAACAAAAGAAAACACCATATTTTGCATGATAGAAAGAATGAAAACTCAACCAATTCATTATATCAAAACATTCTAATGTGTAATTCAATGTAAGAAAAAATAACATAAAATTAAACAATGTAAGATGACTAAAAACCTCAAAGATGAAAACAAATACATTCTACATAAGCTCTATAGTCCAACATCACAAAATAGCTCAAGTATCATGATGTTGTTCTTAATTTGCGGGATACTTTACATTTTCCCATATCATTGTATATGACATCTACAAAAGAACCAAATTTCCAATGTACGGGTGAGTACTAAAACATAGTATGTTTTTCCGAATCACATCCCTACTCACACCACTATGAGAAATTATTTATCTATATTTATATAAAAAAAATTAAATGAAACTATTCCCAAAATAGTTTATAGAAAAATATAAACAACTTCTAAAAATAGTTCATAACCAAATATAAACAAGTTCTAAAAACATTTTATAACTAAATATAAATTAGTAAAATATCACCAAATTTTAACAAAAAAATCTAATTTTCATGAAAATAACAAACCAATGATTTGAATCCATTTCTTAAGATCCATTTTGGAATAACCATTACATTCCACCTATGCGCACTTCATGCAAAGCATGTAGTCTAGACCTTCATATACTCACAAGTGGTTAGTAATCCATTCACTAAGTCCTCACCTAAAAGATCAATTTGTTATGGGTAATCTCAAACCCTTATCCATCACACTAATGACAGGGAAGATTGAATAACCTTAACTATCCCGAATTTACATGACCACACACAACCATTATGCAAAACAACAACCATTTCACCCTTTTCAATAAAACCATTCTTTTATTATAATACATTAAAAAAACTAATTCAAATCAACAATTAGAAATTCAGTTCAATAAAATCATCCATTTTATTTAATTTTTTTACTAATCCATTTACCACAATTCTATTAAAATCATTAATTAATTATCATGAATTTAGAACCTACAAAAGCAATTTTGTAAGGACACAAAATTCCCATGTTTCCAAAAATGTCTCCAAAGAGGGTTTTTGAAAAATATTACTTATAAAATTAAAAATAATGTTCAAATAATATAATCCATTTCAAATCAATCTAATCAGTTCTAGCAAGAGTAGTCTAGAGTGAATCCCCAAACCTTGAGAGTTTAGGCGAAAATGAATAACGACCGGAGAAACCCAATGAAAAAACTCCAAAAACCATCCATAGATCATTTCTTATATCTTCAGGAAGACACAAAACTAGTAATATATGGCTTATATAACCTTATATATACCCAAATTAGGTGTAGATATGAGAAACCAATAAGAAGGGTGAAGTAGATCTATGAAAATGTCGTGACAATGAAGAACAAATAGTTACCACAAGGAATCGGCTTCTAATCACTGAGGGATGATTTTGGATTTTCCTTTATATTTATTGGCGAACCTTCCTTGAACATTAGGGAAGAAAGGCATGTGTTTGGGACACATAAGAGTGAAAACAAGACACATAAAGGAATAACTTGTTACATACACTTTTTTCAGATCTTACATTGACCATGTGCAGAGTTTATTCGCAGAGTTAGTCAATGGGGACTATGTATGGAAGATATATCATTCCCTTTTGTCTAAAATAATGACACCCATAATGTGGAGGTATTATCAAGAACATGTGATTACTCAAATCAAAGGACAATGTTCATCAACGATGATCCATATTTTATTTATGATAAGTCTATGTTGTTTCTAATCATTTCCAAATCAACTAAATATTCCCCATTATCTTCTGAACAAGGATTAACCCAATGAGTGAATTATCACCTGTTTTAACTCAAAAATGTGGAGAACGATAAGGAAAATACTAAAATAATTCAGAAGGATCCATATATATATATCTATCTATCCGAATAATTTTTATTATACTAGAAGCCCGCTAACATTATGTGATACTCAAATGAGCCCCCAAATTTTGTTACACAATTCCATGTCATGTCTTCCAAATTTTGCATCATACTTTATGATTTTCCATTCATATGTGGATGACACATTATTCTCTGTCACAAGGGATATCTATAATGATTTCTAGAAATGGTACAAAAAATACATATCTCAGTCTCCAACTGTTGAAACGTGTATGGTAATCCAGTTTACCACATATTAGATATATATTTTAGACAAAACCACATTCTCATTAGATTCGTGATTAGGGATCAAATAGGATGAAATTATGAGACCATCCACTTTCACCTATAATGTCCCATCGTAGATGTGACACTATGGTGCCCCGAATCCGTTCGCTACATGAACTGAAGTGCACATCCTCATACACTAGAGGCTGCAGACTAGTAACGACGGTCTAAAATTGATCATTTGAAGACTATACCCTCTTTATAAATGTAGAAAAGTACTATAAAGAAAAAATAATTTAAAATTTATATAATTATAAGTTAAAAAATATCAGTATCAGAATATGACTAAAAAAATTAATACAATATCAAAACTAAATAATAGATCTTCCATTATAATATGAATAATAAATGTCAAAACAAAACTTAAATGTATGGACACTGAAACTCCCATTCAAGAGCTAAAATATATCTAGTTCCCTCATCCATGCTCCATAACGAATCATGCATCTATTAGATATCCCTTTCCCTTAACCATTCATGCATCCACAATATCTCTTTGGGTACTGATCAGGCAGGTAGAGTAGGGTGTCAAAACAATTCAGTAGGCCCCACCAATGTTGCAAAAAAACATATACACTCACAATTGTGTATACATTTTTATAAGTAATAAATAAAACCAAAAAAGTATAAATTTTACAATTATTCAATTATCTTTTATTTAACCACATAACCCTTGGGTTCTGGAGAATATTCATAGCAAAATACCTACTTCACCCCATGTCAGAGTCTGAACAATACCACATATTCAATTCACAATCCTTATATAAAATGATATATTATTATTGTTATAAATTCAATTAGAACAATGACCAATTGGAACCTTAATCATATTCCAATTTAATGGGTTTAGAACATAGTGTATAGAAATTTTTTGATTATTTGGATAATCAATCCATTCCTCATAGGTGATGGGTGTGTAGAGAATGATTCATTATCCCATACAATAATATTTACCAGAATTTTACTTGGGTCTAAAACGTTGTGTCTATCAACCCTATGTGTATTTGAAGAATCATTCTAAGCCCCACTCCCTATTCTTAATCAGGCACATAAATCACAATATTCACGTTTAATCAATATTAACCATATATCACAATTATCCTTCAAAACAATGATTAATTAATTCAAAAAACAATTAATCTATTTCAATAAATTTCATTATCTCAAACTTAAATATCTTACTCAAAAATATTAATATAATAAAATTATTTTGATAATTAATTATCCCCAAATCCCATGGTTTTATAATTCCGTCATTAATTAAATCACCTAATTAATTAATTCAATTTTAGAAACTCTACTGCTAAAGAACAATAAAAATTATATAATTCTCATAAAGATAATCAAAATCATGAATATGATATTTTAATATTTTACAACTGACCTCTATTCATCGATGAATGATGTCCCAATGGAAATATGAAAAATTCAGCAGAGTAAAAGCGTAGAATGAGATCCAAATCGATAACAAAAATCAAGATCAATTAAATCATGATATCTCTAATATAAATGTTGATCTATAATCCAATATCAATATTCATAATAATACATCTATATATATCGCATAAATTGGATTAAACTCAACAAATTAATATTATAAGAAATGTAGATTAATGGGAAACCAAGAGGGATATAATTCTCTTACCAACATATAAGAGGATCTTTGATCTGGGTTTTGAATCATGAAGAAGGGAGGTCGGGAATGATTGTATTTTATCTGGGATGCGTTGAAATTTATAGAAATTGTAATGTTCTTATTTTTGGTCAATTAGAGACTAAAATGGGGGTTCAAATAATAATGAAAATAATTTTCATATGAATTAAAATTCGAAGTATGGTTTTCACAGCAGGGGTGAAATGATTCACCAAACTGTGAACCTAACCTGGGCACCTATTTTTTATAGGTTTCATATTTAATTTTATAAGGGTGCACATTTTGAATAAATATTACCCTAAAATTTAATTCTCTACTGTCTGAGTTTTTAGTATTTATGGGATGGGGTGCACTGTTTGGGAAATCTGTCTCCCAAAAATGAACTACCCTATTCGACAATTTTTTTAAGAATTCATTCAAAAAACACCACAAGGAAAACCCACATGAAAATTTCTGAATAAATGGGAAAATTGTAACTATAAATAAGACCGATACATCTCTATAAAAAATAATGATCTTACAATCTCACCAACTTATAATAACTCATCCTCTAATTTCACTCTGATGATGTCTATGAATCTGATTCAAAAATATTGGGTCATTGAGCTCTCATATCTACTTCCCTTTCCCATGTTTTTTCTACACACACCCGCATTGAAATAATACATGAACTATCACTATGGAATTTCCCCTTATCACATTCTCTCTGTGATCTAACACACGTATCATATGCTACTCAAAGGATGCATCTATCTCAAGATCCACATCATCCTAATCAATGTAATGGTATGTTTCTAAGTGATACCACTATAGTTATGACACTTGGAAAACATCATTATTAGAATTTTATTTATATGGGTGATCTATTTGGTACCCCATCTGCCAAGTTATTTTCCCAGCCTCAAACAGTCATATGATACTGGGTGCTGACATGCCCTGATTTCATATCCTATGATGACCCAATCATGGAAAACCCTAATGAAATACATGATCACACACTATAAAATATAGGGTTACTCAATGTGTATTAGCATTTGACTTATATATAACCTAATCCATAGCCATATGTTCTCTAATTAGTTGAACCAACATTGAAATATTCTTCAGAAGACTCGATCCAAATAATTTTGACTCACAAACCTATATCTAGAATAGACTAGATATGTAAAGCCTACCATAAAAATATGTGTATGGTGAAATATATATTGATTCCTGATAAATGCTGATATGGGAAAACTCCACCAAAGATAGGTGTTTCTCCCAAGACCCACCGAAGTTAATATTTTTTGCTCAGAGAATATCTTAAAACACATGTATAGAACTCTCTGACTTCCCATATTCATATGGGTGGAAATACATACTCAATAAAACCTGTATACCAATCACCTTCCATATTCCCTACCATAAGAAAAATGTATACTGTGATTCTTAGTCTAAAACTAAAGTCTGTATCCCCTATTCAAATGGGAAATAATCTATACATAAAAATATTACAACTACTCTAATGAGATTTCCTCATGTATAAGAATAAAATGTGCTACATTCTTCCGTTTTTTCACAACAACCCAAATAGAACCATTCTAACAAGGTGTATTCTGGACACCCACTATAATGCCCATGATAATTTCATTCCACTTCCACTTCATAATGGGAAGTGGATATAGAAATACTCTTTGTGGTTGTTTCTCTTCCATCAACTTCTAACAGTTGTAGAATCATGTCATGAACCCTTCCATTTCCTTTTTCATGTAGGGAAACCAAAAAATCATTTTATTTCACGGTACATTTTGTTAACTATTGGATGAAACACCCCCTTCGAAGAATTAAATTCATTCATAAGCTATTCCCACATACTTTTAGGCATAAGTAATCTATTTCTAACATTGATGGTATCATTCTTCTCTATGATCAAATATGTGTGGGAATCCCCACCTTCATAGAATTCACCCAAGGTCATGCACTCCAGATCCTCATACTTCCTGTCTGTGATTTGTCCCAAAATTATAGAGTCCACTAAAAATGCTAACATTATCATCTACTCCATACTCCCCTAAACCATGAAATGCATCTATGCTAGTAGATTCTTCATCTTCCACTCATCACAAGAATCTAGAACGTCCTGGTTCTGAGTTTTCCTTCTCAATGCATCAGCATCACCATTTCATTTCCCGAGTGTATATTCTAGTTCGATATAAAATGATAAAATATATTTGAGGACCTGACTCTAGAAACCTAGGAGAAGGTGACTTCTGAAAATGATGTATGTCATGAAATAAAACATACACTGATAAACGACACATCATGTCCCATATAGAGGATCGAGTGCGGTTCGGGCTCTAGGAAACTGGTAACTTTTAGGATGTTCTATCTGATAAAAGCATATACCTTAAAATTTTAAATCAAAACGTAGGGTGAGCATAAAGATGCATAGTAAAGGGTTTTAAAAAGAATAAACCAAAGTAACCTTTGAAATATTTCTTCAAAAAAATCCATTGAACATCCCATTAAAGAAAACTGTAACGCATGTAACATGTTATGAAAGTCCTCATTCAAGATTTTCAAGGAATATAGTTTTCGATGGAGTATTTAAGGTTACCCTAAAAAAGTATAAAATATGATTATTTAATCTCAAATTAAATGGTTAAAAGTAATACAATATCAGAGTTTTGTTTGAGGGAATCATCTTAAATTTCATAAGATGGTTATAATTTAACTGAGTGATAAACACAAATCATGCACCAAACTTATACTTGTGAAATAATGACTTTATAAAAAACAGAAAGAAAAGGGTGTTGAAGGAATGTGCAAATCATCTTGAAAAAGAACTTGTAACATAACATGAATTATGTGTCATCATCATTTCACTTAGACAATAATTTCAGTATCACCAAGGTCCATCCCCAAGGTGTTATAAAAAATTACCATGGTTATTCACCAAGGTATCATTAAAATTGTAATCTCTAGTGGTTAAATCATTACCCAATGCATTGAAGCGCTATTAGGGAACAACCTTAATTTGTCTTTATTATCATTTGAGCCACATCATTCATAATTTACTTAAAAAGGGTTTTATATTGAAGATGTCCCATACCACCATGAATAATTCATTCATTTTCATATCACCCAAGGTGTCCCATACCTCTTTGGGGAATCTAATTTCATAGTTCATTATCGTAACATGTCAAATGAATGAATTATGTACAATACAAACTAAAATAAATAATGGACCATTAAAAATTTTTCTAATACATTATACGACAATTTCCATTGAGAAATATTTCAAAGGCATACATAGTTTAGTAAACATTATTTGCTAAAGCATATAAAATTATGATATAATAAATGACGAATCTTTAAAATTATTAATTCATGGAAATTATATTCTTAAATAATACACTTTCCATTAGTTATGGTGATTAATAGTCCATTTGAACTTGAAAAATTTATTAAACCGTAACTTGGTTAACTAGTAACATTCACCAATGTAGGATCATTGTGTGATAAGTCAATAAATGAACACAACATGATAACATGATCCCATAAATCATAAATATTATAATATATTTTAATCAAGCTAAAATTCAAAATTTGTCATAAAACACATCATGGTTAATGTCAAATAAACTCCATTAATAAAACATGCCCATTTTTGTGCATTTATATATATATAAAATACATGTTGGATGAGAAAATACAAAAAAATTCCTTTATAAAAAATTTATGTGTATTAAAGCATAAATTATGTCCTGTCAAAACATCCATAATCACCTTAGAAACTCTTAAAATAGTTTGGATTTTTGTTATATAAATTTATATATATTTATAGATATTCAAAACCGTATATACTCAATATAAAAACATAAGGGTTTTATAGGAATAAACTGAACGATGTTAATCCCCTACACCAAAAATCCCCAATAATCTTCTTTTAACATATTTAATACCCAACCGATTGATACAATATATATATATATATTATAAAACTATATTTAAAAAACAACATATATAAATTTTGTAAAACAGAACCATTTAGAAAGAAAACATGCATGCCATAAACATGCAATCCTCCTTGTAAATCATATGAAAATACCCTTAATGTAATTTAAAAACAGGAGGGTTGGTATTTTACATTTTTATGTATACAAACCGTATATAGAGAAACTTAATAGAACATGATGTTATTAATGTAAATGAAACATAGAACACCCTTAATTGTACCCTACTAAATACACAATGGTAATCCCTTCTTAAAAACAATACAAACCGAGGGGCTTTTATTAGGTATATATACATATATATAAATTGCATATACTGGGTGTATAATGTGTAGGTTTCTCTAAAAATGAGAACAAAGCTCGCAAGCACCCTTACCGTGATTAATTATGATGATCGGATCAAATGGTATCTCATTGGTATTGTAGGAGAGTTTGAAAAGATTTCGGGAGGAGAAGAAAGTCAGAGAGGGGAAGGGGTTTATGTAGGACTTTGGTTCACATAGATGACTCACCCCAAGGGTAGGACTTCAGGAGGGAGACGAGAAAATAGATCCCTAGGTGATTGAGTGTGCGAGGGTCAAGGAGATAAGTGAAATAGGAGAAGGCTGAGTCATCCTCGGGTGTGCATGCCTACTGGTGCGGGACACCGACGTGAGGAAGGAGACAATGGAGGGGTGCGACTTGGAGATGAAACGGATGACCCAGATTAGAATAGGTGAGATCGGACGGTTGGAGGAAGAGAGGGAGATGGGTTGAGTTGTTTTAAAGGACCGAAGGACTGGATTAGATCTCACGAGAGATCGGATGGTCACAGAAATACGCGGGAGTGATCACACGGTTAAGGAATCAGATGGACGTGATCGATGCAAGATTCGATCGAACGGTTCAAATTGTGCGGATGGCATCCCACATCAAAACGAACCAAAGCGGAGGCATGTTTTATAATCAAGAGCGCACTGCCTTCGAGATAATTACATAAACACACACACTCGGGACTTATAAATGGGCCCCTGCGGGTCTTGTCCCACCCTTACGCAACACACTTCGCGGGCCTTATACTCGGGCCCACGTGCGACTGGACGAAGCTCTACTCATCTCGGACCTGGTTGACACTCTACACCACTCGGAATCCTGATGGTCGGTACCTCGGGTCACTAGGGGCTCAGTCTCGGCATTGAGAGCTTGTCCCCAAGGGATTCCCTTGGCTTGTCCGGGTCCAAAATTTTTTTTTACTAAAAACTTATTTAGATATACCAAATAATCTGTACAAGTATACATAGTTTCAAAATGGTGTGAAATATGAATATAGGTAAAATTGAATTTTTATACAATAAAAAAAATATTCTTAACTTATTATTTTCAAATCTAAAATCCCATTGTAGATTATGAATAATACATTTCATTTTGAGATACCCCTTTTAAAAGATATATATTTCATAATTAACACACTAAACATTTATAAATATTAGGATCTTATAACCTTTAAAATACTCCACAATTTGATTCATAAAAATTGTTTTTTAAAATACCAATACTTTTCCCCAATTCAAAATACAAATTTTTAGAGATCCAATAAGATATATTTTTTCAATTATTATAGATACCCTTTAAACATGACTTTCATAAAAAATTAAAATACTGAGTTTTTCACCATATAGATATCATCAGGATTCTGTAAAATCTAATAGAATCATTTTCAAGAATATTTTTTATTTCAAAATTATGATACTCGAAGATATAATTCTAATCATTTGTACATATTAAAATATTTGAAATAACACAAGATTATAAGATCATTATAAAGTCAAAATGATTATAAAAATATGCACTTCATCCATGGAAACCCAACTGTCATATAACGGTCATAATTTCGGAAAGGACCATTATAAAAATAGGGGCATTTCACACTTTCACGACACTTGAACCAGGGAGGATGGCTCTCCTCATTCCATTGGTTCGGAGTACGTGTGTTGTGGTTCTGGCTATTATATTTTCACACATATGGAACAAGAAGATGAATATAATCCAATTACTCGAGTTGTGATTCTTAGCAGTCTTGGTGTGGCCATGTTAAGTCTTACACATGGTATTCGAGGTTATTTTGGATCTTTGTGGTAATGTAACATTTTAAGGAATATCAGTTCTCTTTATTCGCCTTGATTTTTCATCTATTTACTTTAAATTCCTTTATTGGTACAAAAAACAATCCATGTTAAACAATAATATCATTATAAAACATAACATTGTTCACTTAGTCAAGTTCATAAATCCAAGGGTATCACAATATAGTCAATCCATCTCCTCTTCCAAAGTTTCATTTCTTGCTGTGAAAAGATATACTCCTAGATCTTATGATATGTATACACATTGAACTTATCACCTAATAGATAATGTCTCCAACCCTTCAAAGTATACACCACTACATCCTACTCGAGGGCGTGAATAGATTCATTCCATTTACGTGTCCTTAATTTCTGAAACCAATATTACTAAACTAGATCCCCCTATATTATCATAGTTATACATCTAATTCTAGAATCATCACAACACATTGTATACTCCTCACATGATTTGAGTATGATCAAGATCGGTGCTGATGTCAAACACTTTTTTTCTTCAAGAAGGAATCCTGGAATGTTTCGTCCCAATAAAAAATTTCCAAATTATTTTTCTAGTCTGTAAGATGTTCTTACAATAAAAAAAATTAATGGATAAATTAATGATATTATCCATCTAATCCTAGAACGAAATAGATATCAAAAATGTTTTGAGTCTACTCGGAAGAATCTAATGTCTTAAACTTATATGGGTCAACTGACACACCATTCATTGATGATTTTTTCCATGTTCCAAAACATAAGAATATAGATACAATATCATTCATAGATACATTATCCTTCTTAGAAAATAATCCCAGATAACCCCAAAGTGACATACTTGTTTAGATAATCCCCTTATCTTCTGAATCCTCCTACAATGTCATGGGATCATAATGCTCTACCGGTGTGATCTGTATAGTGGAATTGAAATTGGCTATATGCCTAACATGAGATCAATAGTGATTTATAAATCTATCTCTTATCAAAAACCTTGGAATTATTTAGTAAACACATCCTAAATTATTTCACTATGGCTGAAATACATCATGTTTTACACCTCTATCATCTAGTAATAGACATGCAACCTGAGCAATAATCTCTCTCGGTTGCTGAGTAAATCTCCCTAAATGGTTTCCCTAGATATACGACTCTCCTCGTTGAAGGAAATGGCCACCCTTATGAGATATAACATTTACTCTTCTATTTTAACAATCAATGTGGGATCGGTATGTGACTAGCTATTCTATACCCATAATTATGATGACACATTACTTATCAACAATGTATAGATCCCACTGGAAGCAGTTCTCCCCAATATTAATAGAACATCACTTTTATAATAAAATGTACGTATAATGTACTCCCAATGGTGTATCAATCACCATAACCCTTATAAAAAAAATCCACCTATAGGTTCAAACCGTCGACATGTTTAACAGATATAATGGAATGAGGGGAACTAGTATCAAAGAAGGCACTAGATAATAGAGAATCTATAAGAATATTAACTCTCATTATGGATGATGCAGCCCCACTATCCACAAGTTTATATTGAACTTAGTCTATCTATAATTACTATAATCCTTGTGTTGTAGAATGACTCCCTTGAGCTATGTTTTCTACTAATATAAGAGCTCTTATCTAGAATCACCATTTACACTAGTTTTACTACCTTGTCCAGTAGAACTCAAGATATTAGACGAATATGATTCATTGGATCCCCTTCCCACACTATAGTTCTATTTAGATCCTACATCAAAACCTGTTTGATGTCAGTTAATGTATATTGTTTTAGATGTTCCTTTTTACCACAAGATCGAAACTCTACTGGTGGTTGGAAAAAATGGATATGATTGTGTCTCGGCCTACCACACTAGTGGAAACAAACCCACGTAAGATCATGGGTATATAATCTATCTATATATCATCTATAATTCACACTACCCTAGATAATATTATCATAGTGACACATCCCACTCTCAAAACTATCAGCTCACAATCGTCCAATATAAAGCACATCTTCACCACTGGAAGCCTCATTCAGGTTCGACTCAGATATAAAATCCTGATTCACCACCTCAAAAAACATCTCCTTCCAAAATATATTAACATGGTACATAATCTGTCATATAATAGCATGTTAAAACCACTTTCTCACAGTGGCCTCCTCTCCTCTTAATTTAGGAAAAATGAGAAAAAATCAGTAAATTGTATTGCATAGTCCATTACAAAACTGCTCACCTAATTCAATCTTACGTACTCAATTGCGCTCTCATGTCTCAGTGTTTCTATATAAAAGTGCTACACGATCATTCCTTAAATTTTCTCCAATTTCATATATTCTAGCTATCCAGCTAGAGTCTAAATGTCTTCCAAGACATTCAATCATCCTCATAACATATAAGCATCCATCAGGACCCGCTTTTTAGTAGGAGGGTACTACATCTAGAAATCTCTCATCTGGTCATACATGCTTATCACAACCCACCTAGGGACACATTCAATGAATTCAATGTAAGGAGTGATGTTCTATTAGATAAGATCCCCTACTCCCTCAACCAGTAATATTAGTGCCTCAGGTTTCACTACTGACGGAGCATATCCATCCATGTACTCTTATCGATCTCTCAATAAGTGTCATCATGGAGGAATAAATCTACAATCAATATATGAATATTATGAAATAGGTAATAAAATTTACATGTTTACATAATTGGAAAACACAACATGTTAAGACATAACTTTTCCAAAAACCACTCCATATGATCAATACTAATTCAGGGTTCTCATTTGACCCCAAATTATTATTATCTGGGAACATTTTTCAGTCATTCTCAATTTCATTTTAGGGACCATGTTCATTTCAATTTTATATTCAAGAAAAAAATAGTTTATGTTCAACACCTTACCAATAAAAATCTTTTTATCCGTGCCTAAATGAATCATTTCATAAAAATAATCCCGAGTGACTAGAATGATGTATGAATACTGAAATCTAATTCCTTACCATGACATGAGTCACAATTCATGAAATTCACAACATCAGTAATCACATAACACAATAATTATGTCACCCAATGATAAAAAATATTAAACTGCAACATAAAATAACAATATAAAATAACAATATAAAAAATCCAACCTTGGTCACCTAGATTTAACCCTCATACATGTGTTTGAAACTCCAATTCATGAGATCGTAATGAAGGCCTAACACATTTATTCTCTTATATACCTTTCTTAAATAGTAAGACAACAGAAAAAAATAACAAAACCTCCCTTTAATACCACATTCTAAATTCCCATCCCAAGTTCCACACACCGGTAACCCAAGTTGATTATCTACAAGATCTAAAGATCCCCTCCCCATATACAAGATGCTTCCAACTAGCAGTGAGGGTCTAAAATTGATCGTGGAGAAATTATATCCTATTTATCAAAGAAACACAATAGTAGTAACAATGGAGAGTAACAATGTGAAATAATCAAACTACGAACAATACCATTATCAAAAGATGACTTAAACTGCATATATAATATCAAAATTGGAAAATATATGTTTCATGGTAAAGTATTTTCTATATGTCAAAATAAAAATCCAATGTAAATACATTG
This sequence comes from Viscum album, assembly GCA_963277665.1. Taxonomy (NCBI): domain Eukaryota; kingdom Viridiplantae; phylum Streptophyta; class Magnoliopsida; order Santalales; family Viscaceae; genus Viscum; species Viscum album. The sequence continues at coordinate 798,572,438 of OY728145.1, read as the reverse complement.
ACAACTCCCAAGAGGGTGATGAACTACATATGATTCCCTCAACCATTATCCATCCCAACTCATATATATATCATAGACCCCTTTCCCTTAACCCTTCTTGAAACCACTAAATTTATTTGGGTACTGATCAGGTAGTGCGAGTATGGTATGGGTAAAACTATGTAGGACACCACCAATGGTGTAAAATAATATCCAATCAAAATAGTTTATGTAGTTCTAAAAGGTATAAATAAAATCAATAAAGTAAGAAGTTTAGAATTATTCAATTATCCTTTATTTAACCACATAACCAAGGGGTTTCTGAGGACACCCTTACCACAATACAAGCTTCGTCCCATGAAATATTCTAAACCATACCTCACATTAAATTCACAATAATTATATCACACGATATTTTATAATCCATTTTCAATTTAGTTCAATCAATGCCCAATTTAACCCTTGGTCCAATTCAATTTTAATTGGTTTTAAACATCTTGTCTAGAACCCTAATGAATATTTGGATCATTAGACCATGTCTCACACCCCATGTGTATATGGATCATCAGTCCCTATCCCATTCGTGAATACATACATTCATTTTTTTGTTATAGAATGCCATTAATATAACCCTCAAGGGTATTTGGATCTGTAGGTTCCGGGCACAATGGAAGTGGGTTAGTGGGTGTACCCAACATTAATTTTCCCATTAAAAATGATAATCCAATGATCCATCATGAAAATAAAACTTTGGATCATCGGAATCGAACAAATAAGGAAGGAAAGGAAAGGAGTCCTAATCCATAGAGAGGATCATCCTATGTTGGTTACAATTAATAAAATTAAAATATGAAAACTACCTTGATGGAATTATCTCTCTATAGAGGTTTCTAGTCACGATCTGTTGTGATTTGTCATTGCGTCATTGAATCCCAGTTTAAGATTCCACTAGCATGGATCCACACATGCTCCACGTATCCCTGGATGCCACCAAATGGATCTCCAGGTGCAAGCGTAGAGGAGCCTTCTCTTGTGGGGTTTGCCTTCGATCACCTTGAGTGCCACTTGTGAAGCGCTCTACTTGATTTGGTGGAGGATGATATATCTTGTAACATGAGAGTATTATTGAAAGAAAAAAATTATCTATTATCTTGAGAGCTTTCCCTAGATCCAGTGTGCACAACAACTAAAAAAATACCTAGGATAATCAGAATTATATAATTGGGGTTTTTAATTACATGGAATATTAAAATGAATTTATTACCCGAAAGTGTTTATTAATTTAATTTATTTCATAGTAATACCCCTTTTCTAATAAAAATAGTTGACTATTATTGTTAATCGAAATGCGCCCAGTGAATTACACTTAATATTAATTAATTAATTATTTAATATAATTTCTCATAAATCTCTAAAATAACTACACTGCATATATATTAATATACACAGTGTGTAATTTTCCATTTTCTTTATTTCATCAAACATATTTATTAGACACTGAATAATGTATTTTTATTACTTAAATAACTATCAATTCATTACTCTCTAATAAATATATTATTTCTCCCACAATATATTCTATGGAATAACTAGTGTCAAAAGAAATTTGATCTCGAATACATGAATATTTACTAAACCATAGTAGGGAATAATATTTATTCAACATGTTAAATTAATATATAACTTCGATACCTGGACACACAATGTGTGTGGCCCTCTAGGAATCTTTCCCAATGGCATTATGTGGAGCCAGCATATTGGCCGAGGATTTCATCTAGCAACATGCCAAGGCACCCATAGAGAAAAGAATTTAACGCCATAATGAGGTGTCACCTTTTACGAACACTTACCATGTAATGTAATACCTTTGTCTTGATATCTCGAATCAAGTGGGTTGCTTGCTAGTGCCATCAACCCATATGCTCGATTATTCATTCGTTGACTTCTCATAATTGAACATTGCCTTTCCATTCCTTGGTCATGTATATATTCAAGAAATATCAATTCCATCGAAGGGAATGAGATATCTAATTTCATTATGGAACATAAGGGACAAATCCTTTCTTGAATTATCTATTAATGAATTATTACTCATGACACACCCAACATATCCTACCTCACTACGAATAGTGTGTATTCATTTTTTTTTCAACACATCTAAGTGCGCGAGTTGTAATGCACATTAATAGTAATCTTAATGTCTAAGGACCAACACACACATTTGTAGATAGAAACATCCAATGAAAGTATGAAATTTGGATTTCCTTCTAGCAGGCCTTGTTCTCATAATATTCTCATAGATATTATCAAAGGTACACACCATAAGAAGGTACCTCACAATTTTATCATTCCTCACCCCTAATGGCATGTATTATTTGTGTCCTACAAATAACATCATCTGGAAACAGAACATATATTCAATGACAATGTTATGGAACTTCTGGTTTCTCATCCTATCAGGAATCCAATATGAACTTTTAGTGGAACAATTATCCATAGGACATTATCAAATGTATTGTCACAAATAAGGATAACCATGATGTGATAAGGTTTTTATTAATGAATAATGATTAATGTAGTTGGTTTTAGGCCACCAATTCCAAACATACTCAACAATTTACTACAGCCAACTGCAAACAACATTTAACCCACTTTATCTCACTTGATATTCATGTATTTTCTATGATAGGTCTTTGGACATGGAATCTGCCATGTTATTTTCCGTGGACACTCTGATCACTAAACCTTCACCCATTTGGTAGAAATTACTCAAGAAGTGATACTTCCAGAGTATGTTCTTTGTCTGTTGATGTGACCTTGGTTCTTTTGAAAGATCCGCCGCTGCAGTATTTTAAAAAATGTGTTAGAATCTTTACGGTTAGGCCCCACATAATGCTCATAGATAAAGGCCCAAATCTATATGGATTCTTTGGATACCTTATAAGCCGCAATATATTCGGTCTCCACTATAGAATCAGGGAAAACTAGTAGACTGGACTCTTCCATCTCACAAATCCTCCATTAATAGAGAAAATATATCTATATAGTGACTTCAGATCGTTCAGATATGTCTGAAAACCAATATCAGCATACCCTATGATGAAAAACTCATCATCTCCTCCATATACTAGAAACATATCCCCAGTTCTTCTTATATAGTTAAGGATAGTCTTAAAAATATCCCAATGTTGTTCTCCTATATCTTCATGATATCTTCCTACCATGATCAAAACAAAGGAAACATCAAGCCTAGTACACAACATGGCATACCTGATGGATCCAATCACCGAAGAATATGGGATCATACTCATTCTATACTTCTCCTATTCTATCTAAGGAAACATTTTCATAAAAAGATGTAAGTTATGTGACAATGGAACCAATCCACTCTTGGATTGTTCCATAATAACAGCTCTGTAAAACCAAAAGCATTCCATTATGAAATGAGAGATGGTAATCGCCAATGGCCAGTGCAGCCAACCTCAAGCCATTGACAACTCAAATATCCACCTCTCCTCTAGATGTCTTATGAATTCTACATGGTTTCTGCATTTGAATAAATATGTGATCCCCATGAGTGGTATAAAATAGCCAATGTGTAGAAATGGAAATATTACACTCGATAACGAATGCACCATTAGTGTCCCCATGCTTCTGGATGTAGTTCCTCATCCAGTGGATGGTTCTACACATGAAAAACATACCACTTCTCATTCTTTTCCATTCCTCTGTATCATCCCCTTCTTGGAGGGATGGTGCTCAGGGGCTTCAGATAATTTATGAATCTTGGCCCCTTTTCATTTTCCTTCAATTTCATTTTCACCATAATAAATGAGGGATTTTCATGGCCCATTTTGTTATCTACTATGCGAATTAAGGTCAGAATTTCTAATAGACTCTTCTCATTTGTTCTTAGGTTGTATTCAACAATAAATCTAGAGAAGGTCTTGGGTAGTGATGGTTGGATGATATCTGTACGAAACTCAATAGGGAACTTAATACATAAGATATCCTGACGTTTAATGTAGCCAATAAGCTTGACTACATGAGGCCAAACTGGCGTAGACTCTCCACGAATAGTTGTATACAAAGGGTCGGATATCTCATATCTCTCTTGTATCTCTTTATCTTGATAGATATCGTTAAGGTGATATATCATACTATATGCATCCATGTTTTCATATTGCATCAAGAGCTCATTAGACATTACTGATAGCCTAAAACATTGAGAAAATGTGGCATCATCCACATGTATCATATAGATAGATAGTTCCTCATCAATGGCCTCTTTTCCCAGCACAACTGTAATTGGCTCCTTAAGCATGTACAATTTCTCTTGGTGACAAAGTATGACGCTTAAATGCCTCTACCATACGTGGAAATTAGTGGGAGTGAGAATATTTTATTTCTTAATTATGGTTCGCAATGATATGTTTAAATTTTTTTTCTTGACATTTCTATAAATTATGATGAGAAAAGGTTTAGTACTTTAGCATGATAAAAATGATAAAAAAATACTTATTATTCTCAAACTATTTAATCAAAATTAAATATCCCTCACCATTGAAATCAAAATATTTTTTTGCCAAGATATTCTAGTGGAAATGATCCATATTTCCCTTCACATTATCCAAATAGGGTGGTTCAAGAATCTTGAAGGGTTTTAGGTAGGCATTCTAAAATTCCAACTGCATTAACTCGCAACACCTTGATTCACTGAGTGGACTTCCCAATCCTGAAATCTGTTTATTTTGGATTTCCTCAACCATTGCCGCTTGGTCACACCAAGTCCTGCTATGGAAGTCAACCATTGATGTGAAACAAGTAATGTCAACCCAAAACCTTGAATTAGTATTGTTCAATTATTGAAAGCACCCCAACTATGGTTGGTCATGCACTTTGAACTATGGTTCGATTCTATCCATGATTATGGAAGTCTATACTGAATTAATATTTTCTTTGAGGGATTTTATATTTATACGTAAATTTTCATTTTATTATCTTTCTTACATTCATGTTAAAATTTATTGTGATATACTAAATTGGTTAACCATGTCCAAGATACTATTTACACAATAGTCGGTCTTATTTTAGTTCAACATTGCATGTTTGTTTAATTCATTAGTTATGTGATCAAAACAACACTCCCACAACAAAATAACCATGAAACTAATATAAATAGAATAAATGGTATGATTGTGAGCTTGATCTATTGGTTAGTTTATCTAGAAATTGATCAAAAACCCATGATCTATGGGAGAAACACCTAGAACCTTTTGGGTTCTTATTTATTGTTTTCTTCCTATTCACCATTGTGCATCCATGGATTAGTTTCACCTTGGATACTAACTGGAGCCACCTCTAATATCATGGGAGCTCGTTCCATACATATGCTTTTATCTCACTCATAGGTGTGGTGTAAAATGGGGTTTTTCATAAAAGAAACATTCGGCACGCATGTCAATCATGTTAATGGGGAGAAGGCTCATAGAAAAAAGAATTTAATTTAAATTAAAAATTAATTCACATAAAGGTCTTGGTCTTGCTCATGGTCATCTATAAAAACAATGATATTTACGCATAAATACAAATAGAATTAAATTCATTAATCATTCCTATTTGAAATAAATCACAGTAGAATCAAAAAAATAGTATTAATTAATCAATCATTTTATCTTAAACCCTTTTTCTGAATTTCCTTGATATTCTCAACCTTCATAATTTTAAACAAATAAATATATTTAAAAATATATTTTTACGTAACTTTTAACTTGGTGGAAACCCGGTGAATTCCATTTCATAACTACCCAATTAGTTTAAATGAACTTTACACAAATTTTTAAATAAACACATATATATAAAACACATATCACTTGTTGTGCCTCATCGTTAAGCCCGTACTATGGTACACATCTCAATGATTTGTATAATATAAAAATAATTTTTTTATAAAACTGTGTAATTTGGATGCGTAAACGGTGTGTAGTTCTGACTACACGGTGTGTACTTTTGTACACCGTCCATCCGAAGTACACACCCAGGGACATGTGGTGTAGATGTACTTCATAAATCTTTGGATTACACGGTGTTTTCAATGGGACACACGCTGTGTAGTATTCGAATTACAAGGTTTACAGCCAGGCAAGTTGTGTATGGGGTACATGGTCCAACCCTATCCATATGGGACTACACATCATGTCCAGTGGACCACAAGATGTGTTATCAAGAAACCATGTTCCACATATTCCACGTCAACACACGGCGTCATTTAGGACTTAGAAAGGCTCCAACACATAGCCTATTTTGGTTGATCGATCTAATGCATTGATTCTTTACTACATGGCGTGTTCCTAATAAATACACTTGATGTGTTATAGTGTTGTACATATAGGATCTTTTGGAACCTCCAGATGAGTTCCTTTATTTTATTTTAACCAGACATAAAAGAAAATGTTGTTTGTGTATGGTGAACGAGAAAAAAGAGAGGAGGAATAGATCTTGAGATTCAAATTTCCAGAATAAATATCTTGAATTAAAAAAACTAAATTATTAAATGTTTAAATCATCAACGATAAACTAAATAGTTATAATAAATGATATGACCACTATGAAACCACTTGTAGGTTCCTGGTGTAGCAGATGTTCGTTAGTGCATGTACCCAACTTTAATATATCTGTTCACAATGATCAATTCGAGATCCACCACGATAAAAAAATGTTGGATCTTCTTGAATTGAATGAAGAATAAAAGAAGTTAAGGGAGTCCTAAAACCATAGAGAGGATCGTCATATGTCAGTTATAATTAATTTAATTAAAATTTTGGATTTAACTTGATGTAAATATCTCCCCGTTGATGTTTCTGATCATGATCCAATGTGATCCATCTTTGCATCGTATTACCCATGTGTAGGATTTCACTTACAGTTATCCAAACATGCTCCACGTATTTTTGGACATCACTGAAGGGATATTCGGGTGCTAGTGCTGAAGAGGATCCACTTCAGGTGTCCACCTTCAATATCCTTGAGAGCCACATGGAAAGAGCTCTCCTTGATCTGATGGAGGAGGATCTCTCTCATAATTTGAGGGCGTTCTTGGAAGAATATAATTATTTATTGGTCTAAGTGCATTCTCTAGATCTATTGTGAACAACCACCAAAAAATGTAAAGGGAAATGAGAATTATATAATTGGGATTTATAATTACATAGAATAATAATATTAATAAATTATCCAAAAGCATTTATTCATTTTACTTAATTATTATTAAGACCCCATGTCTAATAATAATAGATGACTATTATTATTAATTGGCATGAGCCTAGAAAATTACACATAATATTATTTAATTAATAAATAATATTATTTCTCATAAATCCCCAAAAAACTACACTTGGTGTATATTAATATACATGATGTGTACTTTTCCATTTTCTTTATTTCCACAACCATATTTATTAGACCTCTAATAATAGATATTTAATTATTAAATAAATATCACTGCATTACTCAATAATAAATATATTATTTTGCACAAAATATATTTTCACAATATGTAGTGTTGAAATAAATGTGATCAGGAATCCTTGAATAATTATTAATCCATAATCAGGAATAATATTTATTCAACTGTTTAAATTAATATTTATCCGAGATACATGGACACACTTAGTGTGTGACCCTCTTGGCCTCTTTCTCATTTTCATTAGGATGATCATTTTTTAAGACCAAGGTTAGTGTCTACAATATTCCATGGAACCCATAGATAAAGAAGTTAACGCCACAATGACATGTCACCTCCTAATAGTGCTTACCTTGCAATGTAATCCCTTTGACATGATATCTAGAATCAATAGGGTTGAATGATACTGCCATCAACACAAGTGATCAATTATTCATTATTTGACTTCCTGGAATTGAACATTCCCATTCCATACCATGAAAATGGATTTATTTAGGCTATATCAATTCAATCAAAGTCCCTGATATATCTACATTGGTTATGGAACAAAAGGGACAAATCATTTCTTGCATTATCGATTAATGCAGTTTTACTCATGATGCACCCATCATATCCTACCTTGTTGCGAATAGTTTCTTGTCATAGTTTTCATCAATACATATACATGCATGAGTTTTAATACCCATTAATAATAATATTAATTAATAAGGACCAATACACACGTCCACATGTGGGAACATTCAATGACATTGTGAAATGTGTATTTCCTTATAATGGGTATTCTTCTCATAGTATCCTCATAGTTATTACCTAGCGCACACACCATGAGAAGGTTCCTCAATGTTTTATTTGTCCTCACCCCTAATGGCTTGTTTTATTTGTGTTACTTAAATAACATCATCTGGAAATAGAATATATATTCCATAACAGTGTTATGGAATTTCCAGGATCTCATCCTATAAGAGATCTGCTATGTCCTTTTAGTGTAACAGATATTCTTAGTACATCATCACATGTACTATCAAACAGAATAACAATCAAGATGTGATAATGTATTTATTAATGAAAAAGTATTAGGTAGTTGGTTCTAGGCCCCCAGCTCCAATAGGATCATATTTCTGTGTCCTACTCCCCATTCACAATCAAGAACATATATCAAAATATTGAAGGTTAATTTACAATAACCCTATATCACAATTCCGATTTAAAAAAATGATTGATTAATCAAACAATTAATTAAAACTTTTCAATTAATTTAAATATCTCTTAATTAATTGCATAATTTATAATATAATTCCTCAATATCTATATCGCAAAATTAAATTCAAAATAAATTATCCCTAAATTAGAATATTTGACAATTCATTCTTTATTTTATTCATAAATTTTTTAATTCAATTTAATAAACTCAATTACAAAACAAACTATATAAATTGTATAATTTTAATAAAGGTGATCAAAATCACTACTATGATATTTAAATATTTTCTCACTTACATCAATTCATTAATGAATGATCTCCCAATATAAAACCCAAAAATTATGTGGGGTAACATCAAATAATGACATCCATAAATATAACCTAAATAAAAAATAAATTAAATAATGATCTCTCTAATCTAGATATATATCTAAAATTCTCAATATAAATTCAAATTACTGGATCTTAATATATCCCAAAATAAGAAGAATAAGATATAAATGAATATTAAAAGTAATGAAGATGAACATGAAACCTTTAGGGATTGAATTATCTTATAAAAAGAGGAAGGGATATTAAATCATTGATTTGAATAGTATTGAAAAGAGTTAAAGAAGGCATAGAATTAGTTTGGGAAGATCTTAAATCGATATAAATCATGATGGTCCATGTTTGGGTCAATTAGGTATTTAATAGGGGTTTATGTTCATAAAAAAACTAATTTTTAGGTGAATTAAGATATCGAGCATATTTTATTGGGAATGGGTGAATATTTTCCCCAAATGTGTGCTAAAACTCTTCTCTCCTTTTATAAGGTTTTCATGGTTTCTTTTTAGAGGCCACAAAGTTTGACAAACACTGGACCAATAGTAAAATTATCCACTGTCCAATGTTAAATGGTTTTCTGGGCATGGGTGCACTGTTAGAGAAACCTGTGATCCAACCGTTGACTACCCTATTCTTTAATTTTTTTAAAATTTATATCCAAACACGTCACTAGGTACAACAATAATGAAAAGTAATAAACAAAAGACAAAAGAGTACCTATATACAAACTCAAGACAACTCTAGAAATGGTCAGGATCTTACATCACCCATATGGAATCAATATTCAGAACAGTCTTTAGGAGGCCAATCAAAAAGTCTTCGGATATCTAATCCCATTTCCATTCTATAATAGGTAATGACTGCAACATACCCATTGGTCATTGGTGCCCTGCTTTAACCATCTAATAACATTTGAATCTTGAAATAAACTCTTCCACTATTCTTTTCATACCGACCCACAAAATAATGTTTTCGATGTCTTATACATTTTTGTATTCCATGGTGGAGATCCCATATCGAATGGTGGTAGGCATTAATAATATATTCCTACAAATCCATATGAAAGAGCATCCGATTTAAAAACCACAAAACTGAACTAACATCCAACTTTCATACCCCAATGGTCTCTCCAGTAATAAGTTTCGACATCAATGAAACATATTAGAAATTAGATGTTTCTACCTCCATAAACATCTCTACCATATATTGAACCAAATATACTGTCATGAAAACTGAAACACATCCTTAGTCTTCATATTCAAAGAGCATGTCCGATATGATCAACATCAACTTCCATTGATATAATTCCAATTTTTTCAAATGACTATATGATGTTCTACTTAATGAATCCACCACAAAATTACCATTACCCGGTGTATACAATAACTTAAATGAAAAAATATAGATATAATCCATCCACATTTATTATTATTGTATCAAATCCATTTAGAAGAATCTTTTTTTCAAAACTTTTTATCAATAAAGTCTTTAAATTTATCACCATAAAGGAAATGATGAATGGTGTTCAAATCATGGAATGCAACATCTAACTCCAAAAAATTTATTGTTTATTTTTTCTCATAAAATCATTTATTTCATGATCCATAATAAACAACATGATCACTTTTCACATGAACACATCCAAACTCAGATCACGATGCATCACAAAACACCACATACCCTTCTCCAGATCCAGCGACATCAATATTTGTGCTGATGTATGTAAAACAATTAGCTCTTGAAAAATAATTCTAACATTCATCGTTCCATTTTAATGGAATAGTATTCCAAATAATAGATATCATTTGTGAAGCTATTTCTGATATGTCCGGAAAATACCATCAAACATAAACTTCTAGACAAACAAAACATTTCTCTTCATAGACATTTTTTGGCAGTTTCCATGAGATAATTGAATCTATCATTCATGGATCCACATAAAAAACTTTATCTGAGAAAACATGGATAATGAAACATACTTCATATACCCTAAAATCACACTTTGATATTTTTTCATATGGAAAATGATCTCAAAAAAGTAAATAAATTATTTCAAAATGTTTCTCATGATCATCATCTATTATTGAATAAACCAATATATTAACCATAAAGACCACTAAAAAGAAATGCATATATCTCTGAAATATCACATTCAACAATAATGTAAGAACCCATGGTTCATTCATAGAACCAAAGGTCATATCTACGTACTTGTGATGGCCATATATAGTTCCTCATATTTTTATTGTAATATCCTCTATATGAAGTCACAATGGTTGATATCATGATTTACTTAAAATATTAGAGAACCACTGGGCTCCCCATAATTGATCAAACTAGTCAAAAATATGAAGAAGTGCATATTTATTATTTATCACAATGTTTTTATGCTTAAGATAATCTAAACACAATCTTATAGTTTCAACTGCCCTTCTAACAAACAATATGGTAGATTCCCATGTTGATGTGCTATCCCAAATGAAAACTTTCCATTCTTGATCATCCAATTGAAAATTCTATCCCCTTAATTATAATAGTTCCATTTTATTATGAAAAATGTTATATAGGACTGGTCCCCAAAAGGAGATCAATATTAAACTCCACATCCCTTATAAGAGGAAAACCTCAGAAATTTTCATGAAAAACAACTAGAAACAGATAAAAACCAATGAAAATTGTTATTTTGGATCTCTTACAATAACAACGATATCAAAGAATCCAAAAGGTATGATATAATTCTAAATTATGGTGCTAAAAAGCATGTGTAACCTTCCTTTAAATATGAGAATCCATTAAAGAGATTATTGATGGCATTATAATTATTAAATCTAACCATTCACATATAAATATTTATGTGAGCTCTGAACATTCTCAATCAATCGATTCACAAGATTATGTTTTAGAAATAAATATCAAGAATAGTGACATACCATATAAAATTATCTATGTCAATAGTTATAGAACATTATCTATACATAGTGTTTTGACATTATCTTTGAGAAATATGAGTTTGAAGTTTCAAAATAGAGGGCATCATCTTGACATGTAAACAAAGGCAAATAATAGCATGAGAATAAATATGGAAATTTCATAATCCTAAATCAAATAAATCTTTCATAAAGGTAAAATTCAAAAGAACCAGTTCTCTTACCATCGATGGCCTAGACTGATAATCAATATTCACATGGTTAACACTATTTAACAGTTTACTTAGTGGACATTATTATTTAATTCCATATTATGATTTTAATTACTAAGGAGTCATGGTATTCATAGAATCACATGGATGGATTGGATTTGCTGAAAATCGTTATTCTGCTACCCTCATCCAATCGAATAACCAGAAATCTACAAAACATGAGATGTTCCTTGAACACCCATCCATGGAGAACTGCGACAATAGAACTGAAGATTCCCCATATAATTTCAATTATTTCATAATCTAGGTGGTTATATACAATATCAACTCATATTTTCCAATGAACAATGTTCGAAATACCGTAGCATTGTCTTATATTTTGTAAGGAGATTCACAGACAAAGCCTTCCAATTCTATGTCATCCCATTTCCATAGAAATGGGTGTCCCTCTTTATATTGTTCCCTTGTACTTAGTTCCAACCATTACCTATGGGTATCAACAGGATCCCTCCACCCATATGTAATTTGATGTTAATTTCTTACATTGTATCTATATTGAACATATCTATATTTTCAAGTATAAACATAATGATCGTCTTCAAGGAAATCTCTTTCAACAAACCCAATTCCAAAATATGTGCCTTCAAGGACAAACTATGTGAATCATCTTGTGAAAAGTGTACTAAATTCATAAATGTATACCTATATTGTTTCACTTAAATATTCTCCTACTTCAAGATGAAAATGTATAAAATTCTAGAAATCAAGATCATGTGAGGATAGAAATGTTTCTTGATAAATTATACAAAATCCTCTTAGGAAATTACTTGGACAATGTTAGCTTCAACCCCTAAATCCCACCATTGGTGTTAATGAACCTCCAATATATACATTTCTAACATGAGTTTCATCTCTATTAGTGTGCCAAGGAAATCTTTGAATTGATTCCTCATATTCATTGACACATCTATTTTCTTTGGTTCTGAATTATAATGAAATACGAGTGGATTATTCTTCTAAAACAATATAAAATGATCATGTTTTTTAGATTCAACCCCCATGATCCCTGTATACATATCGAAAAATCATTGGACTATACGTTGAATCAGTTTTTGGTACACTAGTGGCTTAGGTACCACCACATTCTTAGAAGATGATTAAGTTTCGATTCTATGATTCTTTATTAGTTCCAAATAAATTAAGAAAATCAATGATTATCACTATATAACATCTAATTACTTAACAATTTCAAATTATAACACACCATATATCCAAAAATTTCATTCCAAAAGATAACATTTTCCATGTTCTACCATTTTTTAAAATTATACCATGATTTTGTAAATCATACCATATTCAAAATACCATAACTATGATCTTTTCCAAATATCATGTTTGAAATAAATTTCAACATTTTTTAATAACTATGTTTTCAGTAAATCATAAACCATTACAAAAAATGAAATATTCACTTCTAGAGAAATGTTATTTCTATCAATTCTTGTAATGATATTCTCAATTTATAGTCACATGAAAATTAATTAACACTTCTTTAAGTGTCTCCAAAACACGTATGTTGCAAACTCCATGATAACTTGTGGTTCAACATAATTAGTTTTGCTATGAAGTTTTTATGCTCTACATTCTATGTTCTAATGATCCTACTCCTTGCTACCATCCCACCTCAAGGACTATGCCCTAATTTATTTTCAACTCCAAGGGTGACACAATTGATACACAATGATATAACAAACTAATACCACTTATTATATACATCGCATTCTCATTGGATTTAGTCATGGTGGAATTTTTACTTATCCATAGGCTAAATATCAAATATGCCAAAGGCTGAAAATAAATTCCTTGGTCATGATAAACATTAGGGGGATTATTTTCCCTTCCAAACTAAAAAAACCAATATGATTATTCAACAACAATAAAACCATTAAAATATTCATGATAAAAATTTATAAAACTAAATGTATAAAAACAAATAATAAAAATAATTTACATCCATGAATTATATCAGAGTGAAAAATGGACACTGAACTAGAATTAGAATACAAAATAAAATAAAAAACCTACAAAAATAAAACACTCTAATTTCACCAACTCCACAACTCCTAACATGTTATAGGCTCCGACAACATAATACATACCCAAGGTAAAAATGAAAACTATATAAATAGTGGAGATACTTTCCCTTTACTTGTTTTCTGATACACAATATCTACAACCACACTGATGATCCCATGAAGGGGTTATTAATGGAACTCATTTGGTTTTCCCCAAATGACTTACATAATCATGCTACTAGGATAGAACATGTTATAAAATTTACATAAAATAATTTATATATATCAGTTTATAAAATTTTATATCAAATCTATATCATCCAAATGTAAAAGAGTATCCATACCAAAATAGTTTTTCAAACTAAATATATTTCCAAGGGAAGAAACCAAAAATGGCATTCCATCTGTTCCCAAATGAAAAGTTAGCACCACCCATATAATTTCAAATTTCCACAAACACCAACTTATTAGTGGTATTACTAATGATGGCGGAACATCACATCCATGTCCTATCTCTTTGATGCTGGTACTTCACATCCATTATCAATCCCATTCAATTCATGACAACCATTAATTCCAAAACCAAGATAACACATTATTTTTCAAACCATTACAATAAAACTATACTTTTATTGAAAACCCTTTTAAATACATCAATATCAAACTAAAATTTTTAATTAATGTTACCACTCACACTTTCCACCAAAACACCAAATTTATCACTATTCCTAAAATCTCACCAAAGGTGGTTTCCATCAACAATTTCATAAAAAATAAAAATACAAATCATGGAAAACAATAAATCTGAAACAATTCCTTCAATTTATAATAATATGATTCAAGTAGAATTCAATTATCTCAGATAATATGGTGAAAATGAATAATGAAATGAATTATTCAACAAAACTGATTTGAATCTTAGAAACCCATCTTAGATATCTTTCCAAAACATCAACACTACCAAATTCCATCATTATTAGAATCTTAGAACATATATCTATAAAAAAGAACAAGATATATGAATTTAAGATATGGGTGAAGTGAAGATATAAAAAACCATCATGAGTGGAGACTTAATAACGAATATTAACTTCAAAGTACTAAAAAATAACTACAGATCACTGTGAGAATGAATGGGAGAGTCACCACAGCCTCTATTGGGAGACAAAACTGAGTTACAATATTCAAATATAGAAAAATATTGGATTATAGGTAATACAAAGAAAAACAAACATTTTCGCGATGTAAATATTAATCTTGAGGGGTTGGGGAATATAGATAAATAAATCGTGCACACACCATGCACCAACAACTACCTTTTAAAACCCATTTCATGATGGGATAACATTGTTAGACAAACCATGAACCAACCATGTTTTCTATACGTTATAATTTCCATGGTTACTAATGGTTGGATATGTGGTTTGGATAAACCATTCACCTAACAATATGCATATACCGTATCCTATGTCTCACTATTTAAATTATCTTGTTTGAGTTTCAGAGTTTCTACTATCTATTCATAAAACTGTCAAAATACATAAAATTTCCAACCTCATTTAGTATTTCTGTAAATCCATCTGTCATAACTCCCTCACCGCAAGGTGTACCCTCCTGGGCCAGAAATGTTAGAAGGGAGATAATGATCCCTGAGTCCATAATCCAGTAGGCCTGAGGTTGGTGACTAACACCAAGGGTGTAGTAAACACACAAATGGGTGGAATTACCCTATAAGAGAACACATATGAATGAGATAGGTAAGACAAACAACAAAAAACTACAACTGAGAAAACAATATAAATTAAATCCCAACTACACATATTTAATGTCAAGAAAAAACCTCTACAACTGAAAGAGTAAAAACTAAAAATACCAAAGGAATATAAAAACGGCAGCGACCACAAGCCTGAACAGCTCCGACAACCCCAAGCTAGTAGAAACCACATTGATCTCCAAACTACTATATGTGACCTGAAAAATAGTTCATATATATACATAGGGTGAGTATAACAGTATACCTAATAGGATCCTCCCCAATACTCTCATGAAAAAGAAAAGAAAGATAGCAAAATATCATGAACAACAAGTGAAACTAACTTGTAACCTAAACAAGTATACTAATTTCCCAGCCTCACCATGGATAATCACACCAAGTAATTCATAAAAGATTATATAATATAAAAATTAATACCATGGGTATCCCACTACTACTTCCCCTCTGGTTTGTCGCTTTTCCCCAACATCACATGGAATAAAAATCTCCCTCCAAAAGGCTTGCCCGCAGAAACCTGGGCAAAGAACCATAACAGGCACCTCATGCAAAAACAACCATCGCATCCACGCAAGAAACGTAACCAGTTAGTTTGTGGAAGCCACCACAGCTCGCATAACGTGTATCATACGACGCGAATTATACCTCAAGCCATTACAACGCCCAAATCGTGTAAGGATCCTGAAGCTGTCAAAACCTACACGTGGTACACCTATAATAGTCCCTAGAAAACTATATCAAAAATATATGTCTATGAATAACCACAAGCCATTACAACCCTCTACACACTTATATGTTGAAATCTAACAACTATTCTTATAAGCACAAGTAACTATCAAGATAAGAGAGTGGGGTAAAAGGTGGTAGTCAGATATCCAACCTCCCACTGAAATGTTGGGGAAAACACCCCCTAGGGCTCAGAATCCCTGGGGTGTTAGTTTCCCTAACTAATAGGGTGGAGTAGCGCATAGAAACACAAAAAGTACAGAATATACTATATCTGAAAACCACACTATGAGAATATCATACTCTTAGACTCAACTAGAGCTAATATCTCTCAGATTCCTGGTTTCCACTTCTAAGACTAGGTATCTTATAAGCACACAACCATTTAAAGAGATTTATTATATAACATCATTTTCTTTTTTTATCAGTTTCACATTATGTTAATTAATTCTGTAAACATTAATTAACTATTAACAATTTCCACATTATATTTCATAATCATCACACACAATGTTCACTGTTCCATTAAATTGAAACATCAGCATTGCATCCCAATAAGATCCAACCCCATTGTTTAACATCATTTATTCAATCATTTACTAACAATATTATTACATTCCATATTCCTAGGTATTCTAGAAAAAATATTTAAGCTACTAAACACAAGGGGGATCAACAAGTTGAGTAGTTGAACTACATATTGTGTCTTTTCCACCAATAGGAATAGCATTGACCCATCCTCCCTCGAGAAGATAAACACAGAAAGCTCATGGAACACCCCATGTGTTTTTCCCCTTTTGGAAGGAGGGTATACAAAACCACCTACCTTAAGTAGTGAGGAATTTAAAGTAGATAAACAAACAACAAGATTAGAAAGCATAAAAAATTCACTTCCAACTTGTTCCATCATCCCTGATGTCCTCCCCGACACCCACATGTATAAACTGATGCATCTAGCCACTCTAGGCATCAACTACTGCCACAAACGACAGGCCTCCCTACCCCCACATATCACAACATCCTTTTGGGTTCACATCACAATACAATATATAGGAAATAAACTATCATATAAATTGGCATCGTGTACTTTAAACAAGAAAGTGGGTAACTCAAAACCCTACAAGGAGTTATCTTTTATCAAAAAACCAGTTCTTTAATCCATCTTGGATTAAAAGATTTATTATTTGTAGGTTCCAACGTTGGGAATCCTAAACAGTAAGATATAAAAAAAGTTAAAAATTTAAACTACACCAAATTGATTAACATAAAATTACAACAAGAAGAACCCGATTCATTTTCATGCCTCTTTATCATTATCCAAACTATTATCAATTAATTCTGGAATTACATTCTTTACCAATTTCCATCAAGAATGAAAATCTAAAACAAGCAAGAATAGATATCACATTGTCCTGTAAAAGAAGACCCAATAACATAAGATCGATATAAATTTATTTATCCAGTTCAAATATTTATTATGTCAATTCCATTGATATCTAGTGGGATAAAACATGGTAACTATACCATTTCATGTAAATGAAAAGAGAAGGAATGAATCACCTACCTAAAATTGTTCTAGACATTCTTTATATGAGAACGAGCCGGCCAATGGGATATGATATCCTCCCACCATTACAACTTTATTTACATAAGGAAGTAGAGACACCCCCACACCAGTCAAATCACAAGAAATCCCATTAGGAACATGGAGATAACATTTAATAAAAGAGAATGGATAAAAAGAAGGATATAAACCCAAAATAGTGATGATAGATCATACATTATATCGAAGAACGTCGATACCATTTGGTTGCATCAAAAAGAAAATGGAACCAATCTAATGAGTAATGTTTGATCGCAGAAAACTAATGGGAAGGAATGGATGGTTAGAGCATCTCACAACCGAGAATAGTGGGGAGGAACTAGGGAGGATGGTATCTCATCCCATTATAAGAATTAACGGATCAGTGGTTTAGGATACGTCTGATTTTCCATTAAAAGAGGATCGCATTAAACCACACGGTCTGACCAAGTAATAGCATCCCGACCCTTAAGAAAAAATTAATATAGGATTTATGGCTTTTAAATCATGCTTAGAGTCTATAAAACTAGGCTTAAAATGCATTTTACATCAAAGGAAACGTAAAAGGGGTGAAAGTGTACGATGTTGGAAGCACTGTTCGTGAACATGTAATTTGGAAAAAGAAATAGAGGCTAATGTTGGACCTCACTGTTCTATAAAAACTGTTCATGCACATGAAATTTGGTAGTGGAAATAGACGCTAACTTGGACCTCACCATTCTAGAAACAATGTTCATGAACTAAAAATTTGGAAAAGGAAATAGAGGCTACCGTTGGACCTCACCGTTCTCAAAACATTGTTCATGATCTCAGAATTTGGAAAAGGAAATAGAGCCTACCGTTGGACCTCACCGTTCTAGAAACACTGTTCATAAACTCAAAATTTGGTAGCAAAGGAAAAAGAGAATACCGTTGATCCTCACCATTCTAGAATCAATGTTCACATATGGATACTGTTGCACTGTTCACATAAGCCTACCGATGACACTTTTCATGTAAGGATACATTTGCACTCTTAACATAAGGCTATCGATGAAACTGTTCACACAAGGATACTGTTGAACTGTTCACATAAGGGTGTCAATGACACTATTCACATAAGGTTATTATTGCACTATTCTAATAAGGTACCGATGACACTCTTCACATAAGGTTACCATTTCACTATTTATATTAGGCTACAGATGACACTATTAACATAAGGTTACCATTGAACTATTCAAATAAGGCTACCAACAACACTGTTCACATATGGTTACCATTTCACTATTCACAAAAGGCTACGATAACACTATTCACAAAAGGTTACCATTGCACTGTTTGCATACAGCTACCGATGACACTGTTCACATACGGTTACCGTTGTATTGTTCATATAAGGCTATAGACGACACTATTCACATAAGGATACCGTTGCAATGTTCACCTAAGGCTACCAATGACACTTTTCACATAAGGCTATCGTTGCACTATTTACCTAAGGCAACTAATGACACTGTTCAAATAAGGCTACCGTTTCACTATTAACATAACTTGAAACACTGTTCACAGAACATGATATTTGGGAAAGTGTTGGGGATATGAATCCATGCCCTCCCGAAACACCTCAGAGACTATATTTGCACAATGGAATGGACCAGAGAGGTCCATGCCCTTACATTGGATTCCTCTCAAAACATTATCGTCCTCAAGAATTAAAAACCAACATAAAATGGACAAAGGAAGTTTGAACAACCCCAATCAAGATTCCCCTCAAAAGAGAGTAGGCCCCAAGAAGCAACCAAAGAACGCCATATCATAAACACGAAAGGTCTATAACCAAAACGGGGATATCATTACATGAGAAGAGTTAAACCTCAAACAACTTTGGGTACTGAACACGTATCTGTGACTCACGTTCCTAGGTACTCTCCTTCATGCCATAGTATCTCCATAAGACATGAACCAAGGGGATAGAACACCCACTTAACTCCTTCTCAAAGCACTCTTGGATCATCACTGGTCTCTCCTCAAAGGTCGAATCATCATCATCATTCATATATCCACAATTGATGAATTGAGAGTCATCATGAATATAATGACGGAGCTGTGACACATGATATACGTCATGTATCTAGATCATCTGTCGGGGAAGTGCTACTCGATATTCTACAACTCCAACACGATCTAACATCTCAAAAGGCCCAACAAAATTGGGAGAAAGTATACACCCATGACCAAAAATTCACTTCCCAGGATGATGATTCACCTTCAGAAACACGTGATCCCCAACATCAAACTCTAAATGTCTCCTCCTTTGATCGGAATATGATTTCTAATGATCTGGTCCTGTCTCTATCCTCTCACAAATCACCTGAACCATCTCTGTTGTATTTTGTAGTAGTTCTGGTCTGAGAGTTTCTGACTCTTCGACCCATGTCCAGCACAATGGGGAACGAATAGGCTGACCATATAGGTAATCAAATGGCACCATACTAATGGTGGAGTGAAAAATATTTTTGTATGAAAACTCCACCAAGGGTAACTGCCACATACACGAACCTCGAAAATCCAATACACAAGACTGTAACATGTCTTCAAGAGTCTGGATGGTTCGCTCTATCTAACTATCCAATTGAGGATGAAAAGCAGTGCTACGACATAGATGGGAAACAAAAGAATGTTGGAGACCTCTCAACACCCAAGAGTTAAAATGAGGATCACGATAAAAAAAATTCATCTTTGGGCATCCATAATGACTCACCACCTCCTTCAGATATTTCCTCAACAAAATTTTCACTGAACTTGACTCCATGATTGTTATGAAGTGAGATGATTTTGTTAAACAATCCACTACCACCCAAATAACAACATTTACTCCCTATGATCAAGGTAAACTAGTAACAATGTCCACTAATATGTCCTTCTACATCCCCTGAGGAACATCTAACGACTGGAATAGACCACCAGGAACACAATGTCCAGCCTTCACCTTCTGGGAGTCCAAACATCGAGACACAAACTCTACAACTGCATACTTCAGCCCAGGCCACAAAAACTGGCTTTTTAAGCCTTGGTACATATTTGTCACACCGGGATACACCGGTAAAGGAGAACTACAGAACTATCTGACAATTTTCTCGCACAATGTCAAAGGAACAAATATCCTTCAATGATACAACACTTGGTTTTTTCACACTCAGTTCAAAAATCAGTGGCCTCTCTCTAAACAACTAATTCTCTTCAATCATCCACCTCTAGTTCCCCAAATTCAGACTCTTCCACCTGCTACACAAGAGATGACTGCACCATCATCTGAAAAAGACAACTTCTACCACCAACTTCTCCCATATATAGATATAATGATAACAATTCTTCCATTACTCTCCAGATGTCACCAGATTCACGCACTTCATCACTACATGACTTCCAACTTTGTGCTTCAACTATCACATTAACTTTTATAGGTGTATAATATATTTTGAATTTGTATTCTTGTCAGATATCTATCCACTGACTGTGTAGTTAGTTCATGTCACACTGGGAGAAAACATACATCAAACTCTTATGATCATTGAAAACCACAAAGATCTCTCCAATAAGGTAATGTATCCATAACTTCAGAGAAAACTCCATGAATGAAAAATCAAAATCATGGGTGGCATAGTTACATTCATGGGGACCAACTGCCGAGACCCATAAGAATCAACTGATCTCTACTACATCAGAACACAACCAAACCCCATATTCCAAAAATCTAAGAAAAGATCAAATTGAACTCCCTCTACTAGAAGACAATGAATTGGAGCACTTTATAACTTCACCTTTAAATACTTGAAAGCTTCCTGCCACTAATAATTCTATATGAATGCCCGATCCTTCTTGGTCAAAGCATTCAGTGGAGTTTCAACTCCAGAGAAATCGTCTATGAACCTCAATTAGTTACCTACAAGACCGAGGAATCTTCAAACATATGACACTTTCTTGGGGGCATTCCCAAGACACAATTAATTATATCATTGATGGATCCACAAATAATCCACGATGGGACTCAACATTCCCCAAGAAAAAGACTTCTCGAGCCCAAAAAACACACTTCAACAACTTCCCAATCAACTGATTTTGAAGACGAACTCCCAAAACTGTGTGTTGATGCTCTGCATGCACCTCCTCATATGTGGAGTACACAAGGATTTCGTTGATGAAGACCACCGCAAAAATGTCTATGAACTCACATAACACAGAGATCATCAATCCCATGAACATAGCTAAATCATTTGTCACACCGAACGACATTACAAAGAACTCATAATTACCATGATGAAATGATAAAAGCATTCTTCGGGATATCCTTATCCTTCACATGCTTTTGATGATATCCTATGAACAATTCTATATTTCAGAACAAACATTAACACGTCAATTGATTGAATAAATCATCAATACATAGAAAATGATTGACATTCTTCACTATCACTTTTTTTAAGCGACGATAATTGAAACATAACAACATATTGTAGTCAGCCTTCTTCATGAACAAAACTGGTTCACCCCAAGGCGAAACACTCAGCCAAACGAAACCAGACTGTAACAGAACATCAAGATGTATACGTAACTATAATAACACAATGGGGCCATCCTATATGAAGACATAAAGATAGGAGACCCTCCTGGTTGTAGCTTGATCTGAAACTCAATCTCTCATCGAGGGGGTAATGATACCACCTCTTCTAGAACGAAATCAGGGGACTCTTCTGTGGCCCTATTAAACGCCAACTGTTGATCATCTAATAAACATATCATCAGATCATCCCTCATGGATGATAAGGAAGGAACACACCTCTGACCCATCCAAGGGTATGGATAGCCAACGAACACCATATGATCTCTATCCACATTGAAGAACCCAACACGCCTCTTGAAGAAATCAACGATATCCTACACTGAATACAACCAATAAATTCTGAGGATGACATCGTGTTGTTATATTCTTAAACATAGGAAATATCCCCAAGAGCGGTGCTACCCCAACCCTAGCTCACAGTCTATAAATACATCAAAAAAGTCATCTCAGCCTCCAACTAGCGTAGTCAACACCAAGGGAACTGGAAGCCTCTCTACCTCATGTCCAAAATCATTGAAAATTGTAGGTGATATGAAGGAGTGTGTCTCTCCTAAATCAAAAAAGGAATAAAAAAATGTAGAAAACAAGAAAAGGGGTGCCTTGAACGATGTCTGGATTGCCTGAAGACGGAAACGCTAAAGCATGAAGCTGACCATGACCACATTAATATCCTCTCTATCCCTGATGACGACCACCATCATGACAAGACTATACTCTCTGAGGACGAGGAGTGTCACGAGGTGGTCTTCTTCCTTCCCTATCTACACTCAACTAATCTAGTTCTAGTGCAACCTACTATTTCTACCTCGGCTAGAACTGCCTCAACGGAGGAACCTCGAGTGGAACACCTGGTGCACGATAATTGCTCTAAAATTTCAGTCACTCATTCTGCTAATGACCTTGACCACAAAAAGAAAAAAAATCACATGATACTTTGATATAGGCTTGAGAGCTGATACACCTATAGAAACGAGATGCTGAGGGATGATACCTACCCCCGGCTGAATGAAATGTTTTCATGACTAGAAATCGGTATCATCGGACCAAAACACCGCTTTATGATGAATCATGACACCTCCCCTCTCAAGATGATATGGTTCTAGCCAATGTCCTTCAGATGACCTCTACCACACCAACCCCTCTAGACATGTCTTTAGCATAAATGGGGTGACCTGGTTCTATATCACTAGACACAAATCATCCTCTATATTCCTCGCCCAATCCTACTCATCTGGAAACAGGTCCAATGCATATCCTAAAAGGTTCTTCAAATGGATTACAAACTCTCACACATTAGAGATTCCCTATCGAAGGGTAAGAATCACCTGGAGACTAGATGTCTTCACGGTCATAGAAATAAACTTGACTCTATTAGTGTCTCAGAACTCCTCCAATGAGTTTTCTAACTCCTCGTTATCCCTGAGGAACAAGAACCACCACTGCCTCATTACACCATGAAACATCATCACAACCAAGGACACCCAATGATCCTTCTAAGCACGTATTGAAATGAATCCTATCCCAACATCATACAACCATTCTTCCGTGAATACATCTGAAATGGATCCCTCTAACTCTTATAGACTCTTGCACTAAAACTAGCAGAGTGTCCTCCTCTAAGTGTCATTTTCTTCAACCTCTACCAGGTGGCGATTTACTAGCACAGCCTGCTGAACATATTCAATGTGATCCTTATGAGGACATAAACCTAGATCCTTACATGTAAAATTAAAAAATAGTTAGAGCTCCTAGACCTAGAATATGGAAGACTCAATGTTAGTTAATTAATTTTTTTCTTTTATTCATTTCAGGTTAACATATACCATGGTATAACCACTCAAACATAGGCACAACGATGAATGATGCATGATCCTTAACTAGGACTCCATAATGTAACTAGTATCACCTTTTTTAATAACAATGAAAAAATTTATATTCTGCACTTCAGATCATAGGGGTCCCTAAACATCTATTTCTTAACCAGTCTCTAGTTTTTAAATCACTTCGAAAACATGAATGACATTGTTTCCCTACCAACCCATACAACCTCGCCTGTTCATAACACCAAACTCCATCCAATCCCTCAACATGGATCTAATACCACTATATCATGAACCCCTCCCCACATGGTGTACCTCTTCTAGGCCAACAATGTGAGAATGTAGATAATGAACCCCAAGTCCCACCTTCAGTCGGCCTCGGGTTGGAGACTAGCACCGAGGGTATAGTAAACACAAAAATTGAGGCATTACCCTCTAAGAGAACACATAAGAAAGGGATAGATAAGACAAACACCAACCAACTCCAACTAATACAACAATATATATGATATCCCATGTACACATATGTAATTTCATGAAAAAATACTAAAAATGAATGTGGAAACATTTCAAATACCAAAGAAAATATAAAACATCTGTAACCATAAGCCCGAATAGTTTCTACAATCCCAAGATAGTAGAATACAACATGATCTTTATCATTATCCATGTGACCTAAAAAGTATTGTATATATATATACAAAGGGTGAGTATAGTAGTGTACTCAATAGGATCCTCCCTGAAGCCTCTCGTGCAAATGTAAATAAATCATGCTAAAGAAAAGTGAATAACAAGTGAAAATAACTCATATCCTAAATATGTATACTATGTTCCCAAACTCACCAGGGATGCTCTCACCATGTTACCCATACAATAGTATATAAGATAATAAAGAATATCAAGGGTACCCCGCTACTACTTCACCACTGGTTTTCCACTTTTCCCAAAAGTCGCATGACCTAAGAATCACCCTCTAAAAGGTGCGCCCGCAGGCCCCTGGGTGAAACACCACAACAAGAATCTCATGCAACAAAACCTCCACATCCATGCAAGAAAAGTAACCAGGTAGTTTTTGGGAGAAACCATATCACGCATAACGTGAATCATACGAAAAATATTATACCTCAAGCAATTACAGCGCACACACCGAGTAAGGATCCTTATGCGGTCACAACCTATACATGTTACACCTATAGTAGTCCATATAAATATATATCTAGAATATATGATTGTGAATAACCATAATCCATTACATCCCTCTACACACATATATGGGGAAAACTAAACAATGTGACTACCAGCACTAGTAACTACCATGAGAAGAGAGCGGGGCCAAAGGGGGTAATTAGCCATCCATCCTCCAACCAGAATGTTGCGGAAAACACCCCCTAGTGGTCAGAATCCTTGGGGAGTCAGTTTCCCTATCTTATGGGGTAGAGTGGCATATTGAAATGAAAAAAGTATAGAATATATTATATCTCACAACCACACTATGGGAATAAATTAGTTTAAGGTTCAACTGTAGCTAATGTCTCTCGTATTCCCAGCTAACACTTCTAAGACATGGTATCCTCTAATCACACAACCATTTAAATTGATTTATTACATTATATCATTCCCTTTTTATCATTTCCAATTTTTGATAAGTAATTCTTTAAATATTAATTAACCATTAACATTTTCCACATTATATTTCATAAGCATCACACCCAAAGTTCAATATTCCATTATATAAAAACATCAACATTGCATCCCAACAATCTCTAACCCTATGAGTTAACATAATTTATTCAATCATTTATTAATAATATTATTACTTCCCAATATTCCCAGTCATTCTAGAAAAACATTCAAAGATACTAAACACAACAGGGCTCAACACATAGAGTAGATGAACTACCCATTGAGTCTTTTCCACGTATATAAAGATCATAGTCATATCCTCCATCAGGAATCTAAACACAGAATTCATGTGGAATACCCCACACCTTTACGACCATTTTGGAAGGCATGTAAGAAAAACCAGCTACCTTGAGCAGTGGGGAATGTAATTCAGATAAACAACCAACAAGATTAGGAAGCATCAAAACATTCACATCCAACTTCTTTTATCATCTCTAATGTCCTCCCTGACTCCCACATGCATTAACTGATGCATATTTCCACTCTAGGTGTCAACTATTGCCACAACTGATAGGCCTCCCTACCCCAAAATATCACAAAAACTTCGAGGATTACATTGAGACACAAGAATGAAGAGAAAAAATCTTATCAATTTGGGCTATAGGCCCTTAAACACACAATAGGGTAACTCATAACAATACAAGGAATTATCTTTTATCAAAAAAAGAGTTATTTTAACCATCATGGATTAACCAATTTATTATTTTTGGATGAAACATCATGAAATCTAAACAGCATGTTATCACAAATAAATAAAAATGCTTAATGAACCAATTTGATTAACATCAAATTACAATAAGAAGAAATAGATTCATTTACAAGCCTCTTTATATTTATTCAAACAAATATCAATTAATTTTGGATTTATGTTCTTTACCGATTTCCATCAAGAATGAAAATATAAACAAAACAATCATAGATTTCACACTATCTATAAAAACAAGAGCCAATAAATTATGATCAATATCTACTTCTTTATCCATTTCAAATATTTATTATGTTAATTCAATTATGATCCAGTGGGAAAAATCATACTAACTATACAGTTGCACGTAAATGAAATGAGATGCAATGTATCCCCTACCATCAATGGTTCTTGATATTATTTATATGAGAATAATCCACAAAATGGGTTACGATATCCTCCCCCCATGATAATTGTATCTACCCGAGGATGCAGAGACACCACCACACCGGTTAACACCCAAGAAAATCCCATTAGTAACATGGAGATAGAATAAAATAAAAGGGAATAGGGAAACAGAAGGAGATTAACTCAAAATAATAACAATAGATCATACCCTATAATGAATATTGATCACTATTACTTGGTTACATCAATAACAGAGGGGAACCAATCCATGGAGGAAAGTATGATTGCACTACTCTAACGGGAAGGAATGTAAAGTTCGAGTGTCTCAAACCTGAGAACAAGGTGGAAGAACTAGGGGGAAGATATCTCATCCATTTCGAACATTTAACAGAGCAACAATTTATGATGCGCTTGCGGCTTCACCAATAAAAGCATCCCAAGCCTTATGAAAATTTAATATAGGAGTTATGGCCTTTGAATCAGCCTTAGTGTCCATTGTCCATTTCGAACATTTAATAGAGCAACAATTTACGATGCGCTTGCGGCTTCACTAATAAAAGCATCCCAAGCCTTATGAAAATTTAATATAGGAGTTATGGCCTTTGAATCAGCCTTAGTGTCCATAAAACGAGGCTTTGAATGCATTTTACATTAAAGGAAATGTCCAAAGGATGAAACAGTATGAGAATGAAAACACTATTCATGAACATGAAATTTGGAAACAGAAATAGAGGCTACAGTTGGATCTCACCGTTCTGGAAACACTATTCAAGAACTCAATGTTTGGGAAAGGGAATAGTGGCTACTGTTGGAATTCACCCTTATAGAGACACAATTAATGACCTCAAAATTTGGAAAAGGAAATAGAGGCTACCATTGGACCACACCGTTCTGGAAACACTATTCATGAACTCAATATATGGAAATGGAAATAGAGGCTACTGTTGTACATAACCGTTCTAGAAACAAAATTCATAAATCAAAATTTGGACAAGGAAATAGAGGCTACTGTTAAACCTCACCGTCCGAGAAACACTCTTTACATAAAGGTTACTATTACACAGTTCACATAAACCTCTCAATGACAAAGTTCACATAAGTTAACCATTGCACTATTCACATAAGGATGGTGATAACACAATTAATATTGGTTACCATTGCACTTTTCACATAAGGCTACTGATGACACTATTCACAAAAGTTTATCATTGCACTATTAAAAAAATGTTACAGATGAAATGGTTCACAAAAGGTTACCATTGCACTATTCACATATGGATGCCTATGATACTATTCACATAAGGTTACCATTGGATTGTTCACAAAAGGCTAATGATGGCACTGTTCACATAAGGTTACCGTTGCACTGTTTGGATAAGGCTACCAATGACACTGTTCACATAAGGTTATCGTTGCACTATTACAAAAGGCTACTAATGACATAGTTCCAATAAGGTTACCATTTCACTGTTCACATAAGAATATCTGTTACACTATTCAAATTAGTATACTGTTGCACTGTTCACCTAAGGCTATCAATGACATTGTTAAAACAAGGCTACCATTGCACTATTTATATACAGCTTCAGATGACACTATTCACATAAGGCTACTATTGCACTATTCACCTAAGGCTTCCAATGAAACGTTTTACATAAGGCTACCATTGGACTATTCATTGAACTGGAAATACTGTTCACGGAACTAGAAATTTGGCAATGTATTGGGGATAAGTCACCTTGACCGCCCGAAACACCTCACACAACATATTTTCACAAAGGAATGGAACAGAGTGTTCTAGGCCATTAAAACATCACAAAAGTATTTGATGCATTATACAATATTAATATACAAAAATAAAGGGTTAGTTACTAGAAACTAGTGGTGATACACTACTCCCTCAGGGACTGATATCACCTCTCACAATTGGGTATGATAATTGATATAAAGATATAAATAATATACATAACACAATTATACCTATTGACTAATTATAACATATATAAAATTTTTTCAAATTTTGAATGGGACATAATAATATTGCTCATCTTTATGGTGGACTACCGCCTCACCAAGCAATGATATTCATCTTTAATAACACCATATATGAATGTTGATAAGGATAAATTTAATGATTATAGTTTATATAGATGAGAAAACAATGATATTAATGGAATATGTATCATTCAATTAATATTATTTATATATTTTATTTTCATACATTTTCACTTAATGAAAAATGATAACGTTTTTCCTGTACGTGTAGACTACCACCACCACGAAATGGTGTGATGCTATCTTCATCAGTACACCACATGGATGACATATATATGTATATTTAAAGAAATAATATGTTATATATGATATTATGATAATTATATAATGAATAAATATTACATACCTCTTATCAATATTTACCATTGAAAAATGGAAATGCTACACAAGTGTACATATGGTGTATCGTATCCATCATCATAACGTACAAAATTTCTCAGCACCATATTTCATTATTATTAATAAAATAATTTTGTTTTAAAAATATTATAATTAATTCATGATGATTTTTATGGTGGTTATAGAACTATATAATTTGAATAAGAACAAAATATTTCATGATGAAACACAAATGAGAAAATAAGGCCATTAACACTCAAAACAATGAAAATATTGAAATATAATTAACGAAATGGTGATAAAATGTTATAAAACGATAATATATTATGTTATAAATATTAATATGGTTATTTTACTAGTAAATAACTTGTTTAAAACCTATACACATGTGGTTAAATCGTGCCCAATGAACATAAAACATAATGTAAGGGGCTTGGAATTAATTTAAATTCATTAAGGCATATTGTAGTGTTATTTAACTAAGATTTTCTATATTGTGTATATAATGACCATTTCACATATAATATCATGATCCATTAATAATTCCATGAAATTTAATTTTAAAATTTAATTATTACATCAAATGGTATTTTACATCAAAATTAAAAATTGGTATAGAATTTCATACCTCAATTTATTTTCATTGACTTCTATTAATTTTTAATTGTCTTTGATATCCTAATATAATGTGTTTAATGAATATTTCCTACCTATTTATTTATTTCCACATGTTTTTCTATTTATATTTGATATCCATAATCTATTAACTTTTTAATTCTCCAACAAACATTATGATCTTTGTAAGGGTTTACTTCACAATATCATTTCAATTAGTGTAGTTTATAGTTGGTCATACATCAGAGGAATGAATTGGATAATTATTCAATCAACCAATTTATGTTTTTCTACTATACTTATTCCTGATATTTTTTAACTAATATTACCATTTTCCCACTAATCGGTACTTGAAATTATTGATAGAATGTTGCAATGAAGTCTTACATCATTTCATTCTTCGGTAGGGAATATATTTTCATTAAATAAAATGTTTTCAAAAAATATTTTTAGAAATGTTTTTAATAATTTTACAAATTATTATTAAAGTTATTTTTAACCATATTTAATATAAAAAAATTAAAAGATTTTTTTTTAATTTTTAAAATAATTCCCATTTGGAGTTTATCGAAAATGTGAATGGAAGCATTATTTTAAGGCACAGATCTTTTATTAAATTTCCTACTCTCATGAACATTAAATGGATTAATGTATCCATTTTAATATTCATTTATTATTTTCAAGGAAAATTATCTTTGAATATTGTTTAATATCTTATTTTTAAATAAACATTTTCAAAATGAAAGGAAACATTTTGGTCCAGAATATTTTAAAAGATCTTCTTATATTATTTCATTTTATCAACACCAACCACATTTTATTTTATATAAACCATACAAGTGATATGTTATATTCATAAAAATATTATTATTCTTCTAGATTTTTATTATTATCTCCACCATGTATAGTATCAGTATTCCCTTCATTGATTCATTTGGGTATTCATTAACATCCTCTTAAAATATTCACATTCCTTTAATCATTTGACGTTAAATTTTCCCTAATTATCTATGTCATTTTTTAAGAATATTATTATTTAATAAATAATATATAATTTCTATATAATTTTTTTACATTGAATGTTATTTTTTATCTAAATAAATATTTAATAATATTAATTCATTACTCAATATATATATTTGGTTATAAGACACATGGTTCATGAATTAAACCAATTATTCGATATGTGAGGAATTCTTTGGACCTATAGTGAAGGGTGGGGAATAGTATTATATACCCACTTAGTGCATTGATATTTCACCTCAGACAAATCAATAATGTTGAATTATTTGGGTTTTTAAAAATAGTTTCAAATCTTTTTATGAAATATGTTGAGTGTAGAGGTATCATGTTCCTGATCAGTGACATAAAATATATAAGAATTTTATTCATTAAGAAATATATTATATTATCAATTTTATTTTCATAATGATATTATATATGGAATAATTTCATTATTAGTTATTTTATTAATGGGAATATTTCATTATTTACCATTCTATATCTATTATTACATCCCCAATTATGGTATCCGTGTTGTTGATTAAATGGAATTTGATTTCAGTTATTTATGTTTCCCTATTGACAATTATCCATAAGATGTTCACATTGATATTATCTCTTGATTAACAGTATTACTATTTAATTGATTATATGGAATGTGTATTCAGTTTTTTATCTTTCCATATCATTTAAGCTTATTGATTCATGATAGGTTTTAATGTAATTAACCCTTACTAATCATGGGATATCACCCTTATTCATTCCATTTAATATGAATCCATAAAGTGTAATATGATTGATATGAAAGGATATTATAGATGTAACAATTTTATTATCCAAAGAAAAAAATAGACATTTTAATGTGTGATTCCAAATGTAATTAAAGTCTCATACATTTATGTAGTTTTCTAAGACTATTAAACTATTTGGTTATTTATGATTTGATTCCTTATATTATATGATTATTTAATAATGAAGGAAACAGATCCATGTTAGTAGTGTTTGGGTTTTTATAGTTAGTATTTGAAGAATTTTATTACAAATATTAGGATCTATATTAAAAAAATGATAATGAAAAATAAAACAATGATAGAATTTAAGGATAATTATAGGAGAACATCGTAATATTTTTTTGTAAGGAATGGATAATATAGTAATTATTTTAAATAATTTTATATCTACAAACTGAAAGTTGACATGATTTTACAAATTCTATATCTATGTTAAATTAAATTGAGAAATGGAACGTTCTAATTGACCTGATTGTCACCTGGTACAAGACGGGAGGTATTACTGCACACTTGGATTGAAACACTCAATGGATATTCATATGATTATTTACATTATCTTTAAAAAATGTTATGAATAATTTAAATAAATGATTATAATAAATGGCCATGAATTAATCTAAGGTTTCCTATATTGAAAATAATGTGTCTAAAAGTAATGGGATAATGATTTATGTCTAAAAAATAAAGGCATAAAGCTATAATTTCCCAATAGAAATTGAAAATAATAATGAGAGAAAATAAACTATATCATATAAATCCATTTATTTTTTATTTTTCAAATTTATAGAATCTAGGGATCATTTGAGTCAATTCACTCATATAAATTTTAAACAATATTCCAACGATGGTCCTATATTGAAATAAAATAGATGAAGTATTAATGTTTTGGGATTCAATAATTAAGTTTTGGAATTTTTTACTATTGATATTTTTCATAAAAGTACCATAAAAAAAATGATTTTGTTATATTTTAGAATTATATGTGTATTCATTAGCATAATATTTAGTGATAAAATCATGGGTCAATTATTTTAATATTGATCATAAGTTCAAATTCATAAAAACCTCTTGTTTCATTGTATTTGATGGGAAACTGCCAAGATTAATGATATATTTAAAGAAATTAATAAAACAATATGTTATAAGGGAAAATTTATTTGGGTAATAATTCCTTTCAATTTTTAAATAATATTATGAAATGTATTTACAACCATTATTATTAATATGTTAATTAATGACATTTTCATAATATTTAAAAAATATTTTTAGACTTTGTGGCAAATTGGTTAAACTAAAAACCTTAATAAAAGGTTATTTAATAATTAATATTATTTCAAAGAAATTTAAAATATTTTTTCGGTATTATTTGAAATATTTTATTAATATTTTATTTAAAATAGAAAATCAACATGTTTTGTTACAACATGTCACATCTAGTAATTTCGTGGGGATTAAACCAATGACCAACAGATGATAAGTGTTTAGTGTCTACCACTATAATACATGATTTATAGGTTAAT
This sequence comes from Viscum album, assembly GCA_963277665.1. Taxonomy (NCBI): domain Eukaryota; kingdom Viridiplantae; phylum Streptophyta; class Magnoliopsida; order Santalales; family Viscaceae; genus Viscum; species Viscum album. Next base: position 798,538,655 of record OY728145.1, on the reverse strand, counting down.
ATGTAGTTGTTTATATTTAATTGAAATTGAAAATAAAGATTCATGATGAACTAGTTGTCTTACTTTTGATTTATAGAGATTAATTTATTATATTGGATAACATTTAATAACCATATTGGGTTTGGAAGATCGTTAGAGACTGATGGAAATACATTTTACTCTTTTATAGATCTTATGATTTATTTAATGTGAATGTTTGTGATTTAGTGATAAAAAATTCATTTTTGGATATTAATTTATTATAGTAAGTGATTAATTATAAATTTATTGAAGAAAAACTAGAGTATGAAATATTTCATATAATGTAGAAATTTTTTATATAATTATATTTCCTTCTATTTTTAGACATTAAAACAATTCCATAAATTGATGAAAATTATATTGAATAATAAATGTTATCCTTTAACATTCATGCGTAAATAATCGTATGGTATTTTAAATTGTCATATATTTTTTATTCTTTGGCCATTTACATTCAATTTACCATTAGTTTTGATTTAACCAATGACCTCATTCAATCACTATAATTATTTATGCTTTTTATCCATGCCTATATCCTAAATTTCAACCAATGTTCTTGAAATATCCCAAACATTTATGTAGTCATCTCGGTAACTTTTCCAGGTACTTTTGGATTTTATTAAATTACCTTTGGGTTGGGGTATGACATAGGGTTAGTTTGGGTGAGATTTTTTATGATTTTGGGGAGACAGGGGTTGTGAGTGATTTGAGTAGAGTTTGTCCAAACTATACACAAGATAACATTGTGGACAGTGTTGGTCAGTAAATTAGGAAAAAAAATTCATAACCATGCGCCATCGAGCCATGCAGGAAGTGGAAGACCGCACAGTTGGTGCATGATTTGGCCTAACCATGCGGCCACCAAGGTGAAACCATGTGCGCAACCCAATTTATTCTGAAAGATAGTTTTAAAACCATCAAAACCCCAGAAACCTCACTAATTCAACCAAATACCATGCTTGAAATTTTCTATGTATTTGAAATTCCTGGAGAGGAGATTCCAAGGTTATCTGAACACTTTTCTTTGAGATTTAATGATCGTATCGAAGATTTTCTCTCCTCTTTGTATATAGATTTCATCCCGATAATTCTCTCATTCATTCTATTATCTTTTCAAGAACAATTCAAAGAATATATTCATTGTTTTCATTGATCTAAACCAATGTGTTGATATCTAGATCTAGTATTTTGGATCAAGATCTATATTTTAATGATCTTGATGTCTTTGAATTCAATTTTGGATTTAGGGATTTATATCTAGAGCTCGATCAATGATGTTGTGATGCTCAGATTTTGGGGGTTCCTGTTTTGGTTACATTACTCAATAAACTGAGGTAGGTGGTCTAAATTGATCTCCCATAGTCATGAATATTAATATGTGAATGTGAATTTATGATTTACTAGATTCCCATGAGGATTGATTTACTAAATTGGGGTAATTAGAAAATTGTACTGACTAATGATTCTCTCGGGGATTAATTGATAATTGAATCATGAAAGAAACGAATGGGGGTTTCCATAATTTATATTTTTTTGAGATTTATGATGGGTTGAGATATTTTCTGGAGAAAACAAATTCATTATGTAAAGATAATTAATTAGGGTTAATTAATTATGAAATGATGTTTGGTTATAAAAGATAATAAATTGGAAAATTAATTATGTGCAATGATGTTGGTGAAAGGTAATTAATTGAGATAATTAATTATGTTCTTAGATGTTGAACAAAGATAATTAATTGTGAGAAATAATTATATTTCTTGATGTTTAACAAATATAATTAATTATTAGAAGTAATTACCCAAATTTGAGATTTGATATGGATAATTAATTGTAAATACTTTATTATACAAGGAAAATGGTGTTTATTGATTAATTAATTGATGAATTAAAAAATGGGTTATGTTAATAATTAATTGTATTATTAACTAGGGGCCTTTTAAATGAATAACTAATCATTGGATTAGAATATGAATAATGTGTAATCTTTATGGTGAGTTTAAGAATGATAAAATGGATGATACTATTGTGGTACAAGACATGACATTCTAGACCGATTAGTAGTTGGGACATGGACATGGCGTTCCTCTCAAATAGTTTTCCATGCATGAGATTATGGGGTCCTCTGAATGATGACCTACACTTCAAAAGAATTGGAGTACTAGACATGAAAAACTACACACAACGAGAAATATATTGTTAGGCATGAAGTCCTACACCAAATAAATTATAATAATGAATGATAATTCAACTGAGATTTTGGGTGCTATGCATGATGGCCTACACAAAATGATTAATGACATTGAATCATGAATCCAACGGGAATCATGAACATAATCTGAGACCAACATGTTGATTTAATATTAAATGAAAATGTGACAACTATTTAAATTATGATTTGTATTTACTGATTAATAAATCTACTTGATCTATATTTTGAATGGACAAGTATTAGACACCATTGGTGGTGGACAACTTAGTTGTACTCACACACTATCCGGGACACATAATCAACACCCATGTAGACTTTATTGTTGTAGGAATTGATAAGAGAAAGTCTATGGGATAGGTTGTTGTTTGGGATAGGAATGTGGGAGTGGGAACCAGATGTGGTTAGTGACCTGATTTGGAGTCGTTGTGTCTTTACATTGAGTTATATTGTAGACACCTGACATTTTTAATGTCATAGCAAGTTTTATATTTTAGTTGAGAATTGTATATTCATATTTTGGTTATCTTATAGCATGGATTTTTACTGTTTATTAATATGCTTCTGAACATGGTTATTTCTATTTTCTTTTATTTCTGTTTTATTCTGATAAAGGAGGGTATAATATCCACAAGTCTCACTTACTAGACCCTCACTACTAGTCAGCACTCTCTGGCATACATGGAGGCATGAATAAGGTCATGTGTCCAACCAGCTTAGGGAACCGCTTAGTGGCTCCCATAAAGGGTCATCACAAAGTGGTATCAGAGGAGTTTTATTTTTAATTTATTTTTCTTTTTTGGCTTAATATTTTGGGAAAGGTAGATATGAAAGTAGGTAGTGTTGAGGCTTGGTAATGATCTCATGCATTGGAGTTTCAAACCCATGTATGTGGGAAAATCCTAGAACATAGAGTTGAATTGTTATGATTGTTATTTTTTGTTACAGTTGGATGTTATTTCACCTTGGTGACACACATGTGGTGTTATTTTATATTTGTTTTAACAACTGTTGAATTTTGATTCCTTGACTAAAGAGGCATGATAGATGAGTCCGCATGCATCATTCTAGGAACTCAGTGTTGTTGTGACGTGAATCATTATTTGAAATCATTTGATAATTGTTTATGGGTACATTTTATGACAGGAACTATTTTCCTTGTTGTGAAATTAGAATAATGAAGAAAATTGGGAATAAATGGGTCTTAAATGATAACCTTGATTGATGAAATGATTATTAGAAATTAATTAATTATTGAATTAATTAATTTATGTTAATGTTATTAATTAATGGCTGGATTAATTAATGAGAATGTATGTACACTTTTTAACCATGACCTATGAGTAGGATAGGAAGTTGAGTTGATAAAGACCCAGTGTTGATTATGAGGTGAGAAAAATGGGAAGGACATGTTGAATGTTGTTTTGTTACTCTCTCCTCTTACATAAATGTTATGAGGTTGTGTAATGAGACCTACGACGTGTGTTTGGATTTGTAGAGATATAACTCCAAGATGCTGGTTGAGGGAGGGACTGAGGGGTGTGGCCAGGAGAGAACATCTAGATAGGTATCTTGAGTCACCATTTGTTCAAGATGAGGAATGCAGGGATGAGTTCTGAGTGGAATTTTCTTGTTTCATGCAAATCATGGAGAGCAACCCAGTGAAAGATAAAAAAAGCATGTCTGAGTTAAGAAGGGTGTTTTAGCTGCAACATCCTCTTATTTTTTTGGGAGAGGGTGGACCCGAGGGAGCCGAATTTTGGATATAATCTATAGAGACGATACATGGACATTTGTATAATTCAGTTTATAGGAGGGTCATGTTGGATTCTTATATGATATAATGTTCAGCGAAGCAATGGTGGAATATTCATGTACAATATCGACAAATTAATGAGATGCTATGGAAGGAAATTCTGGTGATGTTCCTGGAACACTTCTATATAGTGATGCTGAGAAAAGAGAAGGCATCCTAGTTTAGGCTTTTGACCTAAGGAAGCATGTCCATAATGGAATACACAAGACATATCATAGATTTACAGTGTTTTTCTCCAGGTTTTGCAAGCAGAGGAGGCTTCTTCGGCCAAACAATTTCTGGGTGGACTTGGGTGTGAAATTAAGACCCAAGTGAATATCATTAGGCTGAAAAAATTCTCAAAAGTGGTTAATCAGGATCTCATTTAAGTGGGTAACCGGAAAGAGGACTCCGGTACTAGATTGGTAATAGGACAATCAGAGATTGGGTATTCCGATAACAAGAAGCACTGTCCTGCAAACCTTAGTGAGGACAGTGGAATGAAATGTGCACTATCCTGGGGAATAGTTGCACCAGACCTTTCTAACATGATTTTACACCAATGCAGTATGTAGGGAGACTATTATACACATTTTCTTCATCAACCAGTGGAGTTCCGGTTTTGTGGCAAGATGGGGAACCTATATAAGTTATGCAGGAAGTAGTGGATAGCTGGTGCAGAGGGAGTAGTTACTCAGAGTAAGAGTGTGGGAAGGGGGTGTTGCACACCATATAGTTCTGGAAGCTGTAGTTCTACTGGAAGAGGAGGTAGAAGAAGTGGACATGGTGCTTCAGGGTACCAACACCCATATTAGTAGAGTGTTTCAACTTAGGAGATTCACATGACACTACAAAAAAGAGGGGAAGGATAGTTACATGTTGTGAATCCTAAACATGTAGATAGAGAGGATGGTCAATCAATAATGAGAGTACTATTATAGTTTCTTCTACTATTTCTTCTAAATTATTTGATATAGGTTCCTCTAATTCCTTTTTATGTGAAAACAATATTAATTCCTTGAGCATGGAGGTGGATTCTATAAGCATGGTCATGAATATAGATACACCATTGGGAACAAATCCTATGGATATGTGTTTATTGTAGGGATGTTCCCAATAGATACGAGAATATCATTTCCTTTTGTGTATATAAGTCATTGATATGACAGGCTTAGACCTAATTATGGTTATGGACTGGCTAGCTCCATACTGAGCCCACATAGATTGTTACCTCATGAGGGTGAAATTTGTATCCACTGAGGGTGACCTTTATGTTCACCTGGGAGAATGGGATATCCATGCAGGAAGAGCTGTGATAATTACTCAGAAACTGGGAGAGCTCACAACCCCTTTTTCTAGTCTCTTGTTGGATGTTTGGAGTGGTAGCCAAGGAAGATTTCCACTAGTAGCATAACTATTTCAGGATGTCTTTCCAAATGGGTTTTTGGGAGGCCACCTGAGAGACATGTGGAATTCACTATTGGGCTCATGTCAAGGTATATGTCGGTATCTATTACATCTTACAGAATGGAACTGAATGAGCTTCTAGAGTTCAAAACATAGTAGGAGGATTTTGAGGATAAAGGGGTTATCATTCCAAGTATATTACCTTGGGTATAAAAAATGTTTATTTGCGAGTAATGCCGACAAGAGTTTATGCTTGTGTATCGATTACCAAAATATAAGTAATATGACATTAATGAACTGATATCAAATTTCCCGTATCGATTATATGTATAAGGGACCGACCATATTACATAATTGAATCATGAATTTAATCAATAAATCACTTCCTTTAACATTGAGAATCATTTCATGTATATGGAATTAGGGAAAAGGGACATAATACATTCGATAAATTACACATTATTACAGAGTTAATACCATAAAACAACATTCATTTCATGCAAAATATAAACCCATTATATGAAAGCACGATTTCTTCGACAAATAATTAAAAATTTAACTTGGATTCCTTATTTTTCTTACACATCCTTATTACATGTGAAAAAAATTAAAAAAAACTTTTTATTAGCACAAAAATCACAATAAGTGATATAAAAAGAGGGAAAGAACACATTAGTTCATGAAAACATGTAACATATTATATCATTTTCAAAAGGCATAATTTTCACCCATATATACATGATTTTTGAAACATGAGATTTACACAAGATCCATAAAAAACATAAGAACATAAATATAACAATAATGTTATATTGGGAAATTATTTACATAATATAGTAACCCCCATGGATACATTATAATATGTAACCCTCATGGATACCATACAATTTTTGTAACCATCGCAGCTACACATGAAGTAACCATACGACTAACCTCCAACATACCAATACCCAATGAATTGGAGGGATATATTGGTCCCACCCTTTATCATAATGAATTCACAAGAACAATAACACAATCATACAACATAAATAATTGTGTAAAAAAATTGAAATTGAAAATTCGTAAAACAGAATTATAAAAAGGATTTTAAAGGAAAAGCCCCTTACATAAATCATGTAATTGAAGCAATAATTTATAGATTGGATAGAATATGTATATAAAATATACATAAAAATAATTCAACATAATATAAACAAAACCCATTAGACAATAATGTTTAACACCAAATAAAAATGAAGTAGATGTTTAACACAAAGAATGGAAATCGGTTTAAGAATTCCCCTACCTCAGTTTTCATTACATCCAACTCATATAAACCTCCTATATAATGCTTAAAATAGTGTTATTAATATCTTATATAAACATATAAATAATAATAACCCCTTATATGGTCATTTTGTTACATTATTTCACCCTTTAATTTATAGTATTCAGTTCCTTGCACAGTTTTTGGGTGAGTTCTTTACATGTTTTCCATTATCGGTTCACGATGGATGTTCTAGGATATTTGAAGTGAAACTGAAGAACTATAATGGAGTAGTATTTAAATATTTCCGGAACCATAAAATATACTATTTATAATTTTTAATTCTTTCATGAGAATGATTCCTATGTTAAACCATTTAAGACATTCGTTTAGACCATTTTAGTGGTTCTTTGATCATAACGACCACATTTTGTTTTATAAATTAAATCCATGTGTAAAAATGAATTAAAAAACAATGGATGAGACATAATATATATATATATTAAAAAATCGATAAACCATAATAAGGATTTCATGACCAGTCATTAAGGATATAAAATAATTTCAATTCACATCATCCAAGATGTCGGTAAAATCAACACATCACCTACAGTGTTTAAATTCCATGAATAACAGGGATATGGGAAGGAGATTGATGAATATTTTTCCCTGAACATGAGAACATATAGATTATACAATTTTCTGGAGCTTTCATGCCTATCTGTTAATAGGAGATTAGGAAAGAAGAATAAAAGAAAGGAAATCAATATAAATGAACAGTTGAGAAATCCCTTATGAAATTTCAGCATCCTAACGACGCCGCTTAAAATTTTATAAAATATTTTGAAAGGAAGAAAGTGGTCTCTCATAATTATTAAATAATATGGGAATTAAGGGGTATAGGGAATGAAATATCCCAACATAATACAATGAAAATTAAAAATAATCACATAAAATGAAAGAAAAGAAAAAAACAATAGAATATATTTACATATTGATCTCTTCTCCTTGAGATCCTTCTTAAAGGAAATGGTTTTGGTATTTTGGTGAGACCAGAAGCTATAGAACATGGGGAAGAGAATTGATAGGTGTATTGGGCAGAACATAAAATTTTCTCATGTCTTGATAGGTGTGGGAGAATGAGTGGAATGAGGGTGGTATTTACAGTGGAGGAGAGTGGTATTTTCCATTATTTTAATCATTATTATAATATTTTATCTCAAGGATATGAATAGTCATAATTCATGTGACAAAAATTATTAATAATGGAATATTATTTCAAACTGGTAGGTATTACATCACTTATGATGTCAAAAATAGTTTATTTTACTGATAATTTGAATATACTGTATTTTACAATATTTCACAAGTCATAAAAAATTCACGAATTTCAAAAAAAATCAACAAAATTCACCCTTACCATTTTTCAACATGTATAATTCAAAAATGATGTCCATTTTTGAAAATAATTTTATAAATATCATTAATATAATTTAAAAGTAAAATCATACTTAATTCAAAAATTAATAGTTTAAAAACTATAACTGGTTTATATCACATTGAAAAATTAATCAAGATGGCATTATCTTAAATCTTTATGAAAATAGAATAATAATGATATATAATATTAATTAGGGTCATATTAATATTCATATTACTATTAGTAAGGGTTTGTTACTATTCACCAAAAAAACAAGTTGGTTCTATTCGACTCGAAAATAACATACTGAACAGAATTGTAGATGACCAATTTTCAAAATTCAAACCATAAAGTTGGAAATTTTTTTGTCAAAGGCTAGTTATAAATATGTACAAAATACAATGTTTCATGAATTTAAAATTATTTTTAAACCCTTATGGTGTTACATTATCCCCACCTTCTAGAAATTGCATTCTCACAATTTCATTTACTCATTAAACAAATGAGGGTACCTTTGTCTTATAGAATTTTCAGACACCCATGTTTCTTCTTCTACTATGTGATTTCTATAAAAACCCATTACCTAGTGGATTACTTTATTCAGGAATATTTATTCCCTTATATCAAGAATCTGAACCAATTATCTTCATAAGAAAGGTTATCTTCAGGCTAAACTCCTTCTGGGATCAAGACATTTGATGAATCTAGCGCATACTTCTCAACATCGAAACATGAAAAACATTTTGCATCTAGGAAAATGTAAGAGGGAAAGCTACTCAGTATGTAACTTGTCCAACATTCTCCCGGATTTCAAAATTAACGATGAGCTAATGACCTATCTTCCATTTTTACCAAAATGAATCACACTTTTTCAATGAGAGATATTAAGTAAAATATGGTCACCTACCTTTAGAGAGAAGTCTTTCCTTCTATTTTCTTCCTAACCTATCTACTTTCTTTGATCTGTCCCCATTTGCTGCTATATCATCTTTACTTTCTCATCCACTTCCTCTAGTAATTCTATCCCCATAAACATTCCTTCACTAACTTTATCCCAAATTGTTAGAGTCAGACACCACATTCCATACAATTCCTCAAAGGTACCATCTATATACTAGAATGAAAACTATTATTATATGAAGACTCAACTAAAAGAATATTATGATCCCAACATCCCTGATAGTCCCTTGAACAAACTCGACGCATATCCTTTGAAGTCTGAATAGATCATTCTAACTTCCCATCTGATTGTGAATGAAGAGTTGTACTGAAATTTAACTCTTTCCCAAAAACATCTAAATTCCCTTAAAAAAATTAGAAGTGAACCTAGGACCCCAATCAGAAACAATTCATAGATGAACTTCATGTATCATGCCAATATCTTTGAGGTACAATCGAGAAAGATGAACCAAAGACATTGTATCTCCTGTAGAAAGAAAATGTGCATATTTGTTAGTTGATTAACAATAACCCAAATCGCATTGTTTCATCAAGAAGTAATTTATAGTACCACTAAAATTTCCATGGATACATTATCTCATTTAAAATCTGGCTCTATAAAAGGCTGAAGCATCCCCTTCAGTAACTTTTACTCTGCTTTGACCTATTGACATGTTAAGAATTTAATAATAAAATCAGAAATATCGCCATTCATTCCATCCAACCAATAATAGTTTCAAATGTATATGTACATTTTATTACTCTCAGCATGAACTAAAAATAGATAACTATCAGCTTCACAGAACAAATATATTTTCAACTGATAATCACGAGGCACATAAAACATTTTTATAAGTCATAAAACACAATCTTTATCATGGTTAAATTTGGAAAACCAACCCATTTTAAACCAATTTTACTGTTTTCTATATCTCATGGACTTCCTTACTCACTTTACTAATTCTGTTTGATAACAATGACTATAATAAAACCTATAACAAAATAGAGGTATTTCCTATACCAACAACTTCTAAGTCAAAATTCATCAAATAAATTATCAAGGGATCATGTTCCAAATGTATCATGGTTAATTATTCATGACGTTTTCGACACAAGGCATCCTCTACATTGTTTTCTTTTCAGATATTGCAATGGATAGTGCAATCATAATACATTATCAATTCAATACATCTTCTCTACCTCATTTTTAATTCATTATGAGTGAATATAAACTTTAGAATTTTATGGTTAGTATATATTTGACATTTGGCTTGGTATAAATGATGCCTCGAAATTTTGAAATCAAAAATCACACCTGCCAATTCCAAATTACGTGTGGTATAATATAACTTGTTATTTTAATGTTTTATTGAAGAATAATCAATTACCTGGTAATTCTACCTCAAAAAACAACTAATTCCCTTCAAGGAAGAAACACATTAGATAACAAACTCACCATTTCGAGGAGGCATGGCCAAAAAATTAGGATTCAACAATCTCTTCTTCAGTTCCTGAATATAATCAGAACACTATTATATAGAAATAAATTTAACCCCTTTTGTGTTAACTTAGTTATCAGTCCAGATAACATTGAAAATTTCTTTAACAAATCGTCAGTAATAACCTACTAATCCAAAAAATTATGAATCTCTATAAAATTTGTAGGTCCTTTACAAACATCATCAAATTTTTTTGTAGCATCAACTATTATTCTATCATTAATTAAAACGTAACCTTGAAAATAAATCTATTACCAGCAAAAATCACACATACAGAATTTTCCATACAATTTCATTTCCCTTAAGGTTTGTAAAACAACCCATAGATATTTTTCATTATCCTATTATTTTTAGAAAATAATATAATCTCATCAATAAACAAAACCACAAACGTATCCAATAACTCATTAATTATTCTAATCTTATGATTCATGAATACAATAGGTGCATATGATAACACAAATGGAATAAAATAAAACTCATAATTCATGTATCTATTATGAATGTCTATTTTTTGGATTTTGTCCTCCTTCACATTCAGCTGATGGTATCCGGATCTCAGTTCAATCTTGGAAATGTACTGATCTCTCTAGAGGTGATAAAAAAGGACATTGATATGAGGCAAAGGATAATTTTTTTAACAATGATGTTATTCAAAGATATATAATCAATGAAAAGACTCAGGGAATCATCTTTCATTCTAAAAAAAATAGGAACACCCCATGGTGAGTACTAGGACTAATGGAGCCCTTATCAAGAAAAACCTGCAACTGATTTTTCAATTCAAGAAGTTCTATTTGAGCCATATGATATGGGGGTTTTGAAATTTTCTTTACGTTTGGAACTAAGTTATGTGTGAATTCGACTTCCTGTTCAGGTATTACACTGGGTAACTCATTAGAAAAAACATCATGGTATTCATTTATCACTAGAACATCTATAATCTGAATAGTTACCTTGTTTTTAACAAGTTTAACAAGATATCATTAATTTAAATATTTCAATAGTTTCTCAGATTCCTGATATGTTATCAATTTTATGGGTTCATTCTTATAAATAAACTGAATTTTTTTCTTAAAAACAACTTCTTCAACACTACAGTCAATCTTAGAATAATAAACAGAATTCCAATCCATTCCCAAAATAACGTCAATATCGACTATGGAAAAACAAACAAGGTTTTCAGGTAAAGTCTTTCAACAGACCACTTTATAATGTTTCTTATCATTCAAAATTTTTATAATATTTACCCAAGTGTTTTAAAAATAAGTTCTAGTCTCATTTTTGTAGGCGATATTTCCAATTTACTATAATATTTTTCAATGACGGATGAATGTGTAGACCATGTATCACACAAAACATTAGAAAACTATGAGTAAACAAATAGAGTACTTAACACAACTTAAATGGATGGCCTGACATCTGCTGATGTAGTCATAAAAGATCTCACTACACCTTTCTAGTAATAGTCTAGTATCATTGGATCATTTGTATCTCTTTTTGGGTAGGGATTTTCATAATGACCCATCTCACCACATTTAAAAAACATTATAGTTTTATTATCATCATTTAAATTTGAATCATTTTATTTAAAATATCTATCCACATGTGCAAACATACCACATAAAAAAACTTCATAGTTTATGTAAGACATTCCCCAGGGTACTTCATGACACACATTTCGCAAAATTGAAACTGGATTTTCATACCATCAGATTTATTTGGTTGATTCTCTACCATCAGATTCAATCTGGACCTCTTTTACTCCTTTGTTTCCAAAATGCACATGATTATAAGCAAACAACATCTCTACCCTCTCAGATATCAGAAATGTTTCTCGTAACCATTAAATTATTTGGAGAACAATTCCCTTCTATTCCATTCCTATAATCATGAGTAAAAGTGATTGATTTTTCTCCCAATATCCATTATATGACTTGGAGTATTCCTCGTCAGTAATGGTGAAGTTCACTTCATAAAAATCCATCGAGTATTTCTCCTTATGTTTCAATTCTAGGAATTTATTCTCCATCTTACGTCACTAAACAATAGGAAAATATATTTCAAGGAAAAGACTTTTAAATTTATCACACTCCAAGGAATAAAAATCCTCTCTATCCCTAATATTCCTTATGATTGACCACCACTAATCATATTCACCTTCATAACAATAAATGGGAAGACATACCGTTTGATTATCTAAACATTCCATAACATCAAATATCTTCTCAAGGGATTTAATCAATCATTTTGTCACTACTAGGTCATAAGATCCATTGAAAATATGTGGTTGTTGTTTCATAAAATGTTCCACTATTATCATATTTTGTTTAGGAACCACTTTTTTTTTTATCTTTAATGGATTCAAAAACCATTTATTTCTTACATTACCTAATCCATTACTATCACAAAAAGCTCGATTTCAAAACCTACCATTACGGGTTGGTGATTAGGAAAGATTCCACTATGTTTGTGCCTCCCATCTTCAGCTTACCTGTTTCATATGTGGACAACGATTTTGAACAAACATATCATATATGAAGAAACATTATAATCATAATATCATATAATATTTGAAATTAATCATAGAGTAAAAATAATTTATAGTAAACATTTAACATCATCGTAACCCCAAATGTTATCTAAACTATCCTCTGATACCAGCTATAAAGAGCCAAACATTTTACATTACATAATCATGAATTTAGTTAAGAAAAAACATCCTTTCACATTGTGGATATTTTCATGTTTAGAAAATTTTGGTAAAGTGATATAATACATTCCTAAAATTACACATTATTACGGAGTGAATACAATAAAACAACATTTATTTCATGCAATATATAAAACCATTCAAAGAAAACTCGATTTCTTTGACAAATCATTAAATATTTAACTTGGCTTTATTCTTTGTCTTACGCATCCTTATAACATGTGAAAATAATTTAAGAAAACTTGGAATGAGCACAAAAAGATTAGTATGTGATATAAAATAGGGAAATAACACATTAATCAATGAACACTTGTAACATATGAAATCATTTTCAAAAGGCATACTTGTCACCCATATATACTTGATTTTTGAAACATGAGATATAAAAAACATACACAAAAAAAAAGTACATAAATATAACCATAAAGGTATTTTGGGACATTTCTTACATAATATTTTATCCCTCGGTTTCTACCTTATAGTTTTTTACCCACACAGATACCTTTCAATTTGTGTAACCATTGAAGTTACACATGGAGTAATCATACAGCCAACCTCAATCATAGACATACCCAATGCATTGGGAGAAGACATAGGTCCCACACATCATCGTAAAAAATTACAATGAACCAGAACACAATCATACAACATAAATAACTACATTAAATCATTGCATTTGAAATTTTGTAAAACATAATATTAAAAGAGTATATTATTGAAAAATAAATTACATAAATCTTATAATTGAACACAAGAATTAACATAGTGTATAAAATAAGAATATACACTGTATATATAAATAATTGAACATAATATATACAAAACCCATCTCACAATCAAAATTAATACCACAGAAATAATGAAGTAGAAGCATAATCTAAGGAATGGAAATCACGTTAAGAATTCCCTTACCTCGGTTTGTCTTACTTCACACTCGATTAAACCACTTGTATATTGGTTGAAAAATTATTATTAATATCTTACAGAAACATATCCATCTTTATAAAACCTTATATTTTGATTTAATGACATCATTTCACCCTTTAATTTTTAGTATTTTATTCCTTGCACTGTTTTTGGGTGAGTTCATTTCAAGTTTTCCTTGATTTGTTCATGGTGGATGTTCTTGTTGTTTGGAAGTGAAAATAAAGAATTGTAATGGGGTAGTATTTAAATAATTTTAGATCTATAAATTATAAATTTATCTTTTTGAATTTTTAATGATGATGATTCTTAAGTTAAAACATCAATGATGTTCGTTTAGAACATTTTAGTGGTTCTTTGATCATAAAGACCTCATTTTTCCATATAAATTAAAACCATGTTTAAAAAAGAATTATAGAATGATGGATGAAAAATAATACATATATTATATCTTTTTTCAACCGTAAAATTGTTTTAGTTTCCAGTCTTAAAGGAAATAAAATAATTTGAAATCACATCATCCACAATGTTGGTAAATCGAAACATCACAGACGATGTTTAATTTCCTTGAATAATTGGGAGAGGATAAGAATATTGATGAGAAATATTCCATGAACATGAGAGCAGCCAGAGTATATAAGATTTTAGATATTTCATGACTCTTGGATAAGAGGAGATGAGGAAATAAGAATAATATAATGGAACTCAAAATAAAAGAGTTGAGAAATCCCATATGATTTTTTAGAAGTCTAACGACGTCGCCTAAAATGTAAAAAAATATTTTGAAGAGAGAAAAGAGGAATCTAATAATTATTACATAATATGGTCTATAAGGTGGGATATATAATGAAATACCCCAACATATCCAAATGAAATTAAATATAATATTATAAAATCAAATAAAAGAAAAAAATGAAAGAGGATGTTTACCTCTTGATCTCTTATCCTTTGAATCCTTCTTATGGGCTTTGGTTTTGAAATTTTGGTGAGGCCAGAAACACTTTGACATAGGGAATATTATTGGGAGGATTATTGGTAAAAACATACATATTACTCAAATATTCATATGTGTGGGAGGAAGAGGAGAATGGGGGTGGTACATATAGTGAAGGAGAGGGGGTACTGTACATTATATTAATCATTATTATAATATGATTCCACAAAATTATTAATAGTCATAATTCGCATGACCCTAAATAGTAATAATGACATTTGAGTTAGAAATAAGTGGTATTACATCACTTATGATGTCATAAATAGTGAATTTTATTGATAATTTGAATATACAGTATTTTATCATATTTCATTATTCATAAAAAAATCAACAATTTCAGAAAAATACCAAAAAACCACCCTTATAATTTTTCAATGTGTAGAATTCATAAATGAATTCAATTTTTCGAAATTAATTTTCTATGTATCAGTAATTTTATTTTTGAATAATATCATACTTAATTCAAAAATTAACAATTTTAAAACTATAACTTCTTTTATATCACATTGAAAAGTTAATAGCCATGTATGTATCTTAATTCCTTACAAAAAATGTAATAATACATTTCACTATTCATTTGGGTCAAAATAATTTTTATATTACTATTCATTAGGGTATGTTACTATTCCCAAAAAATAGGTTGGTTTTATTAGACTCTAAATAACATTCTGAACACAATTGTAGATAATAGTTTTTCCAAATTCACAACATAGAGGTAGAAAAATTATTTCCAAATCCTAGTTATAAATATCTACTTAAATAATTGATTCATGAATATTAAATTTTTTTTATAACATTAGGGTGTTGCAATAAGTTTGACTAAATAATGGGAGATTGTGTATTCTCAAAGATCGATACGAGATCCGGGTATTGTCATGTGAGAGTTCATACTTCTGATATACCAAGACTGACTTTCATGAGAAGGTACAAAATTTATGTATTTTTTGTAATTCCATATGGGTTGAAAATTTCTCCAGTAGTGTTTATTAGCTTTAATAATAATGTATTTCATTCGTACATGGAACAGTTTGTTGTCGTGTATGGGGATGACATCTTGGTGTACTCTAAGACTCATAACGATCATTACTAACATCTTGACATCGTCTTGGGTACACTGAGAGAGGACCAACTATATTCCCAACTATCAAAATGCTATTTTTTTATTGTAAAGGTACACTTTTGGAAAAATAATCTCATAATAAGGAGTGTGAGTGGACTGATAAAAAGTACATCCAGTGATCTCTTAGGGGAAGCCCAAAATGTTTTTGATATCTGATGATTTTGGGATTAGCAGGTTATTATAAGAGGTCCATATATGACATTTCTTGTTTGGAAGCATTTCTTATAGGTTTGACAAAGAATGGGATAAAGATTTTTTGGATAGATTCATGTGATAATTCATTCCATGTGTTGAAGAATCACTTGACATGGACACCAATTAGGATCTTACCTGAATCAGGTGATAATTACATGTAGTATTGTGATGCTTCTAGGTTTGGTATCTGAGCTATGTTTATGCTAGGAGATTGAGTCGTTTCTTATGGGTCTTAGTAGTTGAGGCCATTTGAATGGATTTACCCTACCCAATAAATCTTCCTGGCAATAGCATTTTATAGTCATAAGTGTTGGAGACACAATATTTTGGGTGAAAAGTTTATAGTTTTTAGGGATTAAAAATGGTTTATGTATATCTTTTCACAGTGTGACTTGAATTTTTTAACAGCGAAGATGGATAGAGTATATGCAGTCCTTTGATTTTGAACTGTCATATACAATCGAAAAGGGTAATAGTGTGGTTGATGTATTGAGTAGGAAAAATAAAAATTTGTTGGTACATGAGTCGAGTGAAGAGTGGAAGACGATGACCTTTCTGGGATAAATGCATCTTGTATTTCATGAGAGTCAGGAGAGGAAGAACCTATTTTCTATAGAAGAGGAGTCTATTATAATGACCCATACCTTACATACATTGTTAATACTTCAAAATTGAAGCACACTTATTACAATATATGACAAAACCACAAAGGACCGTATATGTATAGTGTCTTTAGAAACTGGGAAACATAAACAACTGGTTCATAAATCTTCTACATTGTCTCCCATTTATTTCATCATATCTAGGGTCCCTTTTATCATATTCTACTTAATATCCATCTTCCTGACCTGGGGAAAAGAAAACATAAAAGGGTGAGCTCAAATGCTCATCAAGGGCAAATAAAGGAAATAAAAATCATATCATATCTTTTTGAAAATCATAACCTGCAAAAGAGATCCTAATATCATAACATGGAATAAATCATAGAAGTGATAATGAGATCCCCATAATCATAACATAAAAATTGAAACTTTTTGGCATGCACACATAATCATGGAAAATCATTTATTGTTAGTCATGACTCATTTCCAAGACTATCTTAGCGGACAAAGTCCATTTCTGAACAGAGTTCACTCCTCGTTTCAGTCCTGTATCACTGATCCGAAATTAACTTCCATTCCAGCCATGTCTATCTCATGAGATATAAATCTTTACCCAATGCATTGGAGGGAGATATAGGTCCCACCCATCTTATAATGAATCCTTTCTTATGTGTTCCACATAATCATAAATCATACATTATCGCATAACACATGTAACAAAAATGAGATTCTTGAAACATCATGACATCATAAAACAAATCATATAAGGTAAATGACTTCATAAAAATAATTCCCTCACAACATAATCAAATCAATGTAATAATAGGGATAAAAACAGAACCCTTTATTATCTTACATGGAAAATAATTTTGATAAAACACTTGAACTCCATTCTTGAGGAAAATATCCATTCTTCTTCAAAAACATTTTTCCTTTAATAACATGTCATACGACATTAAAATAAAAGAAGTTGATTAAAAATAAACATGAAAACTTGTAAAGGATGCTTCTTGGAAATAATGTTTTAAAAATCCATTCATGTCGTATAAGTTAAAAAAAACATTCTTCGTACTTTTGTCAGAAAAGTCAAAAAGTACCTCGTACGAAAAATGACAAAAGATTCCTTTCATATTCTTTACTAAAAACTCACCAAAGGGTACAATTGGATTTAAACTATTGTAAGTGGATGGAAACAATATTACATATTGAGGTAACATGGATGTGGTTGATAAAATACACCCCAGTAAATGCCAAAGTAAAAACAATCTCGTATAAAAATGAGATTGTAATATTTCCCCTTACCTTAGGTCCGAATTGCTTTGTAAGTGTCTGAACCTCCTGTATAATGATTTAAATAATGATATTGACTTATTACAGAATCATACTTATTTTTATGATATCATATATGGTCATATTCTTAGCTTCTTAGTAGTAATATTTCATTGCTACTTGTTATTCGGGTGTTTATAACTTTTTGTTCTTATGCGTGTTTTGTCAAATAAATTATTATTATTATCTTTAGGATATAGATACATCATTTCCAGAATGTTATTATTGTAGTATATATCATATTCATTCATTCAATTCATTTATATAATCATTATGAAATGATGATCATGTAGAACGAGTCGCATCACATCATGGAGACGGTATTCCGTACGTACGCACGAGTGATGATATCATTCCTATGATCGTGGAATTGTATTGGAGTATATATATATTATTTCAGTATAAATATTACTTTATAATAATCATAAATAGTTACTCATTACACCATTATACCCATCCTTGTAAGGTGATGGTGGAAAATAGATTACACCACGGCGTGGAGACGGTATTCCGTACATACGCACGCGTGGTGATTTCATTTTTCCGTAGGATGGATAGAAGGTGAATTAGGATTGTTTCATATTTATAATAACATATCAGTATGTAAGTAATACTTATGTTATTACTTTATCATGAAACAACTAAAGAAGAAGATGTTGAAGAAGAAAGAAATTGACAAGATCGGTAATGGATATTACCTCCTCTTTGGAACGCCTCTTTGAATCCTCCACATAGGGAACTAATATTGGTCTTTGAAGAAGACCAAGACCTCTCGGATTATTCTAGGGAAGTGGAGAAGAGATTTTGTCTGGGTTTGGCCGAGCATGAAAGCACAAATTGGTGTGAGGAGGAGGGGGAGGAGGTGCCCTTTTATAAGGGAGGAGAGGGGCACCTTAGGAATAACTCAAAATATTATTTTATATTAAAGTCAAAATCAGTTTATAATGGTTAAAAAGGGTATTATTTCGAAGCTAAAGTGGGGATGGGTCGAAATACTATCAACCAATAGGATTTAGACAAGTTTAGGTTATTATTTTAAGTTTATCAATTAGATTTAACTCTAAGTTAAATAATTTAACTTTTACCGTGTATTTTTGTTTTCTTACACTATATGGTTAATACACTTACTATAACATGCCAAACGAACCCAAAATTGTTTATTATTAATATATATATCCTTATCTAAGTCATGTGGCCGAACCTTAGATTTTTAGGAATAAAATAACAATTAATAATATAATATTTGATTTAAAAACTATTTTGTGTCAATTTTGACACTATTTGATATATGATTTTTGTGAAAGTCATAACAGAATTATATGTTCAAACCAAGTTGATTAAATCAACACTAATATATCATAGTAACCTAGAAATTAGTGGGATTCATAAAAAGTCTCAAATTATATTTATTTTGGTGTTTATAACATCAATTATTTCAATATTTCATTAATAAGATAATTACTGCATCATCATTGTGTCATAAATAAATTAAATTATTTAATGTCTAAAAATTATAAATAAAATACCATTATGTAGGAAATATTTTTATCTTTCTAATTAATATTTATTGTCGAATTTATCTTATGTATAACCCCATATTAAGAATGATTTACTTATTAAACTTTGATTTTAACTAAATTAACACTTCTTTAAATAAATTAATAATAAATATCCTAATCTAATCCAAGTTGGCCTAAATGGTCATATTTTATTCCTAAGTTTATTTTCGGTCGAATTAAACTTATCCAATAGAATTAGGACATGTGTAAGGGTAATAGTAATATCATATTTACCCTTAATTACCCTATTTACTATTAACCGCGGTAAAAAAAAGTAAAAAGTTACTATTCAGCAAAAAATTATTTTTATCTCATTGAACCAAATTTTACTTACTGATATCAACCGTGTCTGTCAGATTTCCGAAATTCCATTCACAAAAGCTGTAAAATTATGTTTTATGCAAAATTCAATTTTTAACCTACCACTTAGTGGTTTCACAATTCATCAAAAATTGAAAGTTTTCAGAAAAATACCAAAATTTCACCCTGGGCTAATTTCGGTATTCCGAATCCAAAAATGAAGTCCATTTGGAAAAATAAAATTTATAAAATTTTAAAAAGTGGTTATTACTATTCATAACGGCTAGTTTTAATAATATTTTAATAGCATATCGTTGTTTAGTGAACCTCAGTATTGCGTACGACCCAAGCTATCGAGAAAGGTTGTGATTGCGTGTAAAGTAAGCCAAGATAGTGTGTAGTGAACGATTCCATTGATAACATAAAAACAAAATATTACTCATAAAAATCTCGGGTGTTACATTCTACCCCCCTTAAAATGAATTTCGCCCTCGAAATTCGTCACTTTGTAACAAACAGATGAGTATACTTTTCCCTCATCATATCCTCAAGCTCCCATGTAGCTTCTTCAAGTTGGTTGCTCCACCATAAAACTTTCACCAATCGAGTGGTCTTGTTTCGTAGGACTTTTTTGCTACGATCCAGAATCTCTATCGGTTGTTCTTCATAAGAAAGATCTTGCTCCAGCGGTACATCTTCTGAGCTGAGTACATGTGAAGGATCAGGTATGTATTTTCTCAAGAGAGATACACAGAACAGATCGTGAACTTGAGAGAGATTCGGTGGAATCGCCAATCGGTAAGCTACCATTCCAACACGATCTAGTATTTCGAAAGGATCGATATATCTAGGGCTCAACTTCCCCTTATTTCCAAATCTCATAACCCTCTTCCAGGGAGATATTCGTAAGAACACATTATCACCCACTTCAAACTCTAGGTCTTTTCGTCGGTTGTCGGCATAACTTTTCTGTCGACTCTGAGCTGCTCTTATGTGTTGTTGAATAGATCTGACCTTTTCTGCCATTTCATCAACGAGATCATGTCCTAATAGCTTTCATTCCCCAACATCATCCTAGGAAGTTGGATTCGTGCATTTCTTTCCATAGAGAGCTTCATAAGGAGCCATCTGAATACAAGAGTGAAAGTTATTGTTATAAGAAAATTCCACCAAAGGTAGGTGTTGATCCCAACCTCCTTTTAAATCCATAGAGCAAGCTCTCAACATATCTTCTAGGGTTTGAATTGTTCTCTCAGAATGACCGTCTGTCTGAGGATGATAAGTAGTGCTGAAACTCAACTCTGTATCCAGAGTATGCTGAAGACTTCTCCAGAACTTCGAGGTAAATCTCGGATCCCGATCAGATATAATAGAAAGTGGTACTCCATGCAATCTTACCACTTTCTTTACATATATCCGGGAAAGCTGATCTAGAAGGAAATCCTCTCTAATAGCAATGAAGTGTGCAGACTTTGTAAGACAATCAACTATGACCCAGATAGCATTATTGCCTTTGGATGTTTTAGGAAGTCCTGTGACAAAGTCCATAGTGATGTTTTCCCATTTCCATTCGGGTATGGGTAATGGTTGTAACATCCTCTTAGACTTCTTTCTCTCAGCTTTAACTTGTTGACAAACCAAGCATCGAGAGACATATTCAGCAACATCTCTTTTCATGCCATCCCACCATAAGTACTATTTCAGGTCCCTATACATCTTCGTGCTTCTAGGATGAATAGAGAATGAAGAACTATGAGCCTCATCCAGAAGCTCCTTCCGTAATTCGGGGATGGGAGGAACACAAACCCAATTCCTGAATTTTATTATCCCATCACAATCAAGGTTGAATTCAGGAACATTTTTCACCTTTTGTAACTCGACATCTTCTTTCTGTGCCTCTTTAATCTTCACATGTATAGATGTTTGAACATTCATTTGAGAAAGATAAGATTTTTCCCCTTCCATTTTAATTCCAAGATCCCTCCATTGTAAATCCATAAATATTGGATCTTTTGTGATCCTCATCATGGATAAACTATCATGGTCTTGTCGACTTAATGCATCTTCCACCTTGTTTGCTTTCCCAGGGTTGTAATGGATTGATCAGTCATAATCCTTAATCAGCTCCAACAATCTTATTTGACAAATATCCAGCTCCTTTTGTGTGAAAATATACTTTAAACTTTTATAATCAGTATAAATATCACACCTTTCACCATAATGGTAATGCCTCCAAATCAATAATTTAAAGATTACCGCAGCTAACTCCAAATCATGTGTTGGGTAATTTTGCTCGTGGATTTTCAACTGTCGTGAGGCATAAGCTATCACCATATAATTTTTCATAAGAGCACACCCCAATACCTTCTGGGATGCATCACTATAGATCACAAACCTTTCTCCACTACAAGGTAGTGTGAGAATAGGTGCACTGGATAACCTTCTTTTCCACTCCTTGAAATTCTCTTCACACTCCTCTATCCAAACAAACTTAACTCCTTTCCGAGTAAACTTGGTGAGTGGATTAGATGATCGTAAAAATTCTTTTACAAAACGTCGATAATATCCAGCCAAACCAAGAAAACTTCGGATCTCAGTTACTGTTGTTGGTCTCGACCATCTTTCGATAACCTGTGATTTTGCTGGATCCACAGATATCCCCTCTTTTGAGATTATGTGACCCAAAAATGAAACTTTTTGAAGCCAAAATTCAGACTTGGTAAATTTGGAATAAAGCTTCTCCTTTCTGAGGGTCTTCAATAAAATTCTCAAGTGATCTTCATGCTCTTCCTTGCTCTTTGAATAGAAAAGAATATCGTCTATAAAGAATACCACAAATTGATCAAGATAGTCTCTAAAGACTCTATTCATTAGATCCATTAAGATAGCAGGGGCATTAGTAAGACCAAATGGCATCACTATAAATTCATAGTGTCCATACCTTGTACGGAAAGTCGACTTTGTTATATCCTCCATTTTTACCCTTAATTGATGATACCCTGAATGAAGATCAATCTTGGATAAGTATTGAGCTCCACGTAGTTGGTCAAATAAGTCATCAATGCGTGGGAGAGGATATTTTTTCTTGATAGTGATCTTCTTATGTTCTCGATAATCAAGGCAGAGTCTCATTGATCCATATTTCATCTTAACAAATAGAACAGGTGCTCCCCAAGGTGACACACTAGGGCGTATGAATCCCTTATCAAGATTCTCTTGGAGTTGCTTCTTCAATTCCTGCAACTCAATTGGGGTCATTCTATAAGGTGTCTTTGAAATAGGCAAAGCACCATGTATGAGTTCTATTGAAAACTCAACTTCACGATTTGGTGGAAGACCCAGTAATTCCTCCGGAAAGACATCATCAAACTCCCGTATGATGGGCATATTCTTAATCGTGAGTTTCTCACCATCCATATGAGATAAATAACCTTCATTTAGTGGAATCAAGACCCATAAGATGGAAGGAATTTCCACTGGAAGGTTATATTCATCCTTGCATCGATAGACGATCGTAGATTGATCTGGAATATGAAATGTGACTTCCCTTCTTTGGAAACTGATATGTGCTCCATGTAGAGAAAGCCAATCCATGCCAAGAATCACATCAAATTCCACTATAGGAAGGATCACAAGATTTGTAGGAAGCAGTTTCCCACAAAATTCAATTGGAGAAGAATTATAAACTTTTGATGTGACTGTTGTGCCATTAGGTGTTGTCACAGCTAACTCAACATCTAATTGTTGAGGTAATACGGGGATACCCTTAGAAAATTCTTTAGAAATAAAAGAGTGGGTGGATCCAGAACCAAATAAAACATTTTCTACTTTAGAGTGGATGGTAAGTGTACCTTTCACCACTTCGTTATCGTACTCCACATCGCTGATAGAAATTGCATGTGACTTTCCTTTGTCTTTAGCCTTAAGATTTTGTTGACGTCAACCTTCATCATCAACTCTTGGATTTGGGCATTGATTGGCATAATGCCCCATCTCCTTGCACTTGAAACATTGAAGTGTAATAGGTTCATTCAGTGTATCCCTTCCTTTGTATGCATCATTAGACATCTTCTTCCCATTATCGCGGCATTCAAATGGACGATGACCTTCCTTTCCACATTTGAAACATTTACTTGTCCCTTTAAGACAACTCCCTCCATGTTTCTTTCCACACTTTGAGCATAAGGGAAAGCTCATCTTATTTTTAGTGTGCTCTTTAGATTTTCCTTTGAATTCTATTTTCCTCTTCTTATCAAACCCATTTGACTGATGGGTTACTCCAATCTACAACTCGACTTTGAGAGCACGTCGAACGATTTCCTCGTAGCTATTAATGTCCCTTATGTCTAAAGCCCTTCGAAGACTTGGTTTTAAGCCACTAAAGAATCGATCGATCTTACTCTCAGGTTGGATAATAATACCAAAAGCGTACCTTGCATGTCTTGTAAAATTTTCTTCGTAGGTACCAACAGATTCATCATCCCTTTGCTTCAATTCAAGAAACACTTTCTCTATCTTTGTTCAGAGAATACGAGGGAAGTACTTATTGAAAAATAAGTTCTTGAACTCGTCCCATTCCGTGGACTCAATTTCATCCCTTTGCCTCGTATTCTTAATAATATTCCACCATTGATCAGCATCTCCTTCCAAACGATACACTGCTAGGATGACTTTATCATGTTCAGAACATTGAAGAACTGAAAATATCTTTTCAGTAGTACTAATCCATTGTTCAACAACAAATGGATCAGTAGACCTGCTGAAAGAAGGTGGACGCTGCCTCATGAAGGATTCAACAGAATGTTGCTCCTTCCTTTGCTCGTTTGGATGTCCTGTATGATTCATAGC
Organism: Viscum album; assembly: GCA_963277665.1. Taxonomy (NCBI): domain Eukaryota; kingdom Viridiplantae; phylum Streptophyta; class Magnoliopsida; order Santalales; family Viscaceae; genus Viscum; species Viscum album. Next base: position 798,513,532 of record OY728145.1, on the reverse strand, counting down.
TTGAGAAAGTTGTGTGAGCATGGCTACAAGATTGTGCATTCCAACTCCCATATCATTTGGTTGCTCAGGTGTACAATCATTGCATTGCCTATCGCATTCCGCATTAACACGGTTCCTTCGGGTTCCATCCATTGACTAAAACCAAGAAGAATAGTGTGAGCAACACTAATTATAATAGGAAAACCACATAAATCAAGAAAAAAAAAATTCATTCTTAAGGTCTTATCCTAGGTTATTCATGGCCATTTCTAAAACACTAAAATTGTGTTCTATGCTTAGACTTATCCTTAGGGTTCTTACTAAGGCTTTCACATCCTTGTTTCCAAAGGTTGACTATACCTTTCCTCTGATACCAACTATAACGACCCATACTTTACATACATTGTTAATACTTCAAAATTGAAGCACACTTATTACAACATATCACAAAACCACAAAGGACCGTATAGGTATAGTGTCTTTAGAAACTGGGAAACATAAACAACTGGTTCATAAATATTCTACAGTGTCTCCCATTTATTTCATCATATCTAGGGTCCGTTTTATCATATTCTACTTAATATCCATCTTCCTAACCTGGGGAAAAGAAAACATAAAAGGGTGAGCTCAAATGCTCAGCTAGGGCAAATAAAGGAAATAAAAATCATATCATATCTTTTTGAAAATCATTACTTGCAAAAGAGATCATAATATCTTAACATGGAATAAATAATAGAAGTGAAAATCAGATCCCCTTAATCCTAACATAAAAATTGAAACTTTTTTTCATGCACACATAATCATGGAAAATCATTTATTGTTAGTCATGACTCATTTCCAAGACTATCTTAGTGGACAAAGTCCATTTCTGAACCGAGTTCAGTCCTCATTTCATTCCTGTATCACTGAACCGAAATTACCTTCCATTCCAGCCATGTCTATCTCATGAGATATAAATCATTACCCAATTCATTGGAGGGAGATATAGATCCCACCAATCTTATAATGAATCCTTTCTTATGTGTGCCACATAATCATAAATCATGCATCATCTCATAACACATGTAACAAAAATGGGATTCTTGAAACATCATGACATCATAAAACAAATCATATAATGTAAATGACTTCATAAAAAAAATTCCCTCACAACAAAATCAAATCAATGTAATAATAGGGATAAAAACAGAACCCTTTATTATCTTAGATGGAAAATAATTTTGATAAAACACTTGAACTCCATTCTTGAGGAAAATATCCTTTCTTCTTCAAAAACATTTTTCCTTTCATAACATGTCATAAAACTTTAAAATAAAATAAGTTGATTAAAAATAAACTTAAAAACTTGTAAAGGAAGCTTCTTGGAAATAATGTTTTAAACATCCATTCATTCCGTATAAGTTAAAAAAAACATTCTTCGTACTTTTGTCGGAAAAGTCAAAAAGTACCTCGTATGAAAAACGACAAAATATTCCTTTCATATTCTTTACTAAAAACTCACCGAAGGGTAAAATTGGATTTAAACTATTTTAAGTAGATGGAAACAATATTACATATTGAGGGAACATGGATGTGGATGATAAAATACACCCTAGTAAATGCCAAAGTAAAAACAATCTCAGATAAAAATGAGATTGTGATATTTCCCCTTACCTTAGGTCCGACTTGCTTTGTAAGTGTCCGAACCTCCTGTATAATGATTTAAATAATGTTATTGACTTATTCCAAAATCATACTTATTTTTATGATATCATATATGGTCATATTCTTAGCTTCTTAGTAGTAATATTTCATTGCTACTTGTTATTCGGGTGTTTATAACTTTTTGTTCTTAAGCGTGTTTTGTCGAATAAATTCTTATTCTTATCTTTAGGTTATAGATACTTCATTTCCAGAATGGTATTAGTGTAGTATATATTATATTAATTCATTCAATTCATTTATATAATCATTATGAAATGAAGATCATGTAGAACGAGTCGCATCACATCGTGGAGACGGTATTCCGTACGTACGCACGAGTGATGATATCGTTTCTATGATCGTGGAATTGTATTGGAGTATATATATATTATTTCAGTATCAATATTAATTTATAATAATCATAAATAGTTACTCATTACACAATTATACCCATCCTTGTAAGGTGATGGTGGAAAATAGATTACACCACGGCGTGGAGACGGTATTCCGTACGTACGCACGCGCGGTGATTTCATTTTTCCGTAGGATGGATAGAAGGTGAATTAGGGTTGTTTCATATTTATAATAACATATCAGTATGTAAGTAATACTGATGTTGTTACTTTATCATGAAACACCTAATGAATAAGAAGTTGAAAAAGAAAGAAATTGAAAAGATCGGTAATGGATATTACCTCTTCTTTGGAACGCCTCTTTGAATCCTCCACTTAGGGAACTAAGATTGGTCTTTGAAGAAGACCAGGACCTCTTGGATTATTATAGGGATGTGGAGAAGAGATTTGTTCAGGGGTTGGCCGATCGTGAAAGCACAAATTGGTGTGAGGAGGAGGGGGAGGAGGTGCCCTTTTATAAGGGAGGAGAGGGGCACCTTAGGAATATCTCAAAATATTATTTTATATTAAAGTCAAAAGCAGTTTATAATGGTTCCAAAGGGTCTTATTTCGAAGCTAAAGTGGGTATGGGTCGAAATACTATCACCTAAAAGTATTTAGACAAGTTTAGGTTTTTATTTTATCTTTATCAATTAGATTTAACTCTAAGTTAAATAATTTAACTTTTACCGTGTCTTTTTGTTTTCTTACACTATATGGTTAATTTACTTACTATAACATGCCAAAATAACCCCAAATTGTTTATTATTAATATATATATCTTTATCAAAGTCATTTGGCCGAACTGTAGATTTTTAGGAATAAAATAACAATTAATAATATAATATTTTATTTAAAAACTATTTTGTGTCAATTTTGACACTATTTGATATATGATTTTTGTGAAAGTCATAACAGAATTATATGTTCAAACCATGTTTATTAACTCAACATTAATATATCATAGTAACCTATAAAATTATTTGGATTCATAAAAAGTCTCAAATTACATTTATTTTGGTGTTTATAACATCAATTATGTCAATATTTCATTAATAAGATAATTACTGCATCATCATTGTGTCATAAATAACATAAATTATATAATGTCTAAAAATTATAAATAAAATACCATTATGTAGGAAATCTCTTTATCTTTCTAATGAATATTTATAGTCGAATTTATCTTATGTATAACCCCATATTAAAAATTATTTACTTATTAAACTTTGATTTTAACTATTTTAACCCTTCTTTAAATAAATTAATAATAAATATCCTAATCTAATCCAAGTGGGCCTAAATGGTCATATTTTATTCCTAAGTTTGTTTTTGGTCGAATTAAACTTATCCAATAGAATTAAGACATGTGTTAGGGTAATAGTAATATCATATTTACCCTTAGTTACCCTATTTACTATTAACCGCTGTAAAAAAAAGTAAAAAGTTACTATTCACCGAAAAATTATTTTTATCTCATTGAACCACATTTTACTTACTGATATCAACCGTGTCTATCGGATTTTCGAAATTCCATTCATATAAGCAGTAAAATTATGTTTTATGCAAAATTCAGTTTTTAACCTACCACTTAGTGGTTTCACTATTCATCAAAAATTGAAAGTTTTCAGAAAAATACCAAAATTTCACCCTAGGCTAATTTCGGTCTTCCGAATCCAAAAATGAAGTCCATTTTGAAAAATAAAATTTATAAAATTTCAAAAAGTGGTTATTACTATTCATAACGTCTAGTTTTAATAATATTTTAATAGCATATCATTGTTTAGTGAAACTCAGTATTGCCTACGACGCAAGCTATCGAGGAAAGTCGTGATTGCATGTAAAGTTAGCCATGCTAGTGTGTAGTGAACGATTCCTTTGATAACATAAAAACAAAATATTAATCATAAAAATCTCGGGTGTTACATCTATACTCTTGAAACAGATTATGGATAGGCAATACGATGATACAAAGTGTTTATCTACGTTGGAAATCCTTGAAGATGGGGAGACACATTTAGATGAGATAATATATTAGGATGAAATCATTTATGTGAATAATAGAATTGTTGTGCCTATGAGTATGCCATAGGAAATCATGCATGAATTTCATGATTCAATGTGGGAGGTAATTCATATAGAAGAAAAAATTTATCGTGACCTACATCCTCCATTTTGGTTGAAAAGAATGAATAAGGATAAAGTAGGGTTCGTAATAAGATATTTCACATTTCAGCAGGTGAAGGGATATCATCAATGACATGGAGGCCTATTGCAGCTGTAACCTATTCTGGAATGGAAGTGGAATGATGTGACTATGGAATTATTGGTAGGATATCCAAATAATATTTGGAAATATTATTATATTTGGGACATTGTGGATCAACAAATGAATGTAGAACATTTATTTTATATCTTTGAAACATTTACAATATAGCAGTTGGGAGAACTGTATGTGAGAGAGATAGTTTGTTTTCATGGGGTGCCACAAAATATTGCTTCAGATCATGATTTGTGCATTACATCATGCATTTTGCAGGGCATATAGAAGGCACATGGTATATAGATTCTATTATGTACACCCTCCAAGACATAGACAGATGGGCAGTCGGAGCGTCTCATTCAGGTGTTAGAGGATATGTTGCGAGAATATGTGCTTCACTTTGGTAGTTATTGGGAGAAGCACTTGACTTTTGTAGAGCTCTCCTATAATAATAGTTACTATGAAATTATACATATTTCACCATATGAGTGTCTTTATTGTATACCTTTTAGATCACTACTATGTTAGTTAGTGGCGGGTGAGTCAGAACTATTGGGGCAGAGTTTCATTAAGGACACATCAGGGAAGGGAGAGTTGATACAGAAACATATGGCTACAGATCCGAGTAGACAGAAGTCGTATACTAATAATAAGAGATGAGCCTTAGAGTTTATAGAGGATGATCATGTATTCCTTCTGGAGTCACCTAGATTCGATCACCCAAAGATACAGAGGTAGGGAAAGTTTGTACCGTGGTTCGTGGGACTGTTTGAGGTGCTGGGGAGAATTGGGCCTGTGGCGTACCAATTAACACTTCCATAGAAATTCATCACCATTAATGATTTAATCCATGTGTCAAAACTATGGGGGTATCACCCAAACCCTTCTCAAGTGATTGATGTGGAAGGGGTCGACCATGATATTGATGTGTCCTTTGAGGAGCATTTGATACATGTGTTGGGTCACAATCAAAATGTGTTTTAGGCAATGACTGTGTCATTAGTTCATGTGTTATGGAAACATGGAAGTGTTAAAAACAAAACATGCGAATGACAAGCAGACATGAGGTCTCAATTGCCAAATTTTTTGGCTTGTAATCTTAGAGATGTTTGGGACTGCAGCTTGAGGAAGAGCTATTTAAGGGTGGGGAGATTGTAAGATCCCGACCATTTCTTGAGTCATCTCAAGTGAATTTCTAGGAACATTTTGTTTTATTAATGTACATTTTTGTTATGGTATAACCTATGAAATGTTTTGATGAGTTTTTTAAGGGATTTGTGAATATAGGGGTTGTACACGGCTTACACACAGTTTGTCCGAACAGTTCACAAGATAACTGTGCTGATATTAGAGGTCTACACGTTTGGCACATGGTTTGCCTAACCGTGGGCCATTGATCAGTGCAGGCAATGGAAGAATACATGGTTGGCACATAGTTTTTCCTAACCATGCAGACTCCAAGGTGAAACTATGAGCATGACATAGTATATTTTGAACATTTTTTAAAACCACCCAAACACCCAAAACCTTCTAATTATACGTAATCTAGGGTATGAAAATTTCAAAGTGGTCTTGATGCCTTCTGAAGGGATTAATAGGTGATCTGAACACTGTTCTCTTTGATCAAATGTCCGGATCAGTGATCTTCTCTTTTTCTTGTATGTGGATTTCATCCCAATTCTTCTCTCATTCTTTCTATTATCTTTTCTAGATATTTTCATGTAAAATATCCCCTAATTTTATGGATCTAAACCTATGATTTTATATCTAGATATTTTATTGTGGATATAGATCTAGATTTGAATGATCAAGATACCTTTGTTATTAATTTTGGATTTATAGATTTACATATGCAGCTTTATCAACGTCATTGTGCTAATCAGATTTGGGGGATTCCTGTTGGGATAACATAAATCAATAAATCGAGGAAGGTGTTCTAAATCAAACTACCATATTCATGATTTATGATATGTGAATGTGGCTTTATGATTTACTAGAATCACTTCACGAATTCTTTCTAAATTTGAGAAATTAGGATAATGGATTGACATATGATTCCCTTGGGGATTAATTGATAATTGAATCATGAAAAAAATGGAGGGGGGTTGCACAAATTGATATTTATTTTGGAGAATTATTATTGGTTGAGATATTCTTCATGATGCCTCGAATTGATAGTGTAATGATAATTAATTTGGGGGAATTAATTATGAAATGATGTTTGGCAATAAATGAAAAATAATTTGGAGAATTAATTATGTGTCTTGATATTGACGAATGATAATTAATTGGGTGAATTGATACTGTGCCATGAATTTGACCAATGATAATAAATTGGGAGAATTAGTTATGTTTCATTATGTTTTTTCAAAGATAATTAATTGTGAGAATTAATCATGACAACTTGATATTTGAGATAGATAATTAATTGTGAATAATTAATTGTTGAAAGAGAATGGTGTTGATTGATTAATTAACTGATTAATTAATTAATGGGTTATGTGATAAGTTAATTTTTGAATTAACTGATTTTTTTGAAAATATATAACTAACCAATAGATTTTTAAATGAATCATATGGAAAATTCATGTCAGCTAAATAATTATTAAATTGATGAGATTTTTCTGGTGGTATACATGGTGTTCTCGGTCGATTAGATGTTCAGACTAGGATATAGTGTTCTTCCACAATAGTTGTCCAAGATTTACTTTATGGTCTGTTATGCATGATGACCTACAATGAATAAAAATTAGAGTGTTACGGATGATGAACTAGACTAAACAAGATTAGTGGTACTATGCATCATGACCTACACCAAATGAATGATAATAACGATTGATTATTCAACTATGATTTTTGTTTCTAGGAATGAAAAAAACAAAATGATTTATGATATTTAATGATGATTCAAATGGGAAACATGAAATGAAACTGGGTCTAACATTTTGATTTATGATTAAATGAATATGTTATAACAGTTGAAATTAATCATTGCATTTATTGAATAATAACAATGAATGCACTATCTTATGACTGGACTTATTTTAGACACAATTGTTGGTGGCCTACTAAGTTGTACTCAAAACTAATTTGGGACTCTTGATTGGCACCTGAGTAGACTTTGTTGTTGTAGGACATGATAAGGGAAAGGCCTTGGGATAGATTGTTGTTTGGAATTGGCTCATGGGAGATGGAACCAGAAGTGTTTTAGACCCACTTTGGATTCATTGTGTCATTACATTGGGTTACATTGTATACACTTGACATTTGAATTGACATAGCATGTTTATCATTTAGTTGAGTATTGTATTTATCATGTTTTGATTATCATATTTCATGGATATGTTCTCCTTATTTATATACATACACATGTGGTTATTTCTATTTGCATCCATTAGAATTTAATTTTGATAAAAGAGGGTATAGTCTCCCCACGATTCACATACCAGACCCTTACTGCTAGTCGGCACCCTCTGGTGTCTGGGGAGGCATGCTTGGGGGCATGTGGCCAACCAGATCGGGGCACCGCTAAATAGAACCCGGGTCGGGATATCAATGTTATCATACATAAACCATAGTCATGTTTTTCCATATGAACTTTTTTAATTTCATTTTTCTTTTATTGTGATGATATTTTCATAACTCATGTCAATATTTTTTTTAACAAAATAATTTTCAAATTTCAAACAATCGATTTCTGTTAGCAAGTTTAAGTTATGAGGAAACATTTTATTTAAATTGGGGAGACTGTAACATCATGAAATTATAAAATAATAAAATTATATTTCATTCAATATATAGCACTCAACATAATTTTTAAATTGTGTTAAATTTAACAAATAATTTCTTTGATAGCTTGCGTAAAACATAAGATCAAGTTTTACTAAACATCAATAAAATATAATAATGATAATTTAATATGTTAGAAACACCTCAAAATAGAATTTTGAGTATTAATTGGAAAAAATAACCAACTAAAATATATAAATTTTAAAAAAATTATTATTAATCTCGTTTCCTGTAATAAAATGTTAGTTATTGAAATGAAAAAAATATTTTTAAAAAAAATATTTTTTATAAATGACGATTTAGGTTCACTCTACACATATAATTTTAAATTTAATTTAATGAATTTAGAAAATTTATTTGATAAAATAGACTTAAAATTTAAATTATAATATAAAAATTACCTTCTTGTTATTTTTTTGAAGTTTTTTCTAATGATTCATTTTTTGATAAATAATGAAAAATACAAAATTGTAATTGAAAATTGACTTTTCATTGAAAAAAATTTATAGTGAAAAATTATATTTTCAAAATATCAAATTTGGTTAAATTTTATATCATTTAATATAATTTATTACATTATAATTATTTTCATATGGAATATTTATATAAAAACATTTTAAATATTATAACATTTAAATTTAATAACTGGCTTTCTCGTCGTGTGTGGGAGAATAATTTTATATTATAGTTTTTCACTTCTATAAAATGAATTTCAAAAAATGGTCTCCATATTTTTATTCAGAAAACTATATAATTTATAATAATAAATATTCAATTATTATTAATATATTAATAGGGAAAAATAAATATTAATTATTGTGATGCATGTAAAAATTGATTTTCCATGGGGTTATATGGAGAAGATAAAGTTAAAAATATACAAAAAAATAGGCCCAAAACCATTGGATAGATATGTTTTGATCTGATTTTTTATTTAATAAATAATTTCCCATTTCTTTGGATTTTTTAATTATAAAAACATGGTTATGAATGAATCTATTCAAAAAATTACAAGTGTCCTAGTCACCTCACTTATAAAAGGCCACAAACTCTACTCCCCACTTCGCTCTCTCAAACCACTTTTTATCAACCATGTTATTAACAAATCACATAACAAATTCAATTCCCTAATACTAAATAGACTTATTTTATGTATAAACCCATTATAGGAAGGATTGTTTTTTCAAACCTAAATAGGATAATCGAAGAGGAGGTAATGTTATTCAATGAGAATTTTTATTTATTTTCTTTCTATATCATCTTCAATTATTAATAAAACAAGATGATATAAATATAAAAATATTATAAATATAAAATTATTTTTTATTATATTTTTATTATATAAAACCCCACCCATGTCAATCAAATGGGCTATTATATTATTGTTCGTTTGTATGTTGGACTACGACCTCGCATATCGATGTAATTTATTTTTCTTTTACCACCTCTCACAGTAGGGTATGATGATGTATATAAAGTATATATATATATATATGATATTTATAACATATTTCTACATACTGAGTATTTATATCATGTAAAACTTTTTAGACATTATATTCTTTTGGGGATACGATAACATCACTCGTATGTAAGGTGAACTACTGCCTTACGAGACAATGTGATTCATATTTAATTAATGATTTGCATTGAAGGCGATAAGTGTAAATTTAATGATTATACGTGATATAAATGAAATAATATTTATATTAATTACATATTTTTCATTATAAAAATAATATATATATTATTGTTTTCTACCTTTTTACTCAATTGAATATGATAGTTCCATTCGTGTATGTGTGAACTACCACCATCACAAAACGATGTGACTCCCTTTTCATCACCAAACCACATGATGGATATAATAAAAAATATTTACAAAAATTAAAACTTAAATATTATATTATTATAATTATATATAGAAAATTTAACACATATGTCCTTCCTATAAATATCATTGATAAATTGAAATTTTATGCATGTGTATATATGACATACCATCTTCATGATCGAAACATGCTTCATTTCCCAAAACCATATATCATGATTAGTGATAATGTTTTTTTTGAGGTATAAAAATTATAATTATTTCATGATAATTATTATGTAGATGATTTAAATATATTATATGTGATATAACTAGATCTTTCTTGATGAAACAAATATGAGGTAATATGGAAATTAATACTTGAAATAATGAAACTAATGAAATTTAATTAATGAATGATTGATATGATGTTTTAACAGGAATATATATGATATTATAATATTAATATGGTTTTATGATATGTTAGTAACATTATTAAAACAACTATATATGATTTTAAATCATGGTCACCAAAAATAAAGCATAATTTAAGGGACTTCATCACAGTTTCTCTTCAAAAAGGCATATTATAATGTTATACACCTATTTTTAATTTGTTATTTATGCTACCCATTTTAAATTTAATTTCATTATTAACTAATATTTCATCATAATTTTATTTTTAAATTTAATTATATCATCCAAGCCCATCTGAATTGAACATTACCAAGTGGTAAAGAATTTCAAAACTCAATTTCTTTTCATTTGGTTATATTACTTCTTCTAAATAGTTATATTATATGATTATTTGTGTAATGAATATTGGATATGAATTATCTTATTTCTACTAGTTTTATTTGTATTTACGTTTCGTGCACATAATCTACTCATTGGTTTATTCTCACTTCACTATAATGATCATTGCAAGGATTTACTTCACAATACCATGTTAATCGGGATTGTATATACATTTATTTCGATTGGAGGAAATTATTTAATAAATATTTTTTAACCATTTCATTTTATTATCCTATGGTTATTTATGATATTTATCACATATTAGTAATATTTCCCCACTATTTCATAATAAAAGTGCAAGATATTTTATTAATAAAACCTTACATAATTCCTCTCTTTGGTAAAAAAACTATAAAATTCAAAACCATGTTTTCAAACAATGATTTTAGTTTTTTAACCATTTTGAAAATGATTTTTGAAAGTAAATTTTTAACCGTTATGGAATCTTATGAAATTTTTTAGAATTGAATCTTTTTATCAATTTAAAAATAATTTCTCATTGGATTTTGCATAAAAAAATAGAGAAATATTTGTTTCAACATTCTCAGATAGAAGTGATTTTCTTATCCTGAAGTCCACTAAATTTATAAATACAATATTATTATATTCAAAGATTATGTTAAATGAAAATTATTTTCAAAATTTTGTGTGTGCATATATTATTAAAATTATATATTACAAAAGAAAAAATTATATTATTAAGAATAATTTGAATGATATATTTATTTTATTTCAATTAATCAACAAAAACATTCCATACTATTACACATACACTATTATGGATTGGATACTTGATTTAGTCTTTATTGATCCTATGTATGGTTTATTTTGACCTATTATTTTATAGAAATTCACATATGTGATTCATTTTTTTAGTTATTGACATCCCAATGAAATATTCAGTTTACTATGGCCATTGCACAACATAAAAATAATTAAAAATATAGTTTATCATGGATATTATTATTTCTTAGAAATTTTATTATTTCTACATGTAGTGTATTATATTGAATTTTTATTGATTGATTGGGGGGAATATGGATTAATTATTATTATATATTCCATATGTATATATAATGATAATGAACATTGTTCATGAATTTTATCTATTATTCGACATATGTTGAATCCTTTAAATGTTAAATTAATGGGTGGGGATGTTATTATTTTCCCCATCAATGAAGTAATTTGTATCCAGTGAAAATTTAATAAACAATAATTATACAGGTTTCAACATGTAGATTTATACATTCTTTTGAATGGTCTTGATAGTAGAGGAATCATGTGCCCAAAACATGATATATAATAATTAATTAATTAAATAAGAATTCAGTTATTATTGTCCATGAGATTTTGACATTTATATTATATTTGTATTCATTTTATTCACAGTTATTAATTATGTGGAATGTGTTTTTAGTTATTTTCCTTTCCATGTCAATTATTCCATATCTAGTAATGATTTAATTGTTTTTGATAAAATGGAATGTTTTATTTATTACATAACTAGTCATATTTATTTTTTCTATGAAATTTTGGAATTGAAATTATCATTGGCTTCACTTTATTCTTAGTGTGTTCATTATATAAAATTAATTTTAGGTTACTTAAATTTCAATATTATTTAAGCATAATGATTCATGATATCTTTCGTTCTACTTAACTCTTTCTAATAATTTTATCTCAACATTATTTTCATTCAGTTACCAAGAATAAATGAAGTTTATTGTGATTTATATGAATGAATATTCCACATGGAATAATTGTATTTGGAAAATATGTTTTTTTTGTAATTTTTATTTTCACATGACAGGTATGTAACTAGTTTTTAGTTATATTACCCATACTACAATACTATTTTGTAATTTGGGATTATGAAAATATAATAAAGAATACACTAGATCTGGGCTAATATAGTCATGGGTTGTTAGATTTGTTATCTGAGGAAGTTATGTAGAATCATTGGGAAGTAGATTTAGTTAGATATATACTACGGAATAAAAATCTATGATAAAAAATTAGGGATAAGTATAAGATAACATCCTAATGGTTTGAAAAGGAAGATATTCTATGGGTTTTCCATGAAATAAATCCCATTCTAGATACTACAGGTGTAAAAATTCATGAACATATTTACATATGGGTAATTACTTCAATAATGGTGCATTGGGCTTGACCTGATTATCAATTGGTGCCTGAAAATGTGTCTTACTACCCATTTGGTTTAACAATCCTTGTCGATATGCTTATGAAATTTTCAATTTTATTAAGAATTTGTTATAAAGTATTTTAAAATATTATGAGAATTAATTTCCTAATATATTCATAAGTTTATATAGAATTTGAACAATGTGTCTCAAAGGAATGGGAGAACACTGTTTACTAAAAAATATGGGCACAATGAAATTAATTACTAGGGTAAAATAAAGAGTATTATGGAAGAAAATAAATATCATCCTATGGATCTACTTATAGTTTTTTGACATAAATTTTGGGAATCTATATATTATCATAGTAAATTACCTATTCAATATGATAAAAAATAGGGTATATAAGAATATATTTCGAAATAAAATAGACGAAGTATTTATTTATTTGGGTTTGGTATTTAAATGGTTGATGTAATTTTGCAAATGATATTTTTCATGAAAATATGACGAAACATATAAATATGGTGTTATGTTTTAGAAGTATATGTGTCTTTATTACAATTGGATTCATGGATACATAAATAGATTAATGATTTTAATATTTATTATATGTTAACATTCCTCAAATCCTATTTTTTGGTTTTTTCTGATGGAATTATATAATGAATAAGAATATTTAGAGAGAATGTTTTGATAAGCATATGTTTTATTGCAAATAATGTTTGAGGAATAATTCCATTATAATCTAGGAACATAAGTTAAAGGTTATTATTATCCTTTTTGGATAATATGATCATTAAAAAAAATTTAATAATATTCAAATAATATTATTTGATATTGTGAAAAAGGTTTGTATTGAAATCGTTAACAAAAAGATAATTTAATGATTAATTTTATTTAAATAATATCTGGCATAATTTTTTTGAATGTTATAGTAATTATAATAATATTGATTATAATAAAAAAAAGATACAAGTTGGGTAACAATCCATCACACATTACATGTTTGTTGTAATTGATCCCATGATCAGTATATTATAAGGGTTTTGAGCCTACCACAAGAATATGAAATTACCTAGTAAATATTTCATTGTTTTTACTAAAACAAATTCAAAAACAAATTTTAATGATGAACCTGTGTTGTTACATTTGAGGTTTAGAGGTTAATTTGTTATATTTCATAACTTTTTATTTCCATTTTGGTTTCAAAAAATAGTTAGAGTCATCCAGAAATACTTTTCTTTATTTTATGGATAATAATATCCCTAAAATGTTATTTTTACTACTTCAAGCATAAAAATTCGTTTTTTGATATTAATTTCATGGAGAATGAAATGTATTGAAAGTTGATTAATGAAAAACTAAATGATGATATTGATCTTATAAAATATAAAAAATATCATGGAAGATTTTTCCTTATGTTCATAGAAAATAAAACAATTTATCAATAATAGGAAATTGATCATAAAAAATTATTATACTCTTGCATTCAGATAAAATTATTTAGATGGTATTTTAAATTATAATATAATTATGGGTTTTAGGAACATAAATTTACAATTAATATTAACATTATTATGATCAATTTCTTCAATAATTCTATATAATTTTTTTATTTTTCCATTAAGGTCTATAACATTACTTTCGACCAGTGTTATCATACTTAGAAACCATGTTTTATTATTCAATATGAAATTTTAAATCCCATTCATTATTATTATAATGATATTTTATTTACTCTAATTTGGATCTTGGTCTTCAAAAAAATAATTTTCAAATATCAAACCCTTAATTTTTTATTTGATGTTTAAATTGCAATGTCCTAATTTATTTAATATGGGGATAATATAGAAGCGACTAATTATAAATGACTAAAATTGTATTAAAAATCATATATTACATGCAACAGTAAGTTTATAATTCCTTACATGCAATAATGGTTTTAGTCTATAGCTTCTATGACATGATTGAACGATTTTTATAGAACATAAATACAATATTAATATTATCATTCAAATTGATTATAGTCAACTATCCATTGGAATAATGGGTATGAATATTATTAACTAACTTATGAATATATATATATATATATTACACATGTTTATAAGTTATCTATTGTCGAGTAAATAAAATATACATTTAAAAGTTAAATAAATATTTTAAGAATGGTATCAATTTTTCTGAAAGACCATTTTATCTCAATATTCAAACATAATCTATAATATATTTTTATGAATATATGAATTTTTATATGAAATAATGTACATAATTTTTTCAATTAGAATATAAATTGTTCATAGGGCTAATTTTCACGATTTTTCTAAAAGGATTGATTTTTGATGAATCGAGTCAAATACTAAATTTGAATTGTTTTTTTTATAATTTATATTATTGAATTATTATTATTTTAAATTTTTTAAGAAAAATCAGTTCAATTTTTTATAGTATATTATAATTTATGAAATTTGAATCAGTATCATTTTGAAATTTTATATCAAGTCTTTTTATAATTCTGAATGTTTTTTCATTAAATACATGTGTTTTCATTGCATCTGCCTGACTAATTTTATATTTATTTTTTGTAATTGTTTTAATAAAATATTGATAAATTGAATCGATATTTGGAATTAGAATAAGATATAATTTATATTATGGTCAAATTAATTTTTTACATTAATTAATATTGAAAAAAACGATAAAGGTTTATTGTGGTAATGGTAAAAATGAATATACCTTGGGTGAAACAATGAAGATAGGGGTATAAATGACATAAAATATTTTCAAACATTAATTTTTTTCAATAAATGTACCTTATATCTTATATTTTTTATAATGAAAAATATTTGAGGCATTTTCCATGAAAATAAAGTGGGTATGATTAGATAGTTTCAAAAACATACATGTGTCAAACTCTCCTCACTTATAAAGGGACACCAACTCTCTTCATTTATACACAACATAAAAAATAATTTAAGAATCCAAGCCCTAATAAATCAAATCAAAACTTCTCTAGTGTAATCCTCTCATCCTTTCTTTTGTGCGTAAATCCACATATAAATGATTTGGTGATAACCTAAATAATATACCCAAATAAGAGATAACCTTCTTCAATGACCATTTTTATTATATTTCTTTATCGATATCCATAAATTATTAATGAATAATATTTATATAGAAAATAATATATATTCAATAAATTATTTTTATAAATATATTATGTCCTATAATGTCGAGACTCAATATTTTTTAAAAATTCATTTTGAATTAATTTAATATTTTCGATATTTTTTTATTGCACACAGTAGTGAATATATCGTTCATTATAAAAAACACTATATTTGGTTTTATTTATACAAAGCACCAAATATATATTTCCCAAAACAAAAAAAAATTAGATTGTGGTATACAAAACACTATACCTATCTGGTGTTAAAAACAACACCGAGATCTTTTGAAATCTTGCATTACATGAAATATCTTGTTTTATTGAACAATAATATTTTATTAAAATATTATTATTTAATATAATAATATATAACCTAGATGATAAATATTTTTATTACTATTATTAACTATTTTATGATAATACATGGTTTATAACATGAATTCATTGGTTAGCAATTAATTATAAATGAAAATATATACTAATTGAATATAAAGGATTATTCTTATTTTTGTACCCCCAAAGTCATTTTGTATTAATAAATTTAATAAATTAAAATTAGTTAATTAAATTAATGACATTTTAATTTTATATATTCTATAAAATATTTTTTTATAATTTTCCAATATATTTTATTTCAATAATATATGAACCAACTAAATCTTATGCAAAAAAATCTATATTTTTCAAATGGGTAATTTTATCACCTTTTCATGCAAAACCAATTTTCAATAATATTTTTGACATTTATATATAATATATTTAAAATAATAAAAGTATTTCTATAAATAGACATATTAAAAATAACTTTGGTCAGAATTTTATATTTTTCTTAAAAGTTTCATTTTTTTTTAAAAAAAAATATGAAAAATTAATTTCAACAAAAACATTGGTAAATGAAATAATTTATAGTATTAAATTATAATTTTGATTTTTTTTAAAATATAATTAGAAAAAACATATTATTTAATAAAATTTAGGTCATTGGTATAAATTATATGTTGAAGTTACATATAAACACATTTCAATATATTTCAATTTTTTCTATAATAAACTGTTTTATAACCCCATCAACAGTATTAATTTTAAATTAATTACTGGAACTTCAATATTTTTAATTTTGAAAAATGGATTATATATTAGGAATTAGGGGGTCAAAATTATTGAAATATGCTTATTTTTTGGGTTTTATGAATAGCATCATAATTAATTTTTTATTAACACTGTAAATGGTAAATTAGGTAATTAAAGTTAAAAAAATATTATAAATAATTGAAGACTCTCTGAACACTTTCCCTCATATTATTGGATGAGTGGGTTATGAAGAAAATAATCCTTTGTAAAAATTATAACATTTTCACATAACATGGATGATAATAATATATTTATTATATTCTTTTAAATTAATGTTAAAGATGTCATACTCCTATATTCAATAAATATATCATTTTTATATTTGGTTATACAGAAGATAAATTCTACTACAAATACTCATTTTAAATATTTATTTTTTTATTTATCATGATAATTTATTTTAAATTTCTAGGAAATAAATATACATTTTTTAGGGTTATACAATGACAATGTGTTAATTGTTTAAATAATGGAAATATCAAATAAATGATATTATAAATATTATAATAATGATAATGTGGTATAATTACTGACCTTGACCAATTATATGGATGTATTTGACATGTTAGTGATATTTGAAATTAATTTTTTCAAAGTTATATGTTTTTTATTATATTTTTAAAAAGGGATGTAATGAATAGTGTCAAAAGTGACCTTATTGATATTGTAAATTAAATAATATTATATTAAATGTTATAATATTGATAAAACTAAAATATTTTTCCAAAAAATTGTGATAAGACAAAAAAATTATATATTTATAATTTAAAGGTATTTTTTATTGTCATTGTAATTATATTAACCCAAAATGTGTAAATTTCATGATGTTATGATAAGAGGAGAAAGGGTAAAATAAGGGTCAAAACAAAAAATATAAGGATTAAAAATTAATCATAACTTGTCTAATTTTTATTCTATGAGAGTATTTAGACCCATAATCATATTATTATTTAAATAAATAACTTTTTAAACTTCTATAATTGATAATTAATTTATGTTAATTAGATATTTTACGAGTTTTCAAAAGTTCCCCTCACCTCGATTATAAAGGGTACATTCTCCTTCACTTATACACCAAATTTTGACCCTTAATGAATGAAAATACCTTACCAATTTACCCTATAAAAATCTATACATACATTATATAGGTTATAGTATTCCCCAATTACCAACTATAGAGTTCATTGTAGAAAATCCAATGGATTCGTTATGAAGAAGAGGTAATCGCTCTAAAAGTGACTTCTATTTTTTTACACATTTATACCTACTCTATATCAATAATATATATCAAACAACAAAAAATGAGTCATAATCAATATTCTGAAATGTATTTATGACTATAAACACACCATTATACTTCCCATTTCTGATCAAACATAAAATGAAGGTATCAGTCATGTGTACGTAAGACTATCCATCTCTACATAGCTACACAATTACTTTTCCATAACCATATTTTATATGTGGGAATTATAATGGGTTAAAAAAAATAATTATATTTATGATTAATTTATAAATATTTAATGATAATATCATTTCTACCAATTTGCCATCTAATATTTTTAAAAAATGATAACATTGATCATGTGTACGTATGGATTACCATCTTCACGATGCAATGTGATTTCTTATTCCAATATATTTCACATGGATGGTAATTGTATAAATTTTATTAATATATATGTTATATATGACATATAAATTATTCAAGAATAATAATATATCATACACTTTCCTTTCTTTTTACTTGACATGAAAATGAAAATAACATTCATGCATACGCAAGGCCTACCATCTCGATGACTAGTGTATTTTAATTTCAATCTGAAAATATTTTGAATAAACAAGAATACATATATATTTAATATTTATATTCTAGTTATATCATGATTATAATTATATATATGATGAAATCATGAACTATGTAATAAGACCAAGGATAACAAGTCAAATCATGATCGAAGAACAAAGTGGTTATTACCCGAGACATAACATTAATATTAAATTGTTAAAAAAAGAATAATATAGTCAGACATAAATAATATATGGTATTAAATTTATTAATATGATTCTTTGGTATATATATAATAAATTTATAATTATTATACATGGGGATTTAATGCATGTGAAGTATATCAGGACTTATGTTATGGGAATTTCCATCTCACCTTGTTTCATGAGAGACATGTTATATTCAACGCATGTTTCTTTTTTGTGGTGTATATAATGACCTATAACATGTTTTATAATTAATATCATGTATTTTGTGATATTTAATGATATAGTTTATTTTATTCCATCATGGGGTTTATAATTTTAAAGTTACTCAAATAGTAAGGGATTTATGTCTCACTTTTACTTCTTTGGGACTCTTGATTGATACAATTCATGTTTTATATACTTGGTGTATAAATTTCCCATGAATGTATTCTATGAGTATTATCCAAAAGGTTATAGTATTTTCATATAATTTTTATTCTTTCATGGAGAAAAATATTCTACTAATTTTAAGGGGATGTGGGTTTATTTCAAAATCTTATTAGTATTTGTGATTGTTTCACTAGGGAATATTATTCATCCACTTCCATGTTTTCGAAATATTTTTTACAAAAGTTATTTTCTCCATTTTCATTTAAATATTTAATGTTATATAAAAAATGTCTTACTTTTTACAAAATGGTTTTAATGAAGTTATTTTCCGTTCTATGAATGAGGTACTTTAAGCCTTTTTTTAAATGTACAAGATAATTTGTTTTTAACATACAAATAATGAATGTATTTTTATGATTTCATGATTTATTAATGACTTGGTGATTCCCTTACTTGATTACAAAGTTATTTTTAGTGATTATTTATTTCATTTAAAATTTCATGACATTTAAGGAAATTAAATGATATTTTATTAAAATATTATTAACAAGTCATATCTGAAACATTACTTATGATCTTATGGGGATATTTTTATGTATGACATATATATTTTTCCTATTTTAGTTTTTATTATTGAATAATATTTATAAAACCCATTTAATTTAATGTGTTGTTTTATTATTGATTTTTTTTATAAAACCCATTACTTTTGAGGGGTTCTGATATGATGGATCTTTTATGTTCTTATGGAACAAAAATGTATGGTTTTCATTATTGGAAACGTGGGACCTATATATACATCCAATTAATTGGGATATGATAAATGTTTTATGAAATCAACATGTACATGGGAGGGAATACCATGCTGTAAAAAATTCATATATGGAAGGGCATCCCAACCCTGAAATAATAGGTTACACATGTAAGCATCCCAAGCCTGAAGTAGGTACACATGTGGTTATCCCATTTCTATCATTTTATGATGGTCTTGGAACGTATCCTTTTCATAATGTTTTTATTTATTATTTGTATACCACAATTATATTTATTATTCCTATGTTATGCTTGTATGGATTATGCCCTTGATTTTCTTATGACTCATGTTTTATAAACAAAAAATCATTATTCCATGATTTATTATTTTGATATTTTATATGCATGGTATGATCTAATAATGACCATGATCACATTATAATACCCTTATGTTCATGATATTCTTACACATTTACACTATATACCATTTATAAGCATTTAACATCACACATTTATTATTTCTCCATTCCCCGTGTTATCTAGGATGGTGTTTATGTAGAATTGTTTTCCAGGATGATTTTTGTTGGAAACATTGATGATATTTCATGGGGTTGGAATATTTTCATTCCATGATTCCAAATTTAATAAACTAATATGGTCTATGGGAATATATTATTATAATGTTTTATGTATTCTACAATAATGATGTAATATCCATGTATGTCAGGCCTGGGACATTGTAGTTGGTATGATAGAAAAAGATTAGTTATCCTTTGGAAATTAGGATGAGAAAACTTTAGTGAGATCCCTATGGATATTTATAAAGAAATTTCTTAGGGTATCTATAGGGATAACTCTATGTTTGAGTTAATGGTTTTGAAAATTTCAAGGATTTTTTGTAAAGGATAATGTATGTGGTCTCTTAGAAATAAACCACTTTCTCAATAATATAATTGGATGTGGCTCGGGAATTGATGTTCCTAGGGTTAAGAACTCTAACAGTGCATGTCGTGCCTGGCTAGAGCATAACAAGGTACATGACAACAGCCCTTATTGTACACCTTGTTTGACCCTCCTGATGGATATGCATGGGAAATTAAAAAAACATTATGAACCATCATGATTGATTTAAAATGTATGTTGGATATTAATAACATAGGATAAACCTAAGGTTTCATAGATTAAATATGATATTATAATTTAGACATCCAATATGTGATTTTTTGTTATTATGTTATTCCATGATATGATAATTGTTTCTTACATGAAAAATTCGTATTTTATTAAATGATAGGAACCATAAATAATTATCTTCACATTGGTTGTGATAGAAAATTTTACAATGACAATTCAAATGGGGTTGTCACTAGAGTGAATGATTTTTTGATCATTCCAAGTCAGTTTTCAGAGAACATGATTAAGAAGGTTTACCTAAAAACCAACTCTCAGACACACCAAGGAAGAGAATAAAGGAAATAAAAGAGATTATGGGTAATGGAGACCATAGAGAAAATAATATTCAGCATAAATTTTTTCACAATTATGTAAATAATCAACTAATTGAATGCATTTGAAAAAATAAGACATATTGACTATGGAAAAGTAAGACACAATGAATGTTACAACAACGAAAAAATGAAGGACGTGGTTGATGAAATAGATGTGAATATTGGACTCCATAATAGGTCTTAAAAGGTTAAATTATATAAGTCTATAATTATTAGTCATTATTCAAATATATTTACGAAGTAGAAAGCTCAAGAAGAGAATCATCAATGTGGTATGAGTAAAAGTTTTATTTCTACTGAATACAAGAATATATTTGAAATGTGAAATAAATGAGGAATTAAGTAACAAAATTATGTATCCTTATAATTTATTATTAATGAAGTGAAATAATTGATGATTTTAAGTACATATATTAATGAATTATGTCATATTAATGTTAAAATATACAAGAATTGTTCAGTTTATGTATTTCCCTTAGGATTTACAAGTTTATGTTGAATATTTATAATGGACTAGAAATGAGATTTAACGGAAAGGAGAAAATATTACTATGAGAATCTAACACCTAAGATGTGTCTTATGTTAAGATAATGTTGTTCAGATTAATATATATTGAAAATTAATATTTAAATTTGATAATACTAATTAACTTGGTTCTTATTAAGGAATGTTTAATCAGATTTTATGCTATATTGGATGTTGTTTACTACTTCTTGAACATAAGGATTATATCCCATAATCATTTTAATAAGAAATATTTCAGGTTTAATAAAAGAATCATAGTAATTTGGTTTATCACCATGTTTCAATAGAATATAACATAACGGTATTCACATGTCTGGAATTTGACTATCAAGATATACATTCAATACTATAAACTTGGCCTTAAATAGCACTTGTAATGGACATTATCAGTGATAGAAAAGATCCAACTACATGAGGGAGGGTAAAACTGTTGGTCCTTTATCAGTGATGAAAATCACTGATAAAGGGAAATTCTATAGTGTGTTGTGACATGAAAATGCAGCAGCGCTATAGTGTGTGTAATATCACACTACAACACCAGAAACACACAAAATATCAAATAAAATACTAATATATTAATTAAAGGAAATGAAATTTACAACACAAACACAAGAAAAAATAGAATATTATAGAAATTTCAAACATTAGATTATACAATTACAAAACTAAAAATTATTATATACATTCAAAATCATCAATCTTCCTTTATATTTTAATCTTAACCCAACTCATGCTATTTATAAAAAAACCACACATGATTATGAAAAATAATGAACATGCACAAGAAATATTTTTTTTAATAATATATAAAAGACATAATAGAAACTGATAATTTCACTAAATTTGATGTCTGTTTTAAATAAAAATATGTTTTTTGAGTCATATTTGTCACACCATGCATCTGATTGAGGTTTGGCTGATTTCGACAGGTATAAAATTTATTTTGGATCATTTATTAGTGTTTTTAAAAAATTTAAATGTGTTTTATCGGTTTTGAGTAGGTTAGTAGACCATTAGAAAAAATTGGCTTTGATTTTAAATAGAAACACTCACTTTGAGTCATATCAGTCACATCGTGCATCAGATTGAGGTGCAATTTATTTATGCACATTTCAAATAACTGATGAATAATTTTCCTATATTATCAAAACAAAATGAACGTGTTTTTTTAGTTTTTATGAGTGGATGATTCCTGTAAAGGCATGGCACATTGAGTCATAACAGTCACACAATGAGGCGAATAAAGGTGCGACTGATTTCTACACATCTCAAATGACATATGAATCATTTACCTAATTCAAAATGGTGTACATGCCTTTATCAACCACTTTTTTGAATCATTTAAAATACTATAATTTTTTTAATAAATATTCAAAATTTATTGAATTGAACAATGAACCTACACAAAAGGCAAAATGATTCAATTCCACAAAAATAGAAATCACCAAACATATACGATTGAAAGTAGGGAAATAATTAATGAATGGCTAACCATTTAAATGATCAAATTTAGAAAAAAAATAATTTGAACTATTAATGGATGATTACATCAGAATTTTATAATGAAATATTATCTTAAAATAACCCAAAAACCAAATCATGTAAACTCTAAACATCTATACCCCAACATAGGAGAAGACAAATGTGATTCTGTGTTTTATGATTATTTCACAAAAACATAGAAAAAATATCTTCATCTACAAACATCTAAAATTGGAGATCATTAGAGAATAGGAAATTCTCAATGATCTATGAATTTGGACCCCTATTGAAAATAAATACTTTCAAGAGATCCTACGACACCACATCTGGAGAAAAGGAAACCAGCTCTTTGTATTTTTAAATATAAGTCTTCACCATTTTTTGACCTTGCTATACACTCATGAGCTCTTCCCTAATCCTTTTCTTTACCTTATTTGGAATAAATTATTAGAGAAAGATGGAAATAAAATCATCTTATGTCATTCCATCTTGCATTGTTGGGAGGGAAACAACTATCATCAATCCAAAGTTGGACACCCAAGTAGATCCAAAACAGCACAAACACTAATGGATTGGGGAGTTCACAACACTCTAAAGACATGCTGAACATCATAAATCCACTTCACTTCCACTAATGAACCTAAATTTCTTATAATATGGGTTGCAACTAAGGAGAACTAGAAATAGGGTGACACCCACTAGAAACATTGGGGACCTTTCTATGTGGCATATTTGGAATAACACAACAATCATTTAGTCATTTTTAGAATCAATTCCTCACATACCAACACATATATGAATTCTTACAAGGAATACTGAGGGTCACACATACCACTTTATCATACAAACCAATAATTTATCAAATTCACAATCTAAAACATTTTCCTTTTAAACACATTTTTTATATTCCAAGACCATTTGAATGAGAAAAATTTAATATTCGAAATAAATTTCATTGTAAAATATTACTCAAAAAAACAAAGAAAAAAACAAGACATAATTAATGATAAACCACCAAAATGGATTAATACGTGAATACCCAATTAATTTAGTTATAGCTTTGATTCGTCTGAGGGAACGTAGTTGAGTTCCTTCAGCAGCAGAAAAATTCCATGAGAGCATGAGAATAGCTACTGACTGTGTACCGATATGTGTTATTTTAAATAGATCCAAAATATGTTTAACAATTAATTCCAAAAAGTACTGATAATTATAATTTATTAATCATTACATTGGTAAATGCTAATAAAATGGATATTTTTCAGTGCTAATACTTTAGCACTGATAAATATCGATCATTATGAGTACAGTTTTAGCATAGATAAAGGATTTATTTCAATAATTTTTTAATAATTTTATAATTATTGAATACATATAATTATTTTTTTATAATTATATAAATACTTATTGAAAACATATTATTTATTTAATTATAATAATTATAAATTTATATATATAGTAAATATTCATTTATAATTATATTTATTTATAAATATTTAATTTCAAATATATTATTATCATTATTAGTGGTTAAATAATCATAGATACATGCATATTAATGGGTTCCCTTTTTCATAACATTTATTTAGTGCTCCTAAAGAGGGACTTTCTCGATGCATTATTCGAGAAATAATAAATTCTGGCACAGTTAATGGTTTATTTTATAGTAGTGTTTATTATATTTGGAATATCAATGAATAAATGAATTTAAATAAATTAGTGGCCTTATTTATAATGTTATAAATTTTTACCTTTCAGAAGTTTTACATGGTTATCCATTTATATAATGTTTATTTTTATTTTTAGATGAGGTTTTAGGGATTAAATTATTATCTCTCAATGTGAAGAATTACACATATTGGAGAACATGTTATACAACATTTATTATGATAAAGAAATATGGAATGATAGATGATTATATTTATGGATCTCATGATCTGCTAACACATCAGGATAGACAAATTCACCTTTTCGAAATGATCATAAATTCACAAGAAAGGGAAATCTTGTCCTAAAATCAAGTATGAATTTCATTGCATAAAATTCATCAACTATAGGTAATGGATCATGAAACCCAAAATTTTATCATTGTACCATATTTTTTGATGAATCAAATGGTCCATTAGATCACCATAGATTTATGAATTTTTTTATTCGTTCCTACCTCTCGACTATATTCTATGTCACAACCCATCAGAACATGATAGTTATATTTCTCTTATATGTCCATGTTTTTACATCCCATATATGTTCTCCTATATGGAAACCCAGTTAAGAGTTAATTTTGGTAACCATTATTTTTCTGACTTTCCTTTTTAAAAGATGGTATTATTAATAATTTTTATGAGGTGAAATTCTATTATCTGGCCATTAATGTATTAAACCATTTAAAAACCAAATGAATTTTTATGGAGGAATTTTTTTAAATGGTGTTAGAATGTAGAACCTTGTTCTTTTTTGAAATAGTTATTCTGAATTAATTAAACCATTTCAATATTATTTCATTTTGCAAAATAATAAATATTTCTTTCTTTAAATAGAAACACTATTATTTTTTGGCATTATAAACAACACCAAGTCATTATTGTGATTTATGCAACACATAGATTACCTTGTGGTAAATGAATAACTATTCTTCGATTGTGTTTCACACAATATATAATTCTTTTAATAGCTTTTATTACATGAAATATTGTGTTATACTTAATAGTATCGTATTATTAAAATATTATTATTTAATATAATAATATATAACCAAGTTGTTAAATAATAATTTATTAATATATTAACTAACTTATGAAAATTTATGTTTTATATGATAAATTTATAGGTTACAAATTAATTAGTAATGAAAATATACAACAATTGAATATAAATAAATTATATTAGTTTTTATGATCCCAAAGTTGTTTTGTCTTAATAAATTAAATTAATTAATATTCAGAAATGATATTAATGAAATATATTTTTTATATATTCAATCAAAAAAAATATATTTATTCAATAGATTTTAAAAGCATAATATAAGAAACAGCCCAATCTTATGCATAAAAGCCTAAATTTTTCAATAGGATAGTTTTTTCACCAGTTAATGGAGAACCAATTTTCATTTAATTGTTTTACACTTTTATGAAATCTATTTGAAAAAATAAACATCTTGTTTTAAATATGAACATAAAAATTTTCATTATTTTAATATTTGTTATTTTTCTGATAAGTTTCTTGTTGTCATAAATAGTAAAAAATACTTAATTGTAATTGGAAAAATCACTAAAATCATAAATGGTGTTAAACTATATTTATTAATGTTTTGAAAGTAATACTATATCAAATTTTTATCATTTAACATAATTTATTACATTTTAATCTATATTACATTGAATTTAGATATAAAAATGTATCATTCTTTTCTAGGTTTTAACTTTAATAACTCATTATGTCACCCTTTAAATGAGATTAATTTTAAATTAATCCCTAATAATTCCTTGTTTTGAATTTTGAAAAGATAATTAAATACATTATCTTCTAGGGTCTGAAATATGTTAGTTGGTTTTTTTATTTTGGGCACTAGGAATAGTAAATTTAGAAATGTTTTTATTCACTTGGTAAAAGGTAAATAATTCAATTAATGGTAAAATATAATAATATAAATAATAAAAAATTACCTTAACACTTGTCTTAATTTTATGGTATGAATTTTTTTTGAAAAAATTCATCCCCGAATCAAAATTACAACATTTTTAAATCCATTTAGATGAGAGTAAGACATTTACTATATTTTATTTAATGAAACTGTAATGTTTCCATACTCATATTTTCATTAACTATATCATTTTTTATATATGGTTACGAAAATGATAAATTAGACTATAAATTTTCAATAGAAATATTAAATTTGTTTCTATATCATGTTAATTTTTTTAATTATTATTAAATAAGTAAATACCATAAAAGATTAAACAATGGTGAAGTAGTATTTGTTTAATTAATTAAAATATCAATTAAAAGTTATTAAATTTATTAAAATAAATATTATTTGATATAATTAATTTCATAAAAAATTTTATTGATGAAATTATCATATTAGTGATAATATAAATGACTTCTTTGAAGATATCATGTTTTTATGATATTTGTAAAATGTCATGTATTAAATAGTGTCAAAAATTACATTATTGATATTTTTTAAAAATATTTTATTATATGATATAAAATTTATGAAAATAAAATATTATGTAAACTAAT
Source organism: Viscum album (assembly GCA_963277665.1). Lineage (NCBI taxonomy): Eukaryota > Viridiplantae > Streptophyta > Magnoliopsida > Santalales > Viscaceae > Viscum > Viscum album. Next base: position 798,485,484 of record OY728145.1, on the reverse strand, counting down.
TATGATATGTCAGAAATTTCAATTACTGAATCATTTATTCGCTGTTTTTCATGATATAATTAGTATACGAACCCTTATTGTATAAATTACAAGATGTCACAATAAGAGTTGAAGGGTAAAATAAGGTATAAAACAAAGTGATAGGGATTAAAAAATAATAAAAACATGTATAATTTTCATTTCTTGAGTGTATTTAGACCCATAATAATCCTATATTATAAATTAATAACTTTTTAGCCTTTTGGAATATAAAAGTTTTCAATATTTATTTTATATTTTAAGAGTTTTTTAATGTACCCCTCACCTCAATTATTAAATGGAACCTTCCACCTCTTTTATTAACAACACATTTTCACCAATAAATTTTCCATCCACCGACCATTACCATTATAAACATACATAGAAACATTATAGAGTATATTTTCTTCCCAAATTACCAATTCCAGAGTCCTCTAGAGGAGATATGAAGGTGTCATTCTGAATACGAGTCAATCACTCTAAATGATCTTTTTATTTTTCTACACATATATACCTCTCCTATTTCAATGATATATATCAAAAAATTTATTACATAAATATAAATATTCTTAAATACAATTATGATTATTAATATTCCATCATACAACCCATTTCCCATCAAATGATGATAGTATCACTCGTTCGTACGTACAGTTTATTGTTTCAGTGTAGTAATACAATTCAGTTTCCATCACCATCATTTTTTGATTGATAATTATGATGGGATTAATAATTATATATAATATTTAAGATAAAATTCTATTTTTTAATGATAATATAATTTCTACCTTTTTACTATCTATTATTTTTGGGAAATGATAATGTCGATCATGCTTATGTTTGTCATACCATCTCCACAATGTGATGTGATTCGTTATTCACCGATATTTAATATAGAAGGTAAAAGGGATGAATTTTATGAATATATATATATTATATATGACATAAAAATAATTCTAGAATAATAATATATCATATGATATCCTTTTTCTAAACTAGACAAGAAAATGAAATAATGTTCATGCATACGTACGGTCTGCCATCCCCATGAATGTTGTATTTTATTTTATATATCAAACTATTTTAGAATAAAAAAAATATATAAAAAAAATTTATATTCTACTCAAATAATGATTATAATTATGTATTTTATGAAATAATGACATATGTATTTGGACTATGAATAAAAAGTAAAAACATGAATGAAAAACAATGTGGTTATTTCATGAGACCTAACCTTAACATAGAATTGTTAATAAGTGAGTAGTAAAAAGTCATTAGAAAATCATTTATGGTATTAAATATATAAATATGGTTATGATTAAGATTTATAATAAACATATATTTATTACATATGAGTTTTTAATGTATTTTAAGGAAATCAAGACTTAAGGTAGGGGAATTTCTACCTCACATTTATTTCCATGAGATATATTCTATATTCACCCCTCACTTATTTTTTTATGTATACAAATACCTTTGAAATTTTATATCATTAATTTAAATTATTTAATGATATTTAAATCTTTACATAAGGTTTTTATTTCATGGGGTAAAAAATTAAAAATTTACTCAAATGGTAGGCGATTTTTGTATCACATTTATTTCATTGTGACACAGGCCTTATACACTACATATTTCTTATAGGTGGTCTATATAATTCCCAATAATTAATTTTATGAGTATTATCATTAATATTATAGTATTTTCAATAATTATAATTATTTTATGGGGCTTATTATTCAATTGATTTTAAAGTGATGAGAATTTATTTTACAATCTCATCAAAATGTTGGATTGTTTCGATGGGGAATAATTATCTTCCACTACCATGTTTTATTTAATTGAATTCAAAACGGTCATTCCATTATCCTATAAAAATTTTGCTTTATTTATTCCATTTTCACTTTTTACTAAATTGTTTTAATGCAATCTTTTTTTTTCATTTTCTGATTGAGGTAATTTTTGACATTTCTCAAAAAATTAAGTAAGAATCTTTTTTGAACTTATGTGGAATTAATTTTTTTCTATGATTTCATGACAGTTTAATGAAATGAATCTTCTATTATATGTTTATAATTTAATTTTCAATGAAAATTTTTTATTTTAAAATTTTATGGAATTTAAAGAATTCATTGAATTAAAAAAAGGATATTTTCCTCATGAATTATTTACCAGTCATATCTAAAATGTTAAATATGATTTTATGGGTATATTTTTCAAGGATGAAATCTATATTAATACTATTGTATGTCTTGTGAGGGAATGATATTTTTTAATTCCATTCCTTTCCATTGGTTATGTTATGGTTTATTGATGTTTATGAAAACACTTTATTTTCATGGGTTCTGATATGATGAACCTTTTACATTCATGTAGCACACAAATGTATATGTATAACTATGTGATGGCCAGGACAGATATCTCCATTAAATTCATTATGTAATGATAAATGTTTTATGAGATCAAAGGCTACATGGGAGGGAATACCAAACATGAAAAAAGGGTCCATGAGAGGGCATCCCAATCCCAAAACAAGAGGGTCTACTAGAGGGCATCACAATCCCAAAGAATGTACATATGTGGTTATCCCAAGCCTAACATGTAACAGAGTTCTAGGACGGAATCCATGACATATGTTTTTATATGATAACATGTATGCCCCAATTATTTGGCTTATTCCAATGTGATGACCATATGGTTTTTTCACTCTATTTTTTGTGATTCATGTTTTATATACAACAAATCATTATTCAATTATTCATATTTAGGATATTTTGTATATAGGGTATGATATTCAAATGATCACGATCACCTTATCTTGATATTATGTCCCTGATTTTCATACATATTTCTTTTATTTACCCATACTGATAATTTTAGTTACCTCCTAACTTAGTTTTTCCGTCCCAATCTCATGAATGAATGTTATTATGTATTATTACTAAGTTGGGATATCTTTTTGGGAAACAATGATGATATTTTACTTTATTATATGATTTTTGTTCCACGATTCCAACGGAAAAAAACAACTATGGTATTTGGGAATTGATTTTGATATTTTTTAAGTATTCTGAAAAATTATGTAATATAAATGTACATCAAGACTAGTTCATTATATACAACCACCTCCACTTCCCTCAAATTGGTTATGAAATCATTATTTTTGTATATGGGGGACTAAATCCGAGTGAAAAAATGTAATTCTATTATAATTACAACCTCTCACGGTTAGGTATGATAATATATCAAAATTATATAAAGGATAATAACTAAATCATAATACCAATATAATCATTATATTATATATACACTTTTACTTTCTATATTGTATGTCATATTATATCATCATATTAGTGTATGGAAATCTACCACAACATGAAACGATGTGATTCATCTTTTATTAACCCTTTATATGGATGATGATAAGGATAATTGTATTGATTATATTTGACTTACATAAAATAATAATGATATTTATAAAATATTTATAATTATTAAAATATAATATCTCATTTTATTTCATAGGTTTTCACATAATGATTGATAGAAACATCGTTCATATACATTTGGATTATATCCTTTACGAAAGGATGTGACTTGCTATTCATCCCAACATCATGTGGGTGATATATATAAATATATTTAAATAACATTTACATTATAAATGATATTATTTTCTTTCATTAAATATGAAATATTACTTACCTCCTATCCATAATAATCATTGAAAAATGGAAAAATCACTCATACGTATTTATGGGATATTGTCTCCATGATCATAATGTACTTAATTTATAAAAAGAATCATTAATTATCATTATTAAAGTATATTATTGATTTATATATATGGTAATTAATTTATGATTTTTATTATGGGGATGATATAACTATATAATATGGATAAGAACAAAATATTTGATGATAAAATATCCATGATAAAACAAGGAAACCAACAGCTGTAAGAATGAAAATAATGATTGATAATTATATAATAGGTGATAATAATTTATAAAAGAAACAAATATGATATTATAAATATTAATTTTGTTATTTTATAACCTAAAATAATTTTTATAATCATTATTAGGGATGATAAATAATATTCATCCAAGATTAAGTGTAAGGTAAGGGACATTGTCTCAATTTCTATTCATTGAAGAATATTGTAATGTCATGTACATAATTTATTTTATATATAGTGCATACTTCCCATTTTATAGTTAGTATATTTATTCAATAATATTTTGTAGTTTTTTAGATTCCAACATGAATTATTTTATCTCAATGGTTTTTACAATAAAATTACAAAGTGGTAAAAGATTCAATAACTAAATGTTTTTCATTTGTTTTATTACTTCTTCTTTTTCATTGATATTATCAGATAATGGTTGTATTACCTTTTGAATATTGGTTTTTTGTATTTAAACTTGTTTCATGAGGATTTCAACGTAAGTAAACATAATATATTCAATAATTAATTCTCAGTTCCACATGGTGATCATTTCATGGGTTTTCATCGTAATCTCATTTTAACAGGGATTGTTTACAATTGAATATAGATTAGAGGAAATTATTTGATCATTTTCTATAAACCCATTAATATTATTATTATATATTAATTGATGATATTTATCATTTAATAGTATAATTCTTTAATTCATTGGTACATAAAAGTATTTATAAATTTTTATAATAAAATTTTACTTCATTTCTCTATTCGGTTTGAAAAAAATGTTCTTCCAAATATATGATCTCTAAAAATGTTTTAAAATGTTTTAACAATTTTTAAAATGATTTAATAAATAATTTTTTACCCATTTCTCCCATTTAATATTTTTTAATAGAATATTTATATTATTTTCAAAATAAATATTGTTTGAAATTATCCAAAAATATGAAAATAATCATTCTTTTATCTTAATCGTTCTAAAAGAATTTCATACTGTCATGACCACTCAATGTTTTAGAGTATCTTTTTAATTTTTTAAAAAAATTAAAAAAATTTATTCTTTAAAAAAAAATTGAATTTTTATTTTTGAAAAGATATTTTCAATATTGAAGGGACATTTTCCCCCAAAAAAAATTTAATGTTGTTTTTATTGTATTTATATTCATCAATGATAGAGACCCCTTATATTAGAAATACCTCATATGGGATGTGTTTCATTAATTACTTCCTTATTCATATTATGGATGGTATATAACTATTTTTTGATTTTATAGTATTAAAATTTACTTATTTGATGCATATTTATAATCATTAACATCCCCTTGTAATATTCACTTTACTATGGTCATTGTACATTAAATTTACCTTAATTATCAATATCATTTATGATTGATATTTTTATTACATAAGATATAAATAATTTATATTTAAAATGTTTTAAATTGATTTTTTTATTTACTGTGGAAATATTGATGAATATGTATTCATTACTCAATAAATAAATATGATGATAAGGTATGTTTATCATGAAATAAATTGATTATTCAATATTTTAGTCAGGATTTGGGCTTGCAGTGATGTGTGGTCCTAGTAGTATATATCCCTTCTAGGAATTGGATGGTCTTATAGATAAAATGAGTAATCTATCGTTAAACATATTTTTACCAATAGGTTCAGACGAACATGTGTAGGGTCTTGATGGTATAGGTATAATATGTCTAGGCCATGAAATCTAATAATTATGAAATTACATCATTTAGAATTTTATTATTATTATCCATGAGAATTTAAATATGATATTATCTCAAGATTAATTTCATTTTCATTAATTGATTAAAATGTATGTGTTATCATGTATTTACCTTTTCATATCAGTTATTCCTTATCTAGTTATGAAATTCATGAATTGATTAAATACAATGTATATTTATGTATTTAACTTTTAATATTGATATGTTATCGATGGTAATTTAAAATTGATATTATATATGGATAAAAATCCTTTTCATTTTACCAGCTAAATTTATTTTGTGATTAGTTATTTACCTTGGAATAATATTTATGCGAATTGATTCATGATATATTCTGAAATACATAGCCATAAGTGGGAAATTGAAATAACCCTTATTTTTGTTTTCTTAAACAAGAATACATGAAATGTAATAAAATTGAAAATGAAGGATATTTTAGATGGAATAAATTTATCCACAAAAAGATTATATTGTAATTTGTGTATTCAAATGTAATAAAATTCTCAAGTTTGTATGTAGTTTACCAATACTACTGAACTATTCGATCCTTCAGGATGTAATTATTTATATAATATAGCAACGTAATAAAGAAGGAACTAGTTTCATTAAACATGGTTTATGGTTTTTTACATTATAAAATACTCATAAATATATATATATATATAAATCATACCTTACATGATTTTTTTATAAAAATTTAATACCTATTTACTAACAATTCTATTTTAATGTCACGTTTCAGATAATAACTACATTTTTTGTAAATTTATTTATTTTTGTACTATGTCTTATTAAATTTATTATTGTTTAATAATATAAAAAATAATAATGATGACATAATTATCATTTTCAATCATAAATTATAATATTACTACCCATCATGAATGATGGTTCTAGGAAATAAAGTACACTACTATCATCATGAAAGTATTCATACGCACACATGAGTAACATTTCCAATTTTCAATGATAATTATGTAAATTAGGAAATAATGTTTTCTATAATTCTAAAATTATGATAAAATAATAAATACAATATAATTATACATATCATCAATGTGGTGTGGTGATGAAAAAAGAGTCACATGGCTACTTGAATAAGGTAGTGCACATGTACATTAATGATGTTATAATATTTCAAAAAGTGAAAGATGAATATAATAATGATTTCATCGGTATAAAATATAATCATTAAAATTGACAATATTATTTTCCATGTATCTAATTATTGGAAATGAATCATATTGCTTCATCATGTGGCTGTATTCCGTACACACAAACTACAATTTCATTTCCCCAACCGAATATAATGTAAAAACATATATATGATATAATGATATTATACATATAATTATGTTATAATTATCATATATATAAACTTTATCCATCATTCAAATCAATCAAAAGTGTTCTTAATGGAAAAAAAAATGGAATTAATTCATGAGTTGGTAGACTACCGTACACTCGATTGATGATTCCATAAACTATTTGGTGAAAGTGGAGGGAGTTTTAATTTACAATCTTAACATAGCATTGTCTTATTATATATAAGATACATATTTTTTTCACAACTCGTCCCCTGAAGCACATTCCATGACTACCCTCAAGGTCGCCTCTCAATGTCCATGGGTTGGCTACTATCACCGTAGGCATTATCCGATGAGTATGAGTTATTTTTCTGATTACATATATGCACAATCACATTCAAAAAAATGTCTCAAAATATATGGAAAGGAAACATGCATTCCCCTAAACAACAACTGAGTAAATGAACAAGTTGTAAGTCACATAGTATCGAATACAAACCCAAAAAATGAAAACCCAAAAATAAGAATGTACAAATGAACTATGTAGTACATCTTAAGAATAACTTGAGCTATTGGGTAGGCAAGGAGTGGATGTAAGAATCAGTATAAGTATGCCTGGTTTGTCTCATCTCATTGAGAACCACCTAGTCCCGAAAAACCAAGGTCATCATTAAAGCATCGATCACCTACACGTGACACGACACATGTGGGAGAATCCCATGCAGGGGTGAGTAGCATGATACATAGTAGGGACCCCAAACCACAAAGGAAATCCCACAATGAAATTCCACACCTTAATATCACACTTAAAAATCAGATATCTATGATAGATCCCACCCGGTATAAATTGAAATATAGAATGGAAGATTATCATTAATAGAGCTAAATCAACTTCTACTACTGAGGGACTCACCCATGATGGGCCACTGAGGTCTACTCATTTGATGGACCACTGTGGTCCACCCGTTTGCAGAATCACAAAAGTTGTATGCACATGGTATTGTCAGCTCACACTTATATAATCCAGAGTATTGGATATATGACCATTATTCATGAAACTGAACAGCTTTGGCTACTGGGTTACTCCACCCTAATGAGAACCATGGGTATTCTGGGTCACACAGAGTCACTCCACACCATTTCCCTACCAGGTCACATAGAGACACTTCCCAATAGCCTTCTACTATTGCCCCACAGTGGGCCTGCCGGGTCACATAGATATTCTTCCCACATTGGATACCATACTATGGTACACCTTCCTGATAAATACCATGGGTATATCATGTCACACAAAGCCTCTCCCCACTGTGGTTCTACAGGGTCATACAATTAAACAACCCACTAGGCCCTTATAACTGATCGACACAGGGTCTCTTGTTAGTAGTATTCAGGTCACAGTCAGTCGTAGAACCTTCGAACATATTGCGCTTGATTACATGGTAAAATTTTCTTCAATCCATTCATTATATTCCAACTTCCTTGAAATTATCCTTACAGTATTCTAAAAGATACACCTCTCGATGCTTGTTCCAATTCCTTAAATGACTCATCAATCAGACGACTAGTTTGAGTGATATTGTTGTTTTAGTAAATAAGGGTCGATTTCAACAGGTCTGTAGGATATTGGAATTTTTGTAACCAGATGTCAGTCGTGTATGGACCCATTCCAACCCGGTCATACTTACATGACCAACCCAGTCCAGGGGACACACTTTCCCTAACTTAGTTCGACTGATCCGACCTGAACACATTCGTGTCTGGGTAGGCCTAGTGGGCCTTCCTCGACATAACCCATTTGGGCCACGGTTTGAGTCCACTGAGACACCCAAAATCCTAGATTTATCCAATCCGGCCAGCACTGGTGAGTCAATTTCCTTTCCCATCCAACACCACCTAGCCAACCGGATTTATCCAACCGTCTCAACCCGCACAATGGGGATGGTGTAATTCTATCCTAGGAACTTAGTGGCCCATTTCATGGCCCCATCCCAGCCCGCATAGTGGGCCGATCTTCTCTAGCCTGGACACCCATTGGTAGTCTGGTTCGACTTCCAACAACCTGGAGGTGCCACCGCACCCTAGTCTTAGATGTGTTCCCCAATAGGCTATGTGCCAGCACAAAGTCGCAGCCCGTGCCACACGGGCCACATCATTGTCTACAAACCACTGGTCAGGGACCACCTCTGTGCACCATTGTGGCATTCCTCCACCCACCCCATGCCAATCCTGCTGGTGCTGGCACACTGTTGGGATGCTCTTCGGACCACTGAGTCCACTCTGGAGGTATGCTCTTCATAACCTCTACACCTCCGGCCTCCATGAGGTGACATATTCTCTGTTACAGCCTTAAAAGATCCTTTTCCTCAACCCAGAGTCTCGGCCCCAATGAACACACAAGAACATGTAAAGGTGGAGGGACTCATGCTTTATTCCAGTTGGCCCACACCCTCCACTTTAGATGCTTAGAAACATTTGGATGGTTTAAGTTTTCATCAATGTTCTGTCCTGATGAAAAAACCCGATGAAAATAACCGTACCCCAAGAACAATCATCCTGCTGATCAAACTATTCATGGGTTGATCCAAATTCATTGTTTTATAAAGTATAACGAGAAAATAAAAATCAAAATTAACCAATACCTGGAGATGGTTCATCATCAGTGTTGATCCATTTGATGTCGTTGGTGTTCGTCGATATTTGATCCCAGATCCTTCCACTAAGGCATCGTCACTTCATTCCAATCCACTGGAATTCTTCAATATAATTAAATACATCGAAGCATGGAAGGATGATGTGTTATTCATTCATCGTTGTATAGGATTCTTCACTATAAAATTTTCTGTGAAATTCCCTAATCTCCATCAGTTTCTCTAACCTATTATCTCATTAAAGGAGAAACATGAGGCAACGTTTCTGTTACGCTATGTCCTATCATCATTACAGAAGCTTATTTATGAAACATAGTTTCTATTATGAACTAGTTAAAGATCCTCATTAATAGGACTCATTTAAATAGTTTCATCATTTCCTCATCTCCACATCGTATTGCTGGTGTGCCGCTGCATAATGGTGAGTTTGAAAATTAGCCTTTTAATCTATCTTATTTCTCAGCGGAATGGTCTGAAAATTATCTTCTCTGTTCAAACTTCATCGACCAATGTTAGGTCCATTCTAGGAGAAACTAGATGTTTTGAGTTCAATGGTTTCCTCATATATTTGATTCGAGCACCATATTAAATGTAACAAAAACTATCTCGCACATTTATTTAAATGAACTTAAAAAATGTTCAAAAACAATCATTAACAATTGCCCCATGCCAGTTGATGTTCTGCCCCATCTAAGGGAAACACACCTTTAAGAGATCAATGGTACTCTAGGATTTCCAATCCAAGATACGGTTAATGAGTTATAAGGGTTTTAAAATAATATAAATTTAGTCAATAATATCATTTACGGACAAAAAACTACTTTCCACTGTTGACCCATGTCGGCCAATGTTAGGATCTAGCTATATAAATCATGCCCTCAAATGCTAAATGGTTGTATAATATTTTCAATCCAAGTGACCATTTATGTGTAATAAGGATTTGGTAAATTATGAAATTTTATTTAATTATTTTGTTTATGATTATTCAATTTAGGGTTCCCTCACTAGAGGCCCGCACTGACTAAACATAATCACACCTAGGATTAACCTTCCATCCTAAACCCAATGGTGCCCTCAAATTTTTGATCCTAGAACCAGTTTAAGATATATTCCACTTTTTCACGAAAATCACTCACGCATGATATTTAAAGCTTAAAAGTTTTCCAACGGATAATTCGTGGCAATCTGGGCCTCATAATTGCACTTTTTCTTAGCACTTGGTCTTGAAATAATCACATATTATTTAAAAAAATATACATAAAATCCCTAGGAATGTACATTACCCCCACCTTTAGCGATTCACGCACTAGTAACCCAAAATAAGGTTAATCAATAAAATGGGGGAACTGAGCATGAATCTAAGCCTCATGCTCCCATGTGCACTCCTAGAGATTCCCGTGCTACCAGTGAACATGCACAAGAGGAATTGACCATCCATGAATGACTCATTTCATTAGATCATCTATCTCCACCGAAAACTCTGCAAATGTTTCCCCATCATCAATTTCTATCTCTCCCTATTCAATGATGTGTGACAAATCATGAAACTACCTCTATAGTTGTGACATGTTGAAACCATCATGCACCCAGTGAATTTTTCAGGGGATATCTAGTTGGTACACCCTCTCTCCAACTATGCTCAGAATTTGGAATGGTCTAATGAACCTCAGATATTACTTACCACCCTGGCGAAATCTTCGAAATCTCCATCGGGGTGACGCTCAAAAGAACACATGGTATCCCACCTCAAACTCCAAGGGCCTTATTGTCTTGTCTTCATATGTTTTTTTCCTACTCTATGTAGTCCTCATTGACTCCTTAATGATATTCACCTTCTCCGTGGTAGCCCGTACCAACTCTGGACCTATCAGTGTTAACACCCCTAGTTTTATCCAGTATAGAGGTGATATTCAAGTCTAACCCTAAAAATTCTTGAACGGTGTCATTCCAATGGTATAGTGACTGTTGTTGAAGTATGAAAACATCACCAGTGGAAGGTGGTCCTACCAACTAGGACTAAAATCAAGGATGAAAGCACAGAGCATGTCCTCTATGGTCTGTATGGTCCGGTCCATCTGACCATCAGTCTATGGGTGAAAAGATGTGCCCAAGCATAGATGATTCTTGAACACCTCTAGTAATCCATTCCACAACTAGGATATAAAGTGAGCATCATAGTCAGAGAAGACAATTGATAGCACCCATCAATCATTATTATCTCATAGAACTACTATGTTTCCTATTAAAAGGTTGATGTGTTCCCCACTTATCAAAAATCTATCAGAAGCATGTGCTAAGAATAACTGAGGATGTCTGGCCTCGTAGTCAGCATCCAAAAGATGTACCTCCATTACTCACTATAAGAGTGGGGGAGTGATATTCATCGATTGAAGGTATGCTTCTCCATCATCAACCACAATGAATATCTTAATTTCAGTTAGCTTCTCTATCATCTCACTCAATAGTTTCTATCAAGATATCTTGCTGAGCGTGTCTACAACCACATTCCCCTTGTTATTAGTATAGACTATCTCAAAGTCATAGTCCTACTTGAATTTCTTCCATCAATAAAGCCTCAATTTCATGTCTTCTTCGGAGATGAAATACCTAATACTCTTGTGGTTGGAGTAGAGGGTAAACCGTCCACCTGTCAATTAATGTTTCTATATCATCATAGAAAAGACCACAAATTCTTACCCCGGTTCATGGGTAGTTTTGTTTTAATTATGTTTCCCCATCTACCATGAAAAATAGGCAAGCACTACTTTCTCATGAATTATCACTCAACCAATCCCGGTTCCTGATGTGTCACAATACACAGCGTAGTCAACAACCTCCTCTAGAAACCTCATGATAAGATCACTAGTCAAGCTTTGCCTTAGCTAATGAAAGAACTATTGGAATACATCTTCCCACATGTATTGTTTTCCCCTTTTCCTCAATTATGTCATGGATGTTTCCACATTTGAGAATATGGGTACAATCCTCTGATATTACCCAGACAACCCATGGAAACGTCGTACATCGGTAACACTTTTGAGTGGTTCCAAATAAAACACCACCTTTGTATTGACTATATCCACTGCAACTCTATCCGCTGAGATGAACTATCCAATGAAATAGACCTTTCATATCTATAACATAATTTGAGAGATCTTTTCATTATGATGATGCTCTCAGAGTAGGTCCAGAACTATCCTCAGGTGTATCTCATGATTCTATATGGATGAAGAATGTACTAAAATGTAATCAATATTTGATAGAGGATAATTATTCTTCATGGTCAATATGATCTGGTGCTAGAACACCACACATAACATCAATCTTATGTATGATATCTTGGAAAACAACACTAGGGCTGCCCATGGTGAAACGTTTGGACTTATGAACCCCTTCCTCTACAGGTCCTCCAACTATACCATCATCTCCCATAGATCATCAGGAGTCATTTTATATTCATGTGTGAATATCAGTGTCTTTTCAAGGTATAAATCAATGCATAAGTTAACCGATCTATGATTAGGTAGTCATTTTACATTCTATAAAATGATTTCCTAGTACTCGTCGAAGTCTCTGATACTGACATCAATTTATTTCTTTCCCACTACTGACATCCAATGAAATTATCTACTCATTCAAATAACGTTAAACCACACAGGTTCTCTCTAGCACCATTGAATAAGTAGGAACATAAAGATTAATAGTGATATCTTGGATGTCCCTCAACATAACTTGCTCAGAGGTCCGTGCCTTAATGCACTCGTAACATCGTATTCATTGAGTACATGGAAGGGTTGTTATGTCACGATTAATTCCCAGTTATCGACATGTTATCCCTCTTAATCTGAAGAGGCTATTGGGCACCCATAGCTCTTAGACTTTTTGGTTAGATCCCCTTTTAGAAAGAGGTTCTCAAGATCCATCTACTGAAAAGTCACCTCATTGTAATATCGGGTAATATAATCCCCATCACCACTCTGTTGAGCCATGTAGAAGGCTTACTACTAGGAATACAGTTTGTTTTAATGGTGGCCTGACTTGATTGAAAACGGTGTCACCACCTCATTCCAGTCCTTAGACTCTTGTGAGTTGGGATCACCGTAGAACCTGTGGGGTCTCTGTCACTGAATATTGTTTAAATCATTGATCCTACATGAGTCATATAATAGTAGTGCTGGTAGTAACAGCTGAAAAATGGGCAGTGGTAAATCTGGGACACAACCTAAAGGTTCCATCTGGAACAACTAACCTCATCACTCTATGGACCATCCTCATGGTCACGCACTAGATTCTTGGTTGGATGATTGTTTGGGTGTATCTTGAAATTGACCAAGATGAATCATGATTAATAGAATATACATGGAGAGCTGAATCGTACACATAAAGATCATTAGAAAACATTCCAAGATGCATGAGACTAGTTTTATCATGTATCGAGATGGAAAACATAATTCAGGGTCCTGGGGTATGGATACATCGGTCTCCGCACCCTTACTAGAATCTAAATCCAAAAGGCCGAACATGAAACACTTAACATTGGTGCCCCAAAAAAATAACAGGCTCTATGTTCTTCTTTAACAACCGAACTCTTTTGATATCACATTGTCAGGACCAACATCTCGGGTCCCATATTTAAACTACAACTAGCCCACCTCACAATGGCAGTGGGCTACTGAGAAGCACCGATGACATTATCCCTCGAGTGGTAGTAATTTTAATAATTACCTATACACAAGAACACATACAATACCACATCCCAAAATAGCTATAATGAAAAATATACATGACCCTAAACAACCACTGAGTAAAGGTATAAGATGTATGTTAAATGGTCCAGATTACAAACCCATGAAAAGAGAAAAATGAAAATAGGAAAGTACAAATGATCTATGTAAGACATCCACAGTTTAACACCACGTGTACGGTAGGAATGAGGTGTCTAGCGAAAGTTATAGAAGTACGTACCTTCTATTCTGTATGAATGGGAACCACATGGTCCCATAACACTATGATATCCATGAATGTATTGATCACCTGCATAGGGAACGACACACACAGGTTATGCCCTTGAAGGGGTTAGTAACACAATACTCATTAGGGAACCCGAACCACAATAAAAAGACAAAAAAAGACCACACTACTAGATCAAAAAGAAAAATCACACAATCATGATAGATCACACCAGGTATAACTAAAAATTAAAATGGGAAGATTTATCAGTCTTTGAGCTGAATCATCTTGTTTTTCTGAGGGATACATCTCTTATGATCCATTGTGGTCTTCTCTTCTACTAGACCACTGTGGTCCTATTTTTTATTGAATCATAAAAGAAGGTATGCACATGTTATTGTAATCTCAAGAAGGTATAATACAGAGTATAGAAAGAAAGGCCATCAGTAAAAACACTGAACACATTGGGTTACTATGGTACTTCTCTCTGATGAGTACCATGGGTATGTTGGGTTACACAGAGCCTCTTCCCACCATGGGCCTTTCGGGCTAAATAGAGGAACTTCCCAATAACCTTGGACTATTGTGGTACTCATCCCAGATGAGTGTTGTGGGTATGTGGGACCACACAGAGCCTCTCCCCGGTGTGGGCATTCCAGGCCCTAGAGAGATTCCTCCCACTTTGGACATCATTCTATCGTATTCCTTTTGAATGTGTACTATGGGTCTATCATGTAACACAGAGATACTACCCACTGTTATCATGTCGGGTCACATAGAGTGTTTTACCACTAGGAAATCATAGTTGATCGACATCAGTTTTATTGTCAGAAATTTTTGGGTCTCAATCAGACATGGGATCTCCACATGGAGTGTGCTTGATTTCAGGATAAACCGCTACTCAAGCAATTTATTGTATTCCATCATCCATGAAAACCTCCTTAGAGTATGATAAAATATCTACCTCACTAGGAGGGTTCGAACGCTACAAAATGGCTCGCCAATTGGATGTATGGTTTGAGAAATATTGATGTTTTAGTAAATAGGGGATGGTTGCCTCCAGTCGGAATGATATTAGAATTTTAGTAACTAGGTGTCAATCGTATCTGGGCCCAATCTGACCCAGTCATACGAACCCAATCAACCCAGCCCAGGGACCTTGCATTCTCCAGACTAGTTCGACTCATCTGACACATCACAGTTCAGGTTTGGGTTGGCCCGGTTTTTCCTGGCCACTAGGCCAGGCCCATTGGGGCTTGCTAGACCCAACTCTGTTCGTCTGTGGGTCTAATTCGTCATGTTTCCTAGTGACCCAGATTTATCCATCCTAGCCAGCATTAGCATGCCAATTTTTGTTCCCAGCCAAGACCACCCAGTGGCCTAGAATTATCTTGCTTGCATGACCCAAAATAGATGGCCTAGGTGATTCTATCCCAGGTGGCTTAGTGGCCCAGTTCGTACACCCCCATCCCAGTCCAAAAGCCAGGACGGTCTTCTGACACCCATAAAACCTTCCCCTATTCCCACACATGGTCCCCACTAGATATTGTGCTAGCACAATGTTGCAGCCCACACCATGTGGGTAGCTCCACCTGAAGTGACCAGTTGGTCTTGTCCCTGTCCGCCAACCATCGGCCTGATGTCGATGACTTCTTTCGCAATGTCACAGATGCCTAACAACATCATTGTCGGTCTATATTGAAAGAGTGGTATGTTCCACATATCAATTGGTCCTTTTTGGTGGTCCGTTCTTCGGTCTATCTACGCCTCCAGCCTCCATGGAGGGCCATATTCTCTGCTATGACCTAGAAAGTTCCTTTCCATCAACATGGAGTTGCAACCTTGAAGAAAACACAAAGGCGATGATGATGAGACCTTTTCCATTTCTTCCCAGAACCAACAAATTAGTGATCTATAAATATAATAATGTTTTAAGTCTTTGTCAAAGTTCATTCCTGATGAAATACCTCGGTGCAAATCACCCTCCTGTAAAAACAAGAAACATGCTGATCGAAATGTTAGTGGGTTGATCTGCGTTTTATGTTTTAGAAAGTAGAATAAGATAATAATAACCAAAAGTAACCACTACCTCGAGATGGTTCATAATTTGTGTCCATCTGTTTTAAGTTTATGTCATTCCTCGATCTCTGATCCGGGATCCTTCTTCCAAGGCGTCGCTACCACTTTCTGAGCTTCCAGTGTTGTTTGTTAGAGAAAACTACTATTAATTGTGGATGGATGACCATCTATGATTCATCATTGGAGAGGATTCCTCACTGTATATTTGTCAGAGAAATTCCTTAATCTCCAACAATTTCTCTAACATGTTATCTCATTACAAGAGAAATGTGTCATATCATTTCTGTTATGATGCATCGTCACATCGGTAAACTGTTTTGTTTATAAAATAGCGTCTCTATTATTTTTAAGTTAAAGATCCTTATTAATGGGATTTATTTAATGAGTTTATTCGTTGACTCATCACCACAGTGTAGTTCTAGCATGCCAATTCTCAACAATGAGGGAAAATATAAAAAAAAATTATAATTTATTTTGTTTCCCTTATGTAAGATTCAAATATAATCATTTCTGGTAAACCCTGCCCTATCAATGTTATGTCCATTCTAATAGAATCACGAAATATTGAGTTCAAAGGTGTCCTTATATTTTTTTATTCTATCACCTGTTTAAATGTTAGAAAAACACACTAGCACATTTATTTAAATAAACATAAAAAATGATCAAAAACTATATTTCACCCTCGACCTGTGTCAGATGAGGTTAAGCTCCACCTTAGGGGAACAATCCATTACAAGTCCAATGTTAATCTTGGATTTCCAATATGAGTTACCGTTTAGATGTTATAAGTAATTTAAAATAAAAATAACATTATTTCATTATTTTATTTACAGCTCAAAAACTACTTTTCACTGTTGACCCACATCGATAAATGTGAGGCTCTGCCTAAGGAAAGAATACCCTCATCAGTTTAACGATGGTCTCAGATTTTCAATCTGATTCACTATTTGTGAGTTATAAGGAATCAAAAAATAAAATAATTTTATTTAATTATTTTGTTTATGTTTCTGCCATTTTCATGTTTTCTGACTAGAGGCGCACACCGACGAAAATTATGTCGCACCTATAGTCTATAGGTCTTCATGAACAGAAAAATTTTCCTAGATTCATGATTTGGTCACCAATTTAAGTGTTATTTCAAATTTTCAGAAACATTTCTGAACCGCACTATTTAATGCTTAACATTTTTTGAACGGATCATTTTGGGCACTTCGGGCCTTGGAATCACACACTGTATAAGCGCTTGGTATAAAAAACCCTATATAATAATAAAAATAATTCCTAGTATTTCCTTGACATTAAAATATTATTATATAAAAATCATTTAACAATAATTTTTGGAGGTTGTGGATGATATAAAAAATTTATCATTGAAGAATGTTACCTTTTCTTTGGGTATCATACATATATTTGCACTAAAGGCCTTCCTACATGGGATTTCAACAAAACAAAAGGATTCTAAGATGATATTTTAGATTTTGGGAAGTGATTTCAGCATTTATCGAATGAATAAGAAAGGGTTTAATGGTTATAAGTAGTGAGGAAAGAGTGTGTCCTTTTATAATTGATATGAGTGGGACACATGAAAATTAAAAAAATAAATTAGTTTTCCCTTTATTTTCAAACAAAAACTGTAATAATATTATTATTCTAGGGAAATATACATTATACGGTAAATATATATGGCTGTAAAATTTATTTTATAAATTTTTTTAGGTAATTTTAACAACTATCATTTTCTAACCCCCCAATTAACGCATTTTTACCTTAGCTGTGGTAACAATGTTTTAATTTATTTAGTATTAAATATGATAAATAAATACTTTAAACTTATTGGTTAATATAAAATATTTGGATCCCAAACATGGAATTAATTTTTCCAAATTAAATTCATTTAATTTTAAAGTTATAATTTAAAATTAATCATACAGTTTCGTTTAAAAAGCGGTTTTATGAAGATAAAATTTTCAATAAAATATCATGTATTTTATATAAAAAGTATGAAAATGGTTCTGATGAACAAATTGGATTAATATATATATACATATATTACTCATGTAACTCTAATTAAAAACCAATTTAAATAATAGGTTATATTTTAAAAAAAAATTAAATAAAATGTTGTTTTTAATTAAAATTCTTTTTTCACTATTCATCTAAAAATAATTTTGTCCAAAAAATATAAAAAATAGCATAATATAACTTTAAAATGATGGTATGAAATAATAAACTTATACTTACAAATAAATTTTCTAATTTTTCAAAAAAATATTTTTAAAATGAGTTCACCAAAGGGAGATAAATCAACATTTAGAAAGATGTACTATTGAGCATAAAATCATTTTTATTCTTATCCGTTGCCTATAAAACCAATAAGATGAATGTTAAATAATTTATGTAATATGAAAAATATAAATCTAATTAAAATAATTCCAAAAAATAATTTAAATTTTTTTTTACGTAATATGTGTTTTTTTCTTAAAAAGTAGTTTTTATAAAAAAATTATATTTGCATTCAATTAGTTTTAATTGTCATTTTTTATTTGTTGGTCACTAATGAATTTATTTTATATAAATGTGAAATTAATATTGTTTCATAATGTAATTATTCATATTCAATACAACCTTAACAATTGATAGGTGATAAATATCATATTAAATAATAATACATTAATAGTATGTCATGTTACATTAAATATTTCATTAAACGCATAGTAAACTTAGTATTACATGTATTGAAAATTATCAAAATTTTTAAATTTATTTCAAAATATATATATTACATAAAATATTGTATGTTATATTCTACCAACATAAAATAAATTTCTACCTTAAAATTCATCTTCTTCCCTAATAGTTTAATATTTGAATATTCTTTCATAGAAACCAAGAACATAATGATGGATAATAAAACAACCTCTTGAAAAAGATGAAGTGATGTGAGATAGTCATATGTAATAACAAATAATAAATTTAAAAATAAGAGAACATAGGTGGTATGTGATTATATGAAAATTGAATAAAAGCATACCTAATTATATATATTGATTTCAATCATTGAGCACAAGAAATTAACTAATCCAAAAAAGAAAACAATAAACCAAAGAGATGTAAAATATGTCATTGATATCATAAAAAATGTTGAAAAAATGACAACATTTTATTTCATGATAATTTACAAAATTTTGGGGAAATACATTTTCATCATGACTGAGAACATATGAAAATGTATTTAATTGATATATTTTTATTTCAAAGGAAAAAATTCATCCATTAGTTATGCTTTGATGAATTTCTACATGATATCTTACACTAATATATAAATTGTAGTCATAATTGTAGTAATAAAAAAATAAAACAATGATCGGTCCTTCCATCAATATATATTTAGAAAGAGATAAAATTGGTTATCAAATATAGATAAATATAAATATGTTGATTTAATGCATTAATTTATAAATCCTCATTGAAATTAATACATAAAACATTTTATAAATGGCTAACTTAATGAATCTTCATAAATATAAAATTTATACTGAATGTGAATAAATTTCATAAACTCAACATAAACTTAATCCTTAAAATATAATTAATATTATCATAATGGCCACATAAAAAATATGTGAATACCATGGTCAAATATTCATATTATGATTGGTTATAAAACATAAATAAAAACATACTTTATTACTTATTCCTCGAATAAAACAATATTTTAAAAAAATATTCAATAGATCCAATAATTCTTCAAACTCAATGAAAAAAAAATAAACTAATTTTTCAACAAATCATTTATCAATTCAAAGTTCATCACTACTATAAAATTTAAATTATCCAAATCAATCCTCTTTTTGTCCAAATTATAATCCATTTACTCTTCCATTTTAATATAATAAGAGTTATCTTTTTTTAAGCATGTGTTTTTCATAAAATATTATCTTTCCATTAAATCATTTTTCATGATCATTACTACTATACAACATATTGTTGGATATCCCTAATGAAAAAATATAAAAATAATACATATGTATATATATATTCATTTAAATATAATAATTCATTAATTTCAATAGATAAAACCATCAATAATCCCACTCACTTATCACACCATAAATTATGTTTTGTTGGCCAATTCCATAACAATTTATTTATATCTATTCCTTTTGTAGTATCTTAATTATTGACAATATAGTCATTACTCATACAATATTTCTGATTCTCTTCATGGTAAATCCCCCTTAGGGTGTTGATTTTAATAATTCTCATACTTGTAACAAATAAACAAATCAATAGTAGATAACACCTTAGTGAGTCCATTATTCTATCCTATTACATTAAACACTAATTTAATATTTCCTCATAAATTACTCAATATTTTTACTTCTTATCTCTACATAAAACATATTCTTACACCTTTGATATGTTTCATGGAATGATTATATAAAGACCCAAATTTTTTCATGTAATTTTTTTAACTATATGGAAATATTTCGAATCCATGAAAATTGATGGTGTGTGATTCCAAGGCCCGGTGTGGCCGGAATGAATTTCTAAACTTTTTTTGTGTACCTTCAGTAAATGCACAAGTGTCATTTTGTAACATTTTAAATGGTTGTATGATTTAAAATATTAGGACACTGTTGAACTCACACCACAGATAATCTCTGAAAAAGACCTTCCTCTCGACCACAGTAGGTCCAGGGTGAAAATTAGTTTTTGGAAATTTCGTGTGAGAAAATAAAATAAAAAAGCATTATATTATATTTGAAATAGAAACCTCCCATTTTTAATTTAGTGGTGTGGACGACCCGAACAATATTCATTAATTAGAGATGACTCTTGGTTTATTACCCCTATTTAATGTGCCAACTCTAACTTAATTAAAGTGCCATCTTTAATTAATTAAGAAACTTAATTAATTAAGTTGCCTTCTCACATTGCGTGTGGTTGGAAAAGTTGTTGGAAAAAGAGGAGATCCTTAGAGAGAGCTCTTGTAGGATCATCTTCCAATGAGGAACAACTCTTCGGAACAAGAAAAAGTACAATTCACGAGCTCGGATCAGGAGCGTGGTGAGGTAGCAATGAATGTGGATGTCACAAACATCATCACCTTCCTCCCGACATCATCAACGAACATCAATTTAAGGGTTTTAAATTGAATTGTTATTAAATATATTTTGTTGATTCTTCATCTTCTGGATCGACAATGACAATGGCCAATCAAACGTGGCCATCATCCCGCACAAAAACTATGCGCCTTTTTCTTTTGTTCTTCATGCGTTCACCATGTGTTCAACAATGCCAAATAATTAATGACGTTGTAAACACATTTTTTTGTTGATCAAAACATATGGATCCATATATCTCAACCCGAGGATTGTAAATATGTGAACATTATAATTTTAGGGCTAGGAATGAAGCTGTGATGGCTCGCGGAAGAAGATAGCGGCTGATAGTCGGCCGACCATAAGGAAGGAGGGAGGCACGCGTCTGCGCCACCAGAAGAAGAGGTCGCGGCCCGTCAGCTATGGTGGAGTACGGCAGCGGCCAGCCGCATGGGAATGTGGCAATGCTCATCCACACCGCTGGATTTGGAGGCCGCATACGCTGGGCCGCGACGGAGGTTAGAGAGTGGAAAACACCCAGCTGACCGTAGTGAAGGAGCGACGTGTGATCGCATAGTTGGTAGGTGGACCGATCAGTGTACCGGTCGGCCGTAGTGGTTTGGCGGGATTCCATAGGATACTTCCGGTGACATGGATGTTCCAAAAGGAGTTTCCCTTTACTATTCCGAATAGAAGGGGGTCACTCCCCCTTCGGCGCTAGCTCAAGCGGACAACGCTGCCCAGCGGGCCTCGCCTGTGAGCCCCACCAAGCTGGCCGAGCTGGGCAATCCCCTTCACATGTCGTGCCAGAGAGCCGTGCCCAGCGGGCAGGGCTGGGCCTGAATTGGTTTGGGTCTACCCGAACCAGGTCGGGTCATCCCAGACTAGGTCAGGCCAAACCGGGGCCCATCCAGACCTAGTTTCACCTTTGTGGCCATATCGTGAGAACCGGGTGTCCGTTTGACGAACCATCAGTGGAACCAGAATCATGTGATTGATATGTTCGTTTTGGTATAATAAATATGTGTTTTTAAAAAATTTGGTGTACGGTCGGGTAGGATCGAACCCCGAATCCAACGAGGCCCTTGAAGTGGAAACACTAATAACTTACAGACCAAGCGTCCGATGTATGCTCCATCTATTGTGTTTGGTCCCTCATGACATGATGGAACATTGGGATACTTTATTGGAGGACTACATTGAGTTCTAGGTATGACTAATATCTCGAGGGACATATTCTGGAAAACATGAGAACACCGGGTGTGAGGAATCTAGTGGCTGGCAGGGAGCCAGAGGTTGGAGATGGATAATAAAGAGGATAGTTACCTATTGACTCTGTGCGGGCCAGATCCTTTGTGGGTCATTGTGGGGGTTAGTTCCTATTGACCCTGTGTGGGTGCGTGCTCCGTGATCCTATGTGGGTCAGTGCATATCGATCCTGTGTGGTTCAGACCTTGTGTTTCTCAGCACTCAGCGATCCTCTATGGGTCAGAGCATACTAATCCTGTGTGGGTCAGATCTTGTGTGGGTTAGCTCTCAACGATCCTGTGAGGGTCAGCGCATACCCATAAAGTGTGGTTCATTGCATGGGTTAGTACCTATCGATCATGTGTGGGCCAGACTTAGAATAATCATTAGTAGTGCCTCTTGACTGAGTAAGATGATCTAGCTTTGCGACTAATCATCTTTACATCTATACATCACTTATACATGTGTGATCTGAGTATTATATCTTCATGTTGTACCCGTTTGGTACTATATCATATTGGTATTACATGTGTGGTACTCCTACCTTTATAGTGATACATGTTTGGTGCTTCTACCTTCTTGTTGTTACCTTTGTGGTACTCTTCCCTCCTGTGTGAGATGAGTATATCTTGATAACTAAGGTGTATGTATTGGAAAATACCTAATTAGGTTTGACTGTTATTTCTGTGCTTATTGTTTTATCGTTTTTGGATTTGAGAGACGATAATGGGTCTCGGGTTCCTTACTGAGTATTGTTGTACTCACCCTGGCACGGGCTATGCCCGAACCTTGTTGTGTCTTATGCATACGACAGACAGCGCTGACTGAGGATAAGGGTGCCCATACTGGAGACTACTCATAGGTGGACCTTAGACGTGGCATACTATAGAGACAACCATTCGAGAGTTTACCTTCCCTTCATGTAGGATCCATTCTAGGTGTTCATAGGAGCTATTCTCATTTTTACATGTACTTTCTAATTTTACTTGTACATTACATTTGGTCTTTTATTCTTGCCCCATTAAATTCTGTACACACCCTATTTACTTTATATATTACCTTGTGCTTATATATTTTATGCTTTCTTGGTTTGGGTGAGTCTACAGGATTAGAGGCAATGCCTTCCCATTTTTGGGGATATGCCTTTCTGGTGCTAGTCACCAACCCCTGCCCTATAGAAGGAAGGCTCGGGGTAGTAATGAAATGGGCCCTGGGGGATGGGTCGTGATAGATTCTTCCCAAATTTATAACCTATAAGAATCCATGTATTCTTTCCTCCATTTTCTCCACCATCAGAACCCTCAATAAACACTATCCTTATACTATTTAGTTGTTCTGATAGACGGTTGAGAGGTATATTTTTGATCATGTATCATTATAATCGATTTTAATTAATCATAATATCTTTTAATCCATTCATCACAAAATATGGATACCCATTATCAAATTTTCATTCCAATTAAATTTTATCCCAGTTCTGCCTTGTTCTCACCATTGAAAAAAATAAAAAATCAAAGAGTGAAAATTATTAAACATAATTAGAAAAAAAAATTTGTCGGAAAAGTAATTTATTTGAGTTCTAAATCAAGGCACATTTTTTAAATATATTATACAATTTGTTTCAATTGTGTAATCCATGGTAATCATATGTTTAAATCGTTCATGATTGTTTGTAAAGATTTTTTGAATTTAAAAAATCATATCCCCTAGGAGTGTCAAACATGGTGTGTAGAAAAGCCTATTGTCCTGAACTATGTGATGATCAAGTCCATATTAGTGAACTATTTTCAATGTTTTTACCCCAAGGGACCACTTTTATAAATCCACATCCCCTTGTAAGTATCCAAAAAGGTATCCAATTTCATTTAAACCAATCTCTCCATTTTTTAAAAGAATTCTTGGCTATTTTCTTATGAAACCATAAATATACATATTAAAAATGTATGGTGTGTTTGTCTCCATTCTTTTAATATGGTGTGTTTGTGTTTAAAATATCATTAAACTTATTCAAAGTCATAAAAATTGAAATATACATATTAATATACCTATGGATACAAAAAAGTATTTTAATCCTTGTTTAAAAATGTAATGTAAATAATTCCACTAATAATAACTATATCAATCCCATATTTTCAATCGTAGATATTATATATTTTAAGATGTAAATTCAACACATTACACAAACACACACATGAGGAATGTAATTTATTAGTGTCTCTATAGAACATGTAAAAAATATTCTAATTTGGTGAATGATATTCAATATCTCTTATAATAGCATTGTTAATTATTACTTTTCACAAACAAAACGATTATAACATAATTAATAATATACTGTGGAAATGGTATATAAGAAAAGGGTGAGATAAGATACTCAGTAAGGGTTAACAAGGGAGATAAATATGAATAACATGAGCAAAAGTGTATGCAAACTTGACCATACGATTTTAAAACCATAAATTTCATGTTAAAGATAATTATATTGAGTCATGTCATAATGATTGGAAGTTCATGAGACATGTATCATATGGGAATCAAAAAACATCATTCATGATGGAATAACATTGGAATAATACATATATTTCTTTAATACAAATAATCATAGAAAATAATTTCCATAGTTGTGAAGGCTCACTACCATGGTTGTCATAGTGGAATGGGTTGGCTCCCCAAACCGGCATAGTATTCACAGTTTACTCCAAATAAAATCATAATGGAGATAATGCCTTTTTGAACTAGTTCCACTCCCAATTACAATATCGTAAATATCATGAAATATAAATAATTACCACTAGATTTAAGGGATATATAAGTCCAACAATTTACATAATGATAATAATATCTTTTATTTTTATAAGATCATGGAACACTTACAAGATCATATCAAAATTAATGATATGGGTTTCGAAAGAATTTCATCATATCATAATATATAGAAAAGTAACATGTTTCATAGTCATTTTATCATTTCATTATAGTATTACCCATGGAAAGAGGTGGGATGAATACATATTATATCATGGTATAAATTGTGGAAGAAAAATGTGTTTCTTCATCACCACATCATCACAAAAATATACAATTCATAATGAGAATATGAATGGAATCCTTGGATCATATCCCTGGTAAATCATAAATAAGCTCAAATAATGTCTTCTTAGTTGCTGATGGATTTTGATAGAAAAATAAAATAGAATTTTTCATGAGGAAACATACCATTACTGTAATATCAGTTTTTAAAATTAATCATTAAAATATATTTTGGAAATCATTTTCATCAAAATTAACTTGAAAACATATTATGGAAGATTTATAATTAATTGAAATATTTTTTGAGGAAAATTCCATTTCCAATTTGATGAAATGTTTTTCAACCAAAAGTCATTTTTAAAATAATTTTATTTTTAAAATAAATTATTAAATATATAAAGGAAATTTCAATGTAAATAATGGCCATGATGACATAAACTTATGTTCATATAGTACACATTAATAAACATATTCCTTTCCCACTTTCGGTAATAGAGAAATGAGTATTCTTTGGAATATGAAATTAGGATTCCATTAAAACCCATTTTTAAAAGTTAAAAATGGTAAACATGTGTTTAATAAATAATTTTAATATTGTTAAAAATAAAATATATATTTTTTATGAAAAACATTATTAGAATAAAATAGGGATTCCATTGATGAGAAAAATAAAGATGTTTCTTTCTTAAAAAATTATTTTGAAATCTTGAGTACATAAAGAGAAGGAAATAACGAGGAAAAATATATTATTTTGAAAAAATAGGAGATAAAATTTCATGTATATATTGAGAGATAGATCATAATATTTCATCATCTGTAACATAATTATAAAAACCCAAAAAGTATGAGATTATATAAAAAAAATATAACAATTCAGTGATATTTAATTTAAATACAGAAAATATATTAATAACAATAAATAGAACATAAGATATCATTAGAATAAATAAATTCATGATATTACATATCAAGGGGAGATATATAAACCTCAGAAAAGAAGACATGTTAAAAATATAACATGTGTCTCAAGGAAAGGAAATTGAAACAAAAATATGTAATTCAGTGGTAGAATTTATACAGTAATAAAAATGAAAGAGAGATACCCAAATAGATATCTATATCAAAATAATTATTTGGAGAAAAATACTAAAATTACATCATAGGACGTATATACACCAAATAACATAAATAGTTACTAATAAATAGTCGGTATATAATAAATGAAATGTGGGAATAAAATACCTTACCACATTAGTGGTTTTTTGATTTTTAATAACTAATAAATATTAAAATCAAACAAATTATTATACAGCAAGTAAATGAGTGTATTATTTATATATAATATAAAAGGGGAGATATATACACCCCATAGAAGAGGTGTGATGTGAATTTTCATATGTATCCAATAAATAAAAGAGTGAATAGAAATCCATTATAATAATTCTATTCATTTATCATAAATGATTAAAAATAATTTTTAAAAATGGGTTTTTATACATAAATTGAATTAAAATATTATATACATTGTAAAACCCCATGATTTTTTAGTTAAATTTTTTAAAATAAATTAAATTTATTTGAAACCTTATTTAACATGATATACCACGATAATGTTGAATTATAAGAAACATAAAGTTAATCAATTCCTACAAACAACATTGTATTATCATTCATTACATGCCACCATGACATTTATCAAAACCATGTTATATTATTGATATAGTTATTTAATCTATACTATTATGTACTATTCATGGGATATACACAAATTAATAATAATAACAACTTTTTGAATATTACTTATAATGGTTTTATATGATTGAAACATATTGAAAAAATATCTATATAATTTTCTCTAAAGTAATTATCTGATTTGAAAATATTATTTCATCTAAAATAATTCTTCTTATGAATTTTTGAGATCAATAAAAAAGTTAATTAAATTATCATTCTAAAATCATTTTTTATAAAATTAACTTCATTTTTGAATTCATAAATTCAATATTATCATTGGGGTATTTTTTAATTTAACTAAAATATTTTTTTTTATAAATAGTTACAAATAAAAAATTTTATTCTAAAATTTCTTTCTTATTGAATTTATTTATATATATGGATTCAGAATAATTTAAATTTTCAACTAAGTTTAACATAGTTATTCACATAAAAAATTAGAAAATAGAGTAAAACATAAAAACCATGGTTAATTTATAAAATGGTTCATTAGTCAGTAAAAAAAGGTAAGGGAAAGATAACCTATAAAATTGTCCGAAAAATTCTTTTGTAGAAATATATCGACTATTACACCACTTAGTTTCTAGATTGGTCTATTTTGAATCATTGTGACACATGAAAAACATGGGTGGAATTCCCTCTTTAAAAACATTACATGATTTCACTCACCTCACTTCAAAAAGGCCACCACATATCCACTCTTATTTATACCATCAAACCTTTTTGGATCATCCAATACCATAGTAAATCATATATAACCATTTATAGAATATTATTTTTATATAAATCCATACTAGGAAAGATTTTAGTGCTGACCTAAAAGGGATACCCCAAGAAGAGGTAACAATAGTCAACTTCATTTTTTTAAAATTTTTCCCCAAACCAGAAAAATTATTTTTATATAATTATTATATATTGTCATAAATAAGTTCAATATAATTAGTTATTATGATTTTAAGGGTATGACATTAAATGACACACACTTCCAACAAATATGTTACGAAATACTCATTTGTATGTATGGTGGACTACAACCACGCAAACTGATGTCATTATTTCTTCCATTAACACGTATCAAGGTTGTGAATAATGATTGAAATAATTATTATATATCATAATAAAAATATTAATGATATATTTATGCTTTGATTAATTGATATATCTCACATTATTTCATGATTTCCATTTTTTTGGAATATGACAATGTCGTTCTTCTGTACAGGCGACCAAATAATCCCAAAATGATGCGATTCCTTCACATATTACATGGATTGTACTAATTATCGGACTAATAAAAATATTATATATATCTATATATGAAATATATATATGATTCTGGAATGAAAATATATCATATAAATTTCTTTATTTGAATCTGAGAGAAAAATAGAATCAACGTTAATGCTTACGTATAACCTACCATCTTCATGAATGGTATATTTCATATCATACACCAATATTTTATTAAATATTGTAAGCACATATATAATTAATATATATGATATTAATATCATTTTTATCATTGTTTATACTATGAATAAATTATTAATTTAATAGAACTATAAAACAAAATGAGTGTGTACCCAAAACATTGCGTTAACATAGATTCATTAATAAATGGGTAATTAAAAGTCATTAGAAAACAATATATGTTATTATATTATATGAACATGGTATGTAATAGATATATAATTAAATTATATTTTTTTACATTATGAATTAAATAGTATTACTGAAGTCAATACATATGGTAAAGGATTTCGATCTCACTACTATTTTCTGTAAGAAAAATTCTATGATAAACACCTATTTTGTTTATGTAGAGTGTACACATCACATGAAAATATTTTATTATTAATATTATAGGAATTAATGGAATTCATATAACAATTTTCTTATCACTAATTCAAAGTGTTTATGGTTTAATGTTCTCCAAAATAGTATTATATGTTTTCTCAGTTTTCCTTTTATGAGATAGATATTTTTTTATGAGACAATATTATTTAATGAGGTCTGTATACAGAAACATTGAAATGTTATATCATAAATTTATTAATACACATTATATTTATATTTTCTTGTATTTTATTTTTTCATTGTATTCTGGTTCATTGATACTTAAGTGTGGAATATTGTTTGTTACAATCACATCATTAATCAGGATTTTTTATGATTATGTCTCAAATTTTAAAATATCATGATGTAAATCCCATTAATTTAAGGATTTTTATTATAATTTGGTTATCAATGGAATTTTCAAGATATATTATAAATTTTCAACTCTTTTTTACATAAAATTATTTATACAATGTTTTTATGAATGACTTTTATATTACACTCTTCTTTCAAAAATCAAAATTATTTAAAAATTATGATTTCTCAATATGTTTTGAAAAATATATTTATTATAGTGTAATATCATTTTCAAGATAAAGCTTTTTTACAATTTTTTATTTTTAGTTTTTTTAATTATTTTCAAATCCTACATTAATTCCTTTTAATGTTATTTTAAATGAAAATGTTTTCAAATTGTTTAATGTTTTAAAATGTGTATTTAAAAGAAGAAGGTATATTTTCCCCTAAAATTTGTTTGTAAATATAATATCAAAAAAATACATATAAGATGTCATATTTTGATGTAACCTACGCCTTAATATGTATTGATACAAGATAACATTATTGTTATTTCTCTAAATGTTTTATTTTAATAATGAATAAATTTTTAGGAAAGTAGTTTATTTTTCCCCAAGTTATACCAAGAGAAAAAGATTTTCATACTTGATTCATTTTCCATGATATGATATGATGTAATGTTTATGATTACCATTTAATTTCATGGGATGTGATATGATGAATTTTTATTATCTTTGAGAACACGTATATATAATATCATTATGTGAAGGGTGGGACTTATATATCCCCAAACTAATTTGGTAACTATTATTTTCTCATGAGATATACATGACTTGAATGGGAGTGAACTCAATTCAGTATGACCTAGTGAAAACGTGATTTGAATATGGCTTAGTAATATAGGTATAGAACATGGAGTGAATACAATTCACTAAAATAATATTTACACTACCTTGATATTAGTAGCAGTCCAAGACTGTTATGAAAATTATTTTCTATGATAATGTGTACTGTACAAAATCCTTGTATAATCCTGTCATGGCTCATGTTCTTTCATTCCCTTATGATTAATGTCTTATAAACATCAAATCATTTTTCCATGACTATTTATTGTGATCTCTTAAATAAATGAAATGGTTTTAAACTATAATAATAATATTTTAATACCCTTCGGTTAATGTTATACTTACGGATCTCCCATTTTTACCCATATTGAGAATCTTACCTCACGCTTTATTATTATTTAATTTCCTATTTTTTTGAAGATATTTATTATTTACGATAGATATATAAAGGGTAATTGTTTTTTATAACATAGTCATAGATTATGTAGCTATGTTATGGACTAGTTTTTATGTTACCATGTTTCCAAAGACACTAAAATTTTAATGTTTTTTCCATGTATTTATTTAATGAAATAAATATTTAAAAAAGTGATGTAATATATGTGTATGGAATTATTGGGTTGTTATATTTGGTTTCAAAAGAAAGTTTTTTAAAATAGGAATATTTGATAAGAAAACCATAGTGATATATCTAAAGAAATATAAATGTATAAGTCTAATGACGATTCATAGTATAGAAAAATGTATTTTCTTTTTGGTAAATGATATAATGAGTGGTTTCCATGAAAAACATATTTTTTTATACATCATGTTTATCTACCTTTGGAATACATTTTCATATGGTTATCAACCCTGAAAATACCGTATTAAGCTAGACTCAATCTTGACCTACTACCAGACAATGTTCCGTATTGCATACCTAGTTTGACAGTCTCTACAGATATTATTTGTAAATTCATCCACATTATGATTCATCATGGAATATTTATAGATAATATTTCTATTAATATTCTTGGATTAACCTATGATATAATAGTATAAATAATCTATCATGATTTGAGATAATATTTGTTATTTTTTTGGAAGATGTTGTTTTCCAAAATGATTACTGGTTCTTAATAAATATGTTTTGCATTTTGTAAATAGATAGTAATCGAATGAAAATATTTATTTCACAAAAATCATTTTAATGGTTGAGAGAGAAACTTAACTAAATCAACCTTCCCCAACCTCAAATATATATGAAATTACAATTAAATTCAAGAAAAAATTTAAATAGTATGATTCCTTGAAAATATATAAGCATTAGTCGATAATGGTTACCTCCATTTCTGTATATATACCTCAATGTTAGTTTTCCCTTCATTAATTCAATGAGAAATGATTTGATCCTATTTTTTAATAATAGAATTTTTATTATCATTGAGAACTACATGAATAATCCTCTCAAACATTTTATCATCCTCCACTATTGGGACCGTGATTTTGAGGGACTCCTCCAACATCTATTCAAACAAATTTAAGTGAAGTACCGAGTAATATACTATATCAACAACCTCATTTCCATCATCCTTTTTTCCATCACCAATTCACTCCCTTCCTAGAAGTTATACTTGATCCACCATCAAACTCCCTTGCTCTTCTTTAGTTATAACACAATGAGATGTAATGAAATTTCCTTAATCAACATTCTCACGTGTAATGTAATGTCCTGGTTTCGAAATCCACCCAGAGGCACCTCGTACCTGGCTAGTCACATGGCCTCAAGTTCATTTCCCAGAACGCCAGAGGCTGACGACTAGTAGCAAGGGCCTTGGGTGTGATAGTGGGGAAACTATTCCCTCATTGGCAGAGTACACAGGAAAAGTACACAATACATATAATAGCGGAAGCAGTAAATATAGAACAACATTAAACAGCAGAAGACTGATAAATAAACAACTAGAGAAAAATGTCTAAATGATGCATGATACAAATTCATCTAGGAAAACAGCCAAAAAATTCACAATGCTGAAATACAGAACTAAACCTTGGTGCAAAAGAAATAAGATAAACTCCTCACCATCGTAAGCCATATCTTTCTCCCATGCTCTCATACTCCATAGCAAGTCAGGTACCAGAATTAGAAGGGCACTTGACCCTATCTCTACCTATAACAATATAATCTGTTTGGGCCCAAAAGAATGACCCAAATAGGTTGTGAGAAAAAACTCATAGTAGGAAACCACCAGAAGATCTCTACCTAACAGTCAGTGAATATATGGCAGGTAAAAGTACATAATGCAGTAAACAGGAAAGTACTCAGCAACAAAAAATCTAATGTATCTAGAATATAATTTACAAACAAGTAAGCAGCCACTCAAGCAAGTAGAACAATAGGTAAACCTATGGGTAGTTATCACATCCAAACCCCTATGGTTCAACTTAAAAGTACTAGAAACCCACTGGGAGTCACACATAGTCTCACCCATTTGGTTCAGCTAAAGTTTAGACTCTTTGAGGAAGCACTCATCGTCAATTCCCCCTATTTTCTCGTATCGTACTAAATGATTTCGGGGTAAGCACTCAACATCTATTCCATTTATGGAAAACATTGAGAAACTACAAACACTCTGAGGAAGCACTAAACGTCAATTCCCCCTGTGGTCTCGCATCGTGAAATTAGAAGACACTCTCAAGCGGTCCTTTCATCCATTCTCTATGTGGTTCAATACACTAAGTCCTCACGGCCCTGTGTAAAACAAACATGAATAGAATGTGTATAACCCCAAGTAAACCTCATGAACTAATTGGCTAGCATTATAATACATATTAGCATAACAAAAGAATAGCCACACCATCCTATAAACTGTGCATGACAACTGGAAAAAGCCTAACAGAAAAAACTAGACCAAATGGTTATAAACATACCAAAAATTCATAGGAAAAACATCCAAAGCAAATTAAATTACCCTAGTAACAAAAAATATCCTCTACTCAGGAATATAAGAAATTCAGGCAAACAACAAGGGAAAAATAGGAAACACTCAATACCCCATTCAAGGGTATTGGTGGAATTTTCACAAATACTCAAATACAATCTACCAAAAGGCACAAACCAGCAACCTTGATGTTAGGAGATCGATATAATTGAACCACAAGGAATGAATCCCCTTTGAATGTAGTAGATCTATGAGAAATCATAAAATGTTTAACCCATGATAACATGAAAAAGATGTGGAATTGGTAAACGATTCTCTAGAAGAAGGGAGATCTTACCACTGTGGTTCCAATGCAATTGACGACAGTCAATTCAGAGACCAAATGGAGGCTCGAGTGCTCAGAGAAGTTTTGGTGTCGTACGGTTCCTCTCGGCCGAACATGACCTAGAAGAATATGCTTTTAGGGGTTAGACGGGACCCCAGTGCGTTTAATGAAAAAAAGTACATGGCGTGTACTTTTGGAGTATACTACATGCACTTGCCTTTTCGGTACTCCACTGTAAGCAGCCTCCACATCAACCCACACGACCGTGTGTGTGGCCATGACATGGCCAGCACTCGGCCTTTAGTGTAAAGGAAGTACATGGAGCATACTCATAATGTACATGGCATGTACTTCAAAAATTTCAAGAAACTCATCTTTTCTCAAAAATGCTGGAAAAAGGAAAAACATACCTGAAAAGAAGGTCTATGATCTTAAAAACTCCCCCCCCCCTTATAGAAATTCATCCCCAAATTTCCCAATAGCGGCGTAGAAGAAGAAACCCCAAACAAATCTGACCACTTGGGTCGTACGTCTGGCTCCCTCTCCCAAGTCTCATCCTAAACCGGCCCGTGTTTCCATAACACTCATTCTAGAGGAACAGACTGGCCCCTGAGAACTTTCGTACTGCGATCAACAATCTGGATAAGATGCTCTTCGAATGACGCATCCGCTTCGAGATCAACCTCCTCAGTTGGAAAGACATGAGAATGGTCTGGAATGTAGTGTCAGAGCTGAGAAACGTGGAAGACGTCGGGCATAGCTCTGTACCTCTGAGGTAACTACAACCTATAGGAAACCAGACCAACTGTCTCCAATACCTCAAACGGCCCGACGTACATCCATGAAAGTTTAACATTTCTCATCATCCTTCTGTATCCCATCCTCAGCGTGAAACGTAGGAAAACCCGATCCTCGACCTCGAACTCCAGAGGTCGTGTCCACTGATCAACATATGACTTCTATTGAGACTATGCAGTAGCCATCCTCTTCCAAATCAACACTATATGATTTTTGGTCTTCTATTCAAGACTAGGTCCCAGTAAAGCTTCCTCTCCTACCACCATCCTACATAGGGGTGGTCGGCATGTCCTACCGTACAAATCCACATAGGTTCCATATAAATATTTACCTAAAAACTATTATTGTAGTAGAACTCAACTAGAGGTATATGCTTCTCCCAAGAACCACTAATGTCCAGAGTTCATGCTTAGAGAATGTCCTCATGCACCTTAATTGTATGCTCGGACAGGCAATCTGTCTGGGGGTGGTATGTTGTACACAAAAATACATGTGTACCCAAAGCCTTCTGAATCCCCTACCAGACCCGAGAAGTAAAATGTGCATCCCTGTCTAAAACAATGGAGTGTGGAACCCCATTAATATGTACAATCTCACGGATATAAAGCCGTACCAGCTCATCAACACTGAAGGTATCATTGATCGGAATGAAGTGAGCAACCTTTGTAAGCCTGTCTATCACAACCCAAACAACATCATTCCCTCAAGATGACCTCGAAAACCCGGTCACAAAGTCTATCACGATGTCATTCCACTTCCACTCAGGAATGGGTAATTGTTATAAAAGACCTACTGGTCACTGATGATTTTACTTCACAAAATGACAATTAGAACACCTCACGATGAAACCAGCAACATCCCTCTTCATCCCTGGCCTCCAATACTGGCGGTGAAGATCATGATACATCTTGGTGACACAAGGATGAACTGCCCAAACTGAGAAATGAAAATCCTACATCAGCTCCTCGCATATGTCTACTGGAACACATACACACCCCTAGAAATGAAAGATATCATCCTCACCTACTATCTATCTAGGAATAAGGTCCTCTCCTGACACACTCTCCCTTAGGACCAGGCCTTTAAGAACTGACAGCTGCCTTATTTGAAATCGATCAAGAAGAGAAGAGGTAACAACTATAGATGATAGAAATGTCTTCCCATATCTATCATGCACCTCCAAAGGTATCTTAGAGAATAGAGACATAAGCCTTCACTCACTACTGGCCTCCTTAACTGCATGTATCTGAGTCTTCCTGCTCAGTACATCAACCACTACGTTGCCCTTCCCAAGAATACAGGCAAGCACAAATTCAAAGGACTGAAGATACTTGACCCACATGTGCTATCTCAGATTCATATCATGCCGAGTTAAGATGAATTTGAGACTTTTATGGTCAGTGAAAACCACAAAATTCTCTCCCAGAAGATAATGTATCCAACATCTTAAGTAATCAACAACAGTTGACAACTCCAGATCATGTGTCGGGAAATTCATCTCATATGGGCTCAACTACCGAGAACCATACGCAACGACTCCATCTCCCTACATCATCACAGCTCCCAGCCCGATACCTAAAGCATCGCAGTAAACAGTATACCTCATACCTGGCTCTGGCAAGACTAGTATCGGTGTGGGCGTCAACCTTCCCTTCAGCTCCTAAAAGTCTGACTCACATGAATCTGACCACAAGAACTTCACATCCTTCTTGCTCAGACTAGTCAGTGGTGCTGCTAAACGTGAGACGTCCTTTATAATGTGAATTTAGTACCTAGATAGCCCTAATAAACTCTGTACATCAAATACGTTCCTCGACTGCTCCAAAGAAACTACAATTCTCACTTTCTTTGGGTCCACTGATACTCTTGTCTCTGAGATGACATGAACCAAGATGTGAATCTGATCTATCTAAATGTAGAACTTCGAGAGTTTATAATAAATATGGTTCTCTCTCAGTGTACTCAAAATGATCTCAAGATGGTTATCATGGTTATGTCGAGTGTGAGATTACAACAAGATATTGTCCACAAAGACCACCATGAAAGAGTCTATGTATGGATGGAACACTCGGTTCATCATATCCATGAAAACTGCAGGCGCGTTCGTGAGACCGAACGGCATAACCATATACTTGTATAGACCATACCTACTCTGGAAGTCTATGAGAGGTATAACATATTGACTAACGTGAAACTGATGATAACCATATCTCAAGTCAATCTTCAGGAATAATCAGGATCCTCGAAGCTCATAAAAGTAGTCATAAATCATAGGAAAGGGAAATCGGTTATTGACCATCAACTGGTTCAACATCTAAGAATCCACAAAAACCCTACGGGTGTCGTCTGCCTTCTTTCCAAACAGGACAGGAGAACCCCAAGGTGAAGTACTGGTTTGGATGAAACCCTTTTCTTGTAACTACTCTAACTGATTCTTGAGCTCCTGCAACTGAGGTGTAGCCATCCTATATGGAGAAATGGACACCGGTGCTGCTCCTAGGTCGAGCTCAATGGAAAAGTCTGCCTCACGCTCTGGAGGCAAACCTGAAAATTCCACTGGAAAAAACATTACTGAAACAATCCACCACTAGAGGAAAGTCTAACTGTGAAGTCCCCTGGTCATCCAGATATTGACTTGTAATATGGGTTGTAACTCCTCATGGATCATGATGCTCGGGTCCTGCTCTTCTCTCTTGGACATCGCACATGCTTCTATGAAGAATAGATCTACCTCTAGGGATATGAAACTCACCCTGTAAGGATGACAGTCGACGAATGCCTGTAAGGGAACTAACTAGTCCATTCCAAGAATGACATCACAGTATGTCATCTCTAAGACATAGAGGTCCCATATAATGTGAAATCCACTAACATCAAGAGGGAATTCTCTGTACTTACGTACCATAGTCGTTCTAGTCCCCAAAGGTGTGTCTAGTGTTAAGATATCTGTAGAGGAAAAAATACTGAGACCAAGGCTCTCCACAATAGAAATAGATATAAAACTATGGGATTACCTTGTATAAAATAGAAGAAAAGATAAAACTGAGGCTACTAAAATCATACCTCGAACAGTATAGGCACCGGGATCCTGCTCTTGCTGGGTCTACTCACTGCAAAAGTCTGACCTGTACCATGGCCCTGTGACCCTACCTGACCACTCTGAGCTGATCCACCCTGCAGTCACTAAAAATCGGGCAACTGGCTACCACGGCCATGACCACCACCTCGTCCCAAACGGCGGGAAGAACTCTATTTCCCAGACTGGTGAGAAACTGGTTGTGTTTCTCCTAAATGAGGAGTCATGGATGAACCCCTTTCACCAGCTGCTGGTGAGAAAACCGGACAAAATCACCGAAGGTTACCCATCTTGCCATAGGATTGGCACTCTACAGGGTCTCTCTAGAACTACGACCTCTTATGCGCAGCCCTGACACTCTAGTAGAATACCACCTGGCTACATGAAGATGTGTCTCGCCTCCTCGGATCACCACGTGAAGACTCCCTATGGTGCTTCTTGCGGTCTGCAGGTGAAGCACATACTTTCGAAGTAGAACAACCATGGTTCACAGCTCTAGAATCTATCTGATTGTGCTATTCAATCTATGCATGGTTGACTATGGAAGCAATGGAAGTCAATATGAATATATTCACCTATGAGAAGATCTTCCGTCTGAGACCATCCTAAAACTTTCTTTCCAATAACAAACCATCTCTGCCCTGGAGGGGTATGAAATGATGAAGCTCGGTGAAACGAGAAGAATACTCCATAACCGAAAGAGTACCCCATTCCAGAGTCATGAACTCCCAGGCTCGATTGACCCTCAAGATATCCGGATAGAAGTAGTCATAAAAGATGTTCTGGAACACTTCCCACGCCATATTCTAGTGTCGTCCTGCCTGAGGGATGATATCCCACCACCTCTTTGCGGAGTCTCGAAGCATGTAGGTAGCGAGATTCACCATCCTCTCTGGAGGCGTCTCTAAATGATCAATGATTGTCTGCATGGCTTCTATCCATGACTCTGCAGCCCGAGGTCCTCATTCCCCTAAGAATTTTGGAGGATGTTGTAGTTGTAAAACCCACGTCAAGTCTTCCATAGATGAGGAAAGAGGTGGTGCTCCCTGGAAGTTCTGCATCATCCTTATAAAACCCTCCCTAAACTTCACATAGACACATGAAACTGGTATAACCGCTAGTGCCAAGGCTGGCATAACAGGAGGATCTACCAGAAGTCCCGGATCAGCCATATCGGGCATTGGATCACTCCCATGTGACTGGCAGTCAACCAAAGGATGTCTAGGTGGAATGATTTTGCAAATTCAAATGCACACCTTAAATTCAAGATTAACAAGGACTAAAAATACTGAAGGCACAAAAAGTAATAGGGAAAAGAAGGTGTTCACGTTATGAAAAACAAGACTACATGGCGTGTTCTTTTCCTACACGACATGTTCTCTTAAGCCATTCACATGGGTGTGTACCTCATTTTAAACTAGTTTTGTAGCACCCCAAACACACAATGTGTTATTAAACCACACGACGTGTACTTGAACTCTATTACCCTGACAGAGTCCTTATACATAGCTAATCCACATGGCTCCTCTAAGATGAAACTAAACAGCGTGTTCAGGGAAGACACAGTGTGTACTAGACATGCCTTACCTGGCCCGTGTTGTCAGTGACACGTCCTGACGCATGGCTGAAACTACACGTCGTGTTTCAAGAAGACACAGCGTGTACGAGAAAGGGTAACGCCGACCTGTGTTGTTTCTAACATGGTCGGGTACCTAGATCAGACTATACAGCATGTAAATTTCAGACACAGTGTGTATGTGAAAAGATAACACGGCACGTTTTGTTCGTGACATGGTCGGGGTACCAATTTCATACTACACGGTGTGCTAAACTAGAACATTGTGTGTACCTATAAAAAATTTCACAACCTCGTGTCCCTAGCCACACAGTCAGTGATACAGCCATAAACTACACGACATATATCCATAAAGTACACACTGTGTATTCTGGGTTTTTCCATACAGTAGACTCAGAGCTGCACCGGAGACCAGAAAACACAGAATGAGAAGTGTCAAGGTGCCAAATTCTGATTCATGAGGGCCCATACTCCCCAAAAATCAATTTTTGGCATCTTTTACAAGTTATAACAAGGAAATAAGCAATGATCCACCAAATGATGGACTATGAGGGCCCATAGCACCTCAGGAACCAAATATTGGAGTTTATTCATACAAGAACCTCATAAAAGCAATGCTCTCACAAGCATTAGAGATTCTATGAGAGTATCTATCACAGAAGCATGCATATTCTAGACAACACCTATCGTAAAAACATGCAATCGCTAATGCATCCTAGATGGCATGGAAAAAATGCATGACATGTGATTTCTAGAAAGTGCCTCTATGTTGGATTAGAAGGAATACCCTTATCTAATGGGGTTGAAACAGAAATAGAACCTCAATAACATCAACAATATCATCACCAAACATGTAAGTCACTCAAGGTGAAATCATATCAACTGTAAAATTGCAAAATTAGAAAACTGCAATAAATGAGGTAATATGTATTTTCCCTACACACAAGTTAGCTACTTCTAGGCACAACTTATTACCATGTACCTATTCCATCCTATCCGTGGCTATAAGCTCCAAACAGTAAGTCAAGAGAAAAGAAACCCTCTAATACCACTTTGGAACGTCCTGGTTCCGGAAGCCACAAAGAGGTGCCCTGTACCTGGTTGTTCACATGGCCTCAAGCACATTTTCCCGAATGCCAGAGGCTGCAGACTAGAAGCGAGGGCTTGGGTGTGATTGTGGTGAAACTATGACCTTATTGACATAGAACATAGTGTATGTACAAAATATATACAATAGCGAAAGCAGTAAATATCTAACAATAGTAAACCGCAGAAGACTGATAAATAAACAACTGGAGAAAAATATATAATGATGCATGATACAAAAGCGTCTTGGAAAACAGCCAAACAAGACACAATGTTGAAATACATTACTAAACCAAAGTGAAAAAGAAAGAATATAAACTCCTCAGTGTCTCACGCCATAGCTTGGTCTCATGCTCTCTAGCTCCATATTAAGTCAAACACCTAAATAATAAGGGTGCTTTCCCTTATCTATACCTACAACAATATAATCTGTTTGGGCCCAAAAGCATGACCCAAACAAGGTGTGAGAAAAAATCACAGTAGGAAACCACCCAAAGATCTATGCCTAATAGACAATGACTATATGGCAGGTAAAATTACAGAAAGTAGTAAACAGTATAGTACTCGGCAGAAAACAATCCACAGTTTCTAGCATATAATTTAAAAACAAGTAAGAAACCACTCAAGAAAGTAGAACAATAGGTATCCCTCTAGGTAGTTATCACAGCATAACCCCTATTATTCAACCTACAAGTTCTAGAAACCCTATGGAAGGCACACACAGTATCTCCACTATGGTTTAGCTAAAGTATAGACTCTAAGAGGAAGAACTTACCATCAAATCCTCCTATAGTCTCGTATCGTACTAAAGGATCTCTAGGGAAGTACTCAAGGTCTATTCCTCATGTGGCCAACATTGAGGAACTACATACACTCTGAGGAAGCACACAACGTAAATTCACCATGTGGTCTCACATCGTGAAATTATAAGACAATCTAGAGAAGCCCTTATGTCCATTCTCCTTGTTTCCAACCACACTAGGTTCTCATAGCCCTGTGTAAAACAAACATGAATAGTGCATGTATCGCCCAAAGTAAACCTCAAGAACTACTTGGCTAGAATTCTAAGGCATATCATCCTAAAAGAAAAATAGTCACACTATCCTATAAACTAGGACTGACAACTAGAAATAGCCTAACAGGCAAGACTAGACCAAACAATTATAAACAGGAAAAACATTCCTAGGAAATACATCCAAAGCATAGTAAATTACCCTAGACACAATCAATATCCTCTACTCAGGCATATATGCAAATAATACAAACAACACGGAAAAAACAGGTTACACGCAATACCCCGTTCAAGGGTATTGGTGGAATTCGTACAAATACTCAAAGACTTTCTACTGAAAGGAACAAACCACCTAACATGATGTTAGGAGATCGAAATACATGAACCATGAGGCCTGAATCCCCTTTTAACATTGTATATATATGAAAATGCATAAAACGTTAATCCCACGATAACATGAAAAAGAGGAGGAATTGGGAAACAATGATCTAGAAGAAGAGAAAGCTCACCGTTGCGGTTCCATTGCAATCAGCAGTAGCAGATTCGAAGAATAGATGGAGGCTTAGGGGCTCAGAGAAATTTCAGCATTTTAGGGTTCCTCTTGGATGAAGGGTACATAGAAGAATACGCTTATAGGGGTTAGACGTGACCCTGGTGCGTTTAATGAAAAAAAAACAATGTACACGATGTGTACATTCCTTTTCTGTACTCTTATTTAAGAGGCCTCCACATCACCCCACACGATTGTGTTTGTGGCCATGACACAGCTAGCACATGTCCTTCAGCGGAAAGAATGTACAAGGCGTGTACTTCAAAAATTTATAGAAACTCATCTTTTCTCAAAAACTCTAGAAAAAGGTAAAACATACCTAAAAAGAAGGTCCAGGTTCTAACATGTAACACTTTTATTAGGTGTAACAACAACCGAATATACCACTTGTTCGATTTGTTTTGTTTTCCCCAATACTCAGGTGACTATGAGATTTTGTAAACATGAGTAGACCATGAAATGTCATACACTTTTCCACTTTTTGACTAAAAAATTAGCAGAATTATAACTTATTACATCAAATTCCTAAAGAAAGACCAAAATTTCAAAAAGTATGGTGGTTAAGTACATAGTTCGGTATATAAGGAAGTTCGTAACCTTATCACTCAACTCACAATTCACCTCCGACCATGACCCACACTACATTATTTT
This sequence comes from Viscum album, assembly GCA_963277665.1. Lineage (NCBI taxonomy): Eukaryota > Viridiplantae > Streptophyta > Magnoliopsida > Santalales > Viscaceae > Viscum > Viscum album. The sequence continues at coordinate 798,442,689 of OY728145.1, read as the reverse complement.
CCATTTTTTAATAAATATTTTCCAACCTTCAAAGTCTGCATCCTCTAATCAATCACCATTAATGGAATTAAAATAGATTTTTATATGGATTCAAAATGATGGATCATGAAATATGTAAGTCACATTCTCCTGAGTATCAATAGAATTAAACATTGTTAATGATTGTGATAGAGGTTCGGAATCCTCCATGGTACCCTAGGCAGCTCCCCCATAGGTTCCCGCATTGACTACATTCCTTTTTTAACTCTATGATACGCTTGATCATATTATAATAAACTAAATTTTAATTAGTAGTAATAGAAACATATTTACTCAGTCCAAACTCATTCAGGTTCTTTATCCATACTTAGTACATTTCAAGTTACACTTCTAGATGAAAAATACATCAATGACCCTTGGATCTGGATTATTAATCATTTCCCCTTTGTAATGAGCATCAATAACAGCAGCATCCATCATGTTTGACTCACCAGCTAAGAGTTTGGCATTATCAAAAGGCTCCACCTATTCGATGGAGGAACAAATGTGGACTAAGGATCTACTTGAATGAAAAAAGTACACCTAGGAATCCGATCATATTCAAAGCTTCCATAGTATCTCCCCATCAAACTAAATGAAAACAAAATAAAATTATTTCAGGGATACATCAACTTAAATGCATATACGAGGAGAAATATGATAGATACATTGTTTAGTATGACTTTTAATAAAAAATAAATAACCAAACATATTAACAATCATCATGATAAATTCCATATTCTAAAATTGAAGAGGTAGTCCAAGAAGTTAAATCCCAATTGTTATGAATCTATGGTCCTACTTGAGAATAAAATCAAATGACCATATAATAAAGAGATAGACGAAGAATACATAAAATTTATGTGGAATGATTGACCAAGAATATTTGACATATTATGAATATGAAAACCATATCATAAAATGTTGTGAATCTAGAATCCCAATGATGACCCTATCATGAAAATCCCTTGAATTGAACAAAACATGTTGATGGAATCCACTGAGGGATGGTTCTTCTTAAAATAATCCACAAAATTAAGATCCAATAATAAATAAAACTTTTTGAATGCCATGAGTGAAACCAAAATTATGGGAATTTCATCTTCATTTGTGAGAACATTAGGTTTAACTTCAATCTCTGGAATGCAAGGAAGAAATGATGTGTTGTGAAGGGTGGGAAAGATCAAAGATGAGAGGATGAGGGATTCGTGGGAATCCTTCCTCCCCCCCCATGGACAATGGTACCCAATAGGGTAGTAATACCCCCTACTCCATGGGAGGAGTGTGATATAAAATGTAATGAATTTATTGTTGAGTATATAAATTTTATGGGATTTTGAACAAACAATAATGTTTATATTCTCACAGAACTATCTCAATATATGAACCATATTGTACATATAAATGAAGAAAATGGGGGGATCAAAATTCTATCGAGTCCTTCAAGAGAAAACAACCTCATTCTTTTAGTGTTTCTTCTAAACCATTAGTTTCTTAACAATGTATCAGTACCACTAACAAGATATATTAAATTCCAAAGTGTTGAAAACCTAAAAAATTCATTTTGGTTGTCTTCCATTTAAATGTTGAAGTGTATAAATGGTGTATTTTTATCAAGAATATAATGTAACAATATGAAATTGGATTTATGGATTTGAATGAGTCCAAGAACATATTTTTTAATATGTACATTACTCAAACTCTACATACAAAGATAACGAATGTTTTCCATGAGATATGGAAGAAGAATGATAAATCAGTTCGTACATATCAGGATTACCTTATACGACCTATGAGGTAATCTTTTTGTATTATAATGCAACTTAAAAGTATGGTGGATGTGTTATTCAATGGAATAAAACCATGTCTTGGGATTGTTTTCTGCGTAAAGGACTTTCAAAAAAATACAGAGATTGTTCTATGTGTAATCATGGTGACAATATAGGTTGGATTTACATATCAATCTCCTTTTTCGAAAATAAAATGAGGATGGAGTTCAAATTAAAACACCATAACCATTAAAATTAGAATATAATATTTCATTTATACTCAATTTGATGGATGTAGAACATGCCACATTTTCTTATGGGACTGGTAACTTTTACAAAAATGGAAGGGACCTTCATTGTGAAATTGATTATGGTTGGGATGGAAAAAATATATTTAACGATGAAAATTGAGATAATGATTTATATAACACACCTATTTCACTTTTGTTCATCACGTGTATGGGTAATGGGAATTATGACAACTATTTCCAAATCGTGAGGGTTAATAAAGATGATAAATATTAGAAACCTCTCAAGAAAAAGGAAAACAGGTAAATATCATGTTATCACTATTTATGAAGAGGTGTGAAACAACGACATAGTGAATAGTATAGTTACCATCAACAATAAAACTACAAATGTATTATTTGACTATAGATATACCCATTCATTCATATTAAAACAATTTAAAAGGGGTATCAATATGTGAACAAAATGAATTCATATATAATTATTAGTAATAACCCTTAATAGTACAATGACTGAATCTTATGTATATGATTACTCTTAAGTTGACATTGGTGGGAATGTTCTTACCAAAAATCTTCTCATTCATTCACATTTTGAATTTGATATCATTCTATGCTTTGATTGGATTTCCCTTAACAAATTCCACATCATTTTTCAGAAAGGCATGTTATGCTTTATATTATAAAACATCATATTATTGTTGGTCAAAGTGATGACAAGTATGAACATATAATGAAGAATACATCTATTGTTTGGGTCATAATTCTGATTCATAAGGGTTTTTAATCTCACATGTTTTGAGAGAAACTTGACAGTGGTGATATTCCTAATTATTTAGAGTTTTTAAATCATTATGTAATACTTTTCTATTATTACACAAAAATGTTATTTTTTTTATCTCAGTATAACTCATAAACGGTGCCACAACAATTAAAGTAACTCTCTATAGAATGAACCTGATTTCCTTTCAGGAATTGAAGAAGAAACTCCTGGAAAAATATGATAAGGGCTTCATTCATAATTGTGTGTCACCTTTGGTACACCTGTAATTTTTTTGAAAAGGGAAGAAGAACCAATGTTACTTTTCAATGATAATCATGAGATGATCAAGAAAACAATTGTGGAATGGTATTCTGTTCCCTATATTGATGAATTGTTTTATCAACAGTGTAGAGGTAAATACTCTTCCACAATTGAACGTTGATCTGGATATCATTAATTTATGGTCAAAAAGAAGTATATATCCATGAAAAAATTCCATTAAATTTATTTAAAATATGAATATATATTATTTCCATTCTAACCATAATAATTCCTCTACCACCTTTATGGATTTGATTAATAGTTTCCTTTCAGATTACCTTCATTAGTTTGTGGTAGTATTTATTAATGACAATCGCTTATATTCCGTTGTCATGGAATATAATGAATATCACTTGATGGTTGTACTAAATACCATTAGGAATGAGTAATGATAATGACCCTGACCTGAGAAACCCAGAACATGTGCATTCCTTTATTAGATTTGATTAGATAGATAATTAAAATCCCACAAAGACTAAATAGCATAACAATTTTTTAAAACCTATTAACACACATAATACATATTTAAATTTATAAAAAACAATAAAAATTATCCATAAAAAATATAATATACATTTAAAAATCCCTTCTTCATAACCCAGAGAAAGGAAACATGATAATATGTATATCAAATGATCGGAAAGGGTTAATTATAGAATATATTATCATGAGTCATTATGAATAATAATGAAAGGTTATATAAAATAACACAAATTAAATTTAAATATATTTTAATATAATAGATTGATAAGTCAAATTAAATATTTCAAGGTAAATAACTGAAAACCCATTCCATTTAATAAATAAACTGATAATGAAATGAATCCATATATAATTTCATAGAAAACATATACTAGATAATATTAATTAATGAATTCCTAATAAGGTAAATTATTTATTATTGGACTCCATGATTCCCATCAACATAGTACCTTGACTATAAATACCGTTTATAAGAGGGTTTAAAAGATACATTTTAAAAACTCATCTATTTTGAAAAACTCATTCAAATCATGATAATACAAATTCATCTTTGAGATTGCATTAAATTATCCAAAACCAATTTCATACCAGTTGAAATCATTCCTTATATATATAATAATCAATTTAATCCATAAACAAGATTCCTTTTCAAATATATATATATATATATATATTGAGTATAGTATAATGATATAAAAATATTTCCCATGATAATAAAATAACCATAAAAGTAAGATCCATATGTAATAATGGTAAATAGTTATGAAAAAATAATATACATTAGAAAATAATATGGGTATTTAAGATAAATTAAAACCTCAATGAAAATTATTAAAATAGATTGATTTTTTCAATATAATGTCATCATCTACAAAACAGGTAATATTCACTATAACTATTTCAGTTCGGTAATATTCATGTAAAATCCCATTGGATGGATTAATTAAAATTGAAAAATGATGTAAAATTATATATGAATTAATCATGATATTACATGTCAATGGGTATGTATATACACAACAAATGGGATAATTGGTGCATAATAATAACTATGTCATAATGGAATGTAAATTGTGATGAAATCCATTATATTATGCTTTATTTTGAATGAACTCAATTGAAGCTCATCTACAACAGGTGGAATTGTGTTTTTTAATTATTCCAAGACCATATTAAAATTTATGATAAGTTATATGATCGTTTTATAACATATCATTCATTAATAGTTATTAATTATTTTCTTCTTTTTGGGTGTTAATTGACTTATTTTTTCCTTCGTGTTTATTCATTATAGATTCATTTCATGATCATATGATGGAGTTTTATCATACAAAAGATAATAATAATTTCATAATTATCAAATTTATAAATTAAATTAAACATATAAAAATAATAATTAATGATGGTTACAAAAAAATAAAGTACTTTGTGATTATGGAGACGGTAGGGTGTACAAACACATTAGTAATGACATTCTATTTTTAATGATCCTTATAGAAATAAGGTCAGTAAAATTTTTCCATTCATGAATTATAATAATATCATTAATAAAAAATTATATACTTATATTTTTCATCCATGTGGCATGGTTATGAAAATAGGGTCATATCACTTCATGAATTTGGTAGTCCACATGTACACAAATGATGTTATTGTCTTTTGTTGTGTGAAAAAGTAAGAAATTAAAATGATATATTATCATTATTTAATGATAAATATGTAATTAATATAATAATTATGTAATTTTAATCACATATAATAATTAAAACTATTCCTTATCACCTTCCATGTAAATGAGTTAGTGAAAGATGAATCACATCGCTTCATGAGGCAGTAGTCCTCTTTACGCTCAAGCGACATTATAGTATCCCATATAGAATGTAAGGAAACAAGTTATATATATATATGATATAATATATACAAATTTATTAATATGTTATTAATATCATATATATATTATGTAATGTATAAATCCTTCCTATTTCCAACCATGAAATGTTGTAATGGAAAAATGAAATACATTTGTATGCGATGCAGTGGTCCGCCTTACACACAAATGATAATTTGAAAAACCATTAGATGGATGTGTACATGGTTATAGGTTATAACCATAACATAAAAAATATTTTTTTATGTATTTTACTATGGTTACTACATGATCATGGTTTAATATAAATTTATGTAGGTGATGAAGGAAATAAAATAAAGATATTTTTGGAATAACAATGCCTCTTTTTCATGCATCCAACATTGGTTTCAAATAAAATATTTCTATACTGTATTTTTTTCCAAAATAAGTCTTATAGGATGAGGTGTAGGATTGTTTTATGTGACTTGGATAGACTTTGAAGAACCATAGTTGATTGATAATGTGAATAAAGAAGAAGAGTGGTTGGCCTTTTATATGTTGGGGAAAGGAACCACTTCGCATTTTTGAAATATACGGAGTGGTCCCATTTATTAATAATATAATGTGGATCAAATAATGGAAACATGTTGTCCCCAGAAAATATACGGTCTATATATGTCTATAAAATCAGTGTTGGATGTTTTTCTATGTGATTTGTCTCGTTATATATAATGTTTAGTCCCTTAGTAAAATCATTATCCCCTCAATCATTGCAATTAATTTTCACTGTTTTCTCTAATCATTGTGGTAAAAAAATAATTTATAATTATTATAAATTATAAAATTTTGTGTTTCCAAATAATGAATTCATTTCTCAAAACTAAATTCAAAAAACTAGAAATAATTAATTTAAAATTTATCTCATATAAGGGACACATAAGCAGGTTTATAAAGTGATAATTTTCAATTGTGTACTATAGTTTTATTCTAATTTAATTATAAAAAATGATTCCAATTTCTTATGTTGGATTAATATATGTTTAATTTTACTACTATAAGTTTTAATTAATTTGAAAATATAATTTATCATTATAAACTATTTAGTATAAAAGTAAACATTTAGTTAAAATAATGTGTTTTTTCACAGTTCATCAAATAATCAAATATCTCATTAAAATACCAAATATTAACACTAATTTAATTTTAATTTTTTTAAAAAGTTATATATATTATTTAAAATATAATTTTTATTATTATCAAATTTTTAATACAAGTTCATTAATAAAAGTCATCATAACTACCTTTTGAAAAATATTGTATTTTTAAATAGGAATTGTTATTGTCTTATGAATATAAAATATTTTTGATGATTTAAAAAACATTTTATCAAATATGTAATATATAACATCCCTTAATATTAGTCACTAGTCTCAATTTTTTTTATTTATTAGGACAAAAAAAATTTGGGCACCTGAAAACAGTTTTTTATAAAAGAATTACCTTTATATTCAATTGGTTTTTATTTGAATTTATATTATATTTTTAACCAATTTATTAAAATGTATATTTTAATAAGTTATTTAATCTTAGTCATATTGTACAATTTAATTTAGAAGGGATAATTGTCATTTTAAATTATAATAATTATATTATTTTGTAAAACTCGGCCTTGTATTCATCATATGCCATAAAAAAAAGACATTATTGCACGTAACTTGTCATGAAATGAATCTGGTCGCCATCAAAACTAGCACCTGACACAGTCTACTACAAGGACTGAAGAGAATTCCTAATCCCCATAGGTTGGAACAAGATCTTGGGTATCAAAAAATGATATTCAAGAACAATTTACATGAGTTTATAAACATAAAATAACAAACGATTCCAATAAAAAATCTGGATTTAAAAAATGAAACCATCTTTTACAAAATTACAAGATTATAGTTTACAATTTATAAAAATGATTAAAGACAATTAAAAAGGATAAAAACCCAAAATTATAGCCCAAGAACCATTATGTGTCAAGAGGTACCGCCCTCAAGACATCTTTAAAACACTGCATTACGAATGAACACTAAAAACCTGAACAATTGGCACGAATTACGTACCCAAACCAGAAACAAAAATAACCAAGTATACTAACACCCAAAGGTGTAATTATGGTGTGAGATAGGTCAAAATAGGATTCCACCTCTAATTTATTCCATGTTATAAACATTCAAATAATAAATGCTTGTAATTTTTAATAAATATGAGATACTTTTAAGAATTTTGAAGATGTCAAACTTTAAACAAAAACAGTTTTCAACTTGTCCACTATAAAGAATCAACAATTTCAAATAAAATTTAAAAGCTATATAATTTTCCTACCAAATATACCTTATTAAGATGTTATGTATAATTTATCTAATATGGATATGAAATGAGAAATAACCCATAGGCACTAGCCCGATGTGGGTCCCAGTTTCCACAAATCTCGGTTCAAGTTACCATTCAAATATTTGTTCATGTAAACACGAGCCTCTAGTACAGATCATACCCATAACCTAATGGTCCCCCAACATCATTGTCATCATTATTATAATAGTTTCATTATTGGTGGAATCTCCAAACCTTCAACGTGAAACTAGGGCCAATCCCCACGAGATTACTAGCATAATAGTACACGTCCACCCACCTTGATACCATGGTTTCCCTCTTGTGCTCAAACAAGTTCAGAAAGAAATTAAAATATAATTTCCAATTGAAAATACCATTTCCATATCACACACCCACAAAACATCCCATACAAAATTCACACAATACATTTATCGTAACAAAAAATTCATTTTTCACATCTTACTCTCACAAAACAGCCCACAAATGTGTTTCACACCATTCAGACAATTTGATAAAACATTGGATAAGTAAATCATCATTGTAAAATTTATTTACATTCTAACATACCTCCATACCATTCAACAACCAATATTAGGTGAACACACTCACCAAAGTATACATGTACATCATTTTACCACTTTTTTTAAATCAATAAATCAATTACAATTTTCATAAAACAATCCCAAGTCGTTTAACCATGTTCTACACACAAAAAAAATTTAAAACCCTCTTTTCAGGACAAAATTTCACCAATAATAATCCAAAATAGAATTTAAATCCCTATCAACATTTATTAAACCAAACTCAATTGTTATAAAATCCCCTTGAAGAATATCACAAAAGATACCCATCAAAAACACGCATTTCTATAAAAACACATTCTAGATTTATATCATGATTTTACACATAAAAACCATTCAAAACCCCATTTTGAGGCCCATGTGACACAAAAAAATTATCAAAACAGAATTGTAATCCCCATTAAAAAAATAATATATCACTTTCATATTTTAAAAAACTACCAGAAAAGATATCTCATGAGTTACATTTGAAAAATACACAACTTATAAAAAACATGTATCTTTAATATTAATGATTTACTAATGCAACCAAATATTGTTTTGTCACCACATAAAACATATATGTAACATAATAAATTTATATATCAACCAATATAACTCATAATTAATTTCATACACATGGAATAACCTATATTTTTAGTCAAAACCCCAAATCATGATGTGAAACATCAACCGCACCACCGCCTCACCACGACTGAGTGAAATCCTACCTAAAACAACAAGAATTGACTAAAAAAACTAAATAAAATAATTAGTACAAACCATAACTTCTAGAAATTTTATAACTTCAAGAAAGTGGTAAGAAGCTGTAAGGAGAAGGATAGAAATAAAATGTGTAAAGACTTACATGAATGATTTTGATGTTTACCCCTTCAAATCTTACTTCAAAATTGAGTTCCAAGGGAGGGTGAGAAATCATGGAGGCTTTCCATGGAGGTTGGGAAAGAAATGGGGAAAATGTGGATAGATTAGGTTTATTTGTGGGACGGAATATTATAATTTAAAAATGATTTTAATGACCTAGACACTGTGAACGGTTTGGCTGCACGGTTTAGTAAAATGTGTGGCCAAACTGTGTGGGCTATTCTGGCCACCCAAAAACCTTCCATTATCCACCAATTTAAGGTGGGGTACAAGGGTAAACCAACTTGTAAATACAGGCCATGTATAGGGGGAAATAATTCCCAAAATAAACCACTTTTTCACATTAAAACTCATCCAGCTCATTGGTACAATCCACCTCAACAACATACCCTACTTGTTCTGCCACTAAGAGTGCCACAAATCCATCTAAAAACAACATCAACCTCATACCATCCATTTGAAATATTATTAGTCCATGTACCACAAAAGACCCCAAGACTATGTTCATAGATCAAAAACATAAGAGGCACCAAAATTTCAATCCCAAAACACCCGAAAACCAAGAGAATGCAATGAACCAAAAGGGGATTTGAAACCACGCAAGGAATTGAAAATATGGGTTTGAAAATTCTCCTTACCATAATGATTTTATCCCAATTAAATAAATAAAAGTACCAAAAGTACAACCCTAACCCAATTGATAATTCAAGTTTGACACCCTTACAATGTTTTATCCACATCCAAAGGCCAATATACCTCCAATGATTAGTTAAAGAAGGAATACACTCACATAAAAAAATACACCACATTCTAGAATGATCATGCACATTCATACTTTATCGCAAAAAAAAACTCTTCCAAATCTATCCAAACTAGACTCATGAAATTTTCCCAAATTAACAACAACATTGAAAAAGGTTACAGTTAATAGTTGTTATCAAAACAGATGGGTGTTATCTAATCCCAACGTTTACCCATGGAAGATGTTGGTAGTTAGATAGATCTGAAGGAGACTAAAAACCTCCAATCAATGACGAAGGAAAAAATCTAAGTTACTACCTCAGGGGGGAGATGGGAACCCCACCATAATAGACAACTAAATTTTTTTCCCAAGACCAAATTAGGACACTAACTGGGGGAAGGCCCAAACAGACTCTTGGGTACAAATTTAGAAATCCATTAGAATTTTCCAAGATAAGATACATGTGACTCATAGTGGGTCTCCGCACCCTAATAACCAACCATCATAATTGAACAGCGAAGGTCATCACAGAAAGGCACCAAAATTTAAATAGTTGGGATGGCTGCACAGTTAGTTCACACAGTTTGGGAGACCGGGTGCTAACTGTGGGGATCCTTCTATCATCATGGTTTTATATGGCATGGTTACTACTAACCATGTGCTCATCATATGTATACAAATTTAAAACCTTTCTCCAAAATCATAACGGAAACCAAAGGGGGAGGAATGACATTAGGTGGTAACATGGACACGAGTTCCTCCCACCACTTCCCATTGAGCATGAACAAAAAAAGAATGATGAAGACACCATAGGTTTAAAATACTCCCATATTTCTTACTATGGATTGGACATTAAATTAGGGGTTTAATGACCCTGGGATTTCCTCTAACTACATTCCAGCTTCACTCTGAGACCTAAGGCTAGTGCTCAAATGATTGAAGCATCTCTGGCCTCATAGTTATGCTTTGGGAACCCCCTAAACAGAACTTGTATTTTCAGTGCCATGAAAGCTATACCCTAATACTAGATGGGTTCACCATGACATAACACAACCCAGAGTCACTTTAGCATAACCAAACATTTCACGAAAACAAGGTATTAGAAGATGAACACACATCACACCTTATTTTTTTCGGTGACAAACAATAGAAGGAAAGGACACATATGAAAACCTTCCTCTAAAATAGAGGATTTTGAATTTTTTACAATTGATATATACTCCCAATATAATAGAGACACTCATAGGATGTCACGACCATCACATTTAAAGTCAAATGTTCACACGACATCACAATCAGTCACCGAACATGACCATTGCGATCGAGAGAAACAATTCATGGAAAGGGACCTTATTCAAAGTACCAAAACAACAAACAATTCCATAAAGTGTCCAAAATAGCCTCTCATGGACAAATTTCCCACACTTGTGGTGTAATGTGAACCCCTTCTTTGATGAGACTACAAATATCCCAGAGGCTCTCTTAGACACCATCAGGACTAACAACCCCCTAAAACTTCGACCATCAACGAATCTAGTATCTTAAGAAACTATGGCCTCTTTAAACCTTCCATGAGAACTCCCTGTATAAAATAGGATCCACAAAATCACAAAAGGAAATGGATTAAGATCATTATGAAAATATAGAGAAAAAATTACTTATATTGATCAATTATAGGATCTTCCAATTTCAAAACAAATTGTGTTTCACTTCATTCGTACATTAAATCATAATGATGGCATACCTTATCCAAGGAGAGAACCCGAGGACCCATCCAAGCTGGTCTACTAGTCATAACGTGACACAAAGTAGAACCAAACCCATGAGGGGAACCACATTAAAAGATTAGTAAACATTTCATAGAACATACCACTAATCAACCCTTCATCCCAGCTTACGAACCAATCATAAACCCAAAACACTGTTCAAACAAGAGGGTTTCTTGGACTCAAAACATCCAAAAAAATTTTTACAAAAAAACAAAGAATACACACCATACCAAAGTAGTCATCAATTCATCATGTTTAGTTTAAAATCATCCATTTTAAAATAAATGGTTCGATGATTAGTGTATCCCCCAATGGTACCACATGGGACTCACAAATGCATGTTTCTAGGCCACACCAAAACCTTCCTCATATCAATCTCGGAAATCATGTATTCATTCAATTATCCATCCATCATCACATGTAACCCCATGCATGTGGTCACCCACGGAAGTAACAAAGGATAAAAAATATACTCCCACTTTTTAGAACCAAAAAAGTCAACCAATACTTCCTTTTTCTCAAGACCTCTAACCATGAAATCAAAATCCCAATTTACATCATAGAAAACATTTCATCAACCCCCATTTCATTGAAAACTCATCTCTTCTTATTTAAAACATGTTTCTAATTATTCAGAAAACATATCATAAGATAAAAAATCATTCAATAATAATAACATTCAATTCCTATATATTAATTTCAAAACATTTCGGCCTATTTCAAAACACATCTAATTTCCCGAAAAACTCCATTTCATAAATCCCTATTAAATTGGGAACTCGACTATTCCCATTTTTAAATAATATTCCAAACAATCATAATAATTTTCAAATTATCATTATTTACCAAATAAAAATCTATTTTCAACCACAATACATAAGCTCAAAAAAATTCAATCCCATTAAAAAACCATTAAATAGATTGGAAATCTATATTATAAAATATTTTTCAAAACCAACTCGAACGTAGTTCATGCATTCTCAATAGTTGTAAACACACCATTTTCAATTTCAATAAAATTTGAAAAATTCTGTTCCACCAATTCAAAAATCAAACCATCCCCCCTTTATAAGAAAATTATCTCAAAAAAACATTATTCTTCTTAAAACTGATAATTTTTTCATTAAAATCAAATATCAATGATTCCAAAACCAAAAGACAGAAGATAATGTGATAGGAAACTAGTTTTGGTGGGTGAATTGGACATATGGTTAGAGACCATATGAAAATCAATTCACCATAAATAATTGTGTTTTAGGACAATATCCCTGGAATGACAAGGCATTCTGGGCCATGTGAGCTCACTGAGACCATTAGCCCAACTCTCTTTTCATTTCCACAAATCCTCATTAAACCAAGAATACCAAATGAATCAAGTAAAAACTAACACCCCTTATAGATTTTAATTAAATCATGAGGTTTGATGGATAGTCAACTAACTCATAATCATAATGTTATGCCTCGAAAATCCTAACTACAGACTATTCCGACTATTTTTCAAATAGCATGAACCAAAGAGTGAACCTAACCACCTCTAATACCATTTTGTCACAAACCTAATCTAGTGACCAAAAAAACTGGCCCCGATCATAGTCCGAGACTAGTCCAGATGGCCATTCCCAATCCCCATGGGCCGGCACAAGTTCTTGGGTATCAAAACAAAATTTTGGAATTATTTACCCGAGTTTATAATTATAAAACAACAAACGATTTGAATAAAACAAATCTGGGTTTTTCAAACGAAACTGTCTATTAAAAAAATTTATAATTCAATTACACAATTTATAAAAAAAAATTAATGATGAATACAAAGTAACAAAACCAAAAATGAAATCCTAAGAACCTCCACATGTCAATAGGTACAACCGTTATTCCAGCTCCACATCATTTCATCACAAAAGACCACTACAAACCCGAACCATTGGCTCAAAAGCCATTCCAAAACCTGCGACAAAAATTGACCAAGCATACTTACAACCAAAGGTGTAAGTTGGTTGTGAGAAAAATCCAAGTAGGATTCCACCACTAAAGGATTCCATGTGATAAAAATTAAATGATGAAATGCATTCCAGATTTTACAAATATGAGATGTTAGTATGAATTTTAATGAGATGAAACATAAAAAACAGTTTTCATGTGGGCTACATTAAAGAATCAATACTTTTAAATTAAATACCAAAGATAATAAATTTTATATACAAATATGTAATATGATGAAAGTAAGTATAAAGTATCTAATGAGCAGATGAAATAGAAAATGTCCCCTATGCACTAGCCCAATATGGGTCCCATCTATCTCGTATCATTGTGAATGTAACCATAAAAATATACATTCTTGTTCAAACGAGCCACTAGTAGGCACCATAACCATAACCTAGTTGTCCCCCATCAACATCATCATCATCACAAATTAATTAGTTTTGTTATCGTCAACCTTGGAACATAAAACTAGGGACAACCCCCATAGGATCACTATCATACTATTACACATCCACCCACCTAGATACATTGGTTTCCCTCTTATGCTCAAACAAGTTCAACAAGCCATGAAATATTATATTCACAAAATAAAAGCATTTCCATATCACACACCCATCAAGGATACCACACACATGTAACACAATACTCATTTCACAACCAAAAATCATTTTTCAGATCTTATTCACAAACAATAGCCCACATACGTGTTTCACACCTTTCTTGCAATTTGATAAAACATTTCTCCAAGTTAAGAAAAATTATAAACTGTTTGAAATTATAAATCACCAATTTAAATTTTAAAACCGCATATTAGGTGAAACAATTCACCAAAAGTGTACATATACATTATTTTCCCACTTTTCATAACTCAATAAATTATTTACAGTTTTCATAAAACAATCCCAATGGGTATATCCATGTTATTCACAGAAAATCCATTTCAAAACCCTAATTCCAGGCCAAAATCTCACCCAAAAAAATAGAATTATAATCTTTATAAACAATTATTAAACCACTCTCAAGTGTTATAAAGTCTCCTTGAATAATACCACAATTGATACACATGAAAAACACACATTTTCTTAAAATGAGTTAAAGAAGTATTCCATGGTTTTACACATAAAACACATTCAAAACCCCAATTTCAAGCCCACATGACTCTAAATAATTAAAAAACCTGAATTATCATCCCCTTTAAAGAACTAATAAATAACATTCATATTTTAAAAAACTACGGAAAAAGATATCACATGAGTTACATTTGAAAAATACACAACTTCAAACAAAAATGTAACTTTAATACAAAATGATTTACTAATGCTATCAACCATGGTTTTCACACCACACAAATTATATTAGGAACATTATAAATTCATAAATCAAGAAATCCAACTCATTAATAATTTCTTACACATGTAATCACATACCTTTTTACTCAAAACCCCAAATCATGGTGCAGAACTTCAACTGCACCATCACCACACCCTGGGGGAGTGAAATCCAACCTAAAACCACAGTATTTGACCAAAAAGACACCACAAAACCCCTAGGTAAGAACCATAACTTATGTGAATTTTATATCTTTATGAAATATGGAGTAAATCATATGTAGAAGGAAGGAATTCAAAGAGGGAAAGGCTTACTTGCATGATTTGGAAGTACCCCCCATCAAATCATCATTCACAATTGATTTACAAGGGAGGGTGAGAGACCTTGGAGGCTTTACATGGAGGTATGACATGAAATGGAGAAGAATGGGGTTGATTAGGTTTATTTCATTGAGGGAAAAATGTAATTTCAAAAACATTATTAATGGCATGGACACCTTTCATGGTTTGGTTACATGGTTTAGTAAACCATGTGTCCAAACCGTGTGGCCTATTTTGACCACACAAAAACCTTCCATTATCCTCTAATTTCATGGGGTTACAAATGCTAATTAAAGGGGAAAGGATATTCCAATTATAGAGGAACAAAATACCAAAATAAAGACCACCATTTCACTTTAAAATCATCAAACATATGGGTAAAAACCACCTCAACAACATACCACACATGTGGTGCCACTAGGAGTGTCACAAATCCAACTCAAATCCACCTCAAAACCATAACATATCATTGAAAATATAAGAGTCCAAGTAGCACACAGGACCCCCAAGACAAATTTCATATATCAATAACACAAGAGGCACTGAAATTTCAAACCTGAAACATCTAGAAAACAAGAGAAATATAAGAACCAAAAAAGGATTTGAAACAAAGCATTGAATTTAAAATCTAGGTGTAACATAACTAAATCCAAAGTTATTATTACAGAATTTTAAGATATATAATAGATTTAATTTATTTTAAATAGTAAATATATAATAATTTTATGGGATGTTATATTCCCTTTTATGATTTCTTTTGTTTAGCATACATGCTATGAGATATGATATTCATAGTTTAAAATTCTGGGGTGTTATATTCTCCCCACAATTGAAAGATAATCTCTCTAATAAATGGTTTGAAATTTAGAAATAAAATTATGTAAAATCCCACATTATAAAAGAGTTAATAAAATATACCATTAATAAGAGAGAAATTGATATACAAAATTCATCTAAAATAATCCCAAAATTAGGCTTTAGAATTGTTGAACATAGGAAGGAAATGAAAATATAGAAATGAAAGAAAAAATCCCAAATATAGATAATTATATATAACATTTATCATAAAAACTTTTGTGGTCAAAAAAGTTTAATGACCACAAAAAAATAATATAGTGTATTGAAAATGGTCTTTGATATAAAGAAAATGATGATAATATGACATAAAATTCCAAACCCATTTCTTAGGGTTTTTTAATTATTTCACTTTTTAAAAATATAAATAAATATAAATTCCTAATACATTTACATTTTATAAGAACAATGTTATCATTTTTTTTATGAATTGAACTATTTTTATTGGATTAATCATATGGTGATGTGATAAATTAATCGTTAAAACAATGTCCATAGATCAACATAAACTACTTCATAAATGGTTAATCATATGTCCCTTTGAGAATATCAACATCTGAAAATTTATAACTTCACTGAATTAGAAAATGAAGATATCATTAATCTAAAAAACATGGAGTAACTCGAAATCATCACATACCAAACATGTGAATACATTTACCATTTATTCTCTTAAAACATGGTAAAACCATTATTAAACATATATCCTTATTGAAAACATGCATGGTTAATTATTCCTTAAGTAAAACATATATTGTTGGATATATTCCTTAAACCCAAAAACACTAATTACTCCATCACTGAAATCATATTTTTTTTCAATAAGTCATTATTCATTTTACATGTAGTGAGTATTATCCAATATAAATTATCTATAACAATAGTGTATTTATGAAAACAATGTTATATCAATATAAGGATCAAAATAAGTTTTTTTAGTCATTTTTTGTTTCAAGAAGTTCAGCATTACAATTAATCAAATTTCTTGTTACCATTCAATATATGAATTGAAATATATTAAGAAATATCATTACAGTACATTCCTTATATATTTCATAATTAATATGATGAGAATATCTTAAATAATATTCTTTACACCATATTAGTTAGATAGAAATAAACAATCATATTAATCATTCTTCTTCAGATTCATCAATTGTATAAGCTTGACCATGATCCCTTATCTTATTCCGATATATATTCACTTATTTTTTTTGAGGAATTAAATTTCCTAGTTCCCCGTCTCCTAATAGTTGAAGAAATTAAAAATATTTGTTCTTAAATTTTCTTTATTTTACTTGGATTACCTTTTTTACACTCAAATAACAAATTCCCAAGCCTTTTATGCATTTCCCATTGTGATTCTTTCCACAATTATCATATATTAGAAAATTCTTCATTCCCTTATTCCCTTAATTTTTTATTTTCTCTTCCATCCACTTCTTCTCTTTCTTCCTTTCAAATTAAATATACATGGGTAATTATTTCTCTATCATGATAGCACATAGATCAATTTCATAGTATGAGGAAATTTTCTGAGAAACTATATCTCCTTAAAGACTTGTATTACACCCATAAAAGAAGGGACCAATCATTCACTATTTATTCATATGTAATCCATAACATACCTATTAGACCATGTACATTTAACATCATAATACACAATATTTCCATTTTCTATTTTTAGCTATGTAACTTTATCTTCATCACATTTTATGTTCCATGATGAAAATATTTTTCAAACAATGTCTCCATAAAATAATTTCATTCCATGAGTTAGACTCCATCCCCCTTCCAAATATTTTAGAATAAAATATAATGTTGATATAGATAACCATTGATACAATACAATGTAGGTGTAACATTTTCCATTTCTCTACATCGTATTTCTATAAATATATTCTCTTTACAATTAATCTATTTCTCATCCTGCCAATGGATAAGTCATCTCACTAAATAGTGTAGATCATCAATGCCTAAATATATAATTCCTTAGAGAATGTAAATATTGAACATGTTACTCCATATACGAAAGGTTAACTATAATAAATTTATTAACATATGATAATATATTCATTACATTTTTAGTTCCAATACCAGCAATATCTGCTTTTTCTACAGTGAAACTTCTACATTACCCATAATTATTAATACCATTATTAATTCTTTGTTCCTATTCTAAGTAATTTCATTCAATATATTAGATCATAACACGATGTTATATATTCATTAATACCTATACTAATGAATTACATCTCATAAATTGAATAATTTACCCACAATAAATGTAATTAACAAAAAATGGTTTCCTTGGGGATATCCTTTATTTATAATATTTCATAAAGATTATTAATGAAATCATGAATTATCCTAAGAATACCCCATGGGTATTTAAAACATGGTGTGCAAAATGAGAAATTATTTTTTTCCAGGTTATACTCAATTCAAGCTCAATGCACCCATTTTGGAGTTATAACCCCTAGGTAATTCTATTTCAAAACCACACCCACATGTATTATCTATAGAGTGATGATGTTTTTTCTGAAATCCCAAATGTTATCTACCTTAAAAAAACATTATAATACTCTTCCATACACATCCTCATATTCTATCAAAGGGTAATGGTCCTGAATCTATGAATTTCTAAATATATTTCATATGGTTTATACTATACATGATCTGATACCAACTGTAAAGACCACAAACCCATAATCTAATAGACAATTCCATACATTATTACATTGGAAAAGATACATGTGTCAAATCCAAAAGGGATAAACAATTTAGAAGTGTTGGAAAGAAAATTAGATAAATAATACCCATTTTACATTAGAAATATAAAATAAAACATGATACATTCCAAAATTAAAAAATCAACTTCCTTGGAAACACATAAAAAATTATCCTTATAACATCTGCAAAGGAAACAAGGTAAGGTTTAACACAAATGCTTAGTAAGGGTAATGTATAGAGGAATATATCATGAATTAATAATCATAATCCTATAAATTAGATAAATAAACAAACCTGACATTTAAATAACTTGACTATAATATTTAGATAAGAAATAATCAATATATAAATTTGAGTAATTGAAAACACATTCCATTTACTAAAAAAATTTATTATGATATGAATCCATAGATACATTCTTAGGAAAAATAGAATTGAAAATAATAAGTAAATTATAAATCATATAAATGATTAAATATTTGATTATATGTCTCCCATGATCTTGGAGTATTTACTGTTAATACATTTCACAAGATGGTTTAAAACATAGCAGGTAAAAAACAATCTGATTTCTCCAATAGGTTTATCTCATGAGACAACTAATTCATTAAGAAGATTAATTTAAATGGTCCAACAAAAAATTTATAATATTTCATATAATTTATTATATATTGAATAATCTATTAAATCCATAAACAATGTGCATTATCAATCATCCTTATTGAGTAAAGGATATAGATTTATTAATATTTATTATGATAGTCAAATAACATTCAATGTAATTACCATATATGAATATGTAATACAATTTATAAATAATCATATAAGTTGGATAAGAATATATATTTATAAAGAATATAATAAACAATGGAAATTATTTCAATGAAGTTATTGTTTTAATATAATGTTACCAATCATAATTGAATGATATATTGCAAAATACCTTTTACAATTTAGTAATTTTGATGTCAAATCCCATGGGTGAAATTATTAAATTGAAACCTAAAATACCATTCATTTTGAAAAATAATGATTTTAAATTTCAATGAAAAAATATATGAACCAAATAAAAGTTAATTGGGCCACAATAACAAATAAGTCACAATCGAATGTAAATTGATATGAAATCCCATATCTAAAGCTTTATTTTGGTTGTAAACTATTTAAAATCTTGTATAATGGGATTAAGTATGTTATTAACTTATTAAAATATCATATTAAAATTTTTATATCATATTTTATCATTTTATAACTTCTCATTACACATTAATTTATATTATTTCATTATATTCATTATTTTGGGTATTAATTTCCTTATATTCTTATGTGTGTTTTTTCATTAAAGATCATCTTATTTCTCA
The DNA here is from genome assembly GCA_963277665.1 of Viscum album. Taxonomy (NCBI): domain Eukaryota; kingdom Viridiplantae; phylum Streptophyta; class Magnoliopsida; order Santalales; family Viscaceae; genus Viscum; species Viscum album. The sequence continues at coordinate 798,422,325 of OY728145.1, read as the reverse complement.
TATTACAGAGTTTTGATAATTTAAATAATAAAAATAATGGTGTAATTATCAAATATATACATAAAGTACACTTTTAAAACCTATCATGATGGATTCTTATGAAAAATGAATTATGTAACGATCATGGAGATAGTAGGATGCACATATGCATGAGTAACATTATCGAGTTTTCAAATATCACTATGGAAAGGAGGTGGGTGATATTTTATCTTTTAAAAATTATCAGAATATCATTAATTTGATGTTATATAATTTCATATTTATTCAATAATTTTTTTTTTATGAACATTCAGTCACATCGCTTCATGAAGGTGGCAGTCCATAAGTACAGGAACGATGTTATCTTCTTTCATTGAGTGAAAATATAGGAATATAAAATGATATATTATATTTAATAGTGATAAATATTTCATTAATATCATAATAATATAATTTCTATCACATATAATTATTTTCATCATTACTTATAACCTTCCATGTAATGATTTTGTGAAAGATGAATCACATCTCATGGAAAGGTGGTAGTTTTTCGTTTACATGAATGACATTATCGTATCTACTAGTCAATAGATGTTAATAAGATATATATATATATATAATATAATTATTAAAAAGGTATTATTATTTTAACATATTATATATATAATATATATAAACTATAAATCCCTCAATATTCCAAATCGTGAAATGTGGTAATGGAAAAAACAAACGACATGGATTCATGAGGCTATAGGCCACCATACACATGGACAAAGATTGTGTAACCCATTTGATAGATGTGTGTAAGGTTTTAGGTAGTAACCTTAAAATAAAACATCTATGTATAACTGATATTATTTGTCATGTATATAATAATATTTAAATAAAAATTATAAGATGATGAGAATAAAATAAAATAAAAATGCTTTTAAAATAACATTGCATCTTCTTTGGGTATCCTCCACAGGTTTGAACTAAACCATTCTTATGTTGTGTTTATGAGAAAAAATGGCATATATGATTATGTGATGTATTTTGGGAAGTTAATTGGTCTATTCATGGATGAACCAAAGTTTATTGATGGTTTGAATAAAGGAGGAAAAGGTTTTCCCTTTTATCAGTGGGGTAGAGGACACATGTTGTATTTTTAAAAGGTACTCAGTGATATCTCTTTTTCATGTATAGTTACTCTAATATTGGACCGAAAATTATAAAATAAGTCGTAAGAGATATATATATCCATTCGATGGATGTTTTATGAGTTTATAAGTCATTTATCCCCCTAAGTATAATGCCTAATCTAATAGCAAACATCATTTTTCTAATAATCATTGTAATTAATTTTAAGAGTTTTTATTATTAACATTTGTAAAAATAAATAATTTATCCTTTTAGACATTAGAAATTAATATTATTCCAAATTTTTTATCCATTTTTAAATATTAAATTCACATAATTAGTAAAAAGTAATTTAAAATTAATCTCATATATGAGATAATGAAGTGGGTGTTAATTTTAAAATGATCAAAACGTTACAATGTTTTATACTAAATATTATTATAAAAATTATTAAAATTACCTAAATTATATTAATGGATGTATAATCAAAATATTGTGACATTTTGACAATTAATAAATATAATATAACATTATAAATTATTTAGTTGAAATGTCATTTTTCAATTAAAATAAAATACTTTCCATTATTCAAAAAAAAATTATAATTCTCATAAATATTGCAAACAAATAATCATAAGGAAAATTCAAAATTATTATTTTAAAATATGATTTTATTTGTTTATATAATATTTAAAAAAAATTCACATGTTAGTTTAAATAAAATTTTACCACTAAAAGATGGAGAAACAGCCTTTACAAAAGAAAAGTTTGTTGTGTATAAAATTGGATTTATCATAATCTTATGCCTTTCAAATCTACTACATTATTGTATAAAAATTTCATTGAATATATTTTATTTAAATATTACTAATAAAAATAAATAGTATTAATTAATTAAATATATTAGGGTAAAAGTTCTTTGTGTCTATTATAATAGTTTCTTATAAAAGAATTTACATGATCTTAAATTGGTTTTTATTGACATTTTTAATGAATTGTTTACCAATTAATTCAGAAATATATTATTATAAGATAGTTAATCCTATTCATAACTGTAAATTTATTTTCTAGGAGATAATTTAATTTTATATAAATATTTTAATAGTATTTGGTTAAATTTGGTCTTGTGTGTAACACAATCCATTTAAAAAAACATTTGTTTCATGTAACACAAAATGAAAATAGCGTTGCATTAATTTCGAGGTTAATCACTGAGTGAATTTATTTGTAATTGAAAATATATCATAAATTTCCTAGATTTTATATTTCCATATATTCTTTGTGTTTTGTTTTAGAAATTTTATGGGATATGATGTTAATATTTTAACATTTTATTATGTTATGAAATAATTAAGAAAAATTAATCAAATGTAAAATTTGGATAAAAAAAGTAGCATTTTTGGGTAATATAATCTCAATTCATGGTAAATTAGTACATCCATCAATACCAGGGGCTATTTAAATACAATTAATAATTTAGTTTTCATGAAAATAAATTTCAATCGAATTATATATTTACTATATAAAATAAATTAAGTTAATAATATTATAATATGTCCCAGTGAAAAGATATTGAGATGAAATACCTTACCTTAAACTACCATGTGGTTGAAAAACCATTAACCTAATGAATAATGTTTTAATAATGTTATAAAATTAAAACAAAAAAATATTACTATTTATATAATCATATGTTATTCTATTATAAAATTTATCACTATTTTTTTTGAAATCATTTAATTTTTTCATTATTTCGAGTGTTGATTATAGTATTTATAATCAGTTTTAAATAGTCATTTTTTGTTCTATTATATAGATCCTAATTTAATAATATCTTTAATTTAAATAAATATTTAAATATAAAATATATTTATAATATATATATTTGTAATAATCCATAATATTTTGGGATAGAAAATGAAATACACCATTCATTGAGAAGGTAGGTCATACGTATGCAGGATCATTGTTTCCATTTTATTGTCACATTAATATAAATAAAATTAAATCATATATATATGTATATATTATCATGATAGTTACATGTTAATGTTATATATATCACATGTTTTTATTAAACCATTTTATAATACATTCCAATTAGCAAATGAATTCATAACATATCTTCGCAAGGCAGTAGTCTGTCGTACACATGAGCGACGTTAAAGTATTACAAAAAATAAAAATCCTGATGGTATGTGTGATATAAATATTAAATAATGATTATAATATCATAAATATCATAAATATAATATATAAACTATAAATACATCATTATTCTCATCCTAGAATGGTGTTAATGAATAAATGAACTATATGTGTTCATGTGTTGGCAGTGTATTGTATAAAAAAACTATGATTTTATAACCCATTTAATGTATGTGTGTGGTGTTTTTGGTCTTAAAATTAGTTTAAAACATAGATTATTTAATATACTATGGTTATTATATAATCATGTTATGTTCATAATTTAAGGATGTATAGAAGAAAATAAAATAAGAATTATTTTATTAGAACATTACATCTTCTTCGTGTATCCGCCGTAGGTCTTTACTAAAAACTATTATGATTACTTTATTCAATGAATTATGATTCGAGGACGAGTAGATGAATTTTTTAGATATTATTTTCGCATTTAGTTTTTTATATAAAATGAATTTATTGTGTGAAGAAGGTATGATATGGAGTGACCTTTAATAAGTGGATGAGAGGAAACACATAGCATTTTTAAAAAATATAGAGTTCTCTCGTATTTTATTCATCTAAATGTGATACAATAATGGGTCAATATTGATTCTAGAATCTATGATTCCTATATATTTCCATCAAATGGGTTTTAAAAGTTTTGGTAATTTTTAAAACTTATAATAATTGTTTAACATCTTAGTGAACTGGTTTTCACCTTAATTTCTATGATTACTTTAAACTATTTTTAAAAATATATTTTTTAAAACAATTTTACCAAATTATAAATAATACGTTAATCCTATTAAAAACATGGATGCAATTTTTTTCAAATTATATGCATATATATAGCCAATAATAATTTAAAAGTAATATCCTATATGTGATGAGAGAGAGGGATTTTAAATTAAAACATTTTAAACAGTTAATAAATTTTAAATATAAAATAAATATAAACATGATTTGAAAGAAAACAAATTGGATTAATAATTATATAACTTATCTATTGTTGAATTAAATTTTATTTTAAATATAATTTATCATTATAAATTATTTATATAGAAATTCACTAATCAAATAAAATTTATAATTTTTACTATTCTTCAAAAAATGAAACTTCTCAAAAAAAACCTTCATTTACCCATACGAAAATATAGATCATTCAATTTAAAAAATGAATTTTATTTTTTAAATTTGTTTAAAAATTTGGTAAAAATTCCACTAAAAGTAGGTTTTAAATTTATTTTAAACAATATTTTTTGAAAATATATTTTTTATGAAAACATTGATTTTTCATTCAAGTGGTTCTTATTTACATTTATATTTTATTATTCACCAATGAATTAACTATACATTAAATTTTAAAGATTATTTTATTTATTTAGTTAATCGTATTCATTATAATTATTCCAAAGGCTAGGAGATAAAAATTATATTAAATAATAATAATAATATAATATTGTTTTTGTACAAATTGTTCTTCTATGAAACACAAGATATCATAAAAACTCATTTTTGAATCCAATCCATGTGGAAATATTATATTATGCATTTTAGGATATATAACATATTGAATTTATTTAAAATATAAAATTTATCATATATATTCATGATGTTGTAATCCATTATATGCAAGGTTTTGTGTGTCATAGAAACTAATAAATAAGATGGTCATATTTTGAAATATCAGGGTGTCACAGTCTCCCCACATTAAATAAAATGTGTCTTGGAAATTTAAATTTTATATTGATAATTAAGGGGTTTGAAATGTTTAAATATCATAGTTTAGAAACCCAAAACGTAAAAGAGATAATAAAATAACCCCCTGATAAGAGATATGGGGATGTACATAAGTCGAATGAGAAAACACACATCTTGTTTCTGGAGTAAGAGAACATTAGTGGAATGTGAAGATATATACATTGTGAAAAAGAGTAAATAATTATAATGATAAATATAGTTCATTGATCAAAATAATGTGAGTAATCAATTGATTATTTAGGGACTTGTATACAAAAATGAATTATGAATTAAATGACCAATAGTTAAATATAAATGAAGCTATTAAGATAAAAGATGCATTTCATGACTATTTTCCTAATTTTGGGTTATTTATTTATGATCTCAAAATATAAGGAAATATATTTCCACGATAGGTTTCTAGTTAATTAGAAAATTTTCATACATTAGTGTGCTTCATGAAATAACAAATTTAACCCTTTACTATAACAAATCCATATTCCAAAAAATGATTTCTTATGCATAAATCTCTAAAATTTAGTTTTAAGAAATCAAAAGATCCATAAAAAAATCGTTTCTTTATTGTATTAGCTATTTTAAAAACTAAAATGTTATGCACAATTTATACAATACGATAAACTTATCTCTGAAGATAAATAGTAACACCACTGGTTCATCATTAATACTTATTTTTTAAAATTCATTTAGCTAAATGACATGTTAACTTGAAAATCATATATGGTAGTGGAAGGTCCAAAACCAATATCATCCTTCAGTCAAGGGTTTAAGTACATCCAATTTTTTAGATATGGTAGGTTATCACCTTGCATTAATGTTGCATGTATTATAATAAATATTAATGTAATTCCTATAATGATCCAAAAACTGTGATGGACATCCTTGAAATAAATTTAATAATTAAATAACCTTTTTTACTATTGTTTTCAGTACTAATTATTTTTCATTAAAAATTTTCAAATAATCTTATATTATTATAATTATCATATTAATCATAATGGTTATCAGTATCATTAAACTTCAATCTATTAAGTTTATCTTCATTATTCATAAGATAACATTCCAAATAAAACATTAACCAAAACTAATGGTTTATACTGCCAAAATTGTTTTACAAAATATCATTAAACTTATTAGACTCCCATCCCATAATACGAAAAAATAGACATTTACGACTTAAAAAACATAATTAACATTATTCTCATAAACTCATTACAATATTCATAACTATTATGATAATTAATAGAAAGTGCCTAAAAATGTAATCAAAATCCTTAAGTGATTCATAATTCACATCACCAAAATTCCATTTTTAAATATATCTATACAATTTAATTCTTTCATAACAGTATATAAATATTTATACCATTGTATTTCCACATAGGAACTTCCATAAAATAGAGTTTACCCATGTCATTCATTTTCACAATCTATTGATATATTTTATAAATATTTCTAATGAAGAGGTTAAATATCCGAATCATATCACTGGGAGTGTCATATATGGTGCACTATAAGGTATGTAGTTTTGTACAAGGTTATTCTCAATCCATGCATGAGGATCCATTTTTAGAGGTATTTCCCCTAGATACATCTGTTATAGAACCACATTTAGTTATAGTATCCAGACAGGTATGTATTAAATGGAAAACCCATTAAATCATTATTTTAAAAAAACATATGAATATTCATCTATATTTTTCAAAAAAATATTAGAATGGTTATGTTATCAATGCTATTTTTTACTAAATCTAGTTTCCAAGTATTATACTAAACTTGGTTGGATACCAACTATAGAGACCTAGACCCAGGAAACCTAGAGTTATAGCCTACAAACATTGCATTGCAATATGACAATAAATATCACATCACAAAAGAAAAACCAGTTTAGTATTCTTGTTAACATAATTACAAACATGTTTCTTACATTAAATTTGATTAAAAAAGTTTGATTCTTATTTAAAAAAAATTAATTCCATCGAGCATATTCATGAAAATAAATTAGAAAATACTTCCTTTTATCACATGTAAAATAAAAAATAAAATTGTTGATCTCAAATGCTTAATTAGCGTAAATGTACAAAGGAATTTATAAGTAAACAAGGAATAATGAATATGGAATGATAAAAAAATAAATGCAATTCCTTTATTAAAAAAATATAATTATAGAAGGAAAAATGGTGATAAAGTGATTCAATATTAAAATAACATGAGAATGATAATGTTTCAAGGATATTATATCTAATAGTATAATCACATGGAATATAAATAAAAAAATTCTTAATGATGGAATTAAAAATAATTGATATCTAAAATAGACCATTGATGATTCATGTAAATAAAACTAAGATTATCAATGTTTCATTCCAAGACACTAATACCATCATGGATTCATGATAAGAATCTATTAAATGGGAAGGCCTCATCCAAAACACTATCTAGTTATATAATGAAACCTACTGATGCATTGAGGAGATATTGTGGGCCCCACCAATCATATGTGAAATATAATTCAACCCTCACATAAAAAAGGTGAAACCTTAATAACGTAAAAATTATTATTGATATGTTCACACAAAATTTAAATACAGTTTCTAATCAAATATCATAATCACAGACCATCTAGAGTAATGCGACCAGTAGGACATTAGTACATCCCTAGTAAAAATGATCATGAACCATATAAATAAATTTTAAGGTTGATATCAATAAAATATATAATCATTGGAGAATGAATATATTCCATATTTCATTTTGGAATATAAATGTAATATCACATTTTTTTAAATGAATCTCTATGTTCAATAGCTTATATGATACACCATATCGAGCTTAAAAAACTAAATAATATTTAAATGTTAAAATTAAAACCTAGCTTGTATAATGGAATGAAAGAATATTATTAAAGGAATTATGAAAATATGGTCTACACATATATATATAATTAATTATATAGTTAACATTTAATTAAAATATAATTTAAAACCTTTTTTAAAATTATGGGGATTTTTTTTTGAAAAACTAGTTAAATGCACAAAAATATTTTATATACCAATAAATTAATTAATTGCTCTTGTTTGATTATATTAATGATATATATATATACATATTATAAATCCCTGACCTTAAAACATTACATAATATTTAATTAAATTAATAATTTACATTGAGGATCTTTTAAGGATTAGAGTTTTAGAGAGTTAGGTCACAACATTTACATAACAACATGAATATTATATGTAGTCAATTCCACTCAGTATCCATTTTTTTATAAAAAAACTCTTTAAAAAAGATTCATGTCTAGTTCCATGTTTAGGACAACAAGACTTTTCCTTGATCCTATCCTTCACCCAATTTATCTTTAAGTCCTATAAAAAACATTTCAAAACATGGGAAGAGCATAAAAATATCAGTAAGTGTTATAAAATAATAAATAAATCATTAGTCCATCAATATATACAAAACATAAACTCTTTTACTTACCTCATGAACACATAATATTTATGAATAACAAATAGTAATCACAAATAATAAAGGTACTTATGGAATTTATATCATACTTACATTGTAGCTATCACAACTAAATAGGGAGCTATGTTGGAATACCCATCACAGTATATTACCTAAACCTCTTAAGAGAAACATTCACATTTACCTCTGTAATGTTACCCAATGAATTGGAGAGCTATATCTGGCTCACCCACAGTAGTTTTATCTTGAAACCACCCATATACATAAATAATTACAAAGAACCATAACATATTCATAACACATAAAACAAACATAAAGGAAATATTACATTTCCACATTTCAATCACAATATATAATTTAAATATATTGAAATAAAAAATCCAATATCAAAACCATTTTCAATACCAAAATATGTAGAAAGTTATATGGTATTTATTTAACTTTAAAAAACTCTACGTCTTGATAGGGAAGACAAAGATAAAATAATACTCACGATGGCGGAAAAAGGTCGTTGTCACCACTTTCATTAAAAATAAATTCCTTTTTTCGTTTTGTAAAAAGATTCATATAAAAATATTAGCTTTGAATAAAATGAAAATTCAATGGTGTTTATACATCGTATAAAAGAAATTCGTGTATAAAACAAAATATTCCTCAATGAAATAAGATTGAGACGAATTTCCTTACCTCGTGTCCAACTTGACTCGATATTTCTTTAATAACAAGAATAATAAACTAATGATAATTTATACTTTCTTAATAACAATTTTCATGGTTATTATTACATTTATATCACTTATTACCATGTTATAAACATTATGTAATCATTTAAGTTGATAACGTCTGTATTGTCGACATTTGGTACTTGAGTCAAAAATGAAGACCTTATATTTACAAGTTGTCCATGTGTTCAATAGTCCATTATATCCAGAATGAAATTAATTATTTAGATATCATATATATCATATATATCCAATATATATATATTTATTTATTTATTTATTACAGTACATATCATTTATAGGTAAGAAATGAAATGCACAGTTCATGGGGATGGTAGCTATAGGTACGCATGAACGCTACTTTAATTTATATTTATTATCTTAATGGAATTAAAGCATAATTATACATAGGTATATTATAATTCTAGTATAAAATATCATATATAAATCAGTAACTCCATCCTTTATACATCCCACATATGGCATTAAGGAGTCATATCACTTTGAGGGGTGGTAGTCCGCACTTCCTCATATGAGATTATCCTATTTACTCATTATGGAAACCATAAATGTATGATAAAATGAAAAATAATGAAGAATAAAGAAAACCTAAACATTATATATATCATATATAAATAAAGTTCTATCTTAATGGCCACCTCGAGAGGCGGTAGGAGATAATTGATCAAATCATCGTTTCATGAGCCTGTTAGTTTTCTGTCCATAGAAACATTATGTTATTTACCCATTGGATATATGTGTGTGTATTTGTAGTTATAATACATCTCATAAAAACATCCTAGTATATTAAGGATACATTTTTTGTTATAAAATAAAGGAATAAAATGATTTTAGGGATTGGAGATGTAAAATAAAAGAAAAGATGTTAAGAGAAATTGTTACCTTTAATTTGGTTAACTCCATTTGGTATGAACCAAAAGGGTTTCTTGAAGTTCATTCATACTAAGGTAAGGATATTTTTAGCAGGATAGGGATATAGGGATATTAATTGGTTAGTGTTTTGATGAGCCAAAAGGCTTTAGATGTGTGAGGAATTTGTTAGAAGTGAGGGATTTTTATAAGGGGGTGGAGGGCCCTTTAGGAAAGTGTGATAATATGATTTTATTATATAATGATATTCGGTTTCTAAAGGTCCAAAAATCATTGAAGTAGAATATAAGATAACTCATGTTAGAAATAAAATCATCAAATAATAATAAGAATGGTTTTTTATATTTTTGTAATATTTATAATCTTTTTTATTTAAATCATTTATTAATGATGTAAATAATGCATCATAATTGTGTCATATATATTTAATTTATATGATGACCAAAAATTATAAAAAAATACCATGATGTAGGAGCTCTATTTATATTTCCAAATAATATTTATAGTCAAAAAGATACCTTATAGAAACCCCTGTAAAAATAAAATTTCTAAAAATAATTGTTTATGTCATTTTTGTCATTACAATAAGTTAATCAATCTAAAGTGGAATTATCACTCCCAAGTGGCTCAATGGGGTCCCAAATTCGACCTGAGGATTCCCATGGTCGGTAATTACTCATCCAATAAGGTTAGGACAAGTGTTACAATAATGTTGAATTATTATAATATTCTTTTTACATTGATTTACCATATTTACCTTTAACCGTGTTAAATAAAAGTCAAAAGTTACTATTAACCAATAATTATTTCCAACTTATTGAACCATATTTTATATAATAATAAAAACCATGTATGTATTATTTTTTAAATTCAATACACAGAAGAGGTAAAATATTATCTAAATGAAAATTTCAGTTTTTAACTACTACTTAGTGGTTCCATTATTCATCAATAATTGATGTTTTTCAAAAAAATACCAAACATTCAGCCAAAGATATATTTGATATTACAAATTCAAATATGATGTCTATTTTACCAAATTCAAAACATAGACGTTGGATATATTAATTGTAAATTAATTCCCTTTGTCAAAACAAATAGTGTGTTTTTAGGAAACAATAACTGTCAAACGATCGACACTTGTTTATGTCCAATTTCAAAGTGAAATTAATTATAATGACCAAAATTGGATTAATTTGTAAAAATATATTATAATTATACATTAAAACCAACTAAAAATCAATCTAACCGTATAAATAAATTAGATTAAAAATGCACTTTTTAATTAAAATATAGTATTTTTCACTATTCATTAAAAAATGAACTTTATCAGAAAAATACAAAAACAATTACCCAAATTAAATATTTATGTCCCAAATCTAAAAAATAATTTCATTTGGTAAAATTAAACCTATAAAAATAACCAAAACTATATTTAAAGAGGATTCTCCATCAATAGGTGGTAAAATCGACCTTTTAGTGAATATTAGAGTATTTATGCTTAAAATTAGATTAATTCGTATTTTAAGACTCTAAAGTTTTTTGGATAAATATAAAAACTTGTATAATCATATAGTTGTTAGTTCTATTCATTCTTCTAATACATCGACTATGCGTTAACTGCTATTTAAAATATTATTATTATATTATTAGTATGCAACATAAGATTTTAAAGAAACATGTTGTTGTGTATCGAGTACGCCATTGAGAATATCAACCCATTTAAAGTAAAATTAATATTTATTTTAAAAATATGAATTATTATGAAATTGTATTATTTCTTTATTTACAGGGGATGTTACATCCTTCCCCCTATTGGAAATTTTATCCTCGCAATTTTATTCATTTATCAAACAAATGGGAGAATTTATCCTTCATAACATTTTCAGATTCCCACGTTTCCTCATTTGGTTTTTCCACAAAACCTTTAACTAGTGAATTACCTTATTCCTCTACACTTTCTCTCTATAGTCAAGAATCTGGATGGGTTTTTCTCATAAGGGATATTCTCTTCCAACTGAACTACCTATGGGCTCAAACCAAGAGATTGATCCAGCATATACTCTCTCAAATTGAAACATGAAAAACATTGTGTACCTCGGTTAAAAAAGGTGGTAAATCCACTCTGTACGCAACCGATCCGACATTCTCTAGGATTTCATAGGGTCCAATGAAACTCGGATTCAACTTTCCCTTCTTTCCAAAATGAATCACAATTATCCATAGAGAATCCTTGAGAAATACATGATCACCTACCCCAAAATATATATCCTTCCTCTGGTTGTCTGCATAACTTTTCTGCCTGCTCTCAGTTATTCTCATGTGCTTCTAAATCAACTGATCCTTTTTTGCCACCTCTTCTACCAATTTTGGTCCTAACAGCTTTTCTTCAACAATTTCATCTCAAAAAGCTGTAGTTTGACAATGATTTTTATATAATGACTGAAATAGAGCCATCTGTATACTATAATGAAAACGATTATTATATGAAAATTTAACCAAAGAAAGAAGTTGGCCCCAACATCCCTGGCAATCCAATGAAAAAGCACATAGAATATCCTACATGGTCTGAATTGTACTTTCTTATTGGCCATCTGATTGAGGATAAAAATCTTTACTAAAATTTAATTCAGTACCCAACGACTTCTGAAGGCCTTTCAAAAAGTTAGAAGTAAACATGGGATCCTGATCTGATGCAATGGAGAGTGGAACTTCATGCAACCTGACTATCTATTTTAATATACAACCGAGAAATTTGATCTAGAGACAATGTATCTCTAAAAGTAAGGTAATTATCATAATTAGTCAATCGATAAACTATAACCCATATTGTATTATTACCTCGAGATGCCTTCAGTAATCCCACAATGAAGTCCATGGATATATTTTCCCTCTTCCACTCTGGCACCAGTAAAGGTTGAATCATCCCTTTCGGTAACTATTTCTCTAATTTAACCTGCTGACAAGTCAATCACTTCATAATAAAATTGGCAATATATATTTTCATTCCATCCCACCAGTAATAATCCCAAATATCTTTGTACAACTTATAAGTTCTAGGATGAACTCAAAACGAAGAACTATGAGCTTCATATAACAACTCATTCTTCAACTGTGAATCACAAGGCACACGTAATATTTTTCCAAACCTAAAAAACACAATCATTATCAATGTTAAAACTAGGAAACTTACCCTTCTTAACCAACTCTACCTTTTTTTGAAACTCACGGTCTTCTTTCTGCGCTTGCTTTATTCTGTCTGATAGAGATGATTTCACTGACACCTGAAAGAAAATAGACAAATTTTCTACCCCAAAAAAATTATATTCCAATTACCATCAAATCAAAAACCAATGTATCTGGTTCCAAATATATCGTGCTTACTGAAGCATTAATTTTTCAACTCAAACCATCAACCACTTAATTTTCCTTTCTTGGATGGTAATGAATTGTTCAATCATAATTCTTGATTAATTATAACCACCTCCTCTGTCTAATGATCAATTCATTCCGAGTGAATATATACTGAAAACTTTTTTGGTTAGTATATATTTCAAATTTCACTCCATACAAATGATGCATATATATTTTTAAAGCAAAAACAACAGCTGCAAATTCCAAATCATGTGTAAGGTAATTTAAATTCTGAGGTTTCAACTAACATGAAGCGTAAGAAATTACCTGATCATTCTGTATAAGGACACATCCAAGTCCTTTCAATGAAGAATCACGGTAAATAAAAGACTCACCAATTATAGAATGCAGTGCCAGAACTGGTGCTTTCACCAATATTCTAATAAATTCTTGAAAACAATCATTATATTATTTTGTCTACAAGAATTTAACACCTTTGTGAGTTAACATTGTCATTGGAATTCATAACCCTGCAAAATTTTAACAATCATCTGGTAATAACCTACTAAACCAATAAAACTAGGGATCTCGGTTATATTTGTGGGTCCTGGCCATTATTCAACAAATTTTGTTTTAGCAGGATCAACAGTTATGTCATTTTTTAAAACAATGTGACCAAGGAATGAAATTTGATGTAACCAAAACTCACACTAGCTGAATTTCCCAAACAGTTTATTTTCATTTAATTTTTGATAGAAAACCCTTAAATGACATTCATGTTCCTATTTACATTTGGAATAAAACAAAATATCATCAATTAACACAACCAAAAACATATCCAAAAACTGAAGGAAAATTATATTCATAAGATCCATGGATACAGTTGCTGCATTTGATAAACCAAAAGGCATAACTATAAATTCATAATGGCCATATCTAGTATGGAATACGGTCTTTGTAATTTCTTCTTCCTTCCCTTTCAATTGATGGTAACCTAACCTCAAATCAATCTTCGTAATATACTGAGATCACTAGAGCTGATCAAACAAATCATCAATATGAGGCAAACGATACTTGTCCTTAACAGTGATGTTATACAATGCTCTATAATCAATGCAATGTCTCATTGAAGCATCTTTCTTTTTACCAAAAAAGATAGAATCACCCCATGGTGATGTGCTAGGTAAAATGAAACCATTATCTAATTACTCCTACAATTGATTCTTTAACTATAAAAGTTCAATTTTATCCATTTGATAAGGGGGTTTTGAAATTGTCCTAGCATCATGAACTAAGTCAATAGTAAATTCAACATCTCGATCAGGTATAATACCATGAAAATCATCATAAAAACATCAAGGTAATCATTTACCACTGGAACATCATTAATCTCATCAAATATTTTATTTTCACCAAAATGAACAAAGTAACATCCATTTCCATCTTTTACTTGTTTTTTCAGCTTCTTGATATGTTATCAAAATCGAGGGTTCATTCTTGTACAGAAACTGAAAATCTTTCTGAAAATAATCCTCATTATCTCAACAGTCAATCTTAGCATGATAAACAGAAAGCCAATCCATACCCAAAATAACATCAAACTCTACTAGTGGAAAAACAATAATGTTTGTAGGTATAATCTTTCCACACACAAGGACAAGAATGTTCTTATGTTTTCTTTTTTCTTCGTCGCAACATTTCTGCCATGTGTTTTTACAATAAGTTCCATAATCATATCTTGATATTGAATTCCCAATTTACTAGAAAAATTCTCAGAAATGAAAGAGTGTGTAGACCCTGAATTAAACAATATATTTTCATAATCTGAACAAACAAACAGTCTACCTAATACTAATTTATTTGGTGGCCCAACATCTACTGAAGTTGTTGCTATTTATTTCAACACTCCTTTCGGCTTGTAGTCTAGAAGCTTTCTCTCATTTGTTTAATTAGTTAGAAATTCATATTCATAGTGACCCATTTCATTGCAGTTAATTTTTTTACTGATTATAAATTAGATTTTATCTTACCATTACCCTGATCTTTTTCAGTGCAATTACGTGCCATATGTCCCATTTTACCACATCGGTAGCACTTAAAATAATTCAAAATACATTCCCCATCAAGCTTTTTACCAAAATTTTTACAAACTGTACTCTTAAGATTCTTACTATCAGACTTTTTTGAAGAGTTTTTTCCTTTTTCATGCCACCTCGACCTCTTATTCTGTTGTTTTTCAAAGAACAACTGATCATCGGGAAACTCTATTTCCACCTTCTCTGCACAATGAAAAAAAAATTCATAAATTTTTTACTAACAAGAAGCTAAAGACCTTTGGTAATTTGGCATTAATTTTTAGTAAAAAGATTTGATTTTACTATTAATATCTCTTATTAAATTTAGAGCATACGTTGATATTCGTGTGAATTTTTCTTCATAAACATCCACTGAGTCATCCTCCTAACTCAATCATAGATATAGTTTTTCCATCCTAAGATGAGCCACCTTAGTAAAATATTTGTCAGGAAACATAGCTTTGAATTCATCCCAATCAAGAGAATCAATCTCTTCACTATCACTGATATTTTTTACCATCGAAAACCACTGATCAACTTCACCTCCAAAACTATAAACAACATGACTATCCTTTTGATGTTTTGAACACCCCATGACATAACATATTTTCACAAGTTCTTTAATCAACCCTTCTACTTGCACAGGGTCAGATGATATTCTAAATGATGGGGGATGTTGGCTCATGAAATGCTCTACTAATAACATGTTCATTTATGGTTTATCTGGATGATCTCGTGCATAGATACCACAACCATTTATAGCCTGAATCAACTATGACATCACCACATAAAACTATTCAGTTCTGATTTTTACCATCTTAGGTTGCTGATTTGGAAGGATGCCTTCCTCCTGATGTTGTCCCAACATAGCTGCCCTGTTTCATCTGCGGAAAACCATTCTAAACGCAGAAATATCATTGGCGAATCAAAATGGTTATCTATAAATTCTATATCTTTTCAATATTAACATAAATTAATTTAAGCATATTAATTGAACAATACCCAAACTCCTAAAGTTATCTAAATAATCCACTAATACCAACTATAATGACCCGACCTTAAAACATTACATAATCTTGGATTTAATGAATAATTAACAATGAGGATATTTTTAGGTTTAGAGTTTCAGAGAGTTAGGTCATAACATTTAAATAACAACATGAATATTACATGTATAAAATTCCACTTAGAATCCTTTTTTCATAAAATAAAAACTCTTGATAAAAAGAGTCATGTCTATTTCCATGTTTTAGTCAACAATATTTTTCTTTGATCTCATCCTTGACCCTATCCATCTTTAATACCAATGAAAAACATTTCAAAACATGGGATGAGTATAAATAGCTCAGTAAGGGTTATAAAATAAGAAATAAATCATTATTACATCAATACATACAAAACATAAACTCTTTTACTTACATCATGAAAACATAATATTTATGAATAACAAATAGTAATCACAAATCCTAAAGGTACTTATGGCATTCATATCATACATACATTTTAGCTATCACGGCAACATAGGGAGTTTTGTTGGAATAACCATCACAGTATACACCCTAAATTACTTAGGAAAAACATTCATCTTTACCTTTGTCATGTTACCCAATGAATTGGAGAGATATCTTAGGCTCAACCACCCTATGTTTATCACAGAACCACCCGTATATGTAAATAATCCCCATGAACCATAACATATTCATAACATATAAACCAAACATAAAGGAATGATGAAATTTCAACATTTCAGTCACATTATATCATTTAAATATATTGACATAAAAAATCCACTATCAAAAACCTTTTCAATACCAAAATACATAAAACTATATGGTATTTATTTTCCTTTAAAAACACTATGGCTTGTTAAGGAAACCAAATATCAAAAAATACTCACGGTAGAGGAAAAAGGACGTTGCCATCGCTTACGTTAAAAAACATTACATTTTGTTCTTCAGTAAAATTATTTAGATAAAAATATTCCCTTTTAATGAAAATAAAATTCAAAAAGTTTTATACACCGTATAGAAGAAATTTGTGTATAAAACAAAATATGCCTCAATGAAAGGAGATTGAGATAATGTCCCTTACCTCGTGTCCGACATAACTTGATCATTATTTAATCTTATAAATAATAAACTAAATTTAATTTCATCTTTCTTAAGAACCTTTTTCATGTTTATTATTCCTTTTATATCACTTATTAAATTGTTATAAACATCATGTAATCATTTATGTTAATAATGTTCGTTTTGACGATATTTGGTACTTGAGTAAAAAATGAAAACCTTATATTTACAAGTTGTCCATGTGGTCAATAGTACATTATATCCATAATGATATTCATTATTTAGATATCACATATATCATATATATAATATATATTCATTATATATATTTTATTATAATAGTTTATATCATTTGGATTTAAGAAATGAAATGCACTGTTCATGGAGACGGTAAGTTGTACGTACACATGAACGCTGATTTCATTTCTATTTCTTATTTTAATGAAATTAAAAAATAAGTATACATAGGTGTATTATAATTATAGTGCAATTTCATATATAATATCATTAAATCCATCGTTTATATGTCGCACATATTACATTAACGTTTCATATAACTTTGAGGTGTCGCTAGTCCGCACTTCCTCAAATGAGATTATCATATTTACCCACTATAGGAACGATAAAAGTATGATATAAATGAAAAATAACGAATCCTAAAGACAAAATAAACATAATATATATCATATATAAATAAAGTTCCATCTAAATAGCCACCTTGAGAGGTGGTAGAAGATAATTGTACAATCATTGTTTTGTGAGGCGTTATTTTTCCATCCACAGAAACATTATGTTCTATACCCATTAGATGGAGCTGTGTATAAGTATAGTTCGAATGATTCTCATAACAACATCCTATTTCATTTTGGATATAGGTGATGTTATAAAATAGTGGAATAAAAAGTGTTTTGGGGTTAGAGAAGTAAAATAACAGAAAATAAGTTAAGAGAAATTGTTACCTTTAATTTGGGTAACTCGCTTTGGTATAAACCAAAAGGGTTTCTTGATGTGACTTCTGCCTATGTTAAGGAATCTATGAGGAGGAGAGGGATGTAGGGATCCTAATTGTTCATATTTTGGACGATCCAAAAGTCAATAGAGGTGTGAGTAATTGGTTATAAGTGAGGGTTTTTTATAATTTGGGTGGGGCTCTTTAAGAAAGTGTGATAATATTATTTTATTATATAATGATATTCAGTTTCTAAAGGTCCAAAAATCATTACATACAAAGCTTATATGACTAATGATCGAAATAAAATCATCCAATAATAATTTTACAGGTTTGGGATAATTTTTTGGTATTTATAATCTTATTTATTGAAATCATTTATTAATGATGTAAATACAATATCATAATCGTGTCATAAATAATTTAATAATTTTGATGTCCAAAAATTAAAAAAACAATGATGTAGGAAATATTATTATATTAAAATCTAATATTTATAGTCTAAAAGATATCTTATATAACCCCATGTAAAAATTGATTTACTAAACAATATTTGTCTATGTTGTTGGTGTCATCACATTATGATAATTTATCTAAAGTGTCATTATCACTCCGAAGTGGCTCTATGGGGTCCCCAATTCGACCCAAGGATGTCCATGGTCGTCCATGAAACATCAAATAATTTTAGGATATTTTCTAGGCAATTTGTTATTATTATAATATTATTTTTACCTTGAATTACCCTATTTACCTTTTACCGCGGTCAATAAAAGTCAAAAGTTAATATTAACCAAAAATTATATTAATTTTATTAAACCAAATTTTACATAATAATATCGAACAAGTGTGTTGGATTTTCAAAATTAAATCCACAGAAGCGTTACAATTTCATTTAAATGAAATTGTCAGTTTTTGACTGCTACTTAGTGGTTTCACAATTCATAAAAAATTGACGTTTTTTAGAAAAATACCAAAAATTATGCCTAAGATATATTTGATATTCCAACGTCAAACGTGATATCTATTTCAAAAAATACAAAACATATATTTATGATTTATTAATTTAAAATTAATTTTTATTTTCAAAACAATTACCATGTTTTTAAGAAATAATAACTCTCAAAATATCAACACTTATTTATGTCCAATTTCAAATTAAAATTAATTCTTATGACCAACATTGGATTAATTGGTAAAAATATATTCTAATTTCACATTAAAACTATTAAAAAAAGTATTTTAACAATATAAATAAATTATATTAAAAAGGTACCATTGAATTAAAATATAGTATTTTTCACTATTCATTAAAAAAATGATCTTTAATAGAAAAATACAAAAAATTCACCCAATGTAAATTTTGATGTCCCGAATTTAAAAAATAATTTTATTTGGTCAAATATAATATATTAAAATTACTAAAAATATATATAAAGAGGGTTGGCCATCAAAAGGTGGTAAATCGTCCTTTTAGTGTATATTAGAGTATTTATGCTTAAAATTGGATTCATTCATATTTTAAGCCCCTAAAATTAATCAAATACCTATAAAAAAATTTAACAAACATCTATAATTTTAACGACTCATCCCCCGGGGCCCGTGCCACGACTACCCCAAGCCCGCCTTCTATAGGCCAAGGGCTGGCGACTAGCACCAAAGGCGTAATTCCCTAAAAATAGGAAGACATTGCCTTTATAACAGGTAAATGCACACAACAGAGTACGAGATGGAAAAAAAAACACTATGTAAAACTATATACATAGAGTGCTGAAAAGTAAAGGGGTCGGAACACAAGCCCAACCAGATAGTACAAGTACAACTGGAAAACAAGTACAACTGAAGAAGGGTAAAAAGTTGATGGATCGTCTACCAAGAAGTCCTACATTAACGGTAGGTATAGATAGCCTCCATAGCACTCCATGTTCGTCCGTCTCCTCTGTGTACTGTCACGCCACGTGGTCCACCTCCGGGTACTTTCTGGTCCAGGTACACTCAGCCATGGTCAACGTTCTCTATCATCTGCATCCAACACAAGGAGGTGCATGCATAGCCTGTGTAGGGGTGAGTATAACGATACTCAGTAGGGACCCTGAGACCCTTGAGATCTCACAATACCAACAAAGATAAACCATAATGTATGAAATAAATAGATAACCCCACTTAGGTATATTCCGATACATATACCTATGTTATCAAGTAATCCATCTCAATCATGAGGTAAACACAAAAGTTACTGACTCAGCTCAAAATAGGATTTTATTCTAGGGGAAGTATCAAGTAACATCCCCAGTCACACTGTTGAAACCTCAACCTCTGGAGAACTCTCCCTCTATCGGGTATAGTTGGCCTACCACACTCACACATAGGCGCTTCCCACTAACCATAGAATACTATGGTAATACTATTGTAGAGTACCATGGGTCTGCCGCGTCACACAATGTAACTCCCCACCATGGGTCTGTCGTGACACACAAAGGCGCTCCCCCTCGTAGCCTGCTGAGGTACTCCTCCTGTCGTGTATCGTGGGTCTGTCGCACACACACAGTGGAGCTCCGCACCATCGGTCTACCACGTCAAAGAGAGGCACTCCCCACTGGGCTATTTGAAACACTTAGAGTCTAATAAGTCCGTAGTCATCATGTCTCCACCAGCTTATAGGTCTCTGCGCTATGATTTCCCGTCTCTGAGAGGATCCACCCTAAAAGCTATTGGCCAATGCTCTAACAGTCATGAAGTCCCAAGCCCAAGTATCTCAAAGGTCTGCCTTGTCATAGGGGTCTCAACGCCATAGGTGGCACGTCAATCGGATACCCAATCGGTGAGTTATTATCCTTTTAGTCACGGGGTCCTAGTTAGATTCGTGCACGATCCAACCTATCCATATCTCAACATTTACCCCGAACACTAGTGGGGTATACTAAAAGGGACCATCGTGCTCGAAGTAAACCAGCACCACTGATGGTTTGTCAAATGGACATCTGGTGCTGAAGATATGGCCAAAAGAATGTAAATGGTCGGTAGAGGGCCTGGGTCCAGTCCACCCCGATCGGAACTACTAGGCCCAACCCAGTCTGGGCTGACCCAGTCTGGGTCAACCCTGTCAGTACTATTGGGTCAGGTCCAGCCCATTGGGTGGGCCATCCTGTTAGGTTCGGCCCGACCCGCTAGCCCCAGCCCAGCATGCTGTGAGGGCAGTTCGGCCCGGGGTCAGGGCCAGTTCATCCCAGAGGGTGTGGCCTGCCTGGTTTGGGAGGTCGAGTGGCCAGGGTGTCGGTTCGTTCGGGGGGGGGGGGGTGACCATGCATTCGGTCAGGTAGCCAGGAGTCAGCCGGGTAGGCCAGCTGGTAGCTAGGTTGGGTTCCAAGCAGGAGGCCGGGCAGGGCGCGGCCAGGCCGACAGGTAGCCGGGAGATAGGTGGTGCAGGTCGACGGGGTGTGGTTCGGTCCAGTGCGGGCCGGCGGGATTTGGCTAAGGCAAACAGGAGGCCGACATTGGTTCAGCCAGAAGAGTCAGCTCTATTGGGGGAACAAAACGACCTGAGGGCGGCACGGTTCACGGAGGCTGTGGGAAGAGCGACCTTTTCTTGTGCCTTCATCGCCTTCAACACCGCTTCATCACCATGCCATGTAACAACAAAAACATGAACGGTGCAGGGGTTGGGCCATGATGGTTTTGCCCGCACCCTCTGCGTTAAGGGTGTTAACACTTGGCTCATCAATGAGTAAGAATGATGAACAAAAATTGTTTCACAACCATGCATCGATTCCTTTCAAATCCGAAGAAGAGAAAATGAAAAGGAAAAAATTTCATAAAATAAATCCTTTACCTTTGATTATTGGTCATCGACTATGATGTCACATGAATAAGACGAAGGAGTTCATTTTTCTTCGTGTCTTCCGTACACTTAAAATCCCAAGCTGCATCGGCTCGTTGATGATGATGAAGAGGGTAGGTCGGTTGTGTAAAAATCTATATGTTGGTCGGATTCGAGGAAGGAATACAGAGTCGCTCTTCACCAGCATTCTTCGTTCTTCTTTCTTCGTTTTTCATTCTTCGTTCTTCGTTCTTCATTCTTCATTCTTCATTCTTCGTTTTTCGTTATTCGTTCTATGTTGGTAGCTTATCTCCCAAGCTCTTCTCTTCCCAATCTCCACCAAATGTGAAATTCTAAGAAAAATTAATATATTGTCAATTATTTTAGTTGTTGGCAATAAATTTAAATTGGTAAATTAAATTTAATTGGCCCCACCTAATTAATGTCTTAGTATTGGCCCAAATTAATTAGAGGAGTTGGAAACAATAAATTAAAGGTGAGTTTAAGAGGCTCTCCCTCATTAAAGAGGGATATTTTGAAGGTTTTACTCTCCTCCCATTAATAGGGGTTGGGTGGTCCCCACCCCAATTATCAAAAATCGGGTTTATGTGGTCTCCGTTGGTCCCACATCGTATCCTCTCGCGGGAGGATATATTTGGGTGGGGCCCACCACCAGGACCTCTCATGGGAGGTTAAGGTGTGGTGGTCCCACCTTCAACTTCCATTAAGTGTTTTTATCCACTAAACACCCACATAGCGGCTCAAAAAAATTTGAATCTGACATTATTTTATTACCTTCCACAAAAAAGAAAAAACTAACATTTATACTCGACCAACTGTCCTCGAGGTGAAAGTCTTCTAAAGTAAAAACTGACAATGCGAGTTCAACAGTGCTCTTGGATTTCAATTCCATGCAACAGTTAAAAAGCTATAAAAACCCACATGTATGTTTACTGAATGTACCCAAACAAAACATCAGAAATTGATTCCGGGCACACTGGTCCTCGGAATCACGCGTCGTTAGTTTTTTCAGACTTGTAAAATTCCCATGAATTTATAAAAACAATTCCATAGAATTTCTGGGTCTTTACTTTCTCCCCACCCTCGGGTTTTACGTCCCCATAAGATACAACTCCAACTAAGGGAACAAGTGGGGTTACTGAGCACGCATCTGTGCCTCACGCTCCCATGTGCTCTCATGGAGGTTCCCGTGCTATGAACGAACACACACCAGAGGTACAGACCATCCATATTAGACCTTCTAATGTCGATCCTCAATCTCCACTGAAACCTCTATGAATGTTTCCCCATCCTTGACATCCAACTCCCCATGGTCGATGATGTGAGAAGGGTCATGCACGTATCTCCTCAGTTGAGATACATAGAATATGTCATCCACCTGGTGCAACTGTGGTGGATGAGGTAAGCGGTAAGCCACCTCGCCAACTCTGCTGAGGACCTGGAGTGGTCCGATAAACCATGGAGATAACTTTTCACCTCATCCAAATCCCATAGATCTCATCAAGGTGAGACTTGTAGAAAGATGTGGTCGCCATCCTCGAACTCTAGAGGTCTCCATATCCTATAATCATATGATGTTTTTCTACTCTGTACAGTCTTCATCCACTCCTGGATGAGCTGCACCTTCTCTATGATAGATCATTCAATCTCTGGTCCCACCAGTGCTGACTCCCCTGGGTCAGTCCAGCACAAGGGTGATCTACATGGTCGCCCATATAACACCTCAAAATGTGGAATCCCTATAGTGGAGTGATAGATATTGTTGTATGCAAACTCCACCAAAGGTAAGTGATTCTACCAACTATAACTAATGTCAAGGACACAAGCACGAAGCATGTCCTCAAGGGTATGAATGGTCCTCTCAGTCTTACCATCCTTCTAAGGATGGAAGGGGGTGATCAGACGAAGCTGCGTCATGAAAGCCTCCTACAAACCCTTACATAGTCAGAAAGTAAATCTTGTGTCATGATCGGAGATAATAGATGAAGGTAATCCATGTAGCTGCACAATCTCCTGCACATAATGTCATCCCAAGCTCTCTATAGAGCCCTAATCTCTGATCGGTAGGAAGTGGGACGAATTGGTGATTCGGTCAACGATAACCCATTTCGAGTCATGACCCTTGGATGTACATGGAAGACCCGTCATGAAGTCCAGGGATATCCCATCCCACTTCCAATATGGGACCTCTAAAGGCTGAACCAGGCCTGATAGGAATTTTACTTCACCGTCACTTTCTAACAAGTGAGGCATCGAGAGACAATCTCTGTTACTACCTTCTTCAAACATAGCCACCAGTGCTAGCGTTGAAGGTCCTCATACATCTTCTCCACTACTGGATGTACCGCTAAAGGGGATTTGTGGAACCCCCTCAACACTTCCTCCTGAAGTGAAACTAGTACCATAGTGCGTCCACTAAAGATGTTGACGTGCTCCCCACCATAAAAATATCCATAATGTTCCTAACCTATGGATATCTGATCACTTCGTGTCTCACAGTTAGCATCCCCTTGTTTTTACTCCCTTAATAGCTGAAGAAGTGGGCGAGTGACTATATGAGAGTGTAAAAAAACTGCCCCATCTCTATCCACAAAAGATATCTATAAAGCAGCTAGCTGCTCTATCACCTCGCCTAGAAGCTGAAACCAGACCTCTTGCTATGTGCCTCTGCTATAATGTTTCCCTTTCCAGGAGTATAGACTATTTCAAAGCCATTGTTCTGGAGGAACTCATTCCATTAACCCTATCCCAAGTTCAGGTCCTTCGAAGAGAAGATATAACTGAGAGTCTTGTGATCATAGTACATGTTAAAACGTTCGTCCATCAGATAATGTATCTACATCTTCAAGGAGAAGACCACTGTCGCTAACTCCAGGTCATGTGTAGCATAGTTCTTCTTGTGTTGCTTCAGCTTCTGAGAACCATACGCGATCACTGCTCACTCCCGTATTAGGACACACTCGAGTCCGGTCCATGATGTGTCATAGTAGACTACATACCCTACACCATCCTCTAAAAGCCTGATGATTGGGGAACTAGTCAATCTCTACCTTATCTCCTAAAAGCTCTACTGTAATCTCCCCGACATTATGAAGGGTTGCCCCTTTTTTATTTAAGGCTAATAGTGTTTTTGCAACTCTAGATAAGTCTGGAATGATCCTCCGGTAGTAACTAGCCAAACCCAGGAAACATCGTACCTCTGTCACCGTTCTGGGTGGCTCCCAAGAATGTACCAGCTCAATATTTGTTGGATCCACTGCAACTCCAGCCTCTGAGATGATGTGTCCCAAAAAGTGAACCTCTTGGATCCGAAACTGTTACTTTGAGAGCTTACCATAATGTTGGTTCCCTTAGAGTGTGTCCAGTACTACTTGAAAATGGTAGGCATGCTCCTCGTTAGTAGTCGAGTAGATCAGAATGTTGTCGATAAAGACTACAACAAAGCGACTAATGTATGGCTGGAAGAACCTATTCATCAGTCCCATGAACACAACCAGATCGTTGGTTATGCCGAATGGCATAACCAATAACTCATAGTGGTCATACCAACATCTGAAGGTTGTCTTCTGCACATCCTTGTCTAAAAATATGAGTTGGTGATATTCTGATCCGACGACTATCTTTGAGAACCACTGTTCCCCCTTCAGCAAATAAAATAGGTTGTCAATCCTCGACAGTGTGTACGTTTTCTTCGTTGTCACCTTGTTCATGCATCATTAGTAAAAAAAATCCTCAACCTCCTATCCACCTCCTTGGTGAACAGAATTTGGGATTCCCAAGGAGAAACACTAGGTCGGATGAATCCCTTCTCCTGAAAGTCCTCTTGCTGTACTCGCAACACACGAAGCTCAGCAGGAGCCATTCGATACGCTGGTGTAGATATCGGTGTCGTTCGGGGGTACATGTCAATGTAGAAGTCTACCTCACTACAAGGAGGTAGTTCTGGAACATCGTTAGGGAAAACATCCATGTACTGGTCCATGTCTACAGTATTGCTCTGACTCTCCACATCAACTGCTCTGAGGGTAAGGTAGGACAACGAATGAGTGTTCAGCTTCAACCTCCACCAAGTAACTTCGTCCTATGCTACAAAGGCTCCATTATCACTGGTGAAGGTAAAACTGGCCTCATCCGTGTGGACACACTGCACCTTGTGCCGACTACAGTCGATATGATAATGGACTATAGATAACCAGTTCATACCCAAGATGATGTCATAAGACCTCAACGCTGCTACTAAAAGATCCCAGCCGAAGAGCTCGTCTACTAGAGTAAGCTCACACTGTCGGCAGCAGTGCGTAATCGTCGATTCTTCTCCATTAGGAGTCTCTAGACATAAGGATTGATCTAAAAGCTCTATCTGAATCTCTGTGCTCTGAATGATGGTAGTGGCAATGAAAGAGTGACTAAAACCCATGACTATAAGAACTGCAACTAAGGTAGAGTACACACAGATTCTACCACGAATCATCTTCGGAGCACCATGATAATATGCTTTAGATGCCTGAGGTTGAGCTCTCACCTGTCCACCTTCTCCCTATGGTCGGGGTGGACCGCCGGGTGGTGGTGGCGGTATAACGTTGAAAGGTCTCCCACCGCCAACTGCTTAATAAGATCCTCTTCCACGTCTACCAACTTCCTGCGGACTTCCTCGATCGAATATTTGTCTCTGCCTGGGTGTTCCTTCAACCGTCTTCTAATCATCTGAATGGAAGGCTGGACAGTCATGAGCCATGTGACTCGGGATGACGCATGAGTAACACTGCCCGCTCCTGGAATTTATAAATCTTACCCGGGTTCCCCACACAACTGATCTTGAGTCATGTGGTAGTCCACCCATGGTATTGGCCCTCCTGGACCTTTATGACATATGTCTACTTCTAGCAATAGAGGAATCTGTTGCATGCCGACTAGTGGTGGGTCTCGCTGCTAGAGACTGCTCGGAAAAGAAACTCTCCACTATGTGGGCTCGCTCTAACATCCTTGCCTAAGTCGGGATGCTAACGGAGATCATTGTAGCCCTGATCTCTCGTATGAGCCCCTTCACGAAGGTCTGGGACCTGAAAAATATGACTCGTACCATATCTGTTGAGTAGCGTGAGAGGTATGTGAACCTCGCTAAGTACTCTGCCACCATCATGCTACCCTACTGTAGATGCACTAGCTCCGGTATATGCACTGCATGAAGGGTGGCTGGGACAAACATCGCTCCAAACAGGCTCTCAATGTCTTCCCAGAGTAGTGCCATCTCATCGTGGACCTGAAGCATTAGGCTCCACCATCTGCCCACTGCTACTTATAGAAGGATGGAAGAATGAATCACCATGATGTCTTCTAGTGTCCCTACCAGTTGGAAAACTCTCACTACACCCTCCAGCCAATCCTCAGCCGCATGTGGGTCCTTCTCTCCCCTAAACTTGGGTGGCCTCTTGCGCTGAAACTAGTTTAACGTGCTCAAGCGGTGTGTATCGTCTGCTATTGGGGCTGGTGGCATCAGTGGATCAACTAAAAGTGGTGTCACTGGTGTCATCACTGGTAAAGGGCCCTGCACTGTGGCCTCATCGCTCGGTGGGCTATCTTGCACGTACAACTCTCAGAACTCTCTCGGGTCATCCGTGGGGAGGCATCCTGAAT
Organism: Viscum album; assembly: GCA_963277665.1. Taxonomy (NCBI): domain Eukaryota; kingdom Viridiplantae; phylum Streptophyta; class Magnoliopsida; order Santalales; family Viscaceae; genus Viscum; species Viscum album. The sequence continues at coordinate 798,394,285 of OY728145.1, read as the reverse complement.
GAAATAGATGCAACACAATCAAATATTTATACCTGGTGAGATGGCCTGGTTGATCTGACTTAAATAAATCTTTTGGAAACCCACACATAATCATTGTTTTCGTGCACTTAGTCAGAAATCAGTAGTTAGGGTCCTGGTGTGTGGATAAGGCGGCCGCTACACCAAAAATAGACTCCCTGAATTGTGAACCACACTCAATATCCTTAACACTATTGATTCATAGAAAAAAGTATCAGAGTCCTATGTTTTGTGGTAGAACCTACCTCTGATAACAAAATTTCATGACCCATCCCCCAAGGCCTATGTCGTGACTACCCAAAGTTATCCATCCAAAGGACATGGGCTGGCGACGAGCACCAAAGGCATAATTCCCAAAAAAATGGGATAGAATTTCTTTTATAACCTATAAACGCACACACAAAAGTATGATTTCGAAGAAAAAACACTAAGTAAAACAATATACATAGATCGCTGAAATGTAAAGGGGTAGGAATACAAGCCCAAAAATAATGTACAAGTACAATTGGAAAACAAGTAAAACTAATGAAAGGTAAACAGGTGAAAGATTATCCACCAGGAAGACCTACCTAAAGGGTAGGTACATATAGCCTCCACAACACTCCATGTCCATCCGTATCCTACGTGTATCGTCAGGCCATGTGGTCCACCTCCGGTTACCGTCCAGTCCAGGTAAACTTATTCCCGGTTACTGTTGTCCATCATCTACATCGAACACAAAGAGGTGCAGGCCTAGCCTGTAAAGGGGTGAGTATAACGATACTCAGTAGGGACCCCGAGACCTTCATGTTCTCACAAAACCAACATGTTAAACCAAAAAGTATGAAATCAACAGATAACCCCACTTAGGTATATGCCCATACATATACCTAAGTTATCAATTAACCCATCTCAGTCATGATTTAAACACAAATGTTACTAACTCATCTCAACCCAGGGTTTTATTCTAGGGGTAGTATCAAGTAACATCCCTAGTCACACTATCAAAACCTTGGATGTTGGAGAACTCCTCCTCTATCGAGTACAGTGGGCCTGCCATGCTCACACAGAGGCACTTCCCACTAACCTTGGACTGTTGAGGTACTCCTCATATCTCGTACCATGTGTATGCCACATCACACAGAGGAACTCCCCCTCTTATCCTGCTGAGGTTCTACTCTTGTAAAGTACCATGGGTCTGCCACGTCACATAGAGATGCTCCCCACTCTGTTAGTCAAAAGAATCTGAGTCAAATTGGTCAGTATTTTTTAGGTCTCAGGAAGCAACTAGGTCTTTGTGCTATGCTCGCTCATCTCCAGGAGGGACCGCTCCACATGATACTAGTCGATGCTCCAACTATCCTGAATTCCCACGTAGAAGTACCTAAAAGGTTTGCGGCGTCATAATGGTCTCAATTCAACAGACGGCACGTCTATCGGATGCTCGGTCTATGAGTTATTAGCCTTTTAGTCCCAGGGGACCGGTTGAATTCATGTAAAATCCAACCTGTCAGTATCTCAACATTTACACCCAACTGTGGCGGGGTATACTCAAAGGGACTGTCGTGCTTGAAAAAAACCCGCGCCACTGACGGTTCGTCAAACAGACATCTAGTGCCAAAATTATGGCAAAAAGAAAGTAAAGGGTGGGTATAGGCCCCAAGTCTGGTCCAACCCAGTCAGATCTACCCGACCCAACCCAGTCTGAGCCCACACAGTCTCAGTTGACCCAGTAAGACATGTTGGGTCTCGTCTAGCCTATTGGGTGGGCCAACGGGTTAGGTTCGGCCCGGCCCGCTGTGTACAGCCCAGCAGGCCGCGTGGGCGGTTCGGACCCTGCTCGGTGATGATCCTTCACGGAGCATTGCGAGGGCATGGAAATGCCGGTTCGGCCAGGGCGCCGTGAGGGGGATCGTGGGATAGTTTCAGAGGCCGGGCGGCCAGGGTTCCAGTTCGGTAGTGTGGCGACTGGGCAGGCCAGCAGATGGCCGGGCATGGCGACAAGTTGGAAAACGGGTGGCCAGGCTGGGGAGGGCGCCAGGAATGCCGGCGGGGGGTTGGGAAGGGCGCTGTTAGGCCGAGAGGTATCTAGGAGACGGGTGGCATGGGCTGGCAGGGCATGGCTCGGGCCGGCGTGAGCCGACGGTGTTCGACCGGGGTGCACGGGAGGTTGGTGGGGTTCGGTCAGGGCGTCGGAATGACATGGGGGAGGCACGGTTCATGGAGGCTACAAGAAGCAGAGCCTATGTGTGTGCCTTCGTCGCCTTCAACGCTGCTTCGTCGCCTTCAATGCCACTACTTCTCCATGCCGAGAAACAACAAAAAAATGAAAGGTAGAGGGGTCGGGCCATGTTGGTTTGGACTGCACCCTCCGCATTTAGGGTGGTAACACTTGGCTCATCAATGATTAAGAAAGATGAACAAAAATTGTTTCACAACTACGCAATGATTCCTTTCCAAAAAAAATAATAGAAAAAGAATAGGAAAAAATTACACTGAATAAATACCCTACCTTTGATCATTGGTCATCGACGATGAATTCACAGGAAGAAGATGAAGGAGTTCGTCATTCGTCGCATCCACCGTACACTTCCAATTCCATGCTACATCGGCTCATTGAAGATGATACAATGGGTAGGTTGGTTGTGGAAATCACTCCACATCGGTAGGATCCGAGGAAGGAAATCTGAGTCACTCCTCACTGGCGCTCTTTGTTCTTTCTTCTTCTTTCTTCGTTCTTCATTGGGAGATTTTCTATCAAGCTATTCTCCTTTCAAGCTCCACCAAATGAGAAATTTCAACCAAATGTAATAGATTGTCTTTTATTTTAGTTATTGACACAAAATTTAAATAGGTGAATTAACTTTAATTGGCCCCACCAAATTAATGCATGATTGTTGGAACAAATTAATTAGAGGAGTTGGCATGAATTAATTAAAAGGGAGGTCAAGAGGATCTCCATCATTAATGAGGGTTAGTTGAGAGGTTTTAAGGTCCTCCCATTAATAGGGGTCGGGTGGTCCCTACCCCTATTATCCAAAATGGGGGTTATGTGGTTTCTGGTTGTCCCCACATCGTAACCTCTCACGGGATGTTAGATTCGGGTGGGACCCACCACCATAACCTCTCATAGGAGGTTAAGGTGTGGTGGTCCCACATTCATCTTCTGTGAGGACGTTTTGACCACCAAACACCCACATGGAATCTCAAACAAAAATAAAGTGAAGCTCACTATATTTTATTACTTTCCACGAAAACCCAAAAACTAACTTTTAAACTCGACCAACTAACGTGATGGTGAAAGTATTCTTAAGCGAATATCGGCGCTGCGAGTTCAATCGTGCCCTCATATTTCCCTTCCGAGGACTGGTTCAAAACATATAATAACCCACATGTCTGTTTACTGAACGTACCCGAAAAAAAATTTAGAAATTGATTTTGGGCACACTGGGCCTTGAAATCATGCACCGTCAGTTTTTGTGGACTCGTAAATTTTCCATGAATTTAGGAAATAAATTTTCACTGAATTTTCGGGTCTTTAAAATAATCATATTTTAGTTAGTTGTATTTATTCCACCAATACAACTACTATGTGTTAACTACAATTAAAAATAATATTATTATATTATTAATGTGAAACATAAAATTTTAAATAAACCCTTCATTGTGTATCACGTAAGACATTGAGAATACCAACCCCTTTAGAGTAAAATTAATATTTAATTCAGAAATTTGAATAATTATGAAAATTTTTTATTTCTTATTTTTCCTGGGATGTTACACATATATATACAATAGTTGATTTAATGTTTAAAATTATTCTTATGTGATTTTAATGCTAGGTATAAGAACTAATGCAATTATATGTATATAATTTTATTTTATAAAAAGGAAGTTGTACTACTTTTTATAGATTTTGTGTTTTAAATTTATTATTTTTAGTTATATATGTATTTTTATAGAATAAAAATATTAATTGAAATAGGAGTATAAAAAAGAGGGTAAATTTTTAGTATTTTTCTGATAAGTTTTACGTTTTGATGAATACTGAATAAAATAATTCATTTTAATTGAAAACTAATTTTCCATCAAACATATTTATAATGATAAATTATATATTTTATTTATTGTAAATTTAAATGAAATCAATTATTTATCATTAATTATTATTTAGGTTATTCTATTAAATTTGAAATTTAAATTGGATAAAACAATTATGAACTTTTGAAAAAAATTTACTTTAATTATCCATTTTTTCATTCTCTCAATGAAAATAATTTTTAATTAATTTCAATAAATTATGTGTTTGGAATTTTTTAAACTAGATTCCACAAATATGATCATAAGTTACTAATTATTCAAATAGATACCTTTTATTTTTATAAATTATGAATTGTATCATTAGTAATAATTGTTTTAATACCACGATTAATGCTAATTCAGGAACCTAAAGGTAAAATTAATATTATAACTAAAATAAAATTAACCTAAAACCTATAATAATTTAATTTTATAATTTATTTAATCCAAAATAATGTTTGGTTATGTTTTTTATCCTTTGGATGCCACTTGGGCATGATTATAACATTGATATTATTGTATCAAAAGAGAAGTTAAAAATTTCAAACTATTTTTTAATAAGTAAATTATTTTTATTATGGGTTTATATAAATGTAATGATGAACAATAAAAATAATTTACCAATTAAAAACGTATACATACATCTTGGTAATCTATTGATAATTTTTAGGATAGATATAATTAGTTTAAATGGATACACAATGATGATAAAGTAATTGCACAATTAATAAATGAATAAAATAAATGATATTAAAAATAAAAAATAAAAAGAATTTTATATAATTGATGTCATACAAGAATTTAATGTAATATATTGGAATTTTAGAGACCAGTTAAATTAGTTTCTTCAATGATATCATGTTGTTATGATATTTTAGAAATGTCAAAAAATGAATTGTGTCAATAATTATCCTTAATGATATTTTAAAATAAATAAAATTTTATTAAATTGTTTAAAAAATATAACATTATTACTTTCTCACAAAATATTTCCGTATTACTAAAAATGTCATCAATGACTCATGTTTTTCAATTTTGTAATGTGATAATAATTATACTAACTCTCAAATTGTAAATAACATGATATCAGGGTATGAATTAATAAGTGATTAAAAAAATGATATGGATTAAAAGTACCCAAAACATATCTAATATTAATTGGATGAAAATAAATTTAGAGAAAATACATATATATTATAATTTAAAGACATTGGACACAATTTTTATAGAAAATTAATTTATATTAGATTAATATTTATAATAATTATAAGAGTGCCCCTCACCTCTTTTATAAAAGGGGAATAATTCTTCTCATTTCCTCACACATAAAAATATATTTAGATCATCCATGATCTACCCCATTACATTATTAGGATCCATCCCCAAATTATACATATTTATTTTAGTCATAACACTCACATTAGAGGTGTCAAGGTCATAATCAAAGGAGATGGTCTAGGGAAGTGCTATCTTTTTAATTAAGTTTTTCTATTTTATTTCCTCTTGAACATCCTTCAAATATTATTCAACCATGATGACATAATAACTACCATATCGCAAATATAATTATATTTTATAAATTTTATATCATATCATTAATCCATATCCTCTTCAAACAAATGTAAAACACATTATCATTCTTGTGTAAGCTGAACTACTACCACGTGAACTAATAAAATTCGTTTTTCAGTATTGTCTATCGAGAAAGGTTGGAATGATTTATTTAATATTTATATATAATATTTCTAACATATTTAAATTTATAAAAATATAATTTATCATTTAAATTTGTACCATTATATTCACGTAAAATTGAATACGTCGTTCATGCGTACATGTAAACTATCACCTTCATGAAGTGATATGATTAATTTTTATGTTACATATTACATGAGTAATATATAAAATTTTATATACATGATTTATATTATATTAATTTTATTAGTATCTTTTTGAATGTTAAAATAATAAATAACTACTTTTCACAATGATCATTGAAAAATAGAAATGTTACTCATGAGTACGTACGGCCTACCGTCTCCATGATTATATTTTTGTTCATTTTTTATAACCATGCATAATTATTTCTTTTAGATGTATAATATATCTTTAAACATTATAAAACATTCATGAAAATTAATCTCTAGATTATGGATTATATACATCCTTTACTATAGACATTATATCATACTCATTCTAGATTCATTTATCGAATATCATCAAAACATCTTAAGAGAACACAAAACATTAAGTTATTCTTACAACAAGATAATAAGTGATATAAAAGGAATAATACAATTGATTTTTTTAAAATATTCTAAATAAATACCCAAAATTTATTATTCCAATTGATGAAGATATAAATGAAAAATCAGAATCATGGAAATAGACTATTTAACTAAAATATAGATTTTCATTTTATAAGGATTTATTCTTCGATATGTTTTTCATTTATGTCCATTCATTCAAAATGGGTTTTATGGATTTACTTATAGGGAAAGGAAATTTTTATAATTTTTATTTTTAAATTTATATTAATTATTTCATAGTGTTATGGTACACTTTGATTTAAAATTATATTTTTAACAATTTTTAAATGGATTTTAATGAATGATTGAATATTTTAATAACATGGAAGGTGTTTTTACATAAGCATCATAAATGGAATTTCGTTATTTCATGATTATTTAAATATTTAATGTTTCAATTATATGTCTTCATATATCTTATCAAAGAATGTTGTTTCGTTATTATTTTTCTAGTATATATATTGTAATGTAATTAATATATGAAAATGGTATTTTGATATCTGAATGTGCTTTTCTCATGGGATTAAGATATTTTTTCACCAATTTATTCATGATTTAGTATTTTGATATTGTATACAATGGGTTGATCCATAATTTAGCTCATAGGTGAGGATGATATTGCATATATTTAGGGTTTCACCCTATTATTTCATATGGGAAACTATTGTGCCCGATATTACTTATATAAAGGGTTACCCCATTATATATCTCCAATGAATTATGTAATCCGTAGGTTTAATTTGATTGTATGGTTATTAAATTTATAAGTATTAATGTATTAATGATATAATAATTTTGTACCTAGAAATCTATGTCATTTTTCTATACTACTAATGAGTTATTAAGAAGTTGTTTTTAGTGGGTTTATATTTTTTCACATGACTAACGATTTAATTTATTTATGTTCCTTATTAATATTTTTGTGTTCATCCAATGTTTATAAAAATTATATGGATTAAGTAAGAGTTTTTTTCAAGGATGAGATCAAGGTAATAATGTTAATATGCATCGTGAAAAGAAACTTTGTTTTATTTTAAAAGGATTTCCTTTATTTTAAGAAGTTAATATTGAGTATAAGTGTCCACTTATAATTTAAGTGTTTAATTTTAATGATTTTTACTAATTCTATAAAATTATAAACATATAATTTCACTAGGTAAATATGGTTATTATTAGTTTTAAAATAACTAGAATATGTTATAACTATGGTTTTGTTCTTATAGTTGGTATTAGATTTGGTTTTATACAACTTTTCAGATTAGGATGTTTTCTTATGAGTAAGGGATTTCATCATGAGTTTAAAATATTAAGGTTTTTCATAACATAAATGTCATAGAAATCCATTTTGTGGATTTATGTTTTGAAATATTTACTAGACTAACGGTATTTTTGGAGACATCAATTGTATAGGTAATTATGGGTTATTACATTTTGGTATGAAAAATGAATGTTAAGGGATAACCACTGATGTTAAAATGTATTATGGTTATTTTTGAGGATTTTATAAAATTTTTATTTTTTTAAGATTTATATAGTTTTCTATAATGTACATCCCATAGGATGGTTGGAATCCAGTCATGTTTGGAAAGCCCATATGTTTTTATCCCATATTTGAATGGATACATGGGTGAATCACCTACCACTGGCCGATGTGATGTCACAGTTAGAATACAGTTTTATTTTTTATTTGAATGATTTGTTGGATAGTGAATAATTTGATTTTTGGAATATATGTTTTATCCAATAGATGACTTTGGTAATTTAAACTAATTTCATGATTAAGTGAATAATGTTATATCAGATGAATATCACTATTTTGGGAACCCATTATAGTGAAACTAAATAGAATAACATGGTATTTTATATGATATGTAAGGGATTGATTATATTTTGAAATAAAATTTATTTTTATTATGGAATATTGTGAGTCATGTTATTTATGAAAATATTTGTCATATCTTTAATATTATTATGGAACTTACTTTTGGTACAAGACTTATTGAGTAGTTGAACTCATTTATATAGAATTATTACAATTTATCATGGAATACTAATTGATAAATCATTCTGTATTTTAGGTTTCAATATTCATTTGAATTGTTTATGGACAATTATATATAAAATCGTTTATGTTGAACATTGGGTATTACTATTGAATTTTTAAGATTGATGTAGTTTTTATTTACTTAATGATTATTATATGTGTGGAATTATATTGAATTTTCCTAACCAATTTGGTTTTTTGTAAATTTGTAACGGAAGGATGAATATATATTTATTATTTTTAGATTATGTTAGTCACAATAAGTTGATTCTACTACTTCATGTGTAAGAACATGATCATAATTACTCATTGTTTGGTGAAAAAGATAAGTATTTGGTGGAAATTTCATAATGTATGAAACTATACATTTAGTGTAATTATATTTCCTTATGTTTTTAGTCCATTTGTTAAAATAATACCTAAATTATATGAAAATTATCTTAAAACAAACACATTACCAATTTAATGTTTTACTAATAAATAAAATACCTTTAACCAAACAAAAATTTATTATTTTTTATTAAATTTCTCATGATCATGTTATCTATCACTGTCCATCATATATTGATAATTATACCCTTTCATTTCCATGTTTTCTTACATAAAACCCCATTATATGTTTTTTTAGGCCCCCATCGTACTTCTCTTTCATTATTTTGATGTGGGTGTTTCATGAATCCTTTTTCCAATGTGAGATTTCGATTTTTTTTTTTGAAAATTCAGAGAACTAGTTTTAAATCCCATGTTCAAATTACTATGATGAAATGTATTTAGTGGGTGATAATGTAATATCTTGAGTTTTTTTAAAAGAAAATCTATGTTTGATGACATATATGATACATCTCATCGAGCTTTAACATACAACTAAATAATATTGAAACGATACAAATAAAACCTAACAATTATAAGTGTGGGATGAAAATATTATAAAATTACGAAAATCTTTTTTAAACATGTATATATAATTAAGTAATTAGCGAAATATTAATTATGAATGAATTTAAAAACCTTTTTAAAATAAAATGAAATGTTTTTTAAAACCTATTTAAATGTGCACTTGTGTATTTTTTACTAATAAATTAATAAACCAATAATGTGGAATTATATTATTGAAATATATTTATATATATTATTGAATTTAATTTTTCATATTCATATTATGTGTCTTCATATATTTGATATAATAAAAAAATACCATTTTTTGAATATATGGTATATTTTTTTTAAAAATTAGTTTTATAGGATTCTAATGGAGCTCATGTTTTAAATATATTTTTATCACTTTTTAAGTTATATTTTTGGAAACAAACATCTTGTTTTAAATTGTTGTATAAAAAATAATTTTTTTTAGTTTTTTTATAAGATTAATGTATGATGAATGCTTAAGAAAAATATTTTCATTTTAATTGAAATATAATTTTTCATAAAAATTATTTATAGTGTAAAATTATATATTTGAATGATTTTAAGTAATAATTAGATCATATTTTAAACAATTAATCCAATATAGTTCATTTCATTCAATTTCTTATTGATATTGGATATAAAAACATTGTGATATTTTGAATGTTTTTACATTAAAAACACATTTTTTGTTTAGTCAATAGGATTAATTTGTAGTTTCATTATATCAATTATATATATTTAATTTGGAAAAATTAATTCCATTTTTGGAATATAATGTTCTAAATTATATAATTAGTTACCTTTTATTATTATAAATTATGAATTGTATATTTAGTTATATTATCTATTATCATGGTTAAGGGTAATCAGGTAATTAATTGTCAAAATAATATTATACCTAACATAAAATAACCTAGAGAATTTTCCTAATTAAAATTTAAGTTTTCTATCATTCAAAATCATCTTTAGTTCAATATAATATCCTTTGGAAGCCACTTAGGTGTGAGTATGACATTTATATTATAATATTCAATGAAAAGTCAATTTTCACAATCTTATTTTATTAAACAAATATGGGGTTATATAAGGAATATTTTTTACAATAAATTTTATTTTAAATATAAATATTTTACCTACTTCATGGTAATTCATTTATCAATTTCAAGAAATAAATAAATAAATTAAATGGAGACACAATGATGATATAATAAATGTTATATTAATGAATGAATCAAATTACTAATATTGAAAATATTGAAAATAATATAATTTAATATTATTTCTGTTATCAAAAAATTATAAGGATTAATTTGAAATTTTTCTAATGAGTTAATTGAGCTTTTTCAAAGATATAATTTGTATGAAATTTTTAAAATGACCAATAATAAATAGTTTGAAATGTTAAATTGTTGATATTTTAAAAAATTATTAAAGTATATAAAATTTAAAAAAATATCTATTTATTCCAACTGATTGGGTTATGTCTAAATAAATTAATAAATAACTCAATTATGTTTTTTTTAATTTTATGGTTATTATATTTTCCCTAAAATTTTAAATTACAAGACATAATGGTAAGAATTAATAAGGGTAAAAACAAAAAGATAGGGATTAAAAAAATAGTCCAAACATACTTGATTTTAATTTTATTGAGGTTATTTGACCTTAAATAATCAAATAATTAAAATATATAACTTTATACCATGTTTTAATATAAAATTATTTTATATTAATTTAATATTTTGAGGGATTCTAAGAGGGCCCCCTATATTATTAAATGGAACCAATTCTTCCTATTTTATACCTATTAATAACCAATTTGTTTCTACCATAATCATTATAATTACTATCCTAGAATACCTCCCCATATTCATGATCTCTTATTTTAGGAATAACACTCAATTTAGAGATGTTAATGTGTTAATCGAAGGAGATTATCTCAAGAAGATGTATCATTTTTAATTACGTGTTTCTATTTTATTTCACCATCAAATTACATAAAATCTACTTAAATCTTGATGAAATAATTACTTCAATATCATAAATATAATTATATTTTATTGTGTTAATATTATAACAAAAATAAATCTCTACTTCCATCAAATGGGAAACAAACTATCTTTCGTGTGTACGATGAATGAACATCATCCAATATTATTTTTTTCCATCATCGGCACTAAAGATGGGTTATAATGATGGAATTATTGTTTATATATGATATTTGTGAAATATTTATCATTATTAGAATACAATATATCATTTACATTCTTACCATTCCTTGCACATGGAAATGATAAAATTATTCGGGCCTACGTGTGAACTATCAATTCCATGAAAAAGTTTGATTCATTTTTGTACCCCACATCACATTAATAATATATACATATAATTATTTTTAAATTATTAATATTATATTAATTATTTTATAATAATATTTTAGATTTAAAATAATACATAAATTATTTCTATAATGATCAATTAAAAATGTAATTGTTACTCGAGAGTAAGTACGACCTACCATCTCTATGATTATAAAATTGATCATTCTCCATAACAATACGTAATTGTTTGATTTAAAAGAATAATTTATGTATATAGATGATATGAATTACATTTATATTATTCTTAGTATGATGGGATGATCTGCAATTTTTCTTTATAGATCATATCAATGTTATTTTTGACTCAATTAACAAATATCATCAAAACATCTATTATTATCATATACAATTTTATAATTGTTATAACATTTTAATAAGTGATATACAAGAAATAATAAATATTAACATGTTATAATAAAATTAAAGAATTATATTATGTTTATTATTTATTTATATAAATATCATACGTGATGAATCAGACTCAAAGTAAGATATTATTTAACGAAAACATAAATTCTAACATTTTATGGAGCAATTCAAATTAATATTTATAATTCATGTCAATTCATTAAAAATGTATTTTTGGATTTATTTATATAGAAATAAATTTTTAAAAATATTAGTTTTATAATTTCTCTCAATGTTTTCTATGTTCAATTGGACACTTTGATTCAAAAGCTAATTTTTATTATGATTTCAAAATTTGTTTCAACAATTGATTGATTATCTCAATATCTTGGAATGTTTTTTAGATATATGAGATGGAAAAAAACATCTTTCTTTCAATATTATTCCTTCATATGTTTTCATATTCATTTTCAAAGAATGTGGTTTCTTTATTCTGTGCATGGTTTCTATATTTTCATGATTGTTTTAGGTGAAAATTGTATTTTTATATGTAAAAGTGTTTTTCTCATGGGTTTAAATAGTCTTCAAGGTTCATATTCTTGATTATTTCTTCTAATATTAAATACATTGCATTTGGTCCAATTATAGCACATGGTAGATCCCAATATAGCTTATACGAAGGGTTGATCCCCATTATGGCACATAACAAACATGTCAGCCCAAAATATCTTATATAAAGGGTGAGCCCAATTATAAGTCTCAAATGCATTTGTTATAATAGATTTGGAAATATACTATAATGTTATTCCATTTTTAAGGGTGAATTACTGAGTTAAATGGAAATTATTTCCCAACTCCCTAATGTAATTTTTCTATTCTACTAATGTGTTTTTGAGAGAAGGTTTTAATGTGTTCTCATGTTTTCATTAGACTAAATATTTAGTTTTTGTATGTCCCTTACTAATGTTTTTTGACCCATAAAAATATTTCTTAAAATAATAATTTTATTTAAGGATTATATAGTTCTATGATGAGATCAAGAGAAAATTGTGGCGATTCTTCTTGAAAAGATACCATGTATCATTTTAAAGGGGAATCCATTTGTATAAAAAGTTGATAATAGATATTTGAGCCCACATAAATTTAAGAGTTAAACTTGTTAGAGCTTCCCAATTTCTATAAAACTCTAAACCTAAAAGATCATTGGGAAAATAATAAGATTACTAGTTTTAAAATTACTATACTATATAATGTTTATGGTTGTTTCCTTACAATAAATAATATTATAAAACATTTAAATACATTCTTGGGTAGAATCTAATTTTCAATATGAAATATATTTTGAAAATCATTTTCTATTAAAATAATTTATTTTATAAAAAATTCCTTAAAAATAACATCACAAAATTTAAAAGGAATCATTAATGCATTGATGCTCCTGTAATTGGGTAATTTGGTACTTTTCATAGAGAACATTCCTTTTTCTTTGTAAAAATGATAGGAAATTGTCATGTTTTGAAAGAGAAAATAATATTCCTTTGAAAAAATTCACTAAAAATAAAAAATGGAAAAATATATTTTAATAAATAATTTTATAATGGTTATAGAAAAATATTTTAATTTTTTTTATAAAACCTGGTTTTTTAATAAAATAGATATCCAACCTCATCATTAAATGAAATTGGATTTTAATAAATATAATTCTCAACATTTTTAAGTAACCATGATTGGTAAATGGGAAAATCACTTGAAGAAGAACACAAATAACTATATGAGAATAAAATTAATGTTTTTTAATTAATGACAATATAATTTCCCATAATGAAAATTGATAAACATACAATCTTGATTAAAAAGATATTGTAGAATAAATTCTTAAAATAATCTTAATAATTAAGTGAGAAATATTAAATGAATATATTCTGTGTTTCAATTACAAATACACCTAAAACATGTTTCATTACAACAATATAAAGAAAAAAATAATTATACACATAATCATTGAATATTGATGATGATGAAGAAGTAATATAATCTAATGGAATGAAATTGAGTTATAAAATTTATTTATTACAAAGTAATATAAATATCAAATACCCATTGATAAAATAAATAAATTTGAAAATTAAAATTCCATTAATAATTTAGCTTTCATGATTTTGAATTTTAATGGGATGGTATATAAAACAAATAAAATAAATTAGATTCATAACATTATAATATTCTTCAATGAAATGAAATTAAGAAGAAATCATTTATATATTCATCCATATGGTTGAATTATACATAAAATCATATATACTTTTTTTACTAATATTATTAACTTACAAAATTTTCATTTGAGTATTCAAAAAAACGCAAGTGTTTATTTTATAAAAGCTTATCACCTGATCATTAATAATCTTACCATAAATTCATTATTCTGTGTGTTAATTTTGTTATTTTTTGATTCTATGATGACTTGTTATTTTTTATTCTTATAAATTTTATAATTATTCCATGTAATTTATAATTTAATTCATTATTTTAATATTAGATATATTCATTTATATTAGTCTATAAAACGTGTTGATAAGAAAAAATTCACTGTTCATGGAGACTGTCGGTTGTACATATACATGAATGTTGTTTCTATTTTCTTTTCGACAGCGGAAGATAGTTTTTGGGGTTATTAGTTAAATTGAATAAAAATAAGTGTGAGCTTATTTTTATTCCTTGGTGGTTAAAACCATGAAGAGGATGTTAGTGGTGGGACTCACCCGCACATAACCTCCATTGGGAGTATAATTTTAGGTGGGGACCACGCGAGCTTTAAACCCCCCTTTAACCACTTGGAACTCCCAATTATGTGGGGAGCCTCTCCACCTTCCCTCATATTTATATATATATTATCATTATAATATATATTTTATTTCATATATACCACATATTTCAATTAACCCCATCCATAATTAATTCCATGTAAATCGTGTAAGAATCACATCGCTTTGCGAGGAGGTTTCCTGCACTACACAAGAGCAATGTTATCATATTTGCACAAAATATAAAGAATGAATATATTTGTGATATAATAATAAAAAATCCATAACATCGTCATATATATAATATATAATATATAAAACTATAAATCAATCATTATGATCATCAGATAAAGGTTATAATGTATAATTGAATTACATCTGTTCACAAGGCGGTTGTTTATCACAAACATGAAGGATGATTTCATAACACATTTGATGTAAGTGTGTGATGTTGTTGGTGGTACCATTAACATAAAAATATTTAAATATATTTAAAATCATTTGGTTTATATATATGTATTTTATAATAATTATTAAAGGTTTTTTATTAGTAAATAAATAATCACTTTTATAATAACAATACATCTTTTTTGGGTATCATCTTTAGGCTTTCACTAAACCCTTACAATGTTGTATTTCAAAACAAAAAATGGATTATAGAAATAGGGTATAGATTTTGGGATGTTATTTGGGTAGATATATTCTAATCCAATGTGGTTTTAAGGTCTGAATAAGTGAGGATACATGGTTTCCATTTTTATGTGGGGAGAGGACACACAAGGTATTTTTATATGTATTTAGTGATACCATGTTATTTCCATATAAGGTGTCTCTAATAATGGAACTACCTAGAATTTATAATGGATGTTTCTAAATATGGACATCTAATACGGTGGAAAACGTTTTGAGACATTTTTAAACCTTGTATATTATGTTTAACCACTAAGTAAGCACTTTTTCTCCTTAATCGTTGTAATTGATTTAATATGTACTCACTAATATTTTTATTCAAAATTTTATTTTACCTCATTAAAAATTATAAATTATTGTGATTCAAAATAAATATTCCTTTTTTTAACTATACTCACTAATGTGGCTATGATTGATTTAAAATTAATATCTCACATTGGATGAAAAAGAATGTTTTTTATGTTAAAAATGATTTTCATTTTTCAATGAATTTTTAAATAAATTACCTAAATAAAATATTTAAATAGAATTATTTGGAATTTTATATTTATAATTGATCTTGAAATAATTAAAAACCAATTGAAAATATAATTTAATGTTAAAAACATTTTAGCTGAATAGTCTATTATCAATTAAAATTCATTATTTTTCAATATTCATAAAAAAATTTAAACATAAGAATACCAAATATTCACCCTTATATAATTTTGATATTATAATTTCAAGGATAAATTGTTTCCTATAAATTTTCTAAAATTGATGACAAATAAATATAAACTATGTTCACAAATCATGATTAAATATATTTTAAAAAAATGATGTTTTTCCAAAAACATTACATTTTATTTCATGTATTTTATATTTTATATAATAATTAATAGTTCACATAGGTATTCATTATTAATACTTGTGTTGTAACGTCCCGACCTAGATCACCACTATGACGTTGGATGGACTGGTCACCAAATGACCTCAAGGACGCCTCACCCTTTTGGAGAGGCTGCCAACTAGCATTGAGGGTGAAAAGATTGTCATTAGGGAGACTATACCCTGTTATCAGAGTTCTGAAGTTTTATTACAGAGTAAATAACAATAAAAGGAGGAAGAATTAATACATAACTGCCAATACATCGGAAGACAAATTTCATATAACTGAACAAAAATTTTCCAATGCCAGTTTATACAACAAATGAATACAAGACATGGTATTGATACATGATGAATATTAGTACACAATAAAACATGATTTTCAATAAAATACAATGAAAGACTCACGTAATGAAATGAACTAATATCCCAAAGGTGATCTCCACGAGCATCCTAAGCTCATGCTCTAAATGTTTCTCCGAAATCTCAGGTACAAGCTAACAACAACAAGCATGTTCCAAGGCCCGACGAACAAGAAAGTATAATAGGGCACCCTATTACAATGGTAACCTGAGTAGGGTGTGAGAATAAATATCAATTGTTCAGTCCCACCAGTGTCTTGACTTATCTTGAAAGTGTTATATAGATTAAATAGGGTGCAATAATGCATGAATATAGTAATAAGTACAATGTAACTAAAATATCCATGTCTCTACATTATAACTAAACTAGTGTACGGACATGTAATCAGTTCATTTATTTGGTATTTTCTAATTAATTCATATGTTACATGTGAGTAATTTTCCTACTAAATCCATGGAGTTTCCCCCAAGGTAATACATGGATAAACCATGACTATCCCCGATGGGATTTAACCATTGCACCATCTTGTAATTGTTTGACTCAAAGAGTTCATCAAAGGCATCCTGTGATGTTATTTAGTAATAAAGACCCATCATAATAACCATGAAAAAAACCTCAAGAAAAAAAGATATCTAATGAAGTAGTTCCTGGGTATTAACCATGGTAACATAGATATCACGGAATTCTAACCCAATATTATCTGGTTCTAGGTAAGGAATAAGGGTGCAATACTAGGATACTTGCCCATGTAATTCTATGATAAGGTGCCTACTGAGTCCAAAGAGTGCATCCAAGGTAAAATGGGGCTAGGCAGTGATTGTGTCCAAGGAGTGTATCCAAGAAACCAACATGTCAATGTGGGGTCCAAGGAGTGTATCCAATGCACATTCATGTCAGTGTAGGATCCAAGTAGTGTATCTAGGGAATCTGGTTGTGCTATACGGGGATGCAATGGTAGTATACTAAGAATCCAATGAAAAGTCAGGGAACATGATGTAGGAATGTTGTTTCCGAAGCATTTATGCCGGGGCGCGCGTGCATGTCCGTCACGCATGGGAGGACACTCGGCTTGTTGCCCCGCATTCCCGCTTTCCAAAGGCGGGCGACATCCTTTCCTTGTTTAGGGACGTCTGCTCCTTGATCGAAATTGGGATGATGGGATGTCGGTTCTTCCTTCCGTGGATTCCTCCTCGGAGCTCTTCACCTAGTCCGGGTCTCTCTCATAGATTTAAGATGGGTTCATGATGCTCGCTCCTGGTGCCATATCTTCATGGACGCCAGTTAATTACACTGCTTCTGTCGAGATGCTCCAAGGGGTCTTGTCGGGGCAGCATCCTTCGGTGAGGAGAATGGTCTTGTTGGGGTGTCGTTGGCATGTCTTGACGCTACGGAATTTGCATGCCTATCTTCTATACCTTATCGTAGGGCTTCTCGAGGGCACAGAATCCCAATGCATCCCACATCGAACATGGGGAATTGTGTGCCATCTGATGTTTTCCAAAGCTTCTCATGTTTAACATGGGGTATGTCACGTGTTTAACGTGTTTCGGAGATGGATCAGGAAAATCGGAACACTGAGAGTGGATCAGATTGAAGAAACACCTAGGGGGAACACTGTTGTTGGGGCCAACACGTGGGCGGCTTCCCAGATACTATGGAGTGAAATGGTGTGGCATGATCTCACCGGGATGTGGTGGCCCGAATAAGGATCAGTATGGGTGAAGGAATGATGGTCTTGAACCTCGTGGAGGCTTCCTACGTATCCCCATGGAAGGGAATCAAAGTCCGCATAGTTCGGTGATACGGTGGGACACCGAAAGAGGAGACCCGTGAGAATGAACGCATGGATTGGAGCCTGGAGGAAGTAAGATCTCCGGGTAGGGCATGAGCTTCCCGAGGCACGTGGGCTCGAGGGAGAGGTCAGGATGAGACGTGGGTGTGAGGCATGGGGATTACGCTCTAAGGCGGCCAATAATGGTGCTGGTGAACCAACGCGAAGTGGTTGGAACAACTAGGTGATGGGCTTGAACCTCGTGGAGGCTTCCTACGTACCTTGCGTTAGCACGGATCAAAGTTCATGTAGTTCAGGGCATGCAGTTTAACATCATGTGGGACGATATACAGATTAACGTCATGCGGGACAAGGGAATTTGGGGCTTACGCTTTGAGGCAGCCCATGCTGGTCGGGGAACCGATGTGGGGAGGTCGGAATGACCGTGTGGTAGGTTTGAACCTCATGGAGGCTTCCTATGTACCATGCGTTAGCACTGATCAAAATCCACGTAGTTCAGGGCATAAATATTAATGTCATGCCGGACGAGGGATACAGTTTAACGTCTTGCGGGATGAGGGAATTTGGGGCTTACTCTCTAAGGCGGACCATGGTGGTCGGGGAACCGACGTGGGGAGGTCAGAATGACCGGGTGGTGGGATTAAACCTCGTGTAGGCTTCCTACGTACCATGCGTTAGCACGAATCAAAGTCCATGTAGTTCAGGGCATACTATTTAATGTCATTTGGGACGAGGGATACAGTTTAATGTTATGTGGGATGAGGGAATTTGGGACTTACTCTCTGAGGAGGCCCATGGTGGTCGGGGAATCGACGTGGGGAGGTCGGAATGACTAGGTTGTGGGCATGATCCTCGTGGAGGGTTCCTACGTACCATGCGTTAGCACGGAGCAAAGTCCACGTAGTTCGGGGCATACAGTCTAATGTCATCCGGGACGAGGGATTCAATTTAACGTCATACGGGATGAGGGCATTGGGGTTTACGCTATGAGGTGGCCCATGGTGGTCAGGTAACTGACGTGGGTAGGTCGGAACGACCGGGTGGTGGGCTTGAACATCGTGGAGGCTTCCTACGTACCATGCGTTAGGATGGATCAAAGTCAACGTAGTTCACTGGTATGGAGCTTACGCTTTGAGGTGGCCCATAGGAGGATGTCATGGTCGATGCGTGCTCAAAGCCCACGTGAGTCATGCTCTGTGTGAGAAACAAGAGGCAGCATGGACCAGAAGATCACGTCGCAAAGGGTGCGTCCGTGAGAAGTGGAAAGGGGCTTACGCGTTGAGCGGGCCAAAGAGGAAACAGGGGCTTACACGTGGTTAGCAGCCCTGGGTGCCAGGGCTTACTCCAGGAAGGAGGCCCGTAGTGCGACAAAGCGTAGTGGGAAAGGGACTCCACTGGCTTTGGTAGGAGGGAAGTACGGAGGTGAATGGGTACAACCATCCGCAAGAGAGGCTAGGGGCTTACGCTTTGAGGCAGCCCTTCCCCCATGGACAAATGCCACTCCGACAAGGAGGATCTCATTCCATGTGAGGAAGAATCCATTCCCATGGAGACGAGAGGAATAAAGAATGTCCGAGCTTGGGGGACCCTACGTGCGAAGCATGGGGTCGGACCACTGTTTAACGTCATGTGTTAAAGATGAGGTGCTTAGCAGTTTAACGTCCTGCAGCTTGGATGAGGGGGGTTCGATCTACACCCCTAGGGCTTACATGCCCAATTCTGTATACCCCAGGTGGGAGGGAAGGCATTGGAAAGGCCGTAGTGAAGGGGCCCACAGGGTGAACCGTTGAGGGGTCCACGTTAGCGTGGCTATGGTGGATGGGGCTTACGCAAGGAAGCTTCCCAGGTGCCACTAAGGAGTGGAAACGAAGGATGGGGATTACGCATGGAAGCAGCCCGTAATGTCTTCCTCATGTCTGGCCATGAGGGCATCCCAAATCATTGTTGGGTTGAGGTATGCACCTATGCGGTAGTGCATAAACGGGATAATGCCAAGGGAATTGGAATCGGCCCGAACAAAGGGATGTGGAAAGTGTGAATCACATGCTCGGCATTCAGAATGCAATGAGAGCGGCATGGAAATAGAGGATAACTGCTGACCATGTTCACAACAAAGCATTTTGTCGCGTTAGACTAAAATGGGGACAAACAAATGAGGGTTGACCGCTGATCATGTTCGTAACAATGGGGCCTAACTCAAATATCGTCGATCAGTCTTCTGGGACGTTGGCCCAGGATAGCAGGCGGACCATAGTTAAATCATCCATACTGTGAAAACAGGTGGACCAATTGTCTATCATCGATATTTTCACTGTAGGAAGACATAGGTCAATCACTCATACTGTTATGGGGTCCCTCCAAACATGGAATTGGATGCAAATCTGAATTAATGACACGCAAAGCGTGAGGTGGAGTGATGGAATGTTTTGAAGGATTCCAATGCTCTTGAAACTACGCCATTGTAATCATGGCATTAGGCATCTTATGCTTGGCGCACAAGGCATATTTTATTTGGAACAAAAGGTATCCTATGTTTGGAACATAGTGTTTACTACAGTTTATAGTCATGTAGATAGGACTATGGAATATCATGCTTGGAGCATAAGGCATCTATTATTTGGAACAAGAGGCATCCTATTATTGAATGATAGGACATTATTCTCAGGGGAATTGATGATGATAATCTCAACTCACGACATAGGAAATGATCCAAGAGGAATATTTCAACTCAACGTGTTTCGCAGTGAGCGGAGGAGTATCTCAAATCATGGTATTACCTAGGTGGAAGGTGGGACCAACCTAACTATGTTGTTTTAAATCTATTATTGGAGCTAGTCCATGAACACATAGCATTACTAGATGGTGTGCCCCAGGGTCCTGTGATAAGGGTAGTAGTTAGGGTGATCAGTGAGATGTGCCACTTCTGGCTTTCGGCACTCAGGAAGCAGCACGATTCTCTGCTCCAAGGCGCTACGGAAATTACTGAGGACATGGGCCTCGTCAAATGAGTAAGTCTGATTCCTTTTGTCTGGATAGGGGGATCATGGATGCTGACCATGACCAGGGGCCGAAGGAGGATTCTGAGGAGGCGGAGCCTGATTATCTCTCCTAGGTGGTGGCGGTACGTTACACGGAGGCGCCTGCCGATTTTGGGGTAGTTGCTGCTGGGCTGGGGGTTGTGCCTGTGGGGGTGGACCCCTTTGGGGATTCTGAGGTGGCCTTACTAGTAGAAACATTAGCTGTCTTGGGGCCTCTATCTAGGCCACAATAGCGGGCTCCGATCTTACAGCTCTCCTTGCAGGGATTACAGGAGGCAGCGGGCGTGCCTGACTGGCCTGTTGCAGGGCATCTTCGAGGCGCTGAGCCTTGTATGAGAAGTCATGAAACCCTCCGGGGTAATTCTGAGTGACCAGAGAAGGAACCAACTCAGCCTTGACGTTTCCTACTCATATTTTCAGTAATTTCTCTTGAGTTAGTGGCATGTCAAGGGAGTACGTGAGCCCCTTGCACCAGGCGACGAAGTCCATGACTCGCTCATCGGGCCTTTGTTTTCACCTGAAGAGGTTTGCGATGTTTGTATTCTGGGTTGTGGAACTGAACTGGTAGAGGAATTTCCAGCAAAGTTCCTCCTAGCCAGTTACAAATCCGACAGGGAGCTGGCAGTACCAGACGAATGCTGGTCATTCCAGTGTCTGAACGAAGCAACGGATCTCGACGGCCTCCTACTGCGCCGGAGTCCCTAACATAGGCCTGTACCTCGAATTGAAGTGGTCCAGGTGTTGTGGAGGGTCTCACGTCCCATTAAAGGGGGCGATAGTGGGGTTCCCAAATCCCAGTGGGGCCAGCATATCATCCACCCTTGCAGGGTATGGTTTGCTGTCCAGTGGGATTGCCACCTGCCGAGTTTCCAGGTCCTCTAAGCGGGTGATGAGCACCTCCATTAGATCATCCAGATGTGGATTCCTGTCATGATGGGGATCTCTATCCACGAGAACATTCCCGGGCTCTTCAATCTGGTAGTCAAGCTCAGCAGCTCGCAGGGCGGCTGGTGGAGCGACTCTCGGGGCAGGAGAAGGAAACCGAGCAGGGTCCCCCAGGTGATCCCGCCGCTCAGGAGGGTTCGGAGAAACATATCGTACCCTATTACCATGGGCTCCAGCCTCTACCATGATGGCAAACGCAACATGGTCGCGGTTGCCTAGGGGAATCAAGTCAATGGGTACGTTCTCCTACCTCTGCTGTCCAGTCCTAGGGTTACCGTAGTCAGGTCGCCGCTCTGCAATCCGTTCGACCAAGATCTCATCAACCAGCCACTTTTTCTCAGCAAGCTGTTTGCATAGCCTGGCCTTCTAAGGGTCTTCTTCTTCCTTCTATATTGAGGAAGATGGGTTGGTAAGCTTGATATAACTATCATGCGATTTACCCTTACCAATGTTTCAGCTCAGTGTTATGTCTTCAGTGCATGTAGGGAGACCTAGGAGGCTCATATGTTGGTGATTAATCCTCCCATATGGGTCCAGTAGCAGCTTGTCCTCAGGGGGAGAGTCCCCATCAAGGATCTCCACATAGTTTCCCCCATCTGAAAGGTCATCCATGTTGACATCCACTACCCTTGGCGGCATTATCTCAGGGCCGCCCTGTGAATCGGGTTGTCGGAAGATCGCACAGAAAAGAAGGGCAGTGTACTTCCCCCATCCATGGACATACGCGTGAGGGGAGGGTTCCTCGATAAACTTGCAGAGTACTTGAAAACTCTGGATGCATTGTTGCTAGAGGGCCCTGTGGTGGCCAAGTGACTCGGGGTGCCGAACTGCGGGGAGCGCAGCCAGGTCGACCCGACGACACTGCTCACCGATATCCTCGAGATGTGCTTGACTCTCGGGATAAGGCACTAGCTGATGGTGAAGACGGGAGTGAGTCACCAAGAGAGTCTGGTGGAAACATTCAAACTCTCACGGGGTGAGTGGCTATGGCATATCAAAATATGATCTTGCGACTGGACAAAACTTCTCGGGGAAGTGGCCTACTGTGAGGATGGTCCAGAAGCTCCACGACTCTGGTTCGGGATCCGACCCTTGCTACCCCTGCTCATCAACTGATAATGGTCGGGGAGCTTGAAACGGCGCTGAGGCAGGCCGCCGGGCCGGTGGGCTGGCCGGCGGGGAATACGGCGAACAGGTAGATTGGCCACCGATCCCTGAGTTGTCCTCCAAGGGTTTCAGTGCCCTGGCTGCCACGTCACGATAGGATGGGCTGGAAAATAGGCCTCCTGTCATAGTATCGGTGCTCGCCAAGGGTGTGTCACGTTGCGACCATTCCGTTGGTCCCCAGAAAAGTTCCCCACCGTACCTGACTGTAACATCCCAGGTAAATAAAGAATAAATAATTTTCATATTTATTAATATTTACGAATTAAATATTAATTTTATTTTAAAGGGGTTTCTATGTTCCATAGCGTACCCGGTACGCAACGATGAGTTTTTTTTGAAACTTATGTAGCACACTAGTAATAAAATAATATTATTTTAAATGTTAGTTAACAAGTAGCCGTTGTACTGGCGGGAATGGGTAGAAATAACTAAAATATGATTAGATATATTTGTAAACGTTTATACATTTACCCAATAAAAGATAAAGGCTTAAAATACGGAATGAGTTCAATTTTAGGGCATATATACTCTAATTTTCACTAAAGGTTCACTTATCACCTTTTAATAGTGAACCGTCATTAAATATAGTTTTGATCACTCTTATACTTTATTTTGGACCAAATATAACTATTCTTTAGAATCGGGACATCAAAATTTACTTTGTGTAAATTTTTGGTACCTTTCTGGTAAAGTTCATTTTTTTTATGAATAGTGTAAAATGTTGTATTTTAATTCAAAACCTCTTTTTAATATAAATTATTTATATGATTATATTATTATTTTAATTGGTTTTAAAGTGAAATTAGAAAATATTTTTACCAGTTAATCCAATGGTGGTCATTGGAATCAATTTCACTTTGAAATTGGACTTAAACTGGTGTCAATCTTTTGATACTTATTGTTTCACAAAAACACGCTATTTGTCATGACAGCCGGAATTAATTATTAAATTAATTAATTTGACTTATATGTTTTGAATTTTGTAAAATGGACTTCATTTTTGAATTCGGAATATCAAATATATCTTAGGGTGAATTTTTGGTAATTTTCTGAAAAACTTCAATTTTTGATGAATTGTGAAACCACTAAGTGGTAATCAAGCAAACTGACTTTTCAGTTAAATGAAAGTTGACCACTAATGTGTATTGAATTTTGAAAATCCGACATACATGGTTGTAATTAAGAAGTAAAATGTGGTTCAATTAGATAGAAATAATTTTTTGGTGAATAGTAACTTATTAAGTTTTTAATCGCGATTAGAGGTAATTAGTGTAGTTTAAGGTAAAAATGGTATTATAAGAATGTGAAAACACCATGACACTTGTCCTAAACCTATTGGGTGAGTCATGGCCGACCAAGACAAGCCATGGGCCAACTTGGGGACCCCATGGAGCAACTTTAGTTGGAAAATGACATTAATATATTTTTATTTAATGTTAAAGTGAAAATGACACTAACATAAATTATTTTACTAAAATAATTTTTGAGTGGGGTTATACAAGTCCAAATTTTGATTATAAATAGTCATTGGAAAGATAAAAAGATTTTCTAATTCATAGTAGTTTTTTTATAATTTTTAAACATTAAATAAATTAAATTATATATGGCATAATAATGATGCAGCGATGACATCATTATTTGACGATTTTAATAAAATGGAAAGATAATGAAAAATCTAAAACCTACACATGTCCAAAACCAATTGGATGAGTGGATTTCAAACCCTTATCACCTTATACACGAATTATATCAATGTGGGACCTTATAAAACCGAAACACATTTTCAAATAAAGTAATATTTCTTTACTTTCCAAAAGTGCCCCTCCTCTCCTCTTATAAAAGGCCCCCACCTCTACCCCATTTCACACACTTCTCAAGCATTTGGCTCGGCCAACCCCTGCCCAATTACTCTATCCACATCCCTACCCTCATCCTAGAGGATTCCCTTTGGGCAGAATCCTTTCAAAGGAAGCCTTTAGGCTCAAATCCAAAGGGAGTTACACTTTTAAAGGTAATTCATTCTCTCTTGTTCATTTGTATTGTTTTGCTTCTCCAACCCTCTAAACTATTTTTATTTACTTCTTTTGTAACAACACCAGTATCTTCAATATATTAGGATGTTTTTATAATATTTATTTGAGCTACACTCTCACACAACTACATCAAATGGTTCAAGAACATATGGTTTCCGTGGATGGCGAAATTCTGCCTCCCGAAACGATGATTGTTCAATACTCATTTAACACCTTCAAGGGTGGCCATTATGATGTCACTATTTATATATATGATATATATTATGTTTATGTTTTCTTTAAGCTTCTGTATTTTTAATTTTTGGCATACCTTTATGGTTTCCATTATGGGTAAACACGATATCTTCATTTAAGGAAGTGTGGACTACCGCCCCCTAAAAGTGATGTGATTCGTTAATGCCATATGTGGGACGTGTAAAGGATGGATTTAAAGTTATTATATATGATGTTATACTGGAATTATAATATACCTCTATATCATTATTATTTCATTCCATTAAAGTATGAGATATAAATGAAAGTAGCGTTCATGCGTACGTACGGCTTACCGTCTCCATGAACGGTGCATTTCATTTCTTATCCCCAAATGTAATGTACTTTTAAAATTACATGTATATAATGTATATATATAATTAATGATATATATAAATGATGAATATAATTCTGGAATTAAAATATACATACCTCTCATTTAGTTTTAATTCCACTAATATGACAATGAAATGAAAGTAGCGTTCATGCATACGTACGGCTTACCGTCTCCATGAACGGTGCATTTCATTTCTTACCTCTAAATGATTATGTAATATTATAAATACATGTATATGATTGATATATATGATATATATGATATCCAAATCAGTAATTTCATTCTGGATATAATGAACTTTTTACCACACGAACAACATGTAATTGTAAGAAGTCAACTTTCGACTTAAGAACCAAATATTGACAAAACAAACATTATTAAATTAAATGGTTACATAATGTTTATAACATGGAAATAAGTGATATAAAAGGAATAATGAACTTTAAAAATGTTCTTAATCAAGTATAAATTAACTCAAGTTTATTATTCAGGACGTTAAAGAACGATCGAGTCAAGTCGGACCCGAGGTAAGGGACTTCGTCTCAATCTCCATTCATTGAGGCATATTTCGTTTTATACACAACTTTCTTTTATACGGTGTATAAACTCCTTTGACTTTTACTTTTATATAAAAGGAATATTTTTCTACGAAGCGTTTTACTAAAAGACAAAAAAGGAATGTTTTTTTACGTACGTGGTGACAACGACCTTTTCCCGCCGCCACGAGTATTATTTGATCTATGGCTTCCTCAACAAGCCGTAATGTTTTTAAAATAAAATAAATACCACATACTCTTTTATGTATTTTGGTATTGAAAATTGTTTTGATAAAGGATTCTATTATTTCAATATATTTATGATATATTGTGATTGAAATGTGGAAATGTTATCTTTCCTTTATATTGGTTTTATTTTTTATGATTTTATATTGGTACTTGGACATTTTAAAGGGTGGTTACATTATAAACCATATGATGGGTGGTGCCGTGAATACCAGGACGGGTGGTTATGTTATAACCTCCAATGCATTGGGTATGGAAGTCGGCCGTATGGATATTCCATTAAGTATGTATGGATATTGGCCGTATGGCTATTCCATTAAGTGATATGTGTGGAAGTCAACCGTATGGTTATTCCACTTAAGTATGTTTATGTCCCAAGTTACCTTTATATATTCTATGTGTTCTTTATATGGGTTTTATGGTAATCCTTTGGTTACAAAAAGGTAAGTAATTATACTTTATTCAGTGATGATTTTTTTTAACTACTTCATGAAGGTGAAGGTATTACTTTGATATAGTATACATGGTTTACTTGATGTTTGAAAAACTAACAGTTTTCATTCTTTTTCTATCCCTTACTGAGCTTTTTATGCTCACCCCAAGTTTTTCGAAATGTTTTTCACAGGACTTAAAGCGGAATAAGGTCAAGGATTGGATCAAGGGAATTTCATGCTATCTAAAACATGGAATCTAGACATCTTTCTTTTTAAGAATTTTTATTTTATGGATACTTAGTAGAAGTGTCTACTTTGTAATCTTTTAAGATGTAATAGTTCTGTTCTAATTCTCTAAAACTCTAAACCTGAAAAGATCCTCAATGTGAATTATTCATTTAATTAAATATTAAGTAAGGTTTAAGGTTGGGGCCTTATAGTTGGTATCAGAGGACGGTTTAGACAACATTAGGAGTTAGAAAAGTGTTAAATTATAATATGATTGAAATGATATAGCATTTACGGATTACCATGTTGCTTCGCCTAAGATATTTCGGTGTTCAGAATGGTTTTCCGCAGAGAAAACAAAGCAGCTATGTTGGGACGACATCAGGAGGAAGTCAACCTTCCAAATCAGCAACCTGAGATGGTCGGAATCGGAACTGAAAAGTTTGTTGCAGTGATGGCACAGTTGACTCAGGCTATAAATGGTGGTGGTATCCATGCGCGAGATCAGCCAGATCAACCACAGAGGAACATGTCAGTGGTGGAACATTTCATGAGGCAACATCCCCCATCATTCAGTGGATCATCTGACCCTGTGCAAGCTGAAGGGTGGATTAAAGCACTGGAGAAGATTTTTTATGTCATGGGGTGTTCAGAACATCAAAAGGTTAGTCTTGCTGTTTACCGTTTTGAAGGTGAAGCTGATCAGTGGTGGTCGATGGTGAAAAATATAAGGGATAGTGATGAGATTGAGGATCTTCACTGGGACGAATTCAAAGGTATGTTTCTTGAGAAATATTTTCCTAATGTGGTTCATCTTAGGATGAAAATACAGTTCCTAGAATTGAGGCAAGAGGATGATTCAGTGGCTGCTTATGAAGAAAAGTTCACTCGATTGGCAAGGTATGCTCCAAACTTCATACGAGATCTTGATAGTAAAATAGACCGTTTTTACTCAGGGTTAAAGCCAAAGTATCGACGGGCTTTAGCTTCTCGTGAATTCAAAAGTTATGAAAAACTTGTTCGATGTGCGGAGAAGGTAGAAATGGAGTTTTCCGATGATCAGGTGTTCAATGACAAACAACAGAATAAGAGATCTAGTTGGCAGGAAAAGGGGAAGAATTAATCAAAGAAGCAAGGAGGTAAGAAAACCAAATATCCATCCTGTGAGAAATGTGGTAAAATGGATCCTGGAGAATGTTTATCCAAGTCTGGTAAGTGCTTTCGGTGTGGTAAGTCTGGTCATATTGCTCGTAACTGTAAGGAAGATGATCAAGCAGTAAATGAAAATCCAACGGTAAGATGTTTTAAGTGTAATGAAATGGGTCATTATGCAAACGAGTGTCCAACGAAGAACTCAATTGGGGGAAAGCAGTTAGACTACAAGCAGAAAGGGGTGGTAAAATCCTTTGAAGCAACTTCAGCAGATGTTGGGCCATCGAATGAAGTGGTATCAGCTCCAGGGAGCTCAGTATTTTTCAAAGATTGACTGGAGTTCGGGGTACCATCAGTTGAAAGTAAAATAAGAAGACGTTCCGAACACTGTGTTCCGTACTAGATATGGCCATTATGAATTTTTATTTATGCCTTTTGGGTTAACCAATGCACCTTCTGTATTCATGGACCTTATGAATAAAATTTTCCATGAGTTCTTGGATAAGTTTGTGTTTGTGTTTTGAGGTTTGTGAAGAGTTTATGTGTGCCTTGTGATTCACAGTTGAAGAATGAGTTGTTTTTTCATCCTGGCAGTACTAAGATGTACAGAGGTCTGTGGGAGTATTACTGGTGGGATGGAATGAAAAGAGACATTGCTGATTTTACTATGAAGTGTTTGACATGTCAACAGGTTAAAGCAGAGTAGCAGTTACTGAAAGGGATGCTTCAGCCTTTACCAGTTCCAGAGTGGAAATGGGAAAACATATCCATGGACTTTGTTGTCAGTTTACCGAGGACATCTCGAGGTAATAATGCAATCTGGGTTATTATTGATCGCTTGACCAAATCTGCTCATTTACTTGCTATACGAGATACTTTCTCTCTTGATCAACTTTCCCGTTTGTATCTTAAAGAGATAGTCAGGTAACATGGAGTTCCTCTCTCCATTGTATCGGATCGTGAACCCAGGTTTACTTCTAACTTTTGGAAAGGCCTTTAGAAGTTGTTGGGTACGGAATTAAATTTTAGTACAGCTTTTCATCCTCAATCAGATGGGCAGTCAGAACGAACAATTTAGACATTGGAGGATATGCTAGGAGCTTGTTTGATGGATTATCAGGGAAGTTGGGACCAACATCTTTCTTTGGTTGAGTTTTCTTATAATAACAGTTTTCATTCCAGTATACAGATGGCACAATTTTAGGCATTATATGGGAAGCGGTGTCGAACTCCAGCTTTCTGGGATGAAGTTGGTGAAAGGAAGTTGATGGGACGAGAATTGGTAGAAGAGTTGGCAGAAAAAGTTCAGCTGATTCAGAAGCACATGAGAACAGCTCAGAGCAGGCAGAAGAGTTATGCGGATAACCGGAGGAAGGATCTATCTTTCGAGGTATGTGATCATGTTTTTCTCAAGGTTTCTCCTTGGAAAAGCGTGATGAGATTTGGTAAGAAAGGAAAGTTGAGTCCATGGTTTATTGGACCATATGAAATTCTGGAAAGATTTGGACCAGTTGCTTACCGAGTGGCTTTACCTCCGAGTTTATCTCAGGTACACAATGTTTTTCACGTTTCGATGTTGAGAAAGTATATGCCAGATCCATCTCATGTTTTGAGTCCAGAGGTAGTTTAGCTGGAAGAGAACCTATCTTATGAGGAACAACCGGTCCAGATTCTTGACCACAGGGAGCAAGTGTTACGGAATAAGGTGATTCATCAGGTAAAGGTTTTGTGGAAAAACCATGTTATTGAAGAGGCAACGTGGGAATCTGAAAATGCTATGAGGGATAAATATCCCCATTTATTTTGATAAGTGAATAAAATTGTGAGGACGCAATTCCCAAAAGGGGGGAAGGATGTAACATCCCAGGTAAATAAAGAATAAAGAATTTTCATATTTATTAATATTTATGAATTAAATATTAATTTTATTTTAAAGGGGTTGCTATGTTCGATAGCGTACCCGGTACGCAACGATGAGTTTCTTTGAAACTTACGTAGCACACTAGTAATAAAATAATATTATTTTAAATGTTAGTTAACAAGTAGTCGTTGTACTGGCGAGAATGGATCTAAATAACTAAAATATGATTAGATATATTTTTAAACGTTTATACATTTACCCAATAAAAGATAAAGGCTTAAAATACGGAAAGAGTTCAATTTTAGGGCATATATACTCTAATTTTCACTAAAGGTTCACTTATCACCTTTTAATGGTGAACCGTCATTAAATATAGTTTTGATCACTCTTATACTTTATTTTGGACCAAATATAACTCTTCTTTAGAATCGGGATATCAAAATTTACTTTGTGTAAATTTTTGGTACCTTTCTGATAAAGTTCTTTTTTTTATGAATAGTGTAAAATGTTGTATTTTAATTCAAAACCTCTTTTTGATCTAAATTATTTATATGATTAGATTATTATTTTAATTTGTTTTAAAGTGAAATTAGAAAATATTTTTACCATTTAATCCAATGGTGGTCATTGGAATCAATTTCACTTTGAAATTGGACTTAAACTGGTGTCAATCTTTTGATACTTATTGTTTCACAAAAACACGCTATTTGTCATGACATCGGGAATTAATTATTAAATTAATTAATTTGACTTATATGTTTTGAATTTTTTAAAATGGACTTCATTTTTGAATTCGGAATATCAAATATAGCTTAGGGTGAATTTTTGGTAATTTTCTGAAAAACTTCAATTTTTGATGAATTGTGAAACCACTAAGTGGTAATCAAGCAAACTGACTTTTCAGTTAAATGAAAGTTTACCACTAATCTGTATTGAATTTTTAAAATCCGACATACATGGTTGTCATTAAGAAGTAAAATGTGATTCAATGAGATAAAAATAATTTTTTGGTGAATAGTAACTTATTAAGTTTTTAATCGTGATTAGAGGTAATTAGTGTAGTTTAAGGTAAAAATTGTATTATAAGAATGTAAAAACACCATGACACTTGTCCTAAACCTATTTGGTGAGTCATGTCCGACCAAGAAAAGCCATGGGCCAACTTGGGGACCCCATGGAGCCACTTTAGTTGGAAAATGACATTAATATATTTTTATTTAATGTTAAAGTGAAAATGACACTAACATAAATTGTTTTACTAAAATAATTTTTGAGTGGGGTTATACAAGTCCAAAATTTGATTATAAATAGTCATTGGAAAGCTAAAAAGACTTCCTACATCATAGTATTTTTTTTATAATTTTTAAAAATTAAATAAATTAAATTATATATGACATAATAATGATGTAGCGATGACATCATTATTTGACGATTTAAATAAAATGGAAAGATAATGAAAAATCTAAAACCTACACATGTCCAAAACCAATTGAATGAGTGGATTTCGAACCCTTATCACCTTATCCACGAATTATATCAATGTGGGACCTTTTAAAACCGAAACACATTTTCAAATAATTTAATATTTCTTTACATTCCAAAAGTGCCCCTCCTCTCCTCTTATAAAAGGCCCCCACCTCTGCCCCATTTCACACACTTCTCAAGCCTTTGGCTCGGCCAACACCTGCCGAATTACGCTCTCCAAATCCCTCCCCTCATCCTAGAGGATTCCATTTGGGCAGAATCCTTTCAAAGGAAGCCTTTAGGTTCAAATCAAAAGGAAGTTACACTTTTAAAGGTAATTCATTCTCTCTTGTTCATTTGTTTTATTTTGCTTCTCCAACCCTCTAAACTCTTTTTATTTACTTCTTTTGTAACAACACCATT
The DNA here is from genome assembly GCA_963277665.1 of Viscum album. Taxonomy (NCBI): domain Eukaryota; kingdom Viridiplantae; phylum Streptophyta; class Magnoliopsida; order Santalales; family Viscaceae; genus Viscum; species Viscum album. Next base: position 798,361,591 of record OY728145.1, on the reverse strand, counting down.
ATCTTCAATATACTAGGATGTTTTTATAATATTTATTTGAGCTACACTCTCACACAACTACATCAAATGGTTCAAGAACATACAGTTTCTGTGGATGGCGAAATTCTGCCTCCCGAAACGATGATTGTTCAATACTCATTTAACACCTTCAAGGGTGACCATTATGATGTCACTATTTTTATATATGATATATAATATGTTTATGTTTTCTTTAAGCTTCTGTATTTTTCATTTTTGGTATACCGTTATGGTTTCCATTATGGGTAAACACGATATCTTCATTTAAGGAAGTGTGGACTACCGCCCCCTAAAAGTGATGTGATTCGTTAATGCCATATGTGGGACGTGTAAAGGATGGATTTAAAGTTATTATATATGATGTTATACTGTAATTATAATATACCTATGTATCATTATTATTTCTTTCCATTAAAGTATGCGATAGAAATGAAAGTAGCGTTCATGCGTACGTACGGCTTACCGTCTCCATGAACGGTGCATTTCATTTCTTATCCCCAAATGTAATGTACTATTAAAATTTCATGTATATAATGTATATATATAATTAATGATATATCTAAATGATGAATATAATTCTGGAATTAAAATATACATACCTCTCATTTAGTTTTAATTCCACTAATATGACAACGAAATGAAAGTAGCGTTCATGCGTACGTACGGCTTACCGTCTCCATGAACGGTGCATTTCATTTCTTACCTCTAAATGAATATGTAATATTATAAATACATGTATATGATGGATATATATGATATATATGATATCCAAATCAGGAATTTCATTCTGGATATAAAGAACGTTTTACCACACGAACAACATGTAATTGTAAGAAGTCAACTTTCGACTTAAGAACCAAATATTGACAAAACAAACATTATTAACTTAAATGGTTACATAATGTTTATAACATGGAAATAAGTGATATAAAAGGAATAATGAACTTTAAAAATGTTCTTAATCAAGTATAAATTAACTCAAGTTTATTATTCAGGATGTTAAAGAACGATCGAGTCAAGTCGGACCCGAGGTAAGGGACTTCGTCTCAATCTCCTTTCATTGAGGCATATTTCGTTTTATACACAACTTTATTTTATACGGAGTATAAACTCCTTTGACTTTTACTTTTATACAAAAGGAATATTTTTCTACGAAGCGTTTTACTAAATGACAAAAAGGAATGTTTTTTTTACATACGCGGTGACAACGACCTTTTTCCACCGCCGCGAGTATTATTTGATCTTTGGCTTCCTCAACAAGCCGTAATTTTTTTAAAATAAAATAAATACCACATAATCTTTTATGTATTTTGGTATTGAAAATGGTTTTTATAAAGGATTCTATTATTTCAATATATTTATGATATATTGTGATTGAAATGTGGAAATGTTATCTTTCCTTTATATTGGTTTTATGTTTTATGATTTTATATTGGTACTTGGACATTTTAACGGGTGGTTATGTTATAAACCATATGACGGGTGGTGCCGTGAATACCAGGACGGGTGGTTACGTTATAACCTCCAATGCATTGGGTATGGAAGTTGGCCGTATGGCTATTCCATTAAGTATGTATGGAAATTGGCCGTATGGCTATTCCATTAAGTGATATGTGTGGAAGTCAACCGTATGGTTATTCCACTTAAGTATGTTTATGTCCCAAGTTACCTTTATATATTCTATGTGTTCTTTATATGGGTTTTATGGTAATCCTTTGTTTACAAAAAGGTAAGTAATGATACTTTATTCAGTGAAGTTTTTTTTAATACTTCATGAAGGTGAAGGTATTACTTTGATATAGTATACATGGTTTACTTGATGTTTGAAAAACTAACAATTTTCATTCTTTTTGTATCCCTTACTGAGCTTTTTATGCTCACCCCAAGTTTTTCGAAATGTTTTTCACAGGACTTAATGCGGAATAAGGTCAAGGATGGGATCAAGGGAATTTCATGCTATCTAAAACATGGAATCTGGACATCTTTCTTTTTAAGAGTTTTTATTTTATGGAGACTTAGTAGAAGTGTCTACATTGTAATCTTTTAAGATGTAATAGTTATGTTCTAATTCTCTAAAACTCTAAAACTGAAAAGATCCTCAATGTGAATTATTCATTTAATTCAATATTAAGTAAGGTTTAAGGTTGGGGCCTTATACCGACTGAGGTGGAAGGTGCTTCATGGGAGGCTAGTGGTAACTGCGGGTTTGGCCCCTAGGGGTACGCCAAGTCCTCGTCCTCCTGGATATACCTTTAGAGGGTGGAGGGAATCATATGGATCTCGCATTTAGGGAGTACAGGACTGACGCGGCGTGTCCCCATCCCTTCCCTCAACTCAAAGGGTTGGGGGAGGTTCCATCGTCGAGTCGTACTCTGCCTCAGAGTCCGGGAAACTGACTGCACTAATTTCCGTTCAGACTCCCCAGACATTCCTCTTACGGTGACGACGCCCCACCTTCCTGCCCCTGGGTGGATCCTCATGGTAAGGATGATTTCAGTGAAGGAGTCCCCTGGCCGCAATAGCGCTGGGGAAGAGGGGATTGAAGGCCAGGGTGTGAGAAGCACCGAGACAGATGTCGAAAGGGACCTGGGAAGGACCTCCATGTGAGTGAGAGACCAGATACACATTTTCTCCATACTCGGGTCCAGCCGTAAGGGGAGTGACCTCATACCCAGTGTAGTGGTCGCTGGTAAGAGTCATACCTGGAGAGTAGCTATCGCGGCAAAGCCTTCGGCTTTCCAGATCAATGGCACGAAATGAGCCTTCATGGTGGGTGGCACTAAAGTGGATTGGTCCACGGTGTCCATTGCTTGTGCTCGTGACCGGGAGAGTCGACCCAACCTGCTTGCAGGGTGGTCGGGGCCTCGATCCCAGTCGGGCATGTGACTTCCCATGCTCAACGTGTGCGGGGGTCTGGTAAGAGGAGTCAGCAGTGGCTCGGGCCAAAGTGGTTGCAGACGTTGGTGCCCCAGGACGGCCATTCTCTTCCGCTCGCACCCGACGCTGGCGTCGGGTCAGATGGGTTGGAGCCGGTGGTTCAGGCATGAAGATTGCCTTCTCCTCGACACGGGGAGTCGGGCGGCAGCGTCGACGCAGCTTGGCGGGGGCTCTTGCCGTTAACCACTGGGACGGGTCTCCGATTGGGTAGACCCAGACATCCCCCACCTCATTGGCATAGGAGAGGGATGTGTCAAGGTGCTCCGGGGATTGGCTCCCGAAGTAGTTGAACGTCGGAGTGGGGAGCGACGGCTCCCTGCGCGGCCCTCAGGGGCAGCGACGATGGTGAGGCACAACCACCTCTAGATCCAAACGGGCCATGCCCCGAGTGGGGATGATCCCTTCCTCATTGTACTAACAAACCAGGTCATTGATCACCCGTCGCTTGATGATTTCTGATAGGGATAGGGGCTTGAGTGCCTGGCAGTCGTTGCAATCGGAGCTGGAGTGACTGTGGAAAGGGAGGGACCGTGCGGGGTAGCCACGTCGGTGCTTCCCCTGCCCCTATGCCGGTGGGCAGCTGGAGATCAAGCTCCAGATGCAGTGATCTGATTCCTGGAAGCAGGGAGATGAGCCCATTAATACTAACATGAAAAGAAATTGACAACCAATAGCCCAGCATCATTCCGTCCTCTGTGGTCTGTGAGAGGGATCTATGCTGACGACGTCGCCGAACGGAGTGCTCAACATGCTTACTACCTCAACCCCTGGCGGGTTTCACATCCCGGTGATAGGTACTCGGACCTGGTGACATGCTAATCTTATAACACCCCGAATGCTACCCGTCTCCGTATTGAGGAGAAGAGCTTCACGTCGAGTTCATGATTTTTTGTTTCTGACGCATTTACGCCGGGGCATGCACACGTGTCCGTCACGCATGGGAGTACCCACGGCTTGTTGCCCCACATTCCCTCTTTCCATAGGCGGGCATCATCCATTCATTGTTCAGGGACTTCTGCTCCTTGATCGAAAATGGGATGATGGGATGTCAGTTCTTCCTTCTGTGGATTCCTCCTCGGAGCTCGTCACCTAGTCCGGGTCTCCCTCATAGATTTAAGACGGATTCGTGAAGCTTGTTCCCAGTGCCATATCTGCATGGATGCCCGTTAATTACACTGCTTCCATCGAGACGCTCCAAGGGGTCTTGTCGGGGAAGCAACCTTCGGTGAAGAGAATGGTCATGTTGGGGGTGTCGTTGGCATGTCTTGAAGCTGGGGGATTGGCATGTCTGTCTTCTGTCCCTTTTCATAGGGCCTCTCGAGGGCGCGGAAGCCCGAGGCATCCAACATCGAACGAGGGGAATTGTGAACCATCTGAGTTTTTCCTCAGCTTCCCATGTTTGACACGGGGTATGACGTGAGTTTAACGTCTTGCGGAGAATGATCGGACTGATCAGAACACTGAGAGTGGATTGGATTGAAGAACCCCATATGGGGAACACCGATGTTGGGGCCAGCACGTGGGTGGCTTCCCAGATATTATGGAGTGGAATGTGTGGCATGATCTCACCGGGATGTGGCGGCCCGAATAAGGATCAGGATGGGTGATGGAATGACGGGCTTGAACCTCAGGGAGGCTTCCTACATATCCCCATGGTAGGGAATCAATGTCTGTGTAGTTCGGTGATACGGTGGGACACCTGAAGAGGAGACTTATGAGAATGAACGCATGGATTCGAGCCTAGAGGAAGTACGTTCTCCGGGCTAGGGCATGAGCTTCCCGAGGCACGTGGGCTCGAGGGAGAGGTCAGGATGAGACGTGGGTGTGAGGCATGGGGATTACACTCTGAGGCGGCCCATAATGGTGCTGGTGAACCGACGCGTAGGGGTCGGAACAACTAAGCGATGGGCTTAAACCTCATGAAGGCCTCCTACGTACCATGCGTTTGCACAGATCAAATTCCACGTAGTTCAGGGAATACATTTTAATGTCATGCGGGACGGGATACAGTTTAACGTCATGCGGGATGAGGGAATTTGGGGCTTACACTCTGAGGCGGCCCATGGTGGTCAGGGAACCGACATGGGGAGGTCGGAATGACCGGGTGGTGGGCTTGAACCTCGGGGAGTCTTCCGATGTACCATGCATTTGCAAGAATCAAATTCCACATGGTTCAGGGCATACATTTTTACGTCATGCGGGATGAGAGATAGAGTTTAATGTCATGCGGGACGAGGGCATTTTGGGCTAACGCTCTGAGGCGGCCAACGGTTGTCGGGGAACCGACATAGGGAGGTCGGAACGACCGGGTGGTGGGCTTGAACCTTGTGGAGGTTTCCTACATACCATGTGTTAGCACAGATCAAAGTCCATGTAGTTCAGGGCACACAATTTAACGTCATGCGGGATGATGGCATTTGGGGATTACACTTTGAGGCGGCACATGGTGGTCGGGGAACCGACGTGGGGAGGTCGGAACGACCGGGTGGTGGGCCTGAACCACGTGGAGGCTTCCTACGTACCATGCGTTAGCATGGATCAAAGTCCACGTAGTTCACTGGTATGGGGCTTATGCTCTGAGGTGGCCCATAAAGGATGTCATGGTTGATGCACGCTCTAGGCCCACGTGAGTCATGCTCGGTGTGAGAAACAAGAGGCAGCAGGGACCAGACGATCACGTTGCAAAGGGTGCATCCGTGAGAAGAGGAAAGGGGCCTACGCGTTGAGTGGGACAAAGAGGAAACAAGGGCATACACATGGTTAACGGTCCTTGGTGTCGGGGCTTACTCCATGATGGAGGCCCATGGTGCGACAAAGCGTAGTGGGGAAGGGACTCCACTGGCTTTGGCAAGAGGGATGTATGGATGTGCATGGGTACAACCTTCCACAAGAGAGGCTAGGGGCTTACGCTCTGAGGAGCCCTTCCCCTGTGGGCAAACGCCACTATGACAAGGAGGATCTCATTCCCTATGAGGAAGAATCCATTCCCATGGAGACGAGAGGCATAAAGAATGTCCGAGCTGGGGGGACCCTGCGTGTGAAGCATGGGGTCAGACCACAGTTTAACGTCATGTGTTAAGGAAGAGGTGCTTAGCAGTTTAACGTCCTGCAGCTTGGATGAGGTGGGTTCGCTCCACACCCCTAGGACATCAATGACCAATTCCCTATACCCCTGGTGGGAGGGAAGGAATTGGAAAGGCCGTAGTGAAGGGGGCCGCAGGGTGAACCACTGAGGGGTCCACGTTAGTGTGGCTATCGTGGATGGGGCTTACACAAGGAAGCTTCCCAAGTGCCACTAAGGAGTGGAAACGAAGGATGGGGATTACTAATGGAAGCAGCCCATAATTTCTTCCTCATGTATGGCCATGAGGGCATCCCAACTCATTGTTGGGTTGAGGTATGCACCTATGAGCTAGTGCAGAAGTGGGATAATGCCAAGGGTGTTGGGATCGGCCAGAACAAAGGGATATGAGAAGTGTGAATCACATGCCCGACATTCGGAATTCAATGCGACAGGCATGGAAATATAGGATAACTCCTTACCCTATTCATAACACAGCATCCTATCGTGTTAGCCTAAAATGGGGACAAACAAATGAGGGCTGACCGCTGACCATGTTCGCAACACATGGCCTAACTCAAATATCGTCGATCAGTCTTCCGGGACGTTGGCCCCGGACATCAGGAGGATCATAGGTCAATCATCCATACTGTGAAAACCGGCAGACCAAAGGTCTATCATCGATATTTTCCTAGCAGGCGGACACAGGTCAATCACCCATACTGTTAGGGGGTCCCTAAAGACTTGGAAGTGGATGAAAATACGAATGAATGACACGCAAAGCGTGAGGTGTAGTGATGGAGTGTTTGAAAGGATTCCAACGCTCTTGAAACGACGCCACTTTAATCATGGCATTAGGCATCTTATGCTTGGCGGACAAGGAATCTCTAATTTTGAACAAAGGGAATCCTATTTTTGGAACACAGGGTTTACTACAGTTTATAGTCATTTAGATAGGACTATGGCATCTCATGCTTGGAGCATAAGGAATATCTTATTTTTAACAAGAGGCATCCTATTATGGAATGATATGGCATTTTTCTTAGGGGAATTGATGATGAGAATCTCAACTCATGACATAAGAAATGAAGCAAGAGGAATATGCCAACTCAAGGTGTTTTGTAGTGTGTGGAGGAGTATCTGAAATCATGGTATTCCCTAGGTGGAAGGTGGGTGCGCAATGGAAAATCCCGACATCCCAGCACGAAATTTTCGTGGTGCGACTCTCCATTTTTCATGCGGGTTTGTTACGATAGCGAAGAGACCGACCCGGTGGGCCAGGACCACTTCTCGGCACTAACGCCGAGCGGGGGTGCAGCGGCGCAGCCCCCGTGGTATGGACTAGTGGGTGGGAGCCTGTATACTGTTGCACGCAATAGGAGGGACACACAGGATAGGATGCGCACAATAAGGAAGGTATGCACGCAATAGGGTAGACATGCGCGCAATTGAGGCTATTGCGTGGAAAACATCGGGCCATCGTGCAATTCAGGGATGCGCGTGAAAAAGGCCAGGTCCACGTGCAAAGGAAGGAATTGCACACAAAAGAAGGAATTGCGTGCAGTGGAAGGGGTGTGTGCGCAACAGAAGGATTGCGTGCAACTTGGCCAGCCTGCGCACAAACGATGGAACAAGGGGTGGACCCCGAAGGGGTTTGAGTTTAGTCTATGCCATGGGGATCTCGCGCAAAGGCGGATCTATGGGCGACTTTGCCGCGGAAAAGAACCATAACTGAAGACCGTATTGCGCGCGCAATTACGCGCACAGGAGCCGGTTCAAATTCCTCAACCGTGAAACCGAAGGGGTCACCTTCTATTTATAGGCATCCTGAGGCGCGAAATATCATGTTTTGTGAAATAATTGCGTGACAAAGTCAGTGGCATGAAATTTCGACCGCGCGGGATGAGAGCGCGAAATTATTTTGTGCAGGTGTCAGGACTTTGTGCGAATCTCAGGTAGCCTTTTGCGCAGGACATTTTTTCAGCACACTTCACCCAATTTTTCACACAACACTTCTGGGACCTCCGGACCGGGCATCCGGGTCCGAATATGACTTCTCTTTTCCATTCTGGAACTTTCTCCGATAGTTAAGCACTTTTCGGCATCTACAAAGGTCTTAACCCTAGCAACTTGTCATTAAATTTGGAATGGGGTATACAAGTGCTCAATGTATTCTACGAAAAGAACCCATGAAGAGCTTGAGTCTAACCATTCCTATTTAATAATTAATTCATGTAATGATTATTTTTGGTCCAAGACTTCACTAAAATTGGTATGGAATGGTCCATTAGCATTGAAACCATTTATTTATTACTTCAACCCTTACCTTTTATTAGTGTGGAGTGTTCAAGTAGCATTGAAAACCTTTATTTATTAAATCCATTGAAGAGTATTCAATAATTATGGTTCACTCTACTACCTTACATCAAAATTAAAATGGTTGCTATGGAGATGAAACCATTATTCAACTACTCTTAATAAGTCTAAGTGATATACTCAACATACTTTCCAATTTACATTTTACCATTAATTATAAACTCAAAGAACTTCCCTTAGGCGCGTAAAGCGATGAGTATAAAAGGTACATTAAATAATGAAATTCATAAGATTATTCAACAATTTAATATAGAAGATCTTCATGTTTTACAAATTAAGCCATGGGACAGCTGAAAATTGGCCTGAATGTGTCAAAATGCACAACGACAAGAATGGAAAACATCACACATGGTTAAATAAAATTAAAAAATGGGCCTAGCACTAATGGAGTGCCATTTCCCTTTTAATTATTTATAAAATGTATGTCTACTTTTCTAATGTCATTAGGGACATGCCCAAAACATTCCATATTTCAACATAACGCCATGTTATAAGAATAACAAACACAACAAGTCAAGTAAAAATTTCTAACAACTACTTTTTAGATTGAATGAAATGCACCTCCATTGGAGGGGTTTTATTATAAAAACATGATATCATTAATCAACAAATTATTTCTTACATTTAATATTCAAGTCATGAACATGATAAATTAACATTTAATAAGAATTAGACATAATACTTCATTGCATGAATTAATCTATAAAAAGGGTAGTAATCATCTTTATTAAAGAATTTATAAAGATTAAGGACCTGGAAAGGGAACATACCTCAAGGTGGAACCCTTCCACCCACTTCAGCTCTTAATGATTTCGAACTACAGGCAGGTGCTTCCCCATTGAGAATATGCACCTTCACATACATATTAGGACACCTAGCCCCTATACACTCACCCACATGGCCATGATAATGTAGAAGGAAATCCTTACATGTATTCTTATATTCATACACCAGCCTCCACTCACATATTCAGGCATTTTCCATATATATATATATATAGGAACGCCTTCCCCATACATTAAATTCACTCCCTTGGGTGAAATTATGTGTATTGGGGGAACCTACATTCATATTTATACCAACATACGCATACCCAAGAGAGTTATTCATGACTCGATGACTTGGAATAACATGAAACATCCAAACCCACTACATGATATGAGAAGGAAAACATAAAGCATATAAAAGCTTCAAATTAAATGGTACGAAACAACTAGTGGGTTTATAACCATACCTCTAATAAAGGTGACGAACCAAATTTCTATAAAACCACATGACGAAGTTCAATGCACTGCAAGAAAACAATCCAGTGACTCATAAATATAAAACGACACGAAATTCAATAGTAAGAAACAATAAATGAGGTGAAAACCTTACCCCGAAACCAATCTGACGGACTAAAACAACCAAAACCTCTAAGCCTTCGGATGAGGTTTCCGAAACACTCTCCCACGGTTCCTAGGTGACCATTCACACAAGAAAGAGAGAACCAAAAATAGGTTTTATCCCTTAACCATATGTTATTAGCACCACATTGTTAGCCGATTAGGTTGAATAAATTTTGGAAATTGGGAAGAGAAGGGAAGAGAGGATGCACCATGGAAATTTGGATAAATATTTGGTGGAATCATGAATGAAAATGAAGCCTGAAGGATCAGATGAGGAAGGCATTGTGCGCGACGAAGGGGGAACCCGTTTGGGGTCTTTCCCACTGCGAGTCATGGAAAAGAGGAGGTGAGGGAGATAGATATATAGGTATTTATTTTTTATTTTATTTTAATAACATTAAAATATAAGTGTGGTTTAACCCAAAAGATTTTCCAAACAATACACAAACTGTGCGGAGTCTACTCCATGCAAAAGGAAAGATGAACAATTTCGGAAACCGTGCACCAGTCCTGTGCAAGGCCACTTACACATTTAATATAGGCCAACATGGTTAACCGTAATGGGCCACATGATTTAGAATATAGTGCAGAAAATGGTCTCCCTTTTCTGTATTTAAAAACAAGATGTCTTTTATTTATGACCATCTGTATACTTCATGAGTCGCATGGGAGACTTCTTGGGCCTTTTACCATGCCCAAAAACATTACTTAAGAGAGATGCAACTCTCAGAATTATGTTCTGATGCTCGGTTTCAAATCCTAACAATCCAGAAAATGAAAAAGATCAAAAATCATAATAATTGTTTCTGGTTCATAAACACGTTATTCTTCAATCTACCCACCATAAAAACTTCTCATATCCAAGAAGCTGATAGGAACAATGTAAACATCACCCAAACTAAAAGGTTTTTGAGGATTCATTCATAAAATCTCTTTTCATTATCATCACCCAACTCAACGTAATCATTTCCAACGCACACCAGACTTCACCATTACAACCTGATCTAACACTCAAGTCTCAACATAAACATAAAAATGGGGCATACATGAGCCCTTTTATATAGAGACATGATAAAATCATCATTTGAAATAAAATTTGATCTATGGTGCTTACCACTATAGCTATCAACACAAGAAGGGGAAAATTCTAAGCCACGGTACCTCCACCACATGAATTGTCATACATGAAACAACTCTGCGTGTTCTTACAAAACTGTTGTCATGATTTCGTTAGAATGAAACTGTCAAATTTTGATAAACCTAACAGAATTCATCAAGAAAGATCTCTTAGAAGACATTTCTGACCTTGATACCACACATTCCATAACCTTGAAATGTGCTTTAAAATTAACACATACAAATATAGACATTTCAGTAAAGGAAGAGATAATGAGTTGAGAATCATGGCTGACATATCTCATATAATTACGGATTAGGTGGCCTGAGCAATTCAAAAGAAATGGATAGATTCCATGAGTCTTAACAAGGAATTATTACATGGGAACCCAAGAATCACTGAAGACATACCAATCCTTAATGAGAACAATTCCCTAGCGTGCAACACTGAAAAAGATCACCCAACAAGCTCAACATCATTTAAATATGTAGCATGACTTAATACTGACGCTCTCTTAGTGAATCGATGATGACATCAATATAGGGTAGATGTTTGTGTCATAAGAATAGTAAAATAAAGGGATTTAAGACAAGGTTTCTTGTCAAACACAGCCAGAAACTAGAAGCTAAAATAATCGTACATGATCAATTTGTGCTAAAGAGTAAGAACCGATATAAATCAAAACCAGCTAGCCTCAAAGACATTCATGATAACCCAAACATTTCCCAATGGTCCCCTTAGGTTACTCCACTTATACATGGAAGGATAAATTGAACAGGTTCAACATGAAACTAACCACCTCATGAGTGTGTTATCCAAACAAAGAAAACTAACTTCTCATAAGCACGATAGATTATAACAATGAGACCAACATGTCAAAACACCTGAGTCCTTCGAAATCCATTCTGAGTATTGGAATGAAACTGATTCATTAAATCTTAAGTCACTCTACATGGATATGACCCAATAGTGTAATTAATAGTAAAAGAATATTTTTTTTGAGAGTCGTATTACCTCATACAACTATCATCCTAGAAGATTCCATAACCAGTCATCCATTAATATGAAAAAGAAAGGGTTGATGACCAAAAAATAGCCAAACATTCCCAAGGCAATGAATAAACTATTGGAGACATGCACTACCTGACGATCCATCCCTTAAAAAGGTCCAGAAAGCCATGACCACCCTTACAAACAAGGGTGTCCCTTTAAAACTGAATGTCCAACTTGGGGCAATGACGCCCAACAATGCCAAAGAGTGACATGGGACAAATCACTAGCAAGGTGTTCATGTTTTGAGGGTACTTCCAACCATGAGTTAGTCCATTATGAAGAACAAATGTAAGTCCTAAAACCAGTTCACATCAAAAGAAATCACTAGGCTCAAAAGTTGATCATAATTCAATTTATATGGAAAATGATGCATATGGAAAGTGCACATGCCTCTGTTCCAAGTAAACTCAAGAGGAGTCTAAACGACCATTACACAAGGGTTTTTATTTTAACCTAGATAGCACTGCATGTTCCATATACAAGCCTCTAATATTTAATCACATTTAATCTTTAGTCATCAAAATATTTAAATAAAACATCAAAGTACCATTTTCAAAACAAATCACAAGGTATTTGATTTTAACCAATGCCCCAAGGGAAAACATGCATGTTTTATAAAAATTTTATTTAAAAACTTTTTAAATTAGTTGGAATCATATCATTTTCAAAAATAGTATCAAAATAAAATACTTTTTAGAAGATAAGGAGACATAAAATGGTCCCACTTTAACAATCATGTGTTATTTATAATGAAACCCAATAACAATCACACAGATTTTGAAAATTTAAATACCCTTACAGGTCATCTCATAAAAACGTTCCTCAACTAACCTACATGTGTCCAGTTGCATTTTTAAAAGCTAAACATTTGATTTCAGATCAATTTAAACCTCCTACATATTTATAATAATCTCACAAGGCCTCATGACATCACATTTATTTTGTATTGTCATTTCCCAATTCGTGATGTCCTCAATAACTCCACGGATTGACAATTGGATTCCATTAATTGATACCAATATCAAATAATAATTTAAAATGATAAAAAATGACAGTAAGTATTATATGGGTGGCCATATACAACCTGAAAACCACCCAATGATTTTACATTTTGGTAGTTGGATTCATTAAGTCAACAAATACATACATTAGAAATTAAATTTAGCACCCTTTTTACAATGGTTTAATTACATGAGTTACCTTTTCCAAGATATAAGGATCCCATACAACATACAATTCAAAATTGGCTCCCATCATAATCACACCCTTTAAACATATTCCATGCCACCATTTACAGATTCAATGTAAGCTAGCATGTCATGTCTCTGCTAGTAGGTAACATAGTGTAACAAAATTAAATCATAAATGCTTGGAATATTAATCACTGGTGCATGATATAACATGAAGTAAGTGAATAAGGATTGATAATGTATTACCTAAACATGTATAAATCAAATAATGGCATATTAATAAGGCACCAAATCATACTTAGTAGGCAACCTACTAATGCAAATACAGAGCATGACATATCAGAATGGCATGAAATTTTTTTTAAGTGTCTAATATGATTAATGTATGTTTCATACTTTCAAAATAAGGCCAAAAGTTATATTAATAATTCCATAAATCATAAGTAGTAGAATTTACACCAATCACTCTAGGTGAAATCATATCAATTATAACAGTAAACAATATAAACATAAATCACAGCCTAGGTCACTTGGTCATTTTCTATAGATGGAGTGATTTTTCCAAAGCCTGACTATTATCCATTTGACAAAATATTACTAGACTCCTATCCAAAAACCCAAAATAGTAATAAAAAATGAAAAAACACCCCTCTTACGACATTGTAATGTCCCGAACCATCTCACCACTAAGACGGTAGGCCAACTAGGGGTGACATAACCTGATGGGTGCCTCCCTATACACCCGAGGCTACTGACAAGAATAGAGGAAGTAAGGATAGTCACTAAAGAGACTAAAATATCTTGTCATAGTTACAAAATGGTATTACAGAGTAAATAACAATCAATATGGGAAGTATTAATACATAATTAACAATGCAGTGGAAGAAAATTTTCATATAAATGAACAAAAGTGGCCAGTGTCAGTTTATACAATAAATGAATGCATGAGATGGTATTGATACATGAAAAAATGAATTAAACAGTAAAAAATGATTTTCAACACAATAAAATGTATGACTCAAATAAAGAAAATAACTAAAATCCCAAAACTGATATCCACAAGCATATAGAGCAGCAGCTCAACCCTTTACTCCTAACTCATATGTAGAGACCCGAAGCTTGACGTACATGGACATTAAATTACTTTTGCGGAATACTTAGTACATATCAAAAACACACACACACAAGGATCGTAATAGTTTAGTGTTTTTGGAAACTCAGAATATAATCTTCTAATCGTGGTGAAAGATCTTCAACATCTCCCATAAAGATCTTCCTTTTTTTATACCTAAAACCTTTCTTTATATCCTCGGGAAAAGAAAACAAAAAAGGGTGAGCTCAAAAGCTTAGTAAGGGTAAACAAAACAAATATCAATCACATCGTATACACAAGCACATAACTTTTGGAAATCTTAACCTGCAAAAGAGATCATAATTTCATAACATGGGATAAATCATGGCAGTAAAATGTAATCACAATAATCATAACTTAAAACATTAAACTTTGTGGCATACACACATAATAATAGAGAATCAATTCTTGTTAGTCAAGACTCATTGCCAAGACTATCTTAGTGGACAAAGTCCCTTTCTGAACCGAGTCACCCTCGTTTCAATCTTGTTTCACTGAACCGGTATAACCTACCATTCCAACCATGTCTATCTCATGAGATATAAAATCTTTACCCAATGCATTGGAGGGATATATAGGTCCCACCCATCTCATAATGACACCATTCTTATGTGTGCCACAAAATCACAAATCATACATCATTGCATAACCCATGTAGTAAAAATGGGATTCTTAAACAACATGACATCATAATACAATTCATATAAGATAAAGGAATTATTAAAAATATTTCCATCACAACATAATCGAATCCATGTAATGATAGGGATAGAAACAGAACCCATTATTATCTTAGATGGAAAATAATTTTGATAAATCACTTGAACTCCATTCTTGAGGAAAAAATCCTTTCTACTTCAAAAACACTTTTCATTTCTTAACATGTCATAAAATTATAACTAAAAGAAGTTGATTAAAAATAAACCTGATAACTTTTAAAGGAATATTCTTGTAAATAATGTTTTAAAAATACATTCATTCTGTATAAGTTAAAAAAACATTCTTCTCAACCTTTTGTCGGAAAAGTCAAAAAGTACCTCGTATGAAAAAAACGACAAAAGATTCCTTTCATATATTTTACTAAAAACTCACTGAAGGGTAAAATTGGATTTAAAAAATTATAGGTGGATGGAAATAATATTACATATTGAGAAAACATGGATGTGGATGATAAAATACACCCCAGTAAATTTCAAAGTATAAACAATCTCGGATAAAAATGAGATTGTGATATTTCCCTTACCTTAGGTCTGATTTGCTTCGTATGTGTCCGAACCTCCTGTATAATGATATAAATAATGTCATTGACTTATTACAGAATCATATTCATTGTTATGATATCATATATGGTTCACATATGACTATATATTACCCGTTCTGTTGTAAATTCCATGTTAAAGAAGCGTTTTGGGTAAAATCGTATTATTTATCGTAGGTGTTTTGACTTGTTGTTCTTGACATTATTATTACTTATATCATGATTTAATTACTTCCAGAATATAAAATATGATTTATATATCATATATATTCAGTATATATATATATATAATAGATAGATAAATTAAATGAAAAACACCGTTCATGGAGACGGTAGTCCGTACGTACGCATGAACGATGTTTTCCTTTCCTTATTGTCTTGAATGGAAGTAATAAGATGACATACATATATATATATATATATACATAAATCCAGTATCTTTATAATGTCATATATTTCATTATTATTTCTTATATATACTTTATAATCATTTTTAAATGGTTAACATGGAGAACGAATCTCATCGCGTCGTGGAGACGGTATTCCGTACGTACGCACACACGGTGATTTCTTTTTCCGTAAGATGGATAGGTGGTGAAATAGGGTTTTTTCATACTTATAATAACATATCAGTATATGAGTGATACTGATGTTATTACTTCATAATGGAACAACCTAAGAAGAAGAAGTGGAAGAAGAAATAAAGATGAAAGAATCGGTAATGGACATTACCTATTCTTTGAAGTGCTTCTTTGAGACCTCCTTTTAGGGCACTAAAATGGGTCTTTGAAAAAGACCAGAAACTCTAGAATGTTTATAGGGAAGTGGATAAGAGAATTTGGCAGGGGTTGGCCGAGCTGGAAGGCTCAATTTTGTGTGAGGAAGAGAGGGAGGAGGTGCCCTTTTATAAGGGAGGAGAGGGGCACCTTTGGAATAACAAAAAATATTATTTTATTATAAAGTCAAGATCGGTTTTAAATAGCTCTAAATTGATTTATTTCTAGGATAAGGTGGGGATGGGTAGAAATCCTCTCATCCAATAGAATTTAGACAAGTTTAGGTTCCTATTTTAACCTTATCATTTAGATTTAACATTAAGTTAAATAATTTATTTTTACCATGTCTTCTTGTGTTCTTACACTATAAACTTACTATAAGAATCCAAACGAAGCCTAAATTGTTTATTATTAATATATATAACCCTAAATAAGTCCTTTGGCAGAACCGTATATTTTTAGGAATAAAATAACAATTAATAATATAATATTTGTTTTAAAAACTATTTTATGTCAATTTTGACACTATTTAGTAATTGATTTTTGTGAAATTCATAACAGAATGATAAATTATAAAAACGTTAATTAAATCAATACTAACATGTCATAGTAACCTATAAAATTAGTGGAATTCATAAAAAGTCTTAAATTACATTTATTTTGGTATTTATAACATCAATTATGTCAATATTTCATTAATAAGATAATTACTGCATCATCTTTGTGTCATAAATAAATTAAATTATTTGATGTCTAAAAATTACAAATAAAATTCCATTATGTAGGAAATCTTTTTATCTTTCTAATTAATATTTACAATCGAATTTATCTTATGTATAACCCTATATTAAAAATGTTTTGTAAATAAACATGGATTTTAACTCTTTTAACTCTTCTTTGAATTAAATAATAATAAATGTCCTAATCTAATTCAAGTGGGCCTAAATGGTCATATTTTATTCCTAACTTTGTTTTTGGTCGAATTACAGTTGTCCAATAGAATTAGGACATGTGTTAGGGTAATAATAATATCATTTCTACCCTTAATTACCCTATTTACTTTTAACCGTGGTAAAAAAAAGTAAAAAGTTACTATTTACCAAAAGATTATTTTCATCTCATTGAACCATATTTTACATACTCACATCAACCGTGTCTCTCAAATTTTTTAAATTCCACTCACAAAAGCTATAAAATTATGTTTTATGAAAAATTCAGTTTTTTTAACTACCACTTAGTGGTTTCACTATTCATCAAAAATTGAAAGTTTTCAGAAAATGCCAAAAATTAGGCCTAAGCTATATTTGATATTATGAACTCAAAAATGATTTCTATTTTACCAAATTCAAAACATATCAGTTTCATTAATTAATTTAAAAATTAATTCCCGTCGTCAAAAGGCGTGTTTTTAAAAGATAATAACTATCAAAAGATTGACACTTGTTTATAACTGGTTTAAATGTGAAATTACATCCAATGACCAAAATTGTATTAAATTGTAAAAATATATTATAAATATACTTTAAAACCACTCAAATTAATAATTTATCACTATTAATTATTTCGATTGGAAAAGTTGTTTTTAATTAAAATTTTGTAATTTTCACTATTCATCAAAATATGAAAGTTATCCGAAAATCACCAAAATTTCACCCTAAGCTAATTTTGATATTCTGAATCCAAAAATGAAGTCCATTTTGAAAAATAAAACATAAAAAATTTCAAAAAGTGGTTATTACTATTCATAACGGCTAGTTTTAATAATATTTTAATAGCATATTGTTGTTTAGCGAAACTTGGTGTTCCGTACAACACACGCTATCGTGGAAGGTCGCGATTGCGTGTAATTCAAGCCAGGTTAGAGATGTGTGTTATGAAAGCTCTTTTTGGTGTAGTTTATAACACAAGACATTAATGAAATTAAAAAGAATATTTTTCATAAAATCTCGGGGTGTTACATTCTACCCCCCTTAAAATGAATTTCGCCCTCGAAATTCGTCGGGGTTATAAATGGTTTACTATTCGAATGATTCTTTAATAGAAACCCACATCATAAAAAGGAATATCAAAACCAATTTTTAAAAACCAAAGTATGAAACGTAACGGTTACCCAAATAAACTAATCACTGGGTTTCCACATAGTTGAAAATATGGATATGGAAGAGAAATCTTACCATCATGTTCTGATGGAGAGTGGTAGAGAACATGGCTATAGAAAAGCTAGCAATCACGAAGCCATAAATTTTTGACGATCTAAGGTGCCATCTGATTAATCATATATAAGATCACTAGGACAACATTTTTGGTTTTCAAGATCATTTCCCTAAAGTTGAAGAATTTGAATAAAGACTTACTTTGTTTTGGTACAATCTCACTGTTGTTCGTGCCTTGAACAATTTCCACTTCATCTCTTAAATAAATGAAGTTGAATTTGTTATTCGTGAAGTGTTAGCAGATCATGTGATAGAATGACGGTTCATTCCATCTATCTCAAACAAAAGGTTAGCAAAAGTTATTAAATATACATAAGTCATTCTATAGTGAGATTAATCATACATGGTTTCTAAAATGGACTTATACATCATATATCATACTGCTTAATATAATGAAACTATTTTCTACTAAACAGGGACTTCCTGTAGGCTAGTGGTAGGTGATAAATGCCAGTCGCACTTCGGTTGTGGGTTCAATTCCCACAGCCTTGTCCGATGCGATGGGTTGTCGCCCGTCCTGCAAGTTGTCTTTTTTTCTAAAACTATATTACTATAACATCCCATCAATAATATCGAAAAAACTTATATCCTTAAACAATACTAACTTATGTCCAACATAATCCATTCCAATCTTTAGGCTTATCCATAATATTGCATTCCACTCTCAAAACATAGTGAAAACGATTACCAGAGATTTAATACCATAGTTGAACCCCATATATCATAAGATATGTTTTGTTGGTCACATTCCAAACATTCAAAGTCCTTAATCATGTATTCTCTTGAAAACCCATTGAACCTTAGTGAAAACATGAATGCAGTTAAAAGTTAACACCTTCCACATACCAAAATCCTCAAAATTCTATATACTCAACCCATGATATCACTTAGTCCTTATATCAATCATGAGCTCATGAATACTGTCAAATATTTCATTTTCTCGTTTTACCTTCATTATGCGCATATCATTCTTTTTCTAAAAATATCTCAATCACTTTCCATGGTTACTGGTACCATAAAATTATTGAAAACCACAATAGACCAATACATAAGTATTCCAATATTCCACGATACTATATACAACACTATTTTGGAATCCCATTACATAAACACTTAATCATTCCTCCACATCGTTGTCATATTCAACATCGCCAATAGTGATCGCATGTGACTTCCCTTTTTCCTTTTCCTTAAGTGGTTTCTCATGTTGATCATCACTAACCCTTGGATTAGAGCATTTATTAACATAATGCCCCATTTCCTTGCACTTGAAGCATTGAAGTGTTGGTGGTGCGTTCTCTGCAGTCTTTTCTTTATTCACATCATTAGAAACCCTTATTCCATTACTTCGACACTCACCTGCTTGATGACCTTCTTTTCCACACTTAAAACATTTTCTAGTCCATTTAAGACAATCTCCACCATGCTTCTTTCCACACTTTGTGCATAAGGAAACATTCATCTTCTTTTCACCATTATTTTGAGATTTCTCCTTGAACTCCATCTTTCGTTTCTTGTCAAAACCATGAGATGGATATGTAACACCAACTTCCATTTCTACCTTGATAGCACAACACACAATTTCTTCATAGCTACTGAAGTCTCTTATAGCTAATGCCCTTCGAAGACATGGTTTTAATCCACTGAAAAATCGATCAACTTTACTTTCAGGTAGGATGATAATTCCAGATGCATACCTTGTAAGTCTTGTAAAATTTGCTTCGTATATACCAATAGATTCATCATCCTTTTGCTCTAGTTCAAGAAACTCCTTCTCCATCTTTGTTCGAAGGATACGAGGGAAGTAATTACTAAAAAAAAGTTCTTTAACTCGTCCCATTCCATGGACTCAATTTCATCTCTTGGCCTTGTATTCTTGATAAGATTCCACTATTGATCAGCTTCACCTTCCAAACGATATACTGCTAAGATGAATTTATCATGTTCAGAACATTGAAGAACTGAAAATATCTTTTCAGTGGTACTGATCCATTTTTCAGCAACAAGTGGATCAGAAGTCCCACTGAAAGAAGGTGGACGTTGCCTCATGAAGGACTCAATAGACTATTGTTCCCTTCTCTGCTCATTTGGAAGTCCAGAATGATTCATAGCTTGTGTAAGTATAGAAATAATATTTTTCACTCCATCTCCCATAACATTTGCTTGTTCAGGAGGACAACCATTGCATTGTCCATTGTATTGATCAAAACGGTTCCTTCGGGTTCCATCCATCGTCTAAAACCCAAAAAGAATAGTGTTAGAGCCAAAAACCATGATAGGGAAAACAACATAATAAAGGGGGAGTACCCTCAATATCTAACATCTTAGGTTAAATTCTAATATCGTTAGCGCAATTCTAGGACTATAACCTATATGTATACTTAACCTTAGAGACATCCCTAGATATACCTTAGAAATATCTCTAGGGATCTCATTAAAGTTCTCGCATCCTAGTTTCCAAAGGTTGATTAATCCTTTCCTCTGATACCAACTATAGAGACCCGAAGCCTGACGTACATGGACATTACATTACTTTTGCGGAATATTAGTACATAACAAAAACACACACACAAGGATCGTAATAGTTTAGTGTCTTTGGAAACTCAGAATATATTCTTCTAATCGTGGTGAAAGATCTTCAACATCTCCCATAAAGATCTTCCTTTTTTTATACCAAAAACCTTTCATTATATCCTGGGGAAAAGAAAACATAAAAGGGTGAGCTCAAATGCTCAGTAAGGGTAAACAAAAGAAATATCAATCACATCGTATACACAAGCACATAACTTTCGGAAATCTTAACCTGCAAAAGAGATCATAATTTCATAACATGGGATAAATCATGGCCGTGAAATGTAATCACAATAATCATAACATAAATCATTAAACTTTGTGGCATACACACATAATCATAGAGAATCATTTATTGTTATTCAAGACTCATTGCCAAGACTATCTTAGTGGACAAAGTCCCTTTCTGAACAGAGTCACCCTCATTTCAGTCCTGTTTCAATGAACTGGTATAACCTACCATTCCAGCCATGTCTATCTCATGAGATATAAAATCTTTACCCAATGCATTGGAGGGATATATAGGTCCCACCCATATCATAATGATACCATTCTTATGTGTTCCACAAAATCACAAATCATACATCATTGCATAACCCATGTAGTAAAAATGGGATTCTTAAACAACATGACATCATAAAACAATTCATATAAGATAAAGGAATTCATAAAAATATTTCCACCACAACATAATCAAATCCATGTAATAATAGGGATATAAATAGAACCCTTTATTATCTTAGATGGAAAATAATTTTTATAAATCACTTGAACTCCATTCTTGAGGAAAATATCCTTTCTACTTCAAAAACACTTTTCATTTCTTAACATGTCATAAAATTATAACTAAAAGAAGTTGATTAAAAATAAACCTGATAACTTTTAAAGGAAGATTCTTTGAAATAAGGTTTTAAAAATCCATTCATGCCGTATAAGTTAAAAAAACATTCTTCTCATACTTTTGTCGGAAAAGTCAAAAAGTACCTCGTATGAAAAAAACGACAAAAGATTCCTTTCATATATTTTACTAAAAACTCACCGAAGGGTAAAATTGGATTTAAAAAATTGTTGGTGGATGGAAATAATATTACATATTGAGGAAACATGGATGTGGATGATAAAATACACCCCAGTAAATTTCAAAGTATAAACAATCTCGGATAAAAATGAGATTGTGATATTTCCCTTACCTTAGGTCCGATTTGCTTCGTATGTGTCCGAACCTCCTGTATAATGATTTAAATAATGTCATTGACTTATTACAGAATCATATTTATTGTTATGGTATCATATATGGTTCACTTATTACTTTATATTACCCGTTCTGTTGTAAATTCCATGTTAAAGAAGTGTTTTGGGTAAAATCGTTTTATTTATCGTAGGTGTTTTGACTTGTTGTTCTTGACATTATTATTACTTATATCATTATTTACTTACTTCCAGAATATAAAATATGATTTATATATCATATATATTCAGTATATATATATATATAATAGATAGATAAATTAAATGAAAAACACCGTTCATGGAGACGGTAGTTCGTACGTACGCATGAACGATGTTTTCCTTTCCTTATTGTCTTGAATGGAAGTAAGTATATGACATAAATATATATATATATACATAAATCCAGTAGCTTTATAATGTCATATATTTCATTATTATTTCTTATATATACTTTATAATCATTCTTAAATGGTTAACATGGAGAATGAATCTCATCGCGTCGTAGAGACGGTATTCCGTACGTACGCACACACGGTGATTTCTTTTTCCGTAAGAAGGATAGATAGTGAAATAGGGTTGTTTCATACTTATAATAACATATCAGTATATTACTGATACTGATGTTATTACTTCATAATGAAACAACCTAATAAGAAGAAGTGGAAGAGGAAATAAAGTTGAAAGAATCGGTAATGGACATTACCTCTTCTTTGAAGTGCTTCTTTGAGACCTCCTTTTAGGGCACTAAAATGGGTCTTTGAAGAAGACCATAACCTCTAGGATTTTTCTAGGGAAGTGGAGAAGAAAATTTTTCAGGGGTTGGCCGAGCTTGAAGGCTCAATGTTGTGTGAGGAAGAGAGGGAGGAGGTCCCCTTTTATAAAGGAGGAGAGGGGAACCTTTGGAATAACTAAAAATATTATTTTATTATAAAGTCAAGTTCGATTTTAAATAGCTCTAAATTGATTTATTTCTAGGATAAGGTGGGGATGGGTAGAAATCCTCTCATCCAATAGATTTTAGACAAGTTTAGGTTCCCATTTTAACCTTATCATTTAGATTTTACATTAAGTTTAATAATTTTACTTTTACCATGTCTTCTTGTGTTCTTACACTATAAACTTACTATAAGAAGCCAAACGAACCCTAAATTGTTTATTATTAATATATATAACCTTATCTAGGTAATTTCGCCGAACCTTATATTTTTAGGAATAAAATAACAATTAATAATATAATATTTGTTTTAAAAACTATTTTATGTCAATTTTGACACTATTTAGTAATTGATTTTTGTGAAAATCATAACAGAATGATAAATTTTAAAAAAGTTAATTAGATCAATACTAACATGTCATATTAACCTAGAAAATTAGTGGAATTCATAAAAAGTCTTAAATTACATTTATTTGGGTATTTATAACATCAATTATGTAAATATTTCATTAATAAGATAATTACTGCATCATTTTTGTGTCATAAATAAATTAAATTATATGATGTCTAAAAATGACATATAAAATACCATTATGTAGGAAATCATTTTATCTTTCTAATTTATATTTACAATCGAATTTATCTTATGTATAACCCTATATTAGAAATGTTTTAGTAAATAAACTTTGATTTTAACTCTTTTAACTCTTCTTTTAATTAAATAATAATAAATGTCCTAATCTAATTCAAGTGGGCCTAAATGGTCATATTTTATTCCTAAGTTTTTTTTTGGTCGAATTAAACTTGTCCAATAGAATTAGGAAATGTGTTAGGGTAATAATAATATCATTTCTACCCTTAATTACCCTATTTACTTTTAATAGTGGTAAAAAAATGTAAAAAGATACTATTCACCAAAAAATTATTTTCATCTCATTGAACCACATTTTACTTACTGACATCATCCATGTCTCTCAAAATTTTTAAATTCCACTCACAAATGTGGTAAAATTAATTATTATGAAAAATTCAGTTTTTTTAACTACCACTTAGTGGTTTCACTATTCATCAAAAATTGAAAGTTTTCAGAAAAATGCCAAAAATTAGGCCTAAGCTATATTTGACATTATGAACTCAAAAATGATTTCTATTTTACCAAATTCAAAACATATCAGTTGCATTAATTAATTTAAAAATTAATTCCCATCGTCAAAAGGCGTGTTTTTAAGAGATAATAACTATCAAAAGATTGACACTTGTTTATAACTGTTTTAAATGTGAAATTACATCCAATGACCAAAATTGCATTAAATTGTAAAAATATATTCTAAATATACTTTAAAACCACTCAAATTAATAATTTATCACTATTAATTATTTCTATTGAAAAAGTTTTTTTTAATTAAAATTTTTTAATTTTCACTATTCATCAAAATATGAAAGTTATCCGAAAATCACCAAAATTTCACCCTAAGCTAATTTCGATATTCCGAATCCAAAAATGAAGTCCATTTTAAAAAATAAAACTTACAAAATTTCAAAAAGTGGTTATTACTATTCATAACGGCTAGTTTTAATAATATTTTAATAGTATATTGTTGTTTATCGAAACTTGGTGTTGCGTACAACACACGCTATCGTGGAAGGTCGCGATTGCGTGTAATTCAAGCCAGGTCAGAGATGTGTGTTCTGAAAGATCCTTTTGGTGTAGTGTATAACACAAGACATTAATGTAATTAAAAAGAATATTTTTCATAAAATCTCGAGGTGTTACATCATATGTACATACTAACACCAACAGGTAATTTCCAAGGACCTAAAAATAAGAAATTCTACTCAGACAGCACAGTGAAATGGAGGACCAAGTAGGGTGTGAGATATCAAACTCATTATGCCAGTACCATAGGTGTCTATACAAATCCTGATAGTGTAATAAATTAAATATGATGCAAGTATACATAAATATATTAAGAAGTACAATGTTACTAAAATAACCAAGTACCTACTTCGGCCCTCGCCTTTTTTATGGACATGTAATCAGTTCATTATTGATTACTTAATGTTAATTAATGTGTCACATGTGAATAATTCGCCTACTGAGTCCATGTAGTTTTCCCCAAGGTAATACAGGGCTATGAAATGACTTGGCCTGATGGCCATTTTCTATTGAACGTACTTGTCAATACTGGAACCAAGGAGTGCTTCCAAGGAAGCCTATGATGGTATTTACTAATAAATTCCCAAGGTGATAACCAATGAAAAAAACAACATGATAGTAGAAGTCATGAAGGTCCCAAGATGTAACAAGGATACTTAATAATGATATCTGGTGAGGATGTTCTGGGGTAATAACCTATTTAATGTAGATCTCATGGAATACTAACCCAGTAGTATGTAGGTTTAGCTATTGGCTATGGGTGTAATCTATGGATCGTAGCCCAAGGAATTCCTCGATGAGGTGCCTACCAAGTCCAAAGAGTGCACCCAACGTAAAACGGGGGTCTGCAAGGACTTGGTCCAAGGAGTTTATCCAAGCCACCTACTTGTCATTGCTGGATCCAATGTTTGAATCAAAGGAATCCTATAGTACTACATGGGGACATAATGGTAGTATACCAAGAATCCAATTATATGTCAAAGAACAACAACTAGGCTGGTCATAACTAAAGAAACATGTCCTTTAATTTGGATTTGGGAACACCAGTTCTCATGGTATTATCCGATCAAAAACCATGAAAATCTTGTGTCTAACCATTCTTAATTAAAAAATAAGAAATGTAATGATTCATTTTGATCCAAGTCATTACATATATTAGTGTGAGAAGGTCAATTAGAATTTCAACCATTTATATATTGGTTCAATCCTTGCCTTCCATTAGTGTGGAAGGGTCAAGTAGCATTAAAACCAATTATTTATTAAATCTATTAAGGAATATAAAAAAATTAAGGGTCACTCAGCTACCATCCATCAACATGGAAAGTGGTTTTACATACATGCAACCATTAATCAATTACTCTTAATAAGGCTATGTGATATACAAAATATACATCACAATTCACGTTTCACCTTTAATAGTCAATTCAAATATCTCCCCTTAGGTGGGTATAATTATGAGAATACATGTTACATTCCATTATGCAATTCATGGGATAAATCAATCTTTTAATATATAAGATCTTACCTTTTTAGAGGTAAATCTAAGGAACACCCTAACAGTGGCTCAAATCTATCAAAACACTCAACGAAAATTATTGAAATCAGCACACATGGTAAAATCCAATTCAAAAGTGGGACATGAACGTACGCAGTTCCTTTCCGCTTTTATATATATAAAAAGGGTAATCATATTTTTCTAATTCCATTAATACATGCCCTAAACATTGCAGATTTCAACATAACATCCAGGCATAAGCCTTATAAAAACAACAATTCAAGAATGCAAGGTCTAACCACTACATTTTCTCTTGAAGGATGTGCACCGCCGTTTGAGGGGTATTATTATAAAAAAATTTCATTTTTATCGAAAAATTATTTATTACATGTAATATTCAAATCATGAACATGCTAAATTCAAATTTAAAAGGAATTCAACATAATACTTCATTTCATTAATTAATTTATTTCAAAATTTCAGTAAGAAACATTATTAAGAAATTTATAATGATTAAGTACATGGAAATAAATCGTACCTCAAGTTGGAACCCACCCATCCACTCTGGCTCTTAATGATTTCTTAGTACGACCACTTTACATATGCATCTTCGCATAAATATATGGTCACATAGCCCATATGAACACACCCACATGGAAATGAAAATGTGAAAGGGGATCCTTACGTGTATTCTTATATATATATACAGTAGCATTTTCTAACCTACACATGCATTTTCCTTATATATATATAGGCACAACTATCCCCACATGTGAAATTCACTGCCCTGGGTGAAATTACACATAACGAGGGAACCAAAATACTTATATATACCTACCTATTCATACACAGGCGAGTCACCCATGAATCAGTGACTAGAAACCACATGAAACATCCCATCACACTAGAAGTTATGTGAAAGGAAAACATAGATAATATAAAAACCTCAATATAGATAGTGTGAAAGAACTAGCAGGATTAAAACCTTACCTTGGATGGTGGCGGAGAACTAAATCATGCTGGAACCACACGACAGAGTTCAATTCACTATAAACAACAAGATGAGGACTCATAAATACCGAAACCCCTAAAATAAACAATTTTGAAACAAAAGAAGAGGTGAAAACATTACACCAAAACAATTCTAATGGTCCGAAACCACCTGAATAGCATCACCTTTGGTAGTGGTTTCTGGAACATGCCCCCCATGGGTCCTAGTAGACCATTCACACCAATATAGAGTAAGAGAGAATATATAATCCATGTTATCCCAAAACACTATGTTAATTCTCACTTCACCAAGTGAAAATAAAGTCGATGTGAAACTGGAAACAAGGAGGAGAAGGGAGGAGAGGACTAACTACGGGTATTCAGAGGACAATCTGGTGGAGATGTTGATGAAAATGATATATGGAGGAGGGGATGAGGGGGGAATAAGTCACAATGAAAGGGGAACCACTTTGGGGTGTTTTTAACTGTGGGTTGATGGAAAAAGGGGTTGAGGGATAAATAAGATTTGGTTTTTAATTTTAATTTTCTAAAACAACCCGTTATCATGGTTTAACCCGCACAGTTTTTCAAACTGCTCACATATCGTACGAACTATAGTAGCTGCACGGGGAGATACACACGGTTTATAAAACCATGCACAGTTTGTGTGCAAGGCCACATACTCTTTTAAAATAGGGACACACTGTTACCTGCAATGGGTTGTATGGTTTAGCATGCAGTTACCTAATTGTGTTCCATATTCTATCATTAAAAACATGAAGTGTTTAATATTTGACACTCCCAAAACATCTCAATCCGGTCAGGAGACATATCACGCCTTCTCCCATGCCCAAGAGCCTCACATAAAAGTGATCAAGCTATTGGAATATTGTTTTGATGCTCTTTTTTAATGATGTCATGTCCAAAAAAAGAAAAATTTCAAAAACCATTGTACTTTGGTCCGGTTAAATAACAAGGGATTTTACATGTGTAAATCATATTTTGATGATGATTTTCATATAGATAATTTTTCCAAAAAAATACAGTGAACCAAATAATGTTTACAAATAAAAATTAACAAACCAAAGAGGCACGAAAAAGGTCATCGATATCATAAAAAATTATAATAACATGATAAAATTTTATTTCAAGATCATTCTTAATTATTTTAAATATATTTCAGGAAAAAATATAGTTTCATGATATCGTTCCATTTAATAAGATCAGAATTACCCATTGGTTGATCCTAGATTAATTTACCCTTCATCTCTTCATCAAATAAATAATGGTGAATTTTTTGTTACTACAGTTCTAATATATCATAAGATCCAAAAATTGAATGATAATTCTTTCTTTCTATCTTTAGTTTTGATTACCAAAAATGTATTTTAAGGGTTCTCCAATATACATAAATCATCATATGGTGAAGAAAACCATTCATATCTAAAACAGCCATTATTTTTAAACATAATCTATATAGTAAATGGTTATCCTTATAACCATTAAAAATGATGAAAATCCAAAACATTCGAAATAAGTTCACTAAATTCCTATAATTATATTTCCATTAATCTCCCAAACAATTTGACGTAGATCTCAATTGTCACATTCCAAACATGTGACTAATATAATCATTTAGTCTATTGAAACATGGTAATAACGTGAATTAACAATCAACAATAAATGAAAATAATTTCCTTCTTATTCAATAAATAAAAAAACATATTTGTTGATCATATTCCATAAAATTAATAAATATTTAAACTCCATAAATGATAACATATACCAAATTTTCCAAAAATCATTAACTAATTTCAAGGACATTACTACCATCCAATTAACATTACACATAAAAACAATTTCATTATGCAAGCTAAATTTTTTTTTTCTGAACATCAACAACATACAAAGGGTTACCTTCACTTAGTAAAAATATCAATTTTTTATTAAGTAAATTTTCAATGTAATCAATATAATATATCTTATTTTTTAATCAAAAATAAAAAACATATAATAAAAAATATTTATATCTATAATGATTCATATAAAAAATTAATTATATTATTCTATATATATACTTTACTCAACCCACTGCCTTCTCAAACCATTTATTATTATTTATTATCATATTCCTCAATATCCAATTCCTTTTATTTCTCAAACCTAGTCTCTTCATTGTCTAATATACAACCATTACTGAAAAAAACCTTTGATTTTTTTCATTAGCATTCCCTTAGGACATAGATTTTTAGAATTCACATACTTTAAACATTTGAATAATCATCTATAAAAGATATTATAAGGGGACCATTATACCAATCTATCAAACTAACCAAACAATTAATTTTTAATCTATAATTTCATTATTTATGTCCATTTTTACACTAAAAACATGTTCTAATTTATTTGGGACATTCCCAATAGTGCTTATTCCCAAATTCCCAATGTATAATAAACTACATCTTCATTCATCTTAGATTTTCACAACATAACCAATGAATAAACTCTACCCTTCTATTATTTTTTGATAACAAGAGAGGGTTAGGTAGTTATTGGTAATAATATATCATGATAAATAATTTGGAATTATCACAAAATCATTTACTCCAGTTATCATCCAATTAGGATAATCATTGAAAAATAATCCACCATAGTCAATGTAAATCTAATTCATTCTGGTTCCCCCCATTGAAAAAAACCCAAATGAATACTGTAATCAATGAAAATCATAATGGAAAACAAAATAATAATTAAAATGACTAATATTTTATCTAAATAATGGGAAAAACAATTTTATCTGTGACACCATAGATCATTCATAGATTATTCATAGTCATCATCTATTTAAATCCTTTGTGATGGTTGGTATAGAGTAAATGAATTTATAATTAATATACCATGGAGGATTCAAACCAGGTGTTCACTAAGGATTGTTGTTGTGTACTAAGTAATTATTAAGACCATATTAGTATTATATTTTAAGTGATAATTCTCTAATGTACCTCAATGCCTAAGACAGTTCTATTTGTAGTTTCTAGGTAGAGATGTAATTTATTGGAAACCAGAAAATATTTCTTTTAAAAAATTATATTACATTTTCATATACTTTAAATTATCTATAGACATATCCTTAGAGACAAAAAAAGACATATTATTAGTTATATCAAAGGGAATATCAATAAGGTTTCTCATTATAGTTTCATAGGCTATTTAATCATTTCATCTAGTACAAACTATTGAGAACCATTATTATAAAATATAGATATTTAATCTTTTTAGATGAATATTTAATAGATTGACTAATCTCATGCCTATGGGTTGTATTTATTTAATGTATTTGGATAATAGGCACAAAATAGTATTATTTAGGGAAATATATTCAATTCCCCCCATAATAATCATCCAATTACATACTCTTCATAGAGATACCGTACATAAAACCAGTAGTCATTAACATGATAATGGAAACATAATAAAGGTAAGGTAAGATGCTCAATATGGGTATGAAAGAGAGATATCTAAGTATAACATGAACATAAGGTTATGATAACATACAAATAAATGTTTAAAACAATATACTTTATTTAAAAGAACATACTGTTGTATCATGGAATAAAATTTAGAATAACATATCACATTAATCAAAACGAAATCGAATAAAATGAATCATGATTGCATAAAACATGAATAAGACAAAACACTATTTTATAAAATAAAATAATATAAAATAGTTTCCATAGTTGTCCAATAACATGTTTAAGGGAATAATAGTGGAATTGGTTCACTCCCCAAACCATCATTTTATTATAGGCTCACTATAAAGACCTTAAAAGTGGATAGATGTCTTCACTAAATTGTGTTTACTCCTTGTTTGAGTCCAATAAATATCAAGAGAAATAAATCATTACCAAATGAATTGGGGAGATATATAGGTCATAACCAACTCACAATAAAAAAACTATTTATGTTTTCAACTGTAACAATGAAAAATCGACATATCATAACCCATTAGGTGAAATGAGATTTCAAAATATTTCAATATACCATAACTTGTGTAAAAGTGATTGGTTTCATTTCGATTTCATTATAACATAACCCATGAATAAAATAATGTTTCATAGGATTATTTTCATTAGAAAATTATCATGGGATGAGTAATAATAATATACTTTGTCCATATCATCACTGTATCACATGTATCATCAAAATATGATTCCTTATATAGAAAATGATTTTGAAATTTCATTTTAAACATTTTTTGAGGAAAATAACTTTCCATTGAAAATCAATTTTTAGAACCAAAAATCAGTTTAAAACTAATTTTTATTTTGATATATCATTGAAATAATAAAAAAGATGGTATTAAAAATCTTTTATAATATTTATTGTGAAAAATACAATTTTACGATTGAAAATTGAATTTTAAAATTAAAAACGCGTTAAATATAATTTTTCCGTTGAAATTATTTATTTTAAAAATCTCAATTATTAAGAATATATTATTATTTTAAAATAACATTCAAAACTATTTTATGATTCTGGAAGTCATTGAGAATTCATGATAGTTAGATGACGTTTTCATGTTCTCCATAATAAATGAAAAAACTCCTTTCAAGTTTTTAGTAAACAAAAAAGGGCATTGTTTGGAAACGACAATAATATTACATTATATTTTTTTATAAAAAATTATAATATAGTTAAATTTTATTTAATAAATATTTTTTATAGTGTGAAAATAAATTTAAGTTTTTTTCAAATACAAGGTTTTGCAAGAATAATAGGTTTTGTAATGATGACAGATAGAGAGAAAATTTTCATAAAAACATTATTTTGATATCATGGGTAAATAGGGAAAGTAAATTGAGAGGAAGAAAAATATTTTGGTGACCTATCAAGGGGGGAAAATTAATCATTTTCTTGAGTTACTTATTAGAATATTTTATCAATGGAATCATAATCATAAACATTCATGACAAATGATGAGATTGTAACAATAAATCATTACGACTTTGGTAACTCTGAAATCTAAGAACCATGAAGGAATATAATAAAATAAATATTACAATAACATGAGTATAAATTAATTAATTATATTAAATGTAAAATTTGATTTGTATATACCTTGTAATAGAATATAGTTTCATAACATAACATATAACTCAAATAAGTAATATTATGACAAAAAATGCTTACACTTTTAGTAACTTTTGTTATGTAAAGAAAATGAAAGATAGATCCTAAAATTGATATGTGAATCCATATAATATTCTGGATAATAATAATAAAATATATTTAAGGGTATTTTATATAGCATATAAAATAAATATATGTTTAATATGGTATACGTCTCAAGGATGTAAAAAAGTGAGACGTAAATCCCTTAACTAAAGTCTTTAATTCTTTTATATAGATTCAAAACCAAAAATATAAAAAATATAATTTTATTATATATAATTAAAAAAATATTTATTTTATTAAATAAACTATTTACTTAAATCTTTTTATTAACCGATTATTAAAAATTTCATGTTAAAATTACATTCTAGGTAATAAATTGTTTTCATTTATATTTTTATTTTTTATTATTTTCCACACACATTGATAATGATTACATCACATATAGAATAAAAATAATGATATAATTGTATTATTTTTATGTCAATTATAATTTTATGACCATTCATGAAATAGGGTTTTGAGGAATAAAGCATGTTATTATAATTGAGACAAAAAGTAATATGTATAAATGACTAACATTTCAATTTTTAATGATCATTATGGAAATAATTTAATTAATATTTTAATGTTAAATAATGATAATATTATAATAAATTAAATATAATAAAATTAATAAATACTTATCCATATTATCCAAGTAGTGTTGTGATGAATAGATAAAGTCACATCTCCCCATGAATGAGGTAGTCAACACATACATGAATGTTTTATCATTTTCATGTGTGTGAAAATAATTGTAATAAAATAATATTTTATATTTTATGAATTAGATGTATGAATTTATTTTAATTTACATCTTTTATATTTATTAAATATATCATTAATAAATTTTATATACTGTTAATGAAAACGAATCACATCGTTTTATGAGGTGGTAGTCTGATCTACACATGAACAACAATAACTTATCCACAAGGGAGTGGAAATTAAAATTTTTATAATATATAATGATTTAATGGTTATAAAAATTTTATAAATATAATATATATACATTATATTCATAATAATATCCAAACATGATATGTTTTAATAGAAACATAAATGATATCGGTTTGTGAAGCGATAGTTCACCGTATACACGAATGATGATTTCATAACAAATTTGACGAAATTTTAGATTATTTTAGTCCATTATAATTACATAAAACATCATATTAAATAAAATATATTGATTTAATTATGTTATACTGTTTTAAATATAATTTATTGAGGACTATGAAGAAATAAGATAAAAGTGATCGATGACAAACATCACCTCTTCTTTGGGAAGGCACCATAGAATTGAACCAAAAGACTTACTATGTTGGTTTTAAAAAATATTTAAAGACTAAAGTATGATTAGAGGAAAGTTAGGATGTTATGTAGGTAGTTATTGTATGAAAACATTTATTTAATTTCTTACTAAGAGAGGGTATGGGGTGTCCTTTTATATGTTTTATGGGTGGCACACTAGTAAATTTTTTAAATGAAAATGTGTACCCACATTTTTATCATTCCATGAGGATATATAATGAATTATTCATAAAACAAACATCATAGAGTCCAAATATGGATATAAAATATATTTTTGAAACTTATTATGTAATTTTTACGCTCATAATTATTTTCAACCCCCTCCAGATATACCCATTTTCACCATAGTAATGAAAATTAATTTCTTACTCTGTTCCCATGTCAATTTTGTAAAAAATTAATTCAACCATATTATATAATTTAAATAATTATTATTCAAAATACAGAATCTATTTTTCAAAATGAAATTCACAGATGTTGAAATATTATACTTAAAATTAATCTTATATACATTACGAGCAAACGGATTTTCCAAGGCCAAATGTTTAAAAGGCTACCAAGTATTTATATTCAAATTCAATATTAAATTGGTTATAAATAAATAAATTGGATTAATATTTATATAATTGAACTACTTTTACCATAAATTAAATATAAAACAATATTAAACTTTATTTGTAATTTAAATGAAAATGATGTTTTCAATTTAAATACAGTATTTTTCACTATTCAATAAAAAATTAATTTTAGAAAATTATCAAAAATCCCCAAAATATAATTTTAACATGATGGTTAGAAAAATTATGTTTTTTAAAATAAATTTTATATATTTCATAAAATTTAATTTAATACAAAACCATCAGATGCATCAAAGAAGTTTATTTTCTAGATGTGTATTTTTTTCAAGTATATCATGATTTTATATTATCTATATATATAATAATAAACATTTAACAATATTTTTTCTAATGCTTTCGCCGGGGCATGCGCATCTGTCCGTCTGCGGAGGAGGACGCACTGCACTATTGCCCCGTATTCCTGCTTTCCAAAGGCGGACGACATTCGCTCCTTATTCAGGGACGTCTTCCCCTTGATCGAAACGGGATGATGGGATGTCGGTTCTTCCTTTCGTGGATTCCTCCTCAGAACTCGTCACCTAGTCCGGGTCTCCCTCATAGATTTAATACGTTGTTTGTGAAACTCATCCCAGTGCCATGTTTCCATGGACGCCGGTTAATTACACTGCTTCTGTCGAGACATTCCAAAGGGTCCTGTCAGGGCAGCAACCTTCAGTCGGGGGAGTAGTCACGTTGAGGCATCAGTAGCATGTCTAGATGTTGGGGACCTGGCATGTCTGTCTATTATCCCTGGTCACAGGTCTTCTCGAGGGCGTGGAAGCCCGAGGCATCCCACATCAAGCGCGGGGAATTATATGCCATAGACACATATCTGAGGTTTTCCACAGCTTCCTGTGTTTAACACAGGGTACGCCGCGAGTTTAACATCCAGCGGAGACAGATCAGCCCGATCAGAGCATTAGCTAGAATGGATTGGATTGAGGTATTTCCCTTGAAGGGGTACCGATACCAGGACCAGCCCATGTGCGGCTGTGAAGAGGAGCATACCGACATGGTCTCACTAGGATATGACGGTCCGGGCGAGAATCAGGGTGGATGATGGATAGACGAATGAAGTGGATGGGGGAATGGCAAGGGGTCATCGCAAGGGAAATGGTGAAGTTGGGCTTGAGCCTTGAAGGGGCTTCTTACGTATCCCTGTGGCAGGGAATCAAAGTCCGCGTAGTTCGGGATGGTGCCGGTGAACTGGCATGAGGGTGGACCTTGGTTCGATGGGCATCATCAGCGGATTGACGTGAATGGGGAGGACCAGGAGGGTCCTATTGGTGGTGGGATTGGACCTCATGGAGGCTTCTTACGTACCATGTCGTGACATGGATCAAAGACCACGTAGTTTAGAGGGGCTTCGTCGGCAAACCGATGTGAATGTGGACCATGACCGACGGGTGGTGGGCTTGAACCTCTGGAAGACTTCCAACGTACCATGCCTTGACATGGATAAAGGTCCTCGTAGTTAGTATGATGGAATTCGTCAGCAAACCGACATGAGGGAGAACCTTGTTCCAATGAGAGATGGGCTTGAACCTCGGGGAAGCTTCCTAAATTCCATGCCTTAACATGGATCAAAGACCTCGTAGTTCAAAGTGTTTCATTGGTGAACCGAAGTGAAAGTAGGCCCAAGGGTCCACTAGTGGTGGGCTTGAACCTTGGGAAGGTTTCCTATGTACCATGCCTTGACATGGATCAAAGTCCTCGTAGTTCAAATTGGTCACAACGGCTTGCAGGAGGACTGAAATACAGTTTAACGTCATGCTGGACGAGAGTGAACCCTAACATGAATAAACGATGGGTGGGCTTGAACCTCGTGGAGGCTTCCTACGTACCATGCCTTGGCATGGATCAAATTCCTCATAGTTCGTAATGGTGGTGGGTGTCGGCGAACTGACATAAATGAGGGACCTTGGTCCGATGGGAGATGGGCTTGAACCTCTAGGAGGATTCCTACATACCATGCCTTGACATGGATCAATGTCCTCATAGTTCAAAGGGTGGTCACAATGGCTTGTCGTCGGACTAGAATGCAGTTTAATGTCATGATGGATGAAGGTAGAACTCGACGTGAATTGGATGACTAGTGGGATTGAACCTCATGGAGGCTTCCTACGTACCATGCTTTGACTTGGATCAAAGACCTCGTAGTTCAAATGGGTGTGCAGTTTAATGTCATGTGGGACAAGGGCATACAGTTTAACGTCATGCTGGACGAGGGCATGCAGTTTAATGTCATGATGGGCGATGGCATGAAGTTTAACGTCATGCTGGATGAGGGTATGCTGTTTAACGTCATGTTGGACGAGGTATTGTCATGGCCAATGTCAACTTTAAGCCCACGTGAGTCATGCTTGGTGTGAGAAACAAGAGACAGCAAGGACCTGACGATCACGCCGTGAAGGGTGTGTTCGTGTGAAGCAAAGAGGTCTTAAGCGTTAGGCGTCCCATGGTGCTATGACATACTCCAGGATGGAGGCCCGCAGTGCGACAAAGAGCAGTGAAAGAGGGATTTGGGACCAATGATGGGAGGTGCCTCGTTCCCTATCACGCCCTCCACTGACCTTGGTAGTGGGGAAGTACGGAGATGTAGGGGTGCAGCCATCCGTTGGGGAACTAGGGTCGCCCTTCTCCTGAGAACATACGCCGCTCCAATAAGGAGGATATTATCCCTTATGGATGGGTGATTCCACTCTCGTGGAGATGAGTGGCATAAAAAATGTTCGAGCTGGGGGGACCCTTTGTGAGAGGCACGACGTCGGGTCACAGTTTAAAGTCGTGTGTTGAGGACGTGGTGCTTGGTAGTTTAACGTCCTGCAGCTCGGAAGAGGTGGGATCACTCTACAGCCCTAGGACTTACATAACTGTTACCCTTTGATCCTTGGGGGAGGGAAGGTACCAGTAAGGCCATGGTCAAGTGTGTAGCTCGGACGAGGTGGGTTCACTCCACACCCCTAGGACATACATAACTGGTACCCTTTGCTCCTTGGTGGAGGGAAGGTACCAGTAAGGATGTGGCCAAGGGGGTTGTGGAGCGAACCATCGAGGGGTCCACATTATCATGGCTATGAGAAGAAGCAACAACTGTTAGCATGCCTATGCGATGAAGCATTAGGCGAAGCAACACTACGAGGGGTATTGTCCGCGGGACTTTGAAATCACATCGTGCATACCTGGAGGGTCGCACGGGAAGCGGAATTTCCTAGAAAAGGAGTGTGCTTTGCAAAGAGGAGTGCCTAGACCTTAGCATGGGGAATATGTGTGAGTGGAGGGTGCTTCGCGAAGTGGAACAGTATTCGTGGTGCACTGCCTCGCGAAGAAGATGTGCCTCACGAAGCAGGGTGCTGCGAAGTAGTGTGCTTCGCGATGCGTAGCGATCCCGCCTTAGCATAGGGAACACTAGTACAGGTTGGGTGTTTCGCAAAGAATAAACACTCCGCGGCTGCCCGGGTTCCCTTGGGAATCCCCTTCCTTCGCGAATTCCCTTGAGCTTCGTGAGGGGCATCCCTCTCAGAAGAGGGGTTCAAAACGAGACAAAGCGAAGGCGTCACGCGATGTAGAAGTACCTCACGGAGCTCATGATCCCCGGGGGAAAAGGGTTCTTCACGATTCGAGAGAGGAGAAGCCGAAAGGTCAGATTTTCCATCCCTAGGACTCAGGGGGAGTCCAGTATTTATAGGCAAGGGGCGCCGCGAAGCAGAACTTGTGTGCCACCTCAGGTGCTTCGCGACGCGCTCGCGAACGTCAGTGTCGTTCGCAGAGAGTGACCGCCTCCAAAGCTTCGCAGCAGGCTCACAAACATCAAAATCATTCGGGGAGAGTTACCACCTCTAATGCTTCGCGGCAGGCTCATGAACGCCAAACTCGTTCGCGGAAAGTTACCGCCTTCGGAGCTTCCTGGGCCCGCGGTGCTCGGGGTGCTTCACGTCGGTGCTTCGCGAGGGAGCATGCTAGCCTTCTTTTTTGTCCCTTCCTTTCGTGCAATATTTTGGCGCCAACAAATGCACCCCAGAGACATGGAGCCATGGAGGGTGAAGGGTCGAAGTCTGAGGGATAATCGCCAAAATTGTCGGCAGTTCGCGATGCGACATCGCGAGAAGGGCCCGCGGTGCAGACTGGGGCCACGGATCCGGACGTGCCGCGATGCTCCGCACGGGTGTGGCGTGCCGCGATGCTCCGCATGGGTGAGGTGCGCCGCGATGCTCCGGGGTCACTGCCTATAAATAGATGGGTCGACCTATTTTGTCTTCACGTGACTTCCTTGTCTTTTTGTGCTCTCGATTACGCAAAGCTCCGCGTACTCCGCGCCTGCTCTCCGTGAATCGAGCTTCGCAGCGAACCGCGTGTCTCTGACTCGGCGACCGCGCCAAGAGAACTTCTGCAAGTCGTCCTAGGCCAGACTTCAGGTCTTGGTCTCGCGACTAACCTTCGCGATTCATCTTTGTGATCCAGCTTCGCGATCCGTTCTGAAAAAATTCCTTTCTGAGTGCCGGAAATGGAATGGCCCATCGAGAGGCTGTATTGGGGGTGCTTGCAGATGCCGCCCGTCGGGATGAGATGGCCAACTGTCCAGGACTTGGGGAGATGGTCCGAAGCCATTCGTACCGTTCTTCATTGACATATGTGCTATTAGAGGGTTAGAATAATTATCCACAGTGTAAGAAGCTGCCGTTGTACGGCTTCGGGTTGAGGGATGACGTCTTCATCCCTGAGGCGAGTAGGGATGAACTAGCTTTCTAGTTCAGGAGCACATCATGTCAGCACCAATGGTTCAGGGTGGCCAATGGTCATGCGTAGGAGGACTTCACACACTTCACCGCTGACTGTCTCTATAACCATGTGAACGATATTGACGAGAAGTCACTGCAACTGGAGACATCCCCTCCTCTCTACCGTACCATGCTGAAGGCGGCGTTGCAGGATTCGAAGAAGGGATGGTCCTATGAGTGGGACCTATTCCAGGGCGGAAACATTACTAATGACTGGGCCTGGGCCTACTGGGTAGGCACCTCATGCGAGGAGTTTGGGGCTGAGCTTAGGAGAGTGGGGTTATATGAGGCGGCATGGGCCTCCCAATTCCACATTTACCAATCGAAACAACTGATTCTGGAATTACTGAGCAGATGGTCGTCTAGGACCAATCCCTTTCACCTGCATCACGGGGAGGTGGGCATCAGCCTGTTGGATTACTACCAGATTTCTGGGGATCTGATCTTGGGGGGCCATGTATGACGAGTTCCTCCCAGTCATGAGCACGTGGGAGGATACATAGCAAATACCGCGACTGGCGTCAGTGCTGATGGCACTCGTCCCTAGAGAGGAAAAGGAGGCAGTGAGGGATTTACACTTTAGGAGATGGTTTAAGTGCTTCCTGAATTTCCCAGAGAATCGAGAGTTCCCTCCGAGACCTCGAACATGTCCGAGGGCGGCCCAATGGGGTAAGGGGCACTTGTATTGGCGGGTCCTGGAGGACAACCAATGGATGACTTGGGGTTTCAGTGACAGCACTGAATAACAGCCGATAGTCAGGCTGAAGGCATTCATCGCAGCTCTCATCTGCGGTTGGACTCTACCGGTGCGGGATACAAGCATGGGAGTGCAGCCCATCTCGTTTATTATGGCATCCATGTTAGCCATGGGGCAGCGGATCAATCTAGGGATTCCAATGATCCCCAAACTGTACAGAATTCTGCGACACATTAGTAAGGGAAAAAAGACACCAAGGATATGCGGGCCCTTCCACCTCCTGTATGGGTGGATTGCAGCGCACATCAGGGGAATTTATGAGTATCCAAAACCTATTTCTCAGCCGGGATCAAACTTCCACCCCTCCATCCTGAATGCGTTTTAGGAGCTTCCCTTTCAAACTAGCTGTGCCGATGGTGCTGAATCGGGTGTGGAGGGCGGACGAGTTTAAATTCCACCCCTTCCCATTGCTGACAGGGACACTTACTGACGACGGGCGGGGAACAGAAGAACATCGGGCTTACCTCCTGGCTTTTCAAGGTGGAGTTTTGGTGGCATGAGTAGACCGTGAGGCACTCTACGAACCGTACACCCCACATCGGTTTGCGAGGCAGTTCCGGTGCCTCCAGCGGATGACCCCGCAGGTCTACTGGGAGGTGCGTCACAAGGAGCACCCGTGTGTGATGAGGCAGCTGTAGCTCATGTTCACACGGGAAGATGGGAAGATTCGAATTGTATTGCCTCCATCCACCGCCGATTTCGGATTGGTGAGGGAGTATGACATTAGTTGGGAAGCTGCTTATCCAGGGGAGATGCTGAAGCAACCAACTATTTGGGTCGGTGATGGTGGGCCTCCTCTATCTCGAGGTCAGGGTCGGAGGGCAGTTAGGGCCTCTCGCAGTGGCGGGGCTACCATGGCGGCGAGACCCGCACCGGCCGAGGGTGTGGCATCAGTGGCGGATCTAGTGATTCTTGAAGAGCAGGGCCATACGGAGGGGCATCCACCGACGGGATTTCGCAGGATATCCACTCAGGCTCCGGGGAAGCGCCTACGTCATATCGACATGGCAGAGGATTCCATCTTCCCGGAAGCCTGGGACATTTGGGATGTCAATCAGAAATTCCTCAGCCCACCTGAGATATGGGCCCACCTAAATGGCCTCGGGATGGAGTTACCGGGCATAGGCCCAGTCCGGGCTGGCTTTATGGCGTCTTCGGGGGAGGAAGAGAAATACCTGGACGAGCTGGAGGATTACGTTCACTATAGTGGTGTCCCTTTCCCAATGACAGACCGGGTGAGGGTACTAATGAATCGAATGGTCCCCCCATAGTTATCGAATGCCGATCTGAGGGAGTGCTTCCCCCTGCCGGAAGAATTAGAGGACTCCTCTCAGGAGGATGAGGATGGAGGAGGGAGCCTGTTGGAGGAGGGAGAGGTCAGATATCAAGGCTCAGATTCCGACGATTTCTCAGAGGCTCTCGAGGTAGCATTCCGAACTTCTTTCCTTATGGTCCGTTCTCAGGAAACTATGTACTTCTCACCGATCTTTGAGCCATGCAGGAGGAACTTTTTCGTAGGCCTCGTTCTCGCCCCTCGGCGGGTGATGATGTAGGACCTTCGGAACTCGCGCCTATGGCTGCGTCCAGTTCCACGTCTGGTGGGACCAGAGCACCCGAGGTGGCTCCTCCAGAATCTCCAGACCTTCCAACAATATACGGAGGGCCTCACCTCGGGGTCCCGTCAGTACCGGCTCAAGAGTAGCACCATGAGGTCGATCTTTGTATGTTTCCTCTACTGGTTTCCTTGTCATCATACGTAGACTATGCCAACTAACGTTTATGTCCCTCTCTGTCATACAGTTCTCCGACTGGCGTGGGCTGCTGCGACAAGACTAGTCGGGATGTCTGGTGGCATCCCCCCTAGGGGCATGCCGGTGATTGTGGCGATAGTCCCCCCATATCCTCAAGCTACAACACACATCATCACTAGCGGGACCACCAGCAGGGTTGTGCCTGAAGTCATTGAGGTGGACTCTAATGAAGAGGATCAACTGGTCCGTCGCAGTCCTGTCATGCCTACTTCAGTGCCAGATGTCGTATTGGATTCAACACCAGATGTAGATCCTGCCGAGGATTTCTTGCGGGCGTATCCCGTATACGAGCCTGCCAATCGCGCAGTCTGGGACGAAACGGCCTCCGATGAGGAAGACATCAGCATAGTCTGCCGCCGGTCATGGAAGCTAATCACGCGCTTCATCAAGGACACCCCCAAGCACAATGGCTGTCCGAAATGGAAAGACTCCGCTCGCGGTTGCGCGAACTGTGTGTTGGGGGAGTGGATGCCCAAGGTCCTCATGCACTCATCCGAGATCTTATGGCTGAGAAGATCCGGGAGCATGATCGTGGGATCAAGGTGGGATGGCAGCGGAGGAAGGAGACCTACATCAGGAAGCTCCAGGAGGCTTAAAGTGAGGTCCAATAGAAGTAGACCCTGGTATATAAGCTTTCAACATCTCTTAATGCACAATCTGAGCTGATCTCATGGTTGAAGGCCCAGCTGGCAGAGGCAGAAGAGCATATGAGGCATGCCTCTAGAAAGATGGCTATCGTTCAAGCTGGCGTAGAGAGGGCCAAAGCCAAGGCTAACGAACTGCGCCCTGCCGCTGCTGAGGTGGAGCGGGAGCTATGTCAGTGGCAGCATGCCTTGGACGCCACAAGCCAACGGGTGTCGGAGCTACAACGCTCTTTTGACGGGGTCAACCCATCCATGAGGGGATTCGACCCCCGGGTATTGTAACAAACCAAAAACTTTTTATTGGTACTTTCATACTTCAATTTCTTCTTTCTTTGTTTTGAATGTCGTAGCGCGCACGATTTCCACTGTTTCAACTGTTGACCATGTTCGAAACATGGGACCATGTCACAAGTATTGTCGGTCAACCTTTCAGGACATTGACCCAGGATAGTTGGCGGACCATAGGTCAAACATCTATACTGTTAGGGGGTTCTTCCAAACATGACCAGTCTTCCGAAACGTTGGCCCAGGATGGTAGGTGAGCCGATGAAGCATCAGAACAGGCCGTTAGGAGGTCCCGTCAGACATGAAAGGGGACGAGGGTCCGAATAACGGGCACAGAAAGCGTGGAATATGGAGTGATGGTTTGTCCAAACAGAATCCAATACTTAGGTAGTTACACCACCGTGGTGCGAGTATGCCAGATGGGCACGTTGGTTTGGTCATGGATCCTTCCTTCTTTGGGATAGGGCCTCTCTAGCGAGGGGTCCTGCCAGGGGGCCGGAAAGGGGAAAGATGGGATTAATGATTTCTGTGGGCTGGACCCAAGGAAAAATACCAGGGTGTCTCTACGTATCCCATGAGGATGGGAATCAAGCCATACGTAGTTCTGGAGCACAGTGCAGTCATAGACCGACACTGATAGGTGAAATCCTCTCTAGTAGAGGCTCTGGTGCATCCCATGATTAACATGGGGCATCCTGAACATTTTCAGGGCAGAACCTCAGTTTAGTGTCATGCGTTGAGGACACATGGACTCTTGTATTTTAACGTCATACGATAGGACATGGAATAAAAGGAAAGATCCCAGGGAGCATGTGGTGCGGTAGATATGAAACCGACGTGAATGAGGACTTGGAGTCCAAATCACACCACGTACCCACGGAGGAAACTCTTCAGGTTGAGGGACCAAGACTGAGGATTAGGCTAGGCCTGAAGCAGAGTGGTCGGGCGTTCCTACATACCCCATGAGGATGGGAATCAAGACATATGTAGTTCTGAAAGATCAGTTTAACATCATGCGGGGCGATGAGAAGCCTGGCCGTGTTGGTACACATCCTGCCAAAACTACTGAGCCCACGTGAGTCGTGCTCGGTGTCGGAAACAAGAAGTAGTGGTGGGAATTTCCCGACAAAAAAAGGGGCAGGTTAGGGAAAAGGGACGCTCGGTGAATACCGGCCCAATGACACTAACACGATCATTTATCACACCTAGATG
The DNA here is from genome assembly GCA_963277665.1 of Viscum album. Taxonomy (NCBI): domain Eukaryota; kingdom Viridiplantae; phylum Streptophyta; class Magnoliopsida; order Santalales; family Viscaceae; genus Viscum; species Viscum album. The sequence goes on along the minus strand of OY728145.1, from coordinate 798,317,560 downwards.
CGTGAAGAGAAATAGCCCAGTATGATGGAATTCCACTTGAACATGAGGAAGAGGAAATGTGTGGATCATGGCGCTCGAGATTCAGATCACGATGATGGCGGCATGAAGATGGAGGATAACTATTGACCATGGAGGAAACCCACCATCCATATCGCGTTAGCCTAGAATGGGGAAAAACAAATGAGGGTTGATCGTTGACCATGTTCGAAACACGGGACCATGTCACAAATGTTGTCAGATATCTGTAGGGATGTTGGCCCGAAACAATTGGAGGTCCCTTAGGTACAAAATTCATGGAGAGCCCTTAATCCTATTATCCATGTTTTCTGGGGGTCCTTTTGAATGTGGAAGAGGATGAGGATCCAAATAGAGAGCTCACGAAGCATGGTCATGGGATGAGGAGGATGTCCCTATGAAAATCCCACACGTCGGGCTCTTTTTCAAAACAAATCTGAATACGACAACGAGATGTATTAGATAGAGGGAGCAGATTCCTTTCCCATAGGGTGATCTTAGTTTAGGGTCATAGAATTTGTACCATGGATGGGAGGAGACATAAGAGGCACATGGTGGAGTAACTCAAACACCTGGTGTGAATGGGAATAGGGGGTGTGTATGGTGCGGTGAAAAACCTGACGTGAATGAGGACATAATCCCATATCACACCGCACGACCCCCTTGGGCGAGGTTTTAGGTCAAGGGACCAAAAGAGAAAGTTAGGCTTGGCCAGCGGGTTAGTGCCCGGGTGCTCCTACGTATCTCATGAGGATGAGAATCAAGTCATACGTAGTTCTTGAAAATGTCTTAGTTTAAGGTCTTAGAGCTTGGACCATGAGTGGGTAAGGGGAGAAAGGGACACATGGCAGGGTGGTTACAAAACCTGACGTGAATGAGGACCTAAGCCCTACCTACAATGTGTTCTCTGGGGAAATGCTCGAGTCGATGGACCGAACACAAAGGTTTGATTGGGCTCGTGGGGAAGTGCCCAGGCGCTTCTACGTATCTCCTGAAGATGAGAATCAAGCCACATGTAGTTCTTAATGGTGACATGGTAAGATACTACTGCTAGGGGAAAAGGGGAGTGCGGTCGTGTCCCCTGCACTAAAAGAAGCAGAATTTGATAAATCTTGTTTGTCATTTAAGGTGAGTGGTTTTTTTTGTGAAGCGACAAGCCTAGAGTAGTTGGCTGTGGTGTCTCCACAAGGGAAAAGCCATGATGGGAGTTGACAAATGGAATGACACTTGACAAATATCCAACGTGATGTCCTCTACAACGAGGTCACCACAATGCAGTTCCGTTTTTTGCCGTGCGGCCCGAACGATAATTTCACAGTTTAGGGTCGTATGATTGGACCATGCATGCATTTTATCGTCATGCAGCACAGACGTAACAGAGACGATGCTAGGCGGGGGACGTGCATAGTCTTATAAAACACAATTGATGGATACATGATCCCACATCACATTGTACACCACTCGGATAGGGGGACCTTAGGTCGAGGGGCCTATATAGAGGTAAGAGGTGAAACAGGGGGAGATACTGGCTCCCCAAATAGGCTAGACCTGAAAACAAGGCATCCAGGCGGTCCTACGTATCCCATGAGGATGGGAATCATGTTGAACGTAGTTCTAGATGGATATTAGTTTATGGTCTTAAAGCTCAGACCATGAATGGTAACAACTTCCCAAGTTAGCGCAGACGTCAACACGATCCCTAAGCCCACGTGAGTTAATCTCATTGTGGGAAACAAGGAGCCATCCTTATCGAAATACCTGGGGCGCCCATCAGAGGGGAGTTGGTAGAGAGCCCCGAAAGACACCTTTGATGTGGCTTGTTTCCCCAACGCGCAGATGTGCCTGGAGGAAAATTACCAAGAGTTATGAGACTCTACTTGGACACGATGAAGTGATGAAGGGTGTGAATTGTGTACTCGAAATTTTGGGATTAATGGGTTAGAATGGAGATAGAGGAAAACTGTTAACCATGGTGGAAACACAGTGTCAATATCACGTTAGCCTGAGGTTGGAACAACAAACGAGCATCGACCATTAACCATATTCGCAATGCGGGATTTTATAGATTTGTTGTCTGAAACCCTCAGGGGTGTTGGCCTATAATGGTAGGACAACCTTTGGGCATAGTATCCAGGTCATTCCTTGGGGTCCCTCCGGGTGTGAAAGATAATGGAAGCCCTGATGCATGGATACACAAATCCTAGAAAGCAGGTACGGACATGTCAGAGTAAAGCTTGGCATTCCAGGTAATAAACCAGAGTACTCTTAGTCACATTGGTGAACCGCCAAAAATGGATTGATGAAACATCTCAGGAGGGAGAGGTACATGGCATGGTCATTACGAGACTGACGTGAATGAGGACATAATCCCACACCACACCATATAATCCTCTCATGGAGGAAGGGTAGGCCGAGGGGCCAAGATGGGATAAAGATTCCTGAGAGATACGGCTGGACCCAAATCCTAGACATTCAGGTGGTCCTACGTATCCCATGAGGATGGGAATCAAGCCACACATAGTTCTCTAGATGTAGTTTAATGTCATACAGGACGAGGGGGGAGTAATATACCCCCAAAAAAGGGAGGTGTACTGTACGGCGAATAAACCGACGTGAATGAGAATATAACCTCACGCCACACCATACACTCCTATAAGAGAGGACCTGGGCCGGGGCCCGAAAATGCCAAGGGTTCTGATGGTTAGGCATTGGTCAGGGAGGCCTGACCCACTTCCAGTTTAATGTCTTGTAGTGAGGATGAGGGCCTTGGACCCGAGGAGGCCAAGGGGCCTGAGGATGGGCATCGTAAGGGAAGGCGTATGTCATGGTACATGATCCCTTCGTAAATTAGGACATATTCCCACACCACATCGTACACCCTCTGTAAGAGTTTGGGTGGAGGGGCTTGAGAAGTACAAGGGGCCTAAGGTCAGGCATCAGTCAGGAAGGCCTGACGGGTCTGCAGTTTAACGTCTTACATGAGGACGGGGTCGGGGACCCGAGAAGGCCAAGGGGCCTGAGGCTGGGCCTCGTAAGGGAAGGCATACGACATGGTACATGATCCTGATGTGAATGAGGACATAGTCCCTCACCACACCGTACACCCCTTATAGGGGAATCAGGTCGTGGGCCCAACCGCTAGCACCACCCGAGGGGAAGTTTGTCACTTCGGGATGGGGTAGAACGAATCACTGCACTCGATGTTTGGGACATCTCGGGGTGGACCCAAAGATCCAGGACACTGTTGACCATGTTTGAAACACAGTGTTCCAATGGTGACCTGATATGGGAGCAACAAATGAGCGTCGACCATTGAAGAAATTCACAACGTGGGACTTGTATCGGCCTGTTTCATGAAAACCCTAGGGGGCGTTGGCCCGTATCGGTAGGAGAGCCCTTGGGCATAGTATCCAAGCCGTTCTTGTGGGGCCCTCTGGGTGTGAAAAATGATGGAATCCCAGTAAAGGAGTGGGTGAAGCATAGCTGTATCCATCCACGAAAGAGGCAAACATCTCTAGGGGGGATATGCAGCCGGGTCGAGGCTTGCTCGACGTGAGTTGGGGAAAAAGTGTGCACCCTGCCATATTTCTTGACCCGAGGGGAAGGTTTTGGCTTTTGGGCTGGGCCAATGGACGAAATGCCCGGGCATTCCTACGTATCTCATGAAGATAAGAATCAAGCCATACGTAGTTCTTGAAGGCCATGCAGTTTAGCATCATGCGGTGAGGACGTGGAAGGATAGAGGAACAGGAGTGGGAACATGGTGCAACCCTTACAATCCTTGTATGAGCGGAGTTGTATGAGCGGGGCTAAGAAAGCCTACTCCTCGCTACACAAATATCCTCCAAGGAAACTGTTCCCAGGGGGATAGTGGAAGAGAAACGCTTTGGGCTGGGCTCAAGACGAGGCGTCCGAGCATTCCTACGTATCCCATTGAGATGAGAATCTAGCCACACATAGTTCTTGAGAGGCAGTTTAACACCATGCGGGACGAGGATGCATCTCATTTAGGGATATGTAAGGTACGACAAGTAATCCGAGTGAATGAGGACGTAGTCCCACACCATACCGTACAATCCTGAAAGAGGGTAAGTCGGGGGGAACCAAGGGGCCTGAGGCTGGGCCGCGGTCAGGGAGACCTGACCAGCTTGCGGTTTAACGTCTCGCAGTAAAGACGGGGACCGTGGGCCCGAGGAGGCCAAGGGGCCTGAGGCTGAGCCTCGGTCAGGAAGGCGTGACTGGCATGCAGTTTAACGTCTTCCAGTAAGGACGGTGGGAGATCATAGTTTATAGTCCTAGAGCTCGGACCATTTTGTAGTTTATCATCTTGCAGTACGAAAATGTAGTTTAAGGTCGTGCAGGACCGTATAGTTTAAGGTCGTGTTGGACCATAACATGCAGTTTAAGGTATTGAGGGACCATAACGTGCAGTTTAAGGTCATGAGGGACCATAACGTGCAGTTTAAGGCCATGTGGGTCCATAACGTGGAGTTTAAGTTCATGCGGGACCATAACGTGCAGTTTAAGGTCATGCGGGACCATAACGTGTAGTTTAATGTCATGCGGGACAATAACGTGCAGTTTAATGTCATGCGAGGCCATACAAGATCAGGAAAAGTACCGCTTGAGGATCCTGACATTGGTGGGAGGGGTTATGCATTCTCCATCCGTGGTCACAAAGGAGTACGCCCCATTGGGGTAAACCATATGGATGATATAAGGCCCATCCCATTTGGGTTCTAACGTCGGCGGTTTCCTACCAGGAATTATTGGTGCTCGAAGGGCCAGTACTAGGTCACCCTGTAGAAAAGAGCAGAGACGAACCTTCTTGTTGAAGGACCTCAATATCTTATCCTGATGCCTTTCCAGATTGTGCAGGGCATAAAGCCGGTTCTCGTCCAGTGATTCTAATTCAGCTAGACGGATTTCGTCTAACTCATCTGATGTCTGGTGATCGTAGATTGCAGTGCGTAACGATGGAAGCTGGATCTCAATGGGTAAGATGGCCTCAGCTCCATACACCAGGGAATATGGGGTCACCTGGGTAGAGTTGTGAGTCGTCGTCCGATAAGACAAGAGGGCGTTGGGGAGCTTGTTTGGCCAACTTTTCTTGTTCTGACCAACCATCTTCTGCATAATGTTAGAGAGGGTTTTGTTGAATTCCTTGATCTGTCTGTTTTCCTGTGTGTGGTAGCGGGAGGTATGGTTCGAACGGATGCCTTAATTGGCGTACAATTTCTTCAGTTCAGCCACTCGGAAGATGGTGCCGTTATCAGTGAGGACGACGTGATGGACCCCAAACTGGTGGATAATATTGGCGCTCACAAAGTTGACGATGGAATGGGCCTTGACCTCTTTGAGTGGAACTGCCTCTGCCCACTTGGAGAAGAAATCTGTAGCAGTCAAGATGAACATACATTGGCGGGCTGTTGCCGGTGGATACGGTCCCACTACATCAAGTCCCCATACCGCAAACGTCCAAGAGTACTTGGTGGGGTGGAGGGGCTCTGGCGGCCGATATAGGAAGTTGGTGTAAACATGGCACACGTGGAATCTCTTGGGATACCCAATACAATCTTAGATCATAGAGGGCCAGAAGTACCCCAACCTCCGGATTTGATGGGACAGCTTCGGCCCAGCTTGATGGGCGCTACAAGAACCAGCGTGAACCTCTTGCATAACTTCAGGAATCTCTACTCCTTGAATGCAATGGAGGAGGATGCCATCGATGCTCCGCTTATAAAGGATCTGTTCAAGACTGGGGCCGCTATAGAGGGTAAATTGCAGCGCGTGGCATCGGATTCGCTCGTGCTCGGCCCGGTCGTCTGGGAGGTGACCATTTTGGAGATACTCGACAAAAGGTTCCCTCTAGTCGGGAGTGGCATCAACCACTGTGTCTGATGAACACGGGACCCCTGACGTCGAGGGTCCGACGGTGAGATGACTTACCGGCAGGCCATGTATAGACCCGAAGATTGACGTACATTGACATTACATTACATTTGTGGATTACTTAGTACATAACAAAAAACACACACACAAGGATTGTAATAGTTTAGTGTCTTTGGAAACTCGGAATATAATCTTCTAATCCTGGAGATAGATCTTCAACATCTCCCATAAAGATCTTCCTTTTTTTTATACCTAAAACCTTTCTTTATATCCTGGGGAAAGGTAAACATAAAAGGGTAAGCTCAAATGCTCAGAAAGGGTAAACAAAAGAAATATCAATCACATCATATACATAAGCACATGACTTTTGGAAATCTTAACCAGTAAAAAAGATCATAATTTCATAACCTGGGATAACTCATGGAAGTGAAATGTAATCATAATAATCATAACATAAAACATTAAACTTTGTGGAATACACACATAATCATAGAGAATCATTTCTTGTTAGTCAAGACTCATTGCCAAGACTATCTTAGTGGACAAAGTCCCTTTCTGAACCGAGTCACCCTCATTTTAGTCCTATTTCACTGAACCGGTATAACCTACCATTCCAGCCATGTCTATCTCATGTGATATAGAATCTTTACCCAATGCATTGGAGGGAGATATAGGTCCCACCCATCTCATAATGATACCATTCTTATGTGTGCCACAAAATCATAAATCATACATCATTGCATAACCCATGTAATAAAATGGGATTCTTAAACATCATGCCATCATAATCCATAAACAATTGATATCATTTCATCATAAGAAAATTGAAACCATTTAAATCATAGAGACATTTTACTTGAAACATACATATAAAATAATGCCATTTTAGATGGAAAATAGTTTTGAGAAAAACAATTGAAATTAATTCTTGAGGAAAATATCATCTCTTCTTTAAAATCATTTTCTTTTCAAAAAATTCCTTGCAATTTTAAAAGATAAGGGTTTTGTTGAAAATAATCATGCAATCTTGTAGAGGAAGATTCTTGAAAATGAGGTGTTATGAAACTGTAAAAAATCCGTTCATGCCGTATAAGATAAAAATAACATTCTCCTCGTACTTTTGTCGAAAAAGTCAGAAAGGTACCTTATATGGTAACCAATGGAAAGATTTCATTCATACAATGTGGTAAAAAGTCAATAAAGGGTAAAAATGACTTTAAACATTCATGAAAGAATGGTAAACATTTTATAAAAACATTTTTATAAAACATGGTCATGGATGATAAATTTAACCTCAGTAAATACTTATGTATAAGCAATCTTGGATAAAAATGAGATTGAAAATTTATCCCTTACCATATGTCCGATTTGCTTCGTAAGTGTCCGAAAATCCTCTTTTTGACGCGCCTTCACTTAACCTCCACTTAAGGAACTAAGGATGGCCTTTGAAGAATACCAGGACCACTAGGATGATTCTAGGGAAGTGGAGAAGAGATTTTGGTAGGGTTTGGACGAGCTTGAAGGCTCAAAGTTGTGTGAGGAAGAGAGGGAGGAGGTGCCCTTTTATAAGGGAGGAGAGGGGCACCTTTGGAATAACTAAAAATATTATTTTATTAGAAAGTCAAGTTCAGTTTTAAATAACTCCAAATTGATTTATTTCGAGGATAATGTGGGGATGGGTCTAAATACTCTCATCCAATAGGATTTAGACAAATTTAGGTTATTATTTTAACCTTATCAATTAGATTTAACTCTAAGTTAAATAATTTAACTTTTACTGTGCCTTTTTGTTTTCTTACACTATATGGTTAATAAACTTACTATATAAAGCCAAAAGAACCCCAAGTTGTATATTATTAATATATCTATCCTTATCTAAGTCATTTGGCCGAACCTTAGATTTTTAGGAATTAAATAACAATTAATAATATAATATTTGTTTTAAAAAATAATTTTTGTCAATTTTGACACTATTTGGTACATGATTTTTATGAAATTTCTAACAGAATGATAAGTTCTAACCAAGTTACTTAAATAATCAATAACATGTCATATTAACCTAGAAAATTAGTGTAAGTCATAAAAAGTCTCAAATTACATTTATTTGGGCATATATAACATCAATTATGTTAATATTTTCTTAAAAATGTAATTACTGCATCATTGTTGTGTCATAAATAAATTAAATTATTTAAAGTCTAGAAATTACAAATAAAATACCATTATGTAGGAAATCTTCTTAGCTTTCTAGTGAATATTTATAGTCGAATTTATCTTATGTATAACCCTATATTAAAAATGTTTTAGTAAATAAACTTTGATTTTAACTCTTTTAACTCTTTTTTGAATTAAATAATAATAAATGTCCTAATCTAATACAAGTGGGCCTAAATGATAATATTTTACACTTAAGGTTGTTTGTGGTCGAGATAAACTTGTCCAATAGGATTAGGACCTGTGTTAGGGTAATAATAATATCATTTTTACCCTTAATTACCCTATTTACTTTTAACCGTGGTAAATAAAAGTAAAAAGTTACTATTCACCAAAAATTATTTTCATCTCATTGAACCACTTTTTACTTACTGACATAAACCGTGTCTCTCGGATTTTTGAAATTCCATTCACAGAAGCGGTAAAATTATGTTTTATGAAAAATTCAGTTTTTTTAACTACCACTTAGTAGTTTCACTATTCATCAAAAATTGATGTTTTTATGAACAATGCCAAAATTTCATCCTAAGCTATATTTCATATTCAGAATTCAAAAATGAAGTCTATTTTACCAAATTCATAACATAGAAGTTGCATTAATTAATTTTATAATTAAATCCCGCTGTTAAAACAAATAGCGTGTTTTTAAGAAACAATATCTATCAAAAGATTGACAATTGTTTATGTCTGGTTTAAAGGTGAAATTACATCCAATGACCAACATTGTATTTAATTGTAAAAATATATTCTAAATATATTTTAAAACCACTTAAATTAATAATTTATCACTATTAATTATTTCAATTGAAAACGTTGTTTTTAACTAAAATTTAGTAATTTTCACTATTCATCAGAAAATGAAAGTTATCCGAAAAGTACCAAAATTTCACCCTAAGCTAATTTAGATATTATGAATCCAAAGATAACGTCCATTTTGAAATAAAAATTTAAAAAAGTTCAAAAAGTGGTTATTACTATTCATAACGGCTAGTTTTAATAATATTTTAATAGCATATCGTTGTTTAGTGAAACTCGGTATTGCGTACTACACATGCTATCGAGGAAGGTCGTGATTGCGTGTAATACAATGCAAGTCAAGGATGTGTGTTGTGCAAGCTCCTTTTGGTGTAGCGTACAACACAAGGCATTAATAAAATTAAAAAGAATGTTTTTCATAAAATCTCGGGCCGTTACATTCTACCCCCCTTAAAATGAATTTCACCCTCAAAATTCATCGGGGTTATAAATGGTTTACTACTTGAAAGTTTCCCACGTCGTAAAAAGGAATACCAAAACCAATCTTTAAAAACAAAAGTATGAAATGTAACGGTTTCCCAAATAAACTAATCACTGGGTTTCCACATAGGTGAAAATATGGATATGGAAGAAAAATCTAACCATCGTGTTCTGATGGAGAGTGGTAGAGAACATGGCTATGGAAAAGCCAACAATCACAAATCCATAAATTTGTGATGATCTAAGGTACCATCTGATTAATCAGATATAAGAGCACAAGGACAACATTTTGGGTTTTCAAGATCATTTCCCTAAAGTTGATGAAATTGGAATTAGAAGAAATACTTTCGTGATTTTGGTATAGTCTCACCGTTTGTCGTTCTTTGGACAATTTCCACTTCATCTCTTAATGAAATGAAGTTGAATTTGTCATTCGTGATGTGTTAGCAGATCATGTGATAGAATGATGGGTCATTCCATTTGTCTCAAACAAAAGGTTAGCAAAAGTTATATACATAAGTCGATCTATAGTTAGATTAATCATATATGGTTCCTAAAATGGACTTATACATCATATATCATACTGCTCAATATAATAAAACTAGTTTCTACTAAACAGGGACTTCCTGTAGGCCAGTGGTAGGCGATAAAGGCCAGTCGCACTTCGGTTGTGGGTTTGATTCCCAAAGCCTTGTCCGACGCGATGGGCTGTCGCCCGTCCTGCAGGTTGTCCTTTTTCTAAAACTATATTATTATAACATCCCATCAATAATATCAAAAAAAAACTTCTATCCTTAAACAATACTAACTTATGTCCAACATAATCCATTCCAATCTTTAGGCTTATCCATAATACTTCGGTCCAAGCTCATAGTATAAAGAAAATGATTACTTGAAATGTCACAGAATAATCACGTGAATGCCATCATTTATCCCCCATATATCATAAGATATATCTTTTTGGTCAAATTACAAACATGTGAATACCTTAATCATGTATTCTCTCGAAGAATGAATACCCATTGAACCTTAGTGAAAACCTGAATGCAGTTAAAAGTTACCACTTTCCATATACCAAAATCCTCAAAATTCTACATACTCAAACCATGATATCACATAGTCCTTATATCAATCATGAGCTCATGAATACTATCAAACATTTAATTTTCTCCTTATCCCTTCATTATGCGCATATCATCTACATTCCAAAAATATCTGAATAACCTTTCATGGATACTGGTAACATTAATCATACACTTTCAAAACTCAAGGAAAGACTATAGTGTAACAATCCTTCGATGTATCTTTATTCTATAGTACCATGATATTACTTATACAACATTACACATGATAAACATGTAATCATTCCACTTCATTCTTAAACCATTAAACGAGCTTCAACAATTCTTTCATCTCACATATCATTTGTAGTCTCTTCATCATCATCCACATAAATACTACCCATATGACCATACTGATTCTCTTCATGAGTCATTCCCTTAGGACATTAGTTTGCATAATGCCCATACATTCCACATTTAAAACACTTAACCTTTTTTGATGTCGTAGCAATACCATTATCCTCATCCATGGTGTTAACTGAACCTTTTCCTTTGCACTTACTTACTTTGTGTCCTTCTTTTCCACACCCAAAGAATCTTCCAGTTCCCTTGAAAAATTCTCCTTGATACCTCTTCCCACATGATTTACATAGGGGAAATTGAACTTTCTTTCCTCTATGATCATCATGAAACTCCATCTTTCTCTTATTAGCCGAGTCAGGAAACTTACCAAATTTTACTTTATTGATCATATTATGAGATTGCTGATTCGGCATAATAATGATGTTTGGACATCCAAATCCCATTTCATTTTGTTGCTCATGAAGAATATCATTCCATTGTCCATCATATCCTCCATTATTGTGAATCATCTTGTTTCCAGCCATTTTCTAAAACCCAAAAAACAATAGTGTGAGAGGCAAAAATCATAATAAAGGGGGAGTAACTTCAATATCTAACATCTTTGGTTTAATCTAATATCGTTACTATAGTTCTAGGACTATATCCTATACGTATACTTATCCTTAGGGACATCCCTATACATACCCTAGAAATATCTCTAGGGATCTCACTAACGTTTTCGCATCCTAGTTTCCAAAGGTTGACTAAACGTTTCCTTTGATACCAACTGTAGAGACCCGAAGATTGACGTACATTGACATTACATTACATTTGCATATTTCTCAGTACATAACAAAAACACACACACAAGGATCGTAATAGTTTACTGTCTTTGGAAACTTAGAATATAATCTTCTAATATTGGTGATAGATCTTCAACATCTCCCATAAAGATCTTCCTTTTTTTATACCTAAAACCATTCTTTATATCCTGGGGAAAGGTAAACATAAAAGGGTGAGCTCAAATGCTAAGTAAGGGTAAACAAAATAAATATCAATCACATAATATACATAAGCACATAACTTTTGGAAATCTTAACCTGTAAAAAAGATCATAATTTCATAACCTGGGATAACTCATGGCAGTGAAATGTAATCACAATAATCATAACTTAAAACATTAAACATTGTGGAAAACACACATAATCATAGAGAATCCTTTCTTGTTAGTCAAGACTCATTGCCAAGACTATCTTAGTGGACAAAGTCCCTTTCTGAACCGAGTCACCCTCGTTTCAGTCCTGTTTCACTGAACCTGTATAACCTACCATTGCAGCCATGTCTATCTCATGAGATATAGAATCTTTACCCAATGCATTGGAGGGAGATATAGGTCCCACCCATCTCATAATGATACCATTCTTATGTGTGCCACAAAATCATAAATCATACATCATTGCATAACCCATGTAATAAAATGAGATTCTTAAACATCATGCCATCATAATCCATAAACAATTGATATCATTTCATCATAAGAAAATTGAAACCATTTAAGTCATAGAGATATTTTACTTGAAACATACATATCAAATAATGTCATCTTAGATGGAAAATAGGTTTGAGAAAAACACTTAAAATGAATTCTTGAGGAAAATATCCTCTCTTCTTTAAAATCATTTTCTTTTCAAAAAATTCCATGCAATTTTAAAAGATAAGGGTTTTGTTGAAAATAATCACGCAATCTTGTAGAGGAAGATTCTTGAAAATGAGGTGTTATGAAACCGTAAAAAATCTGTTCACACCGTATAAGTTAAAAATAACATTCTCCTCGTACTTTTGTCGGAAAAGTCAAAAAAGTACCTTATATGGTAACCAAAGGAAAGATTTCATTCATACAATGTGGTAAAAAGTCAATAAAGGGTAAAAATGACTTTAAACATTCATGGAAGAATGGTAAACATTTTATAAAAACATTTTTAGAAAACATGGTCATGGATGATAAAAGTAACCCCAGTAAATACTTACGTATAAGCAATCTCGGATAAAAATGAGATTGAAAATTTATCCCTTACCTTAGGTCCGATTTGCTTCGTAAGTGTCCAAAACTCCTCTTTTTGACGCGCCTTCACTTAACCTCCACTCAAAGAACTAATGATGGTCCTTGAAGAATACCAGGACCTCTAGGATAATTCTAGGGAAGTGGAGAAAATATTTTGGCAGGGTTTGGCCGAGCTTGAAGGCTCAAATTTGTCCGAGGAAGAGAGGGAGGAGGTGCCCTTTTATAAGGGAGGAGAGGGGCACCTTTGGAATAACTAAAAATATTATTTTATTATAAAGTCATTTTCGGTTTTAAATAGCCCCAATCGATTTATTTAGAGTCTAAGGTGGGGATGGGTCGAAATCCTCTCATCCAATAGGATTTAGACAAGTTTAGGTTATTATTTTATCCTTATTAATTAGATTTAACTCTAAGTTAAATAATTTTACTTTTACCGTGTCTTTTTGTTTTCTTACACTATATGGTTAATAAACATACTATATCAAGCCAAACGAAACCCAAGTTGTTTATTATTAATAAATCTATCCTTATCTAAGTCATTTGGCCGAACCTTATATTTTTAGGAACTAAATAACAATTAATAATATAATATTTGTTTTAAAAACTAATTTTTGTCAATTTTGACACTATTTGGTACATGATTTTTATGAAATTTTTAACAGAATGATAAGTTCAAACCAAGTTACTTAAATCATCAATAACATATCATATTAACTTATAAAATTAGTGTAAGTCATAAAAAGTCTCAAATTACATTTATTTGGGCATATATAACATCAATTATGTTAATATTTTCTTAAAAAGATAATTACTGCATCATTGTTGTGTCATAAATAAATTAACTTATATAAAGTCTAAAAATTAAAAATAAAATACCATTATGTAGAAAATCTTCTTAGATTTATAATGAATATTTATAGTAGAATTTATCTTATGTATAACCCTATATTAAAAATGTTTTAGTAAATAAACTTTGATTTTAACTCTTTTAACTCTTCTTTGAATTAAACAATAATAAATGTCCTAATCTAATCCAAGTGGGCCTAAATGATAATATTTTACACTTAAGGTTGTTTTTGGTCGAGATACACTTGTCCAATAGGATTAGGACATGTGTTAGGGTAATAATAATATCATTTTTACCTTTAATTACACTATTTACGTTTAACTGTGGTAAATAAAAGTAAAAAGTTACTATTCACCAAAAATTATTTTCATCTTATTGAACGACATTTTACTTACTGACATCAAACATGTCTCTCGGATTTTTGAAATTCCATTCACAGAAGCGGTAAAATTAAGTTTTATGAAAAATTCAGTTTTTTTAACTACCACTTAGTAGTTTCACTATTCATAAAAAATTGATGTTTTTCAGAACAATGCCAAAATTTCATCCTAAGCTATATTTCATATTCCGAATTCAAAAATGAAGTCTATTTTACCAAATTAATAACATAGAATTTGTATTAATTAATTTTATAATTAAATCCCGCTTTTAAAACAAATAGCGTGTTTTTAAGAAACAATATCTATCAAAAGATTGACACTTGTTTATGTCTGGTTTAAATGTGAAATTACATCCAATGACCAACATTGTATTAAATTGTAAAAATATATTCTAAATATACTTTAAAACCACTTAAATTAATAATTTATCACTATTAATTATTTCGATTGAAAAAGTTGTTTTTAACTAAAATTTAGTAATTTTCACTATTCATCAGAAAATGAAAGTTATCCGAAAAGTACCAAAATTTCACCCTAATCTAATTTCGATATTACAAATCCAAAGATAAAGTCCATTATGAAAAATAAAATTTTCAAAATTTCAAAAAGTTGTTATTAATATTCATAACGGCTAGTTTTAATAATATTTTAATAGCATATCGTTGTTTAGTGAAACTCGGTATTGCGTACTACACATGCTATCGAGGAAGGTCGCGATTGATTGTAATACATGGCAAGTCAAGGATGTGTGTTGTGCAAGCTCCTTTTGGTGTAGCGTACAACACAAGACATTAATAAAATTAAAAAGAATATTTTTCATAAAATCTCGAGCTGTTACAGGCCATCATTGTCCTCTTGGGTGATGGGGGCAATGACTCTCCGGTGTGCCACATGTATGATCAAATCATCATTCTCGGGTTCTGCGAGCGACACTGCCAATCCAACCAAGGCGTTTGCTTGACCGTTCTGTGACCGTGGGACATGGGTAACCTATGGTCGAGAAGAGAACTGGGCCATTAGGCGGAGGGTGTACTCCAGCAATAGTACAAGCTCCAGATTCCTGACGACGTGGTCGCCATTAACCTGTTTGATTTCCAGCTCAGAATCTCCTTTCACATGTAGATGGGGCACATGGATCTCAAGGGCCAACTCGAGGCCAGTGACGAGAGCCTTGTACTCTGCCTCATTGTTCGTAAAGCCTTATGACAACTGGAACGTGTATGGCAGGATGGTTTGCACCGTGGTAATGAAGACAACAACCAAGCCCACTCTGTTGAGCTTGGGATCGTTGAGCCTCCTACTGGTGGGACTCCGGGAGGCACCATCGAAATGCATTTTCCAACACGGGACAGCATGATCGACTGAGAGGATCATCTCATCGGGAAAATCCAGGTCCAGGGATTGATCCGCGGAGGTTGGATGGGCACCTGAAAAGTCTGCTAACGCCTGTCCCTTAATGGCCTTCTTAGGTATGAACCTGATATCAAACTGCTGGAGAATCACCACCCACCGTGCTAGTCATCTATTCAGCATGGGGCCGTTCATGATGTACATCAGTGGGTCTACCCGAGAGACCAATTGCACCTCATGGTGCTGCAGGTAATGTCGCAACATATGCACGGCGAAGACGAGCACACGGTAGCTCTTTTCGATAGGGGAGTATCTGACCTCCATATCGAGAAGCATGCGGCTGAGATAGTAGAGACTGTTCTCGGTTCCCTCGTTATTCTTCTGGGTGAGCAATTCCCCGAGTGATCTCTCCAGGGTGGTCACGTAAAGGACTAGCGACTTTCTGAAGATGGGTGGCATCAAAACTGGTGGTTGGAGCAGATACTGCTTGATTTCCTCAAAGGTGGTCCGATAATCCTCATCCCATTCATAGGCGGCACCCTTCTTCATGAGCCGGGAAAAGGGCTTACACTTTCCGGCCAGATTCGCGATCAATCGACGTATATAGGCTAAGTGGCCTTAGAGGCCTCGAAGTTCCTGAATGTTTCTCAGGGGAGGAATTTGGCTGATGGCCTTGATCTTCTCTGGGTCGATCTCAATACCTCAGTATCTAACAACAAAGCCCAGAAACTTCCCAGAGGTGACCCCAAAGTCACACTTCAACGGGTTCATCTTCAGGTGACGGGAAAGGATGAAACCGAACACCTTCTCGAGGTCTTCGAGATGGTTTTGGCGCTGACATGATTTGACCACTAGGTGAACTACGTAGCATTCCACCAGCATCCTGAGAATCGGCTTGAATATACGGTGCATGGTCACTTGATATGTGGAACCTGAATTTTTCAAGCCGAATGGCATAACCTGGTAGCAAAATGTACCTTGGGTAGCCCTAAAGGTAGTGGACTCCTCGTCCTCGGGGGCCATTCAGATCTGGTTGTACCCGGAATACCCATCCCTGAAAGAGAGAGCTTGGATCCCGGCCGTGGCATCAATCAATAACTCCGTCATCGGGAGTGGGAAGTCATCCTTTGGGCAGTGGCGATTAAGGTCGCCAAAGTCGATGCAGACTCTGATCTGCCCATTCTTCTTCCTGACTGGCACAGTGTTGGCAAGACACTTGAGGTACTGGACATCCTTAACGAAGTTGGCTTTGTTTAGCTTGTCAACATCAGCCTCAAACATAGCACCATGAGAAGGTTGCATCTTCTTGGGAGGCTTCTTAAACCCACGATGGTTTTCCGGGAGGCCGAGACGGTGAACAGCTACCTGGGGATCTAGTCCTGGCATCTCGTTGTAACTCCAGGAAAACACGTCATGGTGTTGTTTGAGGAAGTCTACGTACTGATGCAGCTCCTCGGGGGACATGGCTGCACTGATCAATTTGGGTTTCAGATCTGCCTCGCTACCAAGGTTCTCCTGTACCAGTTCATCAACCGTGGTAGAGACTCCTTCTTCAAAGGTGGGGGGAGCATCATCCAGGTCTTCCTCTCCACCCGTGGGGGGATTTCCTACGACGGGAGATACTTCTGGGCTATCAAAACCTGAGTGGAAACTGGTTCCGTCTTGGGCAGCAGTGGTTATCATATCAGGAGACTCACTCACCACTGATGACCATAGAAATGATGGCAGTCGACCCTATCCCATCTGGCCTTCAGCCTAAGGGGCCACGTTGGATGATATTAAAGCAGTGGTGACGTGTCGGCCTGAGTCGTTTGATTCCAGCCCGGTAGAAGAGACACGTATGGCGTACTGCCGTTGTCATATGATTGACATCCCGATACCGTATAGGGGTATGAGGTTCCGGGATCACCTGAGACTGGTTCATATAGGAGTACGAGATGATTTTCCGCTGTCACATGGACACGGGAACATGCCTTCCTTGTATACCCGAAACAACAAAACATTGCCCCATGTCGGGGGTCGTGGCCTCCAATCGGTGGATCTGGAGGATGTAGGCATCATCCATGCTTTCCCAGGGATCACTTGTGACCGGGGCGGGTTTATCCTCACTTTATAGGATTTGCTTATCCTTAATTTTGTAATAACCAGCATCCAGATAGAGAGCCTCACAAGAGGTGAAAGGAGACGCATTTCCTTGGAGCATGCTTACTCGACCGTTGAGTGAGTATTTGAGGCACTGGTGATACGAAGAAGGGATCGCTGCATGCAGTTGGAGCCATGGCCTACCCATCAACGCGTTGTAGGCGGTGTCCTGAGAGACGACCATGAACTCGGTGCTGGCAATTAAGCCACCAAACTCAGTCTTCAGGCGGACCTTGCCGACTGGGGTTTTCTTGGTCCTGTCATACCCCTGGATTTTGAGGTCAGAGGGAGTTAAATCACCTTCAGACATACCCTTCTTTCGCAACGTCCGAGTCAAAATTAGGTTGATTCTGGAACCCGTGTCAATGAGGTAGCGGCGGACTTCCACACCATTGAAGTGGCCAGTGATGTACAACGGGTGAATATGCCCCTGTATAGGAGGGTCCTCATCTTCACCGGAGAAGGAGATAACCGCCTGACATTCGGTTTTCTAAATTTTCTCGGCATGGAAGGCTTCTGCAGCTGCAACCTCCGTCTGAAACTGGAAGGGGCTCCTTAGGGCCTTGGCAAGTGCCTCGCGCATTTCAGATGATAGGAGAAGGTCCTCGAGGATAGAAAGCCCAACCAGAATGCCGACCATGTGCTTCGGGACATCATACTTTAGTACCAAACACGAACCTCTGCCTACAATAGGTCGTTCGGAAGTTGGAGGCATAGCGGGTCCTACCGGTTGAACCGGCGGTCCGCTAGTACTGGGTACATCTTGCTGCCTAATAGTTGAAGCCTGTAGAGTAGTCGCCGGACTAGTATCGGACAGCGGAGGCTGGCCTGTAGCCCGTCAAGACTAACTGTGATACGAACGAGGCAGCTCTCCCTGATCTAGTAACACAAACGGCGATGGAGGTAGAGCTGAGGGCGTTAGATGGGGTTGCGCATGCTGAGCTCTGCACTGAGCATGCTGTCTGGTCTTAGTAGCATGCACGGCTTGGCTGAAAGTGCCCAATGACGTACCTTGATGACCGGCGCGGTTTCGATTCCGGTGACGTTGACTGCAAATGATGGGGAGGTTCGCCTGGCGTTCCCCCTCATCGGGAGTCATATAGGGATTTACGAGCTCCACAGTGTTAACCGAAGCGTACCCCTGGCTGTCGCTCGATGAGTCATCCACCACCAGGCGGATTCTGGGAGGAATCCCCATTTCAGGGGGAATAAAGTCACTGAGAGTTCAGGATGACGACGGCACCGACGAATCGCATTGCTTCTTCTTGCGTCGCCGCTGCTTGCCCTTTTGGGAAGAGGTCAACTATGAAGGCGATGCGGAGGTACTGGCTACTTCTTCTAAAGGTTCCGGTTGCTTCAGGCGCGCCCGGATGATACCATGGGCATGAACGATGGTTTTTCGAGCCATCCAGTCGTTGTATTTCCGGGATCCGCGGCTGGGAACCTGCTGCAACCCACCTTCGCTGTCGCTACCGATCTCTAACCCTGCAAAGACACCCGCCACTTGTGTTGGTGTCGGGCCCAACCTAACTATGTTTTTGTTGACCTGGTCTTGAAGCCAGTATTTAAACACATATCATTTCTTGAGGGTGTTCCCCAGAATCTGATGATAAGGACAGTAGTTGGGGTGATCGGTGAGATTCGCCTCTGCCGGCTTTCTGCACTCGGGCAGGCGCACAATCCCTTGCTCTAGAGCACTTCAGAAGTATCTAAGGACCTGATTTTCGTTGAACGAATAAGTTTAGTGCCTTATTTATGGATAAAGGGCCCTGTGGGCCTGGCCCTGACGAGGTGCTGGAGGGGCCTGCCGAGGAGGCGGCGCCTGATTGTCTCGCCTGGGAGGAGGTGGCGCATTGCGTGGGGGAACCTGTCGATTCTGAGGCGGTCGCTGCAGGGGAGTAGCATGTGCTTGAGGTGGGGAACCTCTACAGGGTTGCGGGGATGGTGTCGCTGATAGTAATTCCAGCTGCCTAGGGGCTTCTATTTGGGCCACCGCGGCGGGTTCAGCTCTGGCGGTCCTCCTGGCTGGGATCATAGGGGGCAACGAACGTGCCTGACTAGCCTGTTATAGAGCTTCCTCAAGGTGCTGAGCCGTATCTGAGAAATCTCTGAACCCTCCAGGGTAGTTCTGGGTAATTAGGGAGGGTACCAACTCCGTTTTGACATTTCCCACACACATTGTCAGTAATTTCTCCTGAGTCAGTGGCATATCGAGGGAATACGTAAGTCCCTTCCACTGGGCGATGAAATATGCGACTCGCTCATCAGGCCTTTTCTTGCACTTCAAGAGGTCTGTAATGCTGGTCTTCTACGTAGTGGAGCTAAACTGGTATAGGAACTGCCGGTGAAGATCCTCCCAACCGGTCATCGATCCGATAGGGAGCTGGCTGTACCAGACGAATGCGGGACCTTCCAATGTCTGTACGAAACATCGGAGCATGGCGGCTTCTTAATGGGCCGGGGTCCCCAGCATGGGGCCACACCTGGAAGAAAAATCATCCAAGTGCTACGGTGGGTCCCCTGTCTCATTGAAGGGTGAGAAAGTGGGGTTCCCAAAATACTGGGGCGTGGGCATATCATCCACCCACGTGGGATACGGCTTGCCATCCGGTGGGACCGCCACCTGCCGTGTTTCCAACGCTTCGAGGTGGGCTGTGAGTTCCGCTATAAGATCATCCGGGTGGGGGTCCCTGTCTTTACGGGGATCCCTAACCACAAGTGTATTTCCAGGTACGTCAACATTGTAGTTGGCTTCAGCAGCTCATGGATCAACTGGCAGAATGACCTGCGCGGCGACTGGGGGAACCCGGGCTAGATTCTTCAGATTTCCCTGTCATTCGGGGGGGGGGGGGGGGTTGGCGAGACGTATCGCGCCCTCTTGCCGTATGTTCCGGCTTCTGCCCTGTCTACGGAAGAAGCATGATCAGGGTTGCTCAGAGGCATCCCACTGGGGTGAAATTGTTCCTGTCCCTGCTGCCCCGGCTTGGGATTACCATAGTCGGGTCACCGCTCTACGCCGCGCTCAACCAAGAGTTCGTCAACCAGCCTCTTATGCTCAGCAAGCTGCTAGCGTGACATGGCCTTCTCGGGATCTTCGTCCGTTTTCTGCATAGAGGTAGACGGGTCGGAGTGCTTGAGAGTTCCGACGTGTCCCTTACCCTTTCCGGTATTTCGACCGAGTACCAGCCACTCGGTGGGTACAGGGAGGCCTAGCAGGTTCCTATACTGACAGGTAACCCTCCCTGATGGGTCCAGCAGTGGCGGTAAGCCCTCGGTGGGTAAGTTTCCATCAAGAAATTCCAGCTCGTCTTCCTTGTCCACTACGTCAGCCATGTGGACCATGACCTCTCTCGAGGGCATGTCCTCGATGTCGCATAGAGAATCGGGCTTCCATCAGATAGGTTCGAAGAGGAGAGTGGCATAGCATCCCCAACCACGGACTAGCACATGGGGGGTAGCCTCCCTGATGACTCTGCAGAGTACTTTGAAACTCTGAACACATTTCTGTTGAAGGGCTCTCTAACGGCCTGGCGACTCAGGGTGCTGGGCCACAAGGAGTGTGGCCAAATCGATCAGGCAACATAGCTCACCGATTTCTTTAATGTGCTCTTGACTTATGGGGTACACCACCCGCTCATAATTAAGGCAAAAGTGTTTCACCTTTAGGGTTTGAAAAAAGCACCCCACTTCTTCAGGGGTATGGGACTCTAGTGGGAGAAATTTCTGCGCCGTCGTCGGCCAGAACTTCTCCGGGAAGTAATCCGCTGCGAGAATGCTCCAGAACCTCCTGGGTTCGGACTCGGGGTCTGGCCCTGTATTGCCCCACACATCTACCGGGGGTGGCTGAGGGACCGGTAGCGGTACCAAGTTGGACCTCTGGGATAGTAAACTCGGTGGTGGAGAATACAGCAAACGAGCTGACAGGCCGCCGAATTCCAGGCCATCCCTTGAAGAGTAAGGTGACCTGGCCACGATGTCAGGATACGATGGGTTGATAGCCACAGCTTCCGACACAGGATTCACGGCTACCGACGATAGGTCATGTCATCGCTCTACCACTGTTGGCCCCCAAAAGTTCTCTCTGTGATCTCTGGTAGAGGTAGAGGGTGCTTCTGGTGACAATGGCGGTGATTGTACGGTCGAGACCTGTGGAATTTCCACGATTTCTTCCTCCTGGATGTACCTGCGGAGGGAGATGGGAATCTGGTGGACCTCACATTTCGGGAGAATGAGGCTAATGCGTCTGGTTCCTGCCCCAGTCCTCGATATGGAGGAGCGGGGAGAAGGTTCCATCGATGAGTCGCATTCCACTTCAGAATCCGAGAAACGAGCCTATTTGGTCTCTACCCGGGCCTTCCCAGGACTCTTCTTGTGGCGTCGACGACCCGCTCTCCTGCACCGGTGTGGATCTTCGGGACAGGTTTGGTTCTCAACATGTAGTCTCGGGGCGGCGGAGAGGGCCCCCGCTCGAGATAGCTGAGGTGCGAGGGGCACCTGGGAAAATGTCGAAGGGTACATGGGGAGGACATCCATGGACAACACCCATGTGGGTGGAGCCTCTCTTGGAATCGGCAGGAGCATGGGGAGGACCTCCATGGTCGATGCGGGTGGAGAGAGGCTGACCTTCACTCCTCGAGTTGTTGGGGTGAGGAGGACCTTCGCTGGTTGCAGATAGCACGTAGGGAGGGCTCCCATGTTGGAGAAGGACCGGATGGATAGGGCCTTCAGATCGGCAGTCGGGGGCAGGAGGATGGACTCCATACCCTATATAGTGGGCGCAGGAAAGGTTTACGCACCGAGCGTCACTGCCGCGTGGCAGGCCTTCCTTCGGGATGGGGGTAGCACGAGGCATACCTCCATGACAAGCATCGGAGCGGGGAAGGACCACGCTCTATGGAGTAGTGGTACGGGGAGGGCCTCCTTATGGGGTGACATCACCGCGGGTTAGTTCGAGGAAATCTCCACTCAGGCCTACAACCCGGAGAGTCAACCCAGCCTGCCCGTGGGGCGGTTGGGTTCTCGATCCTGGTTGGGTGAAGGAGTGCCCCTGCTCAGTGTATGTAGGGACTCCATGATGCACGTCGGCGGTGGCTCGGGCCACTGTAGCTATTGATGTCGATGCACCTGGGCAAGAGTCCTCAGCCCGGGCCCGACACTGACGTCAGGTCAGACGAGCTGGTACAGGTGGTGTAGGGGCATGGCCTGCTTGCTCTTCTTGTGGAGTCAGATGGCAGCGCTGACGCGGCCGAACGAGAGCCCTTGCCTGGAGCCCTTGGGTCGGGACCCTGAGAGGGCCGAGCCGGACGGCACCCACCACATCAGCGTAAGGCGAGGAGTCGTCAAGGCGTTCCAGGGATAGGCTCTCGAAACGGTTGAACGTTGGGGTGGGGAGCAGGGGCTCCCTGCGCGGCCTGTTAGGGCAGCGTTGACGGCGGGGCCTGGATGCCTCCATGTCCAGGTGGGCCATATCTCGAGTTGGGATGCCCCCTTCCTCCTCGTACCTACATACGAGGTTGTTGATCACCCTTCGCTGGATGACCTCTGATGGGGAAAGGGGACGTGGGAACCCCATATTCCGCGATGTGGCGGCCGTCGTGGCGGTAGCGGTGCCATGCGAGGTGGATGTGGCGGTGTTTCCCCTGTCCCTGTGTAGGAGAGTGGGTGGTGATCGTGTCTCTGTAACAGCAACCTAGTTCCTGATAAATGAAGGGATCAACTCATCAGCACTGCAAGGAAAAGGATTGACAACCAGTGCCCCAGCGTCCTTCCATTCTCCACGTCTGTAGGAAGGATCCACGCCAACACGCTGCAGAATGGAGTGCCCCACATTCTACTGCCCCGACTTCCAGTGAGTTTCATGATAGGCTCGCTATTTTCATGGCGGGACCAGGCGCCAGATATCTGGATCCGGTGAAACGTCAATCTACTGGTGTCTCGAACGCTACTAATCTCCACAATGAGGAGAAGATATTCACGTCGGGTTCACCATTTCATTTTCTGACACTTTCGTAGGGGCACGCGCATCCGTCCGTCTGCGAAGGAGGACGCGCTGCACTATTGCCCCGCATTCCCGCTTTCCAAAGGCGGGCGGCATTCGCTCCTTATTCAGGGATGTCTGCTCCTTGATCGAAACGAGATGATGGGATGTAGGTTCTTCCTTTCGTGGATTCCTCCTCAGAACTCGTCACCTAGTCCGGGTCTCCCTCATAGATTTAATACGTTTTTCGTGAAACTCTTTCCAGTTCCATGTTTCCATGGATGCCGATTAATTACATTGCTTATGTCGGGACATTCCAAAGGGTCTGGTCAGGGCAGCAACCTTCAGTCGGAGGAGTAGTCACGTTGAGGCATCAGTAGCATGTCTGGATGCTGGCGACCTAGCATGTATGTCTATTATCCCTGGTCATAGGGCTTCTTGAGGGCGTGGAAGCCCGAGGCATCCCACATCGAGTGCGGGGAATTATATTCCATAGACACATATCTGAGGTTTTCCTCATCTTCCTGTGTTTAACACAGGTTACACCGCAAGTTTAACGTCCATCAGAGAAGGATCAGCCCGATCAGAGCATTAGCTAGAATGGATTGGATTGAGGGATTTCCCTTGAAGGTGTGCCGATACCGGGACAAGCCCATGGTCAGTTGTGAAGAGGATCGTACCGACATGGTCTCACTGGAATATGATGGTCCGGGCGAGAATCAGGGTGGATGATGGATAGACCAATGAAGTGGAGGGGGGAATGGAAAGGGACCACTACAAGGGAAACGGTGAAGTTGGGCTTGAGCCTTGAAGGGGCTTCCTACATATCCCCGTGGCACGGAATCAAAGTCCGAATAGTTCAGGATGGTTCCGGTGAACTGGCATGAGGGTGGACCTTGGTCCGATGGGCATCATCAGCGAACTGACGTGAATGGAGAGGACTAGAAGGGTCCTAGTGGTGGTGGGCTTGGACCTCGTGGAGGCTTCCTACGTACCATGTCGTGACATGGATCAAAGACCACATAGTTCAACGGGGCTTAGTCATCAAACCGACGTGAAGGTGGACCTTGGTCCGACGGGTGGTGGGCTTGAACCTCTGGAAGGCTTCCTACGAAACATGCCTTAACATGGATCAAAGTCCTCGTAGTTCGTATGATGGAATTCGTCAGCGAACCGACATGAGGGCGGACCTTGGTCCAATGAGAGATGGGCTTGATCCTTGGGGAGGATTCCTACGTACCATGCCTTGACATGGATCAAAGACCTCATAGTTCAAAGGGTTTCATCAGTGAACTGACGTGAAAGTAGACCCGGGGGTCCACTAGTGGTGGGCTTGAACCATGGGAAGGTTTTTACGTACCATGTATTGACATGGATCAAAGTCCTCGTAGTTCAAATTGGTCACAACAGCTTGCCATCAGACTGGAATACAGTTTAATGTCATGCTGGATGAGAGTGAACCCTGACATGAATAAATGACGGGTGGGCTTGAAACTCGTGGAGGCTTCCTACGTACCATGCTTTGGCATGGATCAAAGTCCTCATTGTTCGGAATGGCTGTGGGTGTCGGCGAACTAATGTAAATGAGGGACCTTGGTCCGATTGGAGATGGGATTGAACCTCTGGGAGGATTCCTACATACCATGCCTTGACATGGATCAAAGTCCTCATAGTTCAAAGGGTGGTCAGAACGGCTTGTCGTCGGACTGGAATGAAGTTTAATGTCATGCTGGATGAAGGTAGAACTCGACGTGAATTGGATGATGGGTGGGCTTGAACCTCGAGGAGGCTTCCTACGTACCATGCCTTTACATGGATCAAAGACCTCGTAGTTCAAATGGGTGTCCAGTTTAATGTCATATTGGACAAGGGCATACAGTTTAACGTCATGCTGGACGAGGGCATGCAGTTCAATGTCATGCTGGACGATGGCATGCAGTTTAACGTCATGCTGGACGAGGGTATGTAGTTTAACCTCATGATGGACGAGGTATTGTCATGGCCAATGTCAACTCTAATCCCACATGAGTCATGCTCGGTGTGAGAAACAAGAGACATCAAGGACCTGGCGATCACACTGCGAAGGGTGCGTTCGTGTGAAGCGAAGAGGGGCTTACGTGTTAGGCGGACCATGGTGCTGGGACTTACTCCAGGAAGTAGGCCCGGAGTGCGAAAAAGCGCAGCAAAAGCGGGATTTGGGACCAATGATGGGAGGTGCTTCATTCCCTATCACGCCCTCCACTGACCTTGGTAGTGGGGAAGTACGGAGATGCAGGGGTGCAGCCATCCATTGGGGAACTAGGGTCGCCCTTCTCCTGAGAACATACGCCACTCCAATATGGAGTATATCATCCCTTGTGGATGGGTGATTCCACTCCCATGGAGATGAGTGGCGTAAAAAATGTTCGAGCTGGGGGGACCCTTCGTGAGTGGCATGAGGTCGGGTCACAGTTTAACGTCATGTGTTGAGGACGTGGTGCTTGGCAGTTTGACGTCCTACATCTCGGGCGAGGTGGATTCACTCCACACCCCTAGGACTTATATAACTGGTACCCTTTGCTCCTTTGGGGAGGGAAGGTACCAGTAAGGCCATTGTCAAGGGGGCAGCTCAGACGAGGCGGGTTCACACCACACCCCTATGACTTACATAACTGGTACCCTTTGCTCCGTGGGGGAGGGAAGGTACCTGTAAGGCCGTGGTCAAGGGGGGTTGTGGAGCAAACTATCGAGGGGTCCATGTTAGCGTGGCTATGCAAAGAAGCAATAACCGTTAGCGTGCCTATGTGAAGAAGCATTAGGCAATGAAATTCTACGAGAGGTATTGTCCGTGGGACTTTGAAATCACATCGTGCATACCTGGAGGGTCGCACGGGAAGCGTAATTTCCAAGAAAATGAGTGTGCTTCGCAATGAAGAGTGCCTTGGCCTTATCATGGGTCATAGGTGTGAGTGGAGGGTGCTTCGCGAAGTGGAACAGTATTCGCGGAGCACTGCATCGCGAAGAAGAGGTTCCTCGCGAAGTAGGGTGCTGCGAAGCAGTGTGCTTCGCGATGCGTAGCGATCCTGCCTTAACATATAGATCACTAGTATAGGTTGGGTGTTTCACGAAGTATAAAAGCTCTGCGGCTGCCCGGGTTCCCTTGGGAATCCCCTTCCTTCGCGAATGACCTTGACCTTCGCGAAGGGCATCCCTCTCGGAAGAGGGGCTCAAAATGAGACAAAGCGAAGGTGTTAAATGAAGTAGAAGTACCTCGCAGAGCTCTTGATTCCCGGGGGCAAAGGGTACTTCGCGATTCGGGACAGGAGAAGCCAAAAGGTCGGATTGATCGTCCTTGGGACTCAAGGGGAGTCCAGTATTTATAGGCAAGGGGTGCCGCGAAGCAAAACTCACGCGCCACCTCAGTTGCTTCGCGGAGCGCTCGCGAATGTCATGGTCGTTCGTGGAGAGTTACCACCTCTTGAGCTTCATGGCGGGCTCGCGAACGTCAAACTCGTTTGCGGAGAGTTACTGCCACCGGAGCATCGCGGGCCCGAGATTCTCGGGGTGCTTCGTGTCGGTGCTTCGCGAGGCAGCGTGCCAGGATTCTTTTTCGTCCCTTCCTTTCGTGGAATATTTTGTCGCCAACAAATATAAAAAAAAATATTAATTTATAATCAATAAATATTATTTAAAACATTATTGGTTAAGAATTATTATAATTAATTATACTGGAGAATCATTATTAATATGAAGTCATTTTCACGAAAACTTTTTTAATCCAAAAAAATAAACTAATACTAAAATCCAAAAAAACATATCTTAAAAATTATTTAGGTAGTATAAATAAAAAAAATATTACTTATGATACATTAAATGATTATTGGGAATTTAAATTACATAATTTATTTATAATAAATGGCATTTTTACAAAAAAATGTAACATTTCATTTTTCATAATAAATTTTGTATTTTATGATAAAAATCCAAAATTTCACCATTAGTTAATTTAGAGATGATGACTTAGAAAATGAATTTAATTTTATAAAATAAATTTTGTAAAACATTTATAAATTATTTATTTTATTTTACTATATAAATAAATAACAACTATTTTGGAAGAATCTTTTTAAAAAAATTCAATCACCTATAATAATTGATTGATTATTTACTATTAAGATTTATATAAATTTATATTGAGTTGGAAATTTGAATTTATATTATGTAAATTTTTTAAAAATATTCATAACAATCTAATGAATATCTAGTTTATAATTATACTATTTGATGATTCGCTAAACCTATCGGTCACGTGTAATGCACACTACCCAAAAAACATGTTGACCAATGTAACACATGATCTCCAAAAAGACAATAAATTTGATAAAAAAAATTATAAAATATAGGGATGTTAAAAGATTCTACCCAAATATTTTAATTTTTTTGTAATATTTCTTGGCAGTTTTTGAGGTCAAAATTACTCATTCTCTCATTATGTGATAATTTGTATTTATATGTTCATTCGATTAGTTAGAATATTGATGACTGAATATCTATATTATGTGATTATTAATATGGATTTATTTTTTCATAATTTATTTGTTCTATATTTTGATCATTTAAATAATTAAATTTCATGTGCTTCTATTATTTAATTTCCCATATTAATTATTCTTATCTTTTCAGGATATCTTTTGTTATATGCATACTCTTGTCGAGCATCTGAGCACACCCATTTTGTATGTTATATTTTTCATAGAACACAATAATGTATTTTGTGGTTAATATGTATAGATATTATAAGGGGAATAACATTATTCACAATGAATCTTCTTTGTGTTATTTATATTTGATATAAAATTTTTGTTTCATGTATGTATATAGTTTACCAAGACTACTAAACTATTTGGTCCTTCACGATGCAATACCATGTTTCTAGTTGCAATGTAATAATATAGAAACCATCTCTTGATTACTAGAGTTAGGGTTGTTACATTGAAGATAAAACATATGCAACATCCACTCTTCTATTTAGACATAAATTAGATTAGTTTTGTCCCATGAAAGAAATATTCCTATAGTAATAAGACTCCTCCTGAATTAAGATTTTTATATCCAATGTTACATTACTATTTTGGTATCCATGATTATTTTAATAATATATTGTTTTTAGTTACATTATAGGATTGCATTTTTGATATTTTAGAGTCAATTCATAATAAATCACACTCAAAAACAATTACAATTAAAAATAAAACCATCTAAATGGTATTCAACATCATCAATCCCTCCAATGATAAATTTTCAATTTATTATACTTTTATAAATATTTTTATTTCATTGAGTATGAATTTCAAAAGCAATAATATCATTTAAATCCTTTTCACATATAAGAGTCTAATTTATTCCCTAAAATTCAAGTATATGCCTTACAATTATGAAATATTAATTTTATATTGCATAAAAATTAAATATTTCATACTAGAATTCATAATCAATATATATTATAATTTTATCCATTTATCATGAAATTCTATACCATGTATTATTCATCTAAATTTGTTTTATGTCATCTCTATAATTAAAATTAAATTTCTATGTTACAATTATTATATAATAATTTTAGTAACATTTTTAATCTTGGATTATGTCATTAGGTTTCCTTTTTTATTTTTAATCCTATTTTTATTGTCTGTTGTAATATTTTAATTATCTATATATTTTTTCTATATTGGTTATATATATCCACTGTCTGGTAGACATTCCTATTTACCTAAAACTTATGTACTCACCTATACATCAGATTATGAATCCATAAAAAATTAATTATAATCAATTATTCTCAATGTAATCAATGAGATTTAATAATATCATTAATAATGGAAAATGATATTTTTTAAGGGGAACTATCCAACAAAATAATAAAATCAAAACACTAAAATTTCATAGTCATCGTCATATTATAAAAAAATATATATATTATATTACAATATTACTATTAAGGACCCATCATCTAGCCCCCACCAATTTTAGTATGTTCTATTATTATGCTACTTCATTAATTATTTTAGCTGTTAGGAAACACATATTGAAAGAGTTTTGAGGATTAAATAAATTTTATTCTAGAATATGTCTTCATGAACATTTCATTCTAGAAATTTCTATTCGTGATAGTAAATTATTTTGGAGTATTCTTCGAGTTAAATTAATTGTTTGAACATGTTTCTATGAATTATCAGTTATTGGGGTGAGATCCATTTATAATTTGATTGGATTGGGGGAATTTTGATCCATGTCAATTAATATTTTTTTATATGATACATCTTAATGATTCACGATCTAAAATCCATTTTGTTAATTTTAATATATTCATACAATCATGTTTTAATATGTAATTTTCCTATAAATCCACATTTAGTTCTCATTCTCATCTTATTTACTTCAAAATTACCTTTTGGAAATATTTAGTGGTCTTTGATGTCTGGAATATGTATCCAAATAGTTATCAGGTATTCAAAATTCTAAATCAATTTTTAGGAGTTGGTTATTAATTATCAAATTTTATATCATCGATTTTTCTTGAATGAGACCATAGATCAGTATTGGTACCCCAGAATTTATGGGATCATAAAATGATTTATCGAGTTTTCATCTGTTTAGATATAATAACTAAATATAGTGGTCAAATATGAGGAACTATTTATAATCTATCATGGAAGTGAACTAAAGGTTGTTTTTTCCCTCCTTACACAATTATTTTGATGTGAAGGATCATGTTTTTTATAAATAAATCTGAAATAATTTTAATTTTTTCCCTAATAAAACACCAATAAAATTCCCAGTTACATGTTGGCTATTAAAAATTCATTTTGGGTGTTAGAAACACTGTGTTTGATATGTTTATGAAAAGGGTTTTATAAATTGGATAAAAATGGGTTTTCTATATGATTTTTGAATAATTGGGTTTTGAGTTCTCTCTGTAACGTCACATGGTTTGTGGGTGTTCATTATTGAATTGAACAAGGTGTTTTTGTAACAGACATAGTTATAATTATTTTCTAGAAATACACAATGAATAATTTTTTCCAAGAGATATATTGGAATAGGACATATCACCACTTCCAATCATATGGATGTCATTCATTAAGAATAAGTTTGTGTGTAAATATGTATTATTATAGTAAATTTGATTTTATGAATGGAATATTATTCTTGATAAAGAAACATTTTTTTGATGTAATTTCAATTAGAAAAACCTTTTCATACATTATATTTTAAATTTTGAAAACTATTTTTATTACATTTTGAAAATGTTCCCATTTTCATTATTCTATTAAGTGAAAACATGAATTCTCTTTTACTCTGATATTGTAAAATTTTTACTATGGTTTCATACATGTAATAATTATTCACCACATTAATATGCACTATGGTGGATATAAAGTTATTTTTTTCAGGATACCAGAAAGGGGTATGTATCTAAATTCTCTCTAGGTTCTCCTTGATGTTAATATCATATATGGTGATTTTAGAAGATGGGGGTGTTTGTTTTATGTTCTATATTCATTCCACTATAGTTCGAATGAATTTAATACATTAGTGTTTCAGTTTTCTAAAAAATACTAATAAAATATTACTCTGATATTGGTGATTAATTCAAGGCTTATTACTAGGATTCTAAAATATATTACGACCTGATATTGGTACATGTATCCTTTATATAGATGTATCTAGTTTTATTGAATCTTGACTAATTATGTGTGTGTTGGGTGTGTGTTTATTAACTATTAAAAATTTACACAAGATTTTATTTATTTACAAAAAAGTTATTTATGAATAGAATTTGGTGTATGTAGAATGTCACCTAAGGTCAGTATCACCTAGAACTCTCTCCATGAAAACTAATGAGGTTTCGGTTGTTAAATATCTTGTCATTTTGTTTGGTCAATTATTAGGGATTGTATAAAATATATATGAATGTCAAAAATTGAAATGTAATGATTGAAATTATAGCTGAATTTTTTCGTTTGAACATCAACTTAACAGGGTTATCTGGATAAAAAATATTTTGTAAGAACACATATATGTGGCATCAACTCTGTTGAACCTTTAGACGCCCTGAGAGGGGATTGCTGAATCAGGGTGTCAATTTTTTTAAAGTGATTGATATTGTTTCCATGTTGGTAGAAACATGTTAATCTTGTATGATGGATATGATCAAAAAACACACAATCACATCAAAAGATACCACCCACCACTTATACTTGGTTCCCCATAAAGGGATACGTCCAAGGAGCTTATCCCGACAGTGTGCCAGTTGTACCAATATCTAATAATATTCAATAGTTGTGGAGTACTAAAGTTTAGTCCCTGTCACTCTGTGCCAGGAACACAACCTTTACAATAATTTAGGGATTGATCACTGCATCCCTCAGAATACTTCCATCAACACTCCCTTCCACACTGCCCTGATATAATTCTTTCTCAATTTATTTCATGAGGGTATTTTCAATAGATTAGCATTGATTACATTATCTCATTCATGTGCAAGACATTTCTTGCATCGAATTCATTAATAGATTACCTTTAAATCACTGATCACACAAACGTGATTTCCCAAAGCCTATAAAAAGCATAACACCACACTTTCTCTCAATACCTTAACATGGGCTCAAGATTTGTGAATTATCAAGAATGTTGATTTTCATGCAAACACTAATTTCCACGCAACACTTCTCATTCACAAAACTACACCGAAGGGTTCAAATTGTCTTTTTAGAAAAAATGAACACCTTGCTTGCATAATATATCAATTTAAGGTCTTTACCACACAAATATTTCAAGTGATAGAGTGACAAGATTTTAATCGGAAAAATCATATGTCTTCCATTTGGGTATCCACATATATATAGGCCTTTCATAACCGTGCACGCAAGATATCAATGCATCTCCATCGGTGAGCGCATTTTTTTCCGAAAGCACAAACCCCTTTTTGACGTCGCATTGGGTGTGTAAGATACATCCACATAACACGATCTTTCATGTACATATAATTTTGGAGCACACTTTTTTACTTTTTCATATTGTAATGCCCTGATCCAAAAATTGTCCTTCTACCCAAGTTTCTAAGCACCCATCAATATTTCATGCAACTCAATTTTCTAAAAACACTGGGAAACAATGCCACCAAAAAATAATATTGCTCTCCTGAACTGTATGATCACATTATAGAAAAAATTCCTAAACTTCATATGAGGACGAACAAAAAATAAAAAACAAACTCCATTTCCATGATAGAAAGGTTTTGGTACCAACAAAATCATCATCATGGGTTTAAGAAATCATTTATAGGTATCATGTATAAATAAAGACATCCCACTAGAACTACATTGTCACATTCTTCTTTGATATTTATATTTGGATGTTGTGATTATATATATATTTATATATATATATATAATTTAATTACCCTAACCCCAATATCAAGAAGATGGTGCCTTACATTATTTTGTTGGAATATATACAAGATTCAAATTCCAATGTACCAAACAGTTTGGCAGTATAGAA
Source organism: Viscum album (assembly GCA_963277665.1). Classification (NCBI taxonomy): domain Eukaryota; kingdom Viridiplantae; phylum Streptophyta; class Magnoliopsida; order Santalales; family Viscaceae; genus Viscum; species Viscum album. The sequence goes on along the minus strand of OY728145.1, from coordinate 798,284,499 downwards.
AAACTAGATTACATAATTTTTACCCATTTTACATTGGTAATTCAAAATAAAACCTAATACATAACAGAATAAAACAATCAACATCCATAAAACATGATTTCATAATCATAATCAAAATTTCATGGTATATAACTGATCATGCTTGACATTTAAGCGACATAATTATAATGAAATGCATCCATAGATAATTTCAAAGAAAAAATCTCATAAATAACAATAAGTGAATTCTCAATAAAGGAAATTATTAATTATTCGATTTCATGTTTTCTAGGAACATGGTACCTTTACCATCAAGATCATTCCCAAAATCATTTAGTATGCCATGTAGAAACCCATCTAATTTGACCAACTAATTTGTATCAGGGGACTATCAATGCATTATGGGGATTACATTAAATGGTCCCCAACCCATGTCACACCTATCTATGGAATTCTATATATATATAACAATTTATTTAATTAACGTATAGTGTTCCTTATCAATTATCCACACCAAGAAAATGAGATATTTTTATCATATTCTCTAAATAATTCATATAAATTTCAATGAAAACCATGTATGATAGAATTTTATATGATTAAGAAATAAGAATACATATAATACAATAATATGGATAATAAATTAAATATAATATCCCATGAAATATAATTACCACAAAGTTATTATTTCAATAGAATTTTAACAATCACAAAACGAATTGAGAGTGTGCGATAACTTTTACCAGATTATAATTTTGATGAAAAATCCCCTTTCATGAGATATTCAATGTGAAAAATAAAATACAATGAATAATTATTTATTCATGATATTAAATTTAATAGGAAATTATATACAACAAATAAAATCTAATTGGTTCAAAATAAAAAATAAGTCTCAATGGAAGGTAAATTGAGACTAAATACCTTACTTAGAGCCTAACTAGTAAATTATGTATTTATATTCCAAAAAATATATACATGGTAATTATTTTTTTATAACCATTTTCAACATTATGAATTACTTTTTTTTAACCTATTAACACGTCAAAAAAATTAAATAATCAATTACGTTTCAATCAGATGTTGTGACCATATTCGGTTTATTTGTCAAAAATGAGTTTGGAAGGTCGACTACGGTTAAATTGGTCATTATGTAAATAACCCAAGGATAATAAAAATGAAATAATTATAATAATTATACCTTATTTATACATAAAAAATAATTCATGGAATATGGTTATGAAAAATTATGTAGCATTACGGTCATGGAGACAGTAGGTTGTATGTACACATGGGTAATGTTCCAATTTTAAGTGATCATTATGGAAATAAGCTATGTAACTTTTATATTTAAATAATGATAATTATATCTTAAATACCATATTATATAATCATATAATATCTTATATATAAATTTTTTTTGGAAAATTAATCACATTTCTTCAATGAGGAGGTAGTCCATAGGTCCAAGAATGACATGATCACTTTTTTAGTGTATAAAAGGGTAATATAGATAATAATATATAATATTACCAAAAAGGTAATCATGTCAGGAATAGTATAATTATTTCATATATATCATATATGTCTTTCAATAACTTTTTTATCACATTCAATTTTATGCATCAAAATCGCAACATCACTTTAAAGTGGTGGTAGTCCACATGTTGACAAACAGTGTAATAATATTCTAAAAAATGATAGAATGATGTTATGTGTTATATAAGAATTATAGAAACATAAGTACATGTAAATATTATAAATATCATATATGAACTATAAATTAATAATTATTCCAAACTATGGATGGTTTTACTGGAAGAATGGATGGCATAGATTCGTGAGGCGGTAATCTATTGAACATACGAACGATGATTGTGTATCCCATTTGATGGAAGTGTGTGAATTTTTAGGTCATTAAATGTAGATAACATCATATAAGTATATTTAGTATATATAATTTACTATATAATCAGTATATAATAATAACCCAAGTATTTGTATGAGGAAAAAAATGAAAACATCATTATAAGAACATTAAAATTTTTGGGTTTTCCCCATAGATTTGATCTAAAAACATGAGATTTTTTTTACGAAAATAAAATATATTATAAGATTAGTTTAGGGAATTGATTAATTTATTTTTTAATTTCTTTCCTGAAGAAAAGTGGGTTGTATTCTGTGAATATGCGGGAGAGGGGGAATCCTTTTATAAGTTGAGTGAGTGGAAAACAAGTAATGTTTTTATAAATGGAATTCCACCCTTGTTTTTTTAAGGTAACATGGATCCAATATTGAATACATTTATATAATAAAGTGTATATCACCTAAGTAATTCCATTAAATGGGCTTTGTACATGTTTCTTGGTCATTCTTTCCATTATGAATAAATTTAGTCTCATAATAAACTCGTTTTTCGATTAATTAATATAATTATTTTTAACTACTTTCACTAATATATTTGGTTAAAAAATTAGTTGGTTTAATTATAAATTAATAATTATTCTGATTCAAAAAATGAATACATTTATCTATGTTCAATTCACATAATTTGAACGAATTAATTTTAAATTAATCATACGGATGTGATTAGAAAGAGGGTTTTTAATATGAAAATGTTGAAATGTTTACCATGTTTTTATATTATAATTCCACATAAAATGATTAAAATGAGAAAAATTTGATTAATATATGTATAATTCTTCAAATATTATTTAAAATTCAGTTATAATATTATTTATCATTATAAATGATTTAGATGAAAAGTAAGTTCTCTATTAAAAGTTTTTATTTTTCACTATTAAATAAAAATGAAATTTATCATAATAAACAAAAAACCACTTATGAAAATCAAGACATAAAAATTTATTAAATTAAGATTATTTTTTAATATAATGTTTAAAAAAATTTCAATATTGGTATTTTAAAAACAAACTCCATTAAAATTATGGAAATTTCATTCAGAAAAATGTAGCTTCTTATGCATATATTTGTTTTCTTCTTATATTATGCCTATAAGATCAATTAAATAAATTTAAAAAATATTTTATTTAATATAGATCATATATATTTAATTATTATCAGTCACTATTGGTAATTAATTTTATTTATTAAAAAAAACCATTGGAAACATGAAAACACTCCCTTTACATTTAATTGTTTTAATTTTTATTTCAATTTAATTGGTAACCAAGTAATTTATTTTATATTGTTAAAAAATATATATATATTTAAGATATTTAATAATAGCCATAATATAAAATTTAATTTTTAGGTTATATATTATTATATTAAATAATTATTTTTTAATAATATATCTTTGTTCATCAAAACATAGTTTTGCGTGTAACGCAAGCTATCAAAGATAGACCTTCTTGCATACAGCAAAACCTAAAACAATATTTCAAGAAGTGAAAGTTATAAAAGTGATTGATTTTATTTAAAAAATAAAATTTATAAAAATGTATCATGATTTAATATTTATTTATACTCTTTGTGTCTCGGGTCATACATGCAATCGAATAAGATGTTCTTAGAATTTTTTGGTGTCACATTATCTCCACCTTACTTAAATTGCATCCTCGCATATTAATATTGACCTTGGTAATAATTATTTTTAAATTTCAGAATACCAATATTGATAAACCCATAATGAAAAGTGTTAATACAATAAAATATTAATACTGTATAAAGGGAAGTTTAAAATTCATCTTCAGTGTTATTATAACTACGTTTCCAGAAATGAGAACACTGTCAGAAGGATGTTAATATAAAAATCCATAAAGTACAGGTGTGAAAAATGTAATTGATAACATAAAAAATATTGATAATAGGAAAAACAATTTTTTAAATATCTTTTTCCTATTATTTTGTAATTACTTCATTCTTTATGAATATAGGGAAATATAATCATTTGATACAGTTCAATTTCATAAGAACAACTATTTTTTTTAGTTTTGGAATGAAAAAATACAACATAATCTTTTGTGTTGGTTGCATCATATGGTGAATTAATAAAATAATATCTACACCTCATCCAGATATCAATTTAAATGATATAAAAAATAGTTAACTTTTTGATCCATCTTAGTATTATGATCCAAAACATTAGAAACAGTTCCAAAAAAATTTGTAGTATCCAATTTAATTTATCCATATCAATCATATCTTTATCCAAACATCATTTAATGAATAGTAAAAATATATTAATTTTATTTTTTCCTTAAACCGATTGTTTTAAAAAAATTACTTTCTATTGGATAACTTTTCTTAGTATCATTCAAGATATTATTTCAAATCATTACTAAATGTGTACATTAGTATAATAATTTTATATTTAATTGTTAATTTTATGATAAAATAATCAACAAATTAATTTAACAATATATTTCATAGATCAATATGTAATAATGCATTAATCATTCCACTTTAGTTATATCAATAGCATTAGCGAGACCGTTATCCTTTTCCTTCTTCTAAGGTATATTTTTTTGAGGATTAGGGAAATTATTCTTCATAGTTCCCCATATCCTTGTTATTGTAACATTAAATACTAGTTTTTTCCTTATTCCTATTTAATTATTAAATATTATGACCCATTTCTACCAAATTATATCAAACAACCACGCCTTTCATGAATTTCTTAGGGTGATTCTTTACGTAGTTCTTAAACGATGTAAATTTGTTATCAATCTTCTTTGAAGAATTCTCCTTCTATGGGTGTTCAGATAACCTATTCTTGCCTTTATTACCCATTAATGTGTATATCCTATAATATTAATTCTTTATTTTTAGGTCACATAATATTATTACATCATATGATGAAAATGTTTTGGAGACTAGTTCCATTTAGAGACTTGGAATAAACCCTTAAAATAAGTGGTCTATCATGCACACCATATTGCCTATATAATCCATTACATACCAAAATATCCTTGTAAAGGTATATTCGTAAGACACATCACATTAATATTCAGTATTCATTATGATAATAAAATTCACATAATGTAAATTTATTTCCCACAAAGGAAATCTTTATTGATGAATGTGCCCTTAAAATAACTCTATTCCTTGAGTTATATTTATTCCGCAACCCCATAATTCTGGATTAATGGACACCATTGATCAGCATACCCTTTTAGTAAATAAACTAAATGTGTAAAATTTTATTTTTCAAAAAATCCAAATTCCTTAAATATAATTTCAAAATAAATAAACCATTACTCTGCTTCCATTGGAATGGTAGTCCAACTAAATGTTGGGGCCTTCTCCCTCATGAAGCTATCCAACATATGTGATTTTCAATAATGAAACTGTTTCTCCATTTAGGAATGGTGATTTTTCATAAATTGACTAGGATATCTTAATATATCCTCTAAAGTTTTGTTTCAAACTCCACATATATTTTCTTTCACAATCAGGAAACCCCATTCTTTGACTACAAGTATTGATACCTAAATTCCTTTCGAGCTCCATTTATGAATAATGAAATATAATGGATTAGAGAATATCAACATGAAACAAAATTTATACGACAAAAACTATTTAAATATTAGGAATAAATTGAAAAATCTATTTGTATATATTAAAATAATCATAAACATGGTTTCTTTGGGATGTTCTTATATAATTATCTATATATTTTACCATAGTCTTATGTTCTATAATCCATGTTTTCCTCAATTTAGTTTACATGGATTATACTAAATATGGTCTAATACTAACTATAACAACCCTTACCCTAGTATCCCAAATATGGTTACTTAATTTATTACATTGACATAGCTAAAAGTTTCATATCCCAAGTCATATAATAGTTTAGTTGTTTCATAAAACTAGATTATATAAATGATACCCTTTTTACATTGGGAATTGAAAATGAAACAAAATACCTAAAAAATATAACACTAAGTATCATTGAAAAAAATACAAAGTATTCCTCTTTATAACACATATAATGTAATAAATTACGGGTAAGAACAAATTACCATTAAGTGATCAATACAATGGCAGGTGTCCTGACTCAATAATTATAATCAACAAGGAATGCTGGATATCTAAAAACATGTTCTATAAAATGAAAAAAAACTAATAGTAAAGATAATACATTTATAATTTCAAATAAAAAATATCATTTATAATAATAAAAACTCTAAGTTCAATAAAGAAATTTATTAATTATTTTATTTCATGTTTTCCATGTATATATAACATTTACTCTTATGACATTTCATATGATGGTTTAACATACTGGGGAGAAACCCATCTGAGTTTTCCAACTAATTTGTATCATGACACTACCAATGCATTGATAGTATTACTTTAAATGTACCACAACCAATATCATAATAGTTAAAATAATTACTTATACATCTAATAATCAACTTAATTCATAAACAATGTTCTTATCAAATATTCTCATTGACAAAATGATATGTATATTTATCAATATTTCTGAAATTGACTATATAACATTAAATGTAAAAATAGTATGTAAAAATGTTGAAACGTTTAGGAATTACACATACCCATGATAAAATAATATTGATATTAAAATAAATTTAATTTCCAATGAAAAAATATTATAATAAAGTGATTGTTTCAAGACAAAGATAATAATCGGAAATGGAATTAGGATTGTGCGATAAATTTTACAACATGGTAATTTTCATGCTAAATCCCTTATAATGAGATTATTCAAAGGGAAACATAAAATACAATGATGAATTAATTATTAACGATGTTACATTTTATAGGGAAGTATATAAAACATATACAATTTAATTGATGAATTATAACAATTAAGTCTCAACAGAATGTGAATTGAGATAAAATCCATTACCTTGAGTCCAACTTATCACGTGAATCTTTATATTCCTAAATAATAAACATATATTACATATTTCCTTATTTGATAAACTTTTAAATGTTTTTTTCATTTATTTTAATTATTTACATGTCATATACTATTATATAATCAATTATGTTTTTATAAAGTTTTTTCTACATACTCGATTTATTTGTCCAAAATGAATTAGGTATGTAGAATATAGTAAAATGGGATAATATTAAAACATACCCAAATAAAACTAATGAATAATTATAAAATTTATAAATAATTTATAATTTTAAAATATATAATTGATGATATCTATGAAAAATGAACAACCATTATTATCATGGAGACGGTAAGTCATACATTCTCATGGGTAACGTTTTAGTTTTTCAGGGTTAATTATGGAAAGAAGGTAGGAAACATTTATCATTCAATAATTATAATTATATTATAGATAAAATTTTAATTAATCATATATCCATTTATATATAAATATTTTTATGCAAAAGGAATCACATCACTTCATGGAGGTGGTATTTTACATATCTACAAAGGACTTTATAACGTTTTCAGTGTGTGAAACTGTAATAAAAGAATTACATATTATTTTACCAAAAGGTAATTATTTACTGAATATTTTGATTATATAATATATATAATATATATTAATTAAAAAAATACTTATTACATTTCATTTTAAGCCTGAAAAAATCACAACACATTGAGGAGGGAGTAGTCCACACTTTCATAAATGATGTTATCATATCCATAAAAAATGGAAAACATGAAGGTATGTGTTAAATAAAATTTAAATAATAATAGGTAAATTATAAATATAATACATATCATATGTAAAATTTGAATCCAACCATATTTAAAACCATTAATGGTGGTAATAGAAGAAAGAATGACATTAGTTCATGAGGATGTAGTCTTTCAAACACACGAATGATGATTGTGTATCTCATTTGATGGAAGTGTCTAATGTTGTTTTTTGTAACCTTTAAATAAAAAATATAATTATAATTTAAATCTTTTGTTATTATATCAGCAATATATTATTAAAAATTAAGGATTTTTGTTATTATATCATCAATATTTAGGGAATTAATATTTTATAAGATTGTCCAAATAAATGTTATTGTTTTGAAGGAGGGGGATACATGGATGACTTATATAATTCTAGTGAGGGGAAAACATGTAAATTTTTAGAAGAGGGGATTCCAATCACATTTTGTCAATTTCATGTTTATACAATAGTGATAAAATTTATAAAATATAGGAATAAAGAATAAATTATGATGTACAATTTTTCTTGGAAATTTGTATAGGTAATTTGGACCCTTATGTTTAATGTTTAGTCCCATAGTAAACTAACTTTTCACCTAATTACTGTAATTAATTTTTTATGTTTTCACAAATCACATTTGTTAATAATTTTGTTGGCCCAATTTTAAATTATAAATTATTTTGATTTCAAATATGGAATCCATTTTTTCAAATTCAATCACCTAACTCGATAAAATTAACATAAATTTATTCTTACAGACGGGACAAGAAAGAGTGATTAAAGTAAAAATATTCAATAGCTAACTATGTTTTTATATCCATATTCAATATAAAAATTATAAAAATTAAATAAATTATATTAATTTTTTTATAATTTATATTATTTTTCATTAATATAAATTACAAATATAATTAATCAAAAAAAATATTTAGATGAAATGTTAGTTTTAAATAAAAATTCAATATTTTTCACTATTCATTAAAAATGAAACTCCTCGAAAAATAATGAAAAATGATAGAAAGATAATTTTTAGAATGAAAATTAAAAAGTTCTATTTATTTTTATTTTAAAAAATTTAAAATATTAAAAAAATTGATTTAAAAATCAGAGCCCCATTAGATTGTGGAAAACTTCATTTATTAAAATAGAAATTTTTATGCGTAAATCGGATTTGTTCATATCTTATGCCTAAAAAATATATTGGATTAATGAAAAAAATATTTTACTTAATATATAATAAAATATTTTAATAATAATATTAAAAAAATATAGTTATTTTAATTTACGAACACAAAACATCTTCTGAAGCATGAAAACATTTTCATTACATATAAATTGATTTTATTTTCATTTCTAATTAATTGGTAAATAATTAATTATATTCATATAGGTGTAAGAAATATATTTTCATATGATACATAATATTAATTAAAACATCAAATTTAATATAAAAGAAATATATTATTATATTTAACAATAATATTCTAATAATAAATTATAGTTCGGTAAAACTCAGTTATTCGTGTAACACAAGATATCTATGAAATTCATTATTGCTTGGAACGAAGAATAACTCAATATTGTGTGCAGTGAAATAGAGTGAATATAATTCATTTTTTAAAATAGTAAATATATCAGAAGTTATCCCATGGTTCTACCAATTTATATTGATATTTATGTGGGTCATAGAAGCTATAAAATTAAATTTTCATAATTTATAATTTTGGTTTGTCATATGTCATATAATGAAGGAATGATGAAGAGTAAAAGTGGTAAATTATTTTTTATTGACATTGGTTTAAAAATAATAATTCCACATATAAGGAAGACATTAAATTAGTGAGAGGGTGAATCATAGAATGTTTTTTTCACTTGAACCATACATGTAATAGAATTTGGTTCGAATAACATTTCAAGGGTTTCTGGATGTTGAAAAGGTACATAGTCTAAAGGATCCTTATCATGTAAATTTCTTGATAAAATTTCTAAAGTAGATCCAACAAACATTTTGGGTTGATTATAGACCTAGAAGAACAATGTTTTGATTCAGAGGGATAACAAGTATTTTTAAATTATCACGTCTCTGTATTATATAAATGTAATATTTTTAACATATTTTCCAGAGGATATCAAATTATCAGGGTTCGATGTAGCTGTTCAAGCCAATATAGATTGATAAATAACATGAAAATGATTTAGGGACATATTCAATAGCAAATAAATTCCAGAAATCATTTATATAGTGAAGATGACATAGTCCTTTCAATTAGAGAAAGGAAGCAGGCTAATGACTAATAGTGTAGCTAAATTCGACCACATTATTCCATTTTCCCCATAGAAATCTATGATAAATGGACGAAAAGATCATATTTTTTTGTGGATATTTTTCCTAAGGATTATTCAATGGTGCTAATGTTTTTAATAGACCACTATAAAGTGATGGGGATTGAGGAATTGGTTAGAGAGAGAGACCGTTCAGGGAATCATATTGGAGTGGAAATATTTTTACATCTATGTGATGGTAGGAGAATAATCTTTGGATATAAATATAATTGGGATATTTAAATATAATATATCATAGAAATAAAATATTAGTTCATATGATAGATCTATAAACCACCACATCATAGTAATGAACTATAATATTTATTGTATAGAGTGTTTCACAGAGGGAGAAGGAATTCACTTCACCACCATAGAATTACCACCACTAAAGTATGAAAGGGAATATAATGATTTATTATAATAATATTCTTAGTAAAATAGGTGAAAATACCTCAACTCATCATTTGGAATCTCATTATCATGTTGAATAGTTCTATGATAATATTTTTGGTCCAAATATCCAAGTGAACCAAGATACCATATGGAACTATTTGGTTGTTTTTTAAACTCATAAGCATGCAAGAAAGAAATATCCCATTAAAATAGAGTTATAGATATAATAAGTAGTATATTACATATTTTAAGAGAAACAAGGTCATTCTAAAGTGCATGGTACCATCCCCATGAGCATGATTCATATTCCATGTATCCCCCCCTCAGTTTGATATATGTTAGTACAAATTGTGAAACACCTATAGAAAAATATGAAAAGAGAAGATGTCGGATCCCTGTAAGCTCATTGTTTGGTACACTTTTTGGCCAAACCATGAGGCCACATAGGGGTAACCATGGATTTACAGATAGAAGCATTTTTTTGGTTACTACAAAATTTTCCTAACCATATGCCTTTACCTTTTATGGTGAAAAATAAGATCCAAAAAGTGAATATATAATTCAGGTTTTTACATTTATTACTTGTTATTCTTTTATCACATTCCTAACTAATTTTCATTTCTTCCCAAAGGCTACGTAGACCAGTCCTTTTGATCTGGGAGTGATCTGTTAGAAAATCATGGTGAGTTGAACCCCAAAATCATTGGAAAGTCTCTATTCTAAATTGTTTTCATTTAGATTATTATTCTTCCTGCTCTTTTTATGATAGATACAATATTTATTGGATGAAAATAAGTTTTTTTATTCTAATACTTATGATATATGGCTTTGTTTATGTATGGTTATAAGATCTATTGTGGGTTTTTTAAGCTTCAACCTGCTTTCATTGAATAATTTATGTCATTATTCGTTTTCTCTATAGTTTTAGAGGTACATGGATTCAATATAAAATCCTAAAATTATAACATGAAAAATTAATTTAAAATTGGATAAATTTATTCAAATTTACGATAAATGGTTATCTAATACTTGGTAGAAACAATATTTTGTGTTGGATTGGGGAATTGTGGAATCATTGTGCGATATTCTTGGTTAAAATTACATTATAGTAATGCTTTTGAAATGGTCATCTGGTTTTGATGGATGGAAAATTGATCAGTAATTGTTTGCAAGAAATGTATTTTTCTTATTGAAATGGTTTTGAGAAATTGGGTTTTCTTGGATTTTGGCATAAACAATTGGAATGTGTTCATGTAATGATTATAGGGATAAGGGTATAATGTTTCCCCAATTGATGTGGGATTAATAAGGGTATGACCATTCCCCCATAAAAATTGTTCACCAAAAGAATACTTGTTTAAAGGATGGATCAACACTCAAAAGTATAGAGAGTTCCATGGTTTCTTGAATAGTTAGATGTTTGGATATGTGTAATTAAATGAGTAATTATAAAATGGATATGTGACATAGTTTTAATGTATTGTTTTGTTCCATTCCTATGAAATTAATTTTTCATGGGAATAAATTATTGTATGGAAATTTATTTATACTATGATAAAAACATTATTAAATTAATTTATATAAATTAATTTATATAAATGTAATGACATGTTATATCCCAGTGGTGTGAGTAGAGAAGTCATTTGAGGATATCATATTCAGTTTCATTACTCACTCCATACTACTAATCAATAGTGCATTTTCATAGTTCATTTATTAGGACACAAGTAAAAGAATTGTATCCAATTTCTTTAGTTATGATTCAAGATACTTTGGTAAAGGATATTATAGTTGGTGATTTGAGATTTTTGGGAGTTGATGAGTTGTTGTCTTTGGAGTCTAGATATTTTTTGGTTTTGTCTTCTTATTTATATAATGATATTGGTTATGGTTTCAAAATTTTACATAGTTGTGGTCATTAGTTGGTTTGGTTACATGGGTTGTATTAAATTATTTCCAAGAATCATTTATTTGGTTTTTAGTTATGGTATACATTGATTGTTTTTTTGATTCATAAGGAATATTTTCCATAATATTTTTATGAAGACATTGAAATTTAGTACATTGATCTTTCATATTGGAAATTTCTTCTAATGCCAAGAAGAAATTCCAACTCATCTAATGCCAATGAAAAGGGGAGGGATATTACACAAGATATCAAATATTTTTTATTCCATCTTTTATTTTGAAACAAATGGAATTTCATATTCATTCATAGAGTAGAAAATAATTTTGGTTTAATCCTTGACTTGGGATGGCATAAAGGTGTATTTTTTTTGGAACGTGAAATGTAGAGAATAGAAAGGTGTAGCTAACCAATTTATTCTGAAACATCATGTAACTAGGTATTTGGTTACATGATTATTTTGAGAAAATTATATGAGTTGAAACCTCATTATCAAGGGATTAGCCAATGAGAAGAGCATGACATGCATTGATAGCAATTAATTCCTAATAGGAGTGCATATTTTATTTGAAAAATGAGTTATAATTTATTGAAATGTTATTGATTTTTTAAAAAGTGATGCAACAATTTTAAATGTGAGATTTTGAAAACACATGTTAGTGGTATTTTGAAAACTATTTTATTTTCAAAATCATGTTATAATTTAAAAATGTATTGAATGTGGAGATGGTGTTGAATTTCAGAAAGAATTTTTGTGATAGTTGTGGTGTGGTAAAATTGAGTTTATAATCCTTCATTTCATTTGGAGTGATACTTATGGAATTTGTTTTGATTATAGAAAATGGCACCAAATAAGAAATATAGAATTGAACCTGAGGAGGATACTGAGAATTTGGATTAAATTGAGCCACAAGTGAACCAATAAATGGTTCATTGTATTTTACAAAATTTACCAGAAATGGATTGAGTGACCCAAATAAATTAACCAATATAAGTTGATCATTATTCCCCGTTTCAAAATAAGAATCCACCCATTGTTCAGGGTGATTCAAAAGCATAGAAAGAAGTGGTGTGGATAAATGAGAAGAATCGAACCATTAATTTTCTAGTAAAACCAGAAGAGGTGAAATTAAAGTCAGAAATGGACATCCAAGAGTATCATTCACACTAGTGGTAGGATTAATCAATTTAGGTTAAATTGAACAAAGGAATTGCAAGGGAGTATTTTGAAGATATTGTGAACAAAAAATAACAACCTTCCACATTTAATATTTCTATAAATATTGTTTTTTCTTTAAGTAAGAGAATATCATAGTGAAATATTATACAGATAAATTTATGAATTTATTTATCTTTTCACCTGAAGTTGCTGCATGTTCTTCCTTGAAAGAACAGGTTTTTGAAACAGGGATAAGGCAAGATATTCTATTAATGATTTAAATGATTTTTATAATATAATACAATGTAATGGTGTATAGATATGTGGTGTCATAATGGTACATGATACGTAGTATTGGTAGAAGAAGAATGTTGATACCAATAGGGAATGGTGGGAACTCCAGTGATGGGAATAATATGAAGAGGGACACATTTTTCCAATGTAGTTGAATGACTTGGAATAAAATAGCTGAATTAATGGATCATTATCCATTAATAATGAAAAATCATGTACGATTACATTTTGGATTACTCAACCAGATAAATAAATATTGTATGACACCACCTAAAGCATTCCACAATTTCAATTAGATGGAAAATATTCTCCTCTAATGTCATAGTTCTCTAATTTCGGGTTCCCATGACACATAACATATTTCATAACATTAATATACATTTCTAGAATTAGGGAAGAATAATTACTCTTGTAAATAGAATCGAGCTAGACATGATGATTCCTGGACTTACATGACTCTTCAAAATGGTTAATCCCAACATGGAAACAAAGGGAAAAGTGGGGTGAGTAAGGAATTGTATTGGGATGAGAAAGTGAAAATGGTTGATCAATCTGGACTATATGAGGTGAGAGTTATGAGTCATTTGAATTATAACCTTACAAAAATATTTTATTTTATATGGGTGAATCTCATTAACTCATTCTTTCTTGTGCTATTGATATTTTAGGTTTTCTTTATGAGATTCATCCTTTTCTATTAAAATGTCATACTTCTCTTGGTCAAAGAGATTGTCAATAATTTAAGTGTACAACAAGTTAATTAACTATACATGAATATGAGTTGATATGATATTTATTTATAGATGATATGGATGTATCTGACATAATAATTGGTATTGTTTGGTTGAAAATGTTCAGAAATAACATTGAATGCTATACCCATAGCGTTAGTTTTACGAATGATATTAAATTTGAGAAACTATTTAAAGGACAAAGGAATTTAAAGGAAGGAGAAACATGATTTTTTGGAACCAGTGGATTGAACCATCACATATATGTTGGCATATTTGACTTTATAATAAGTGAAATATATTAATAATAGTAGTTTCCAGTGGTTGTTGATCAGTTTTTAGAAGTTTTTCCAAAAACATTCTCAAGGATTCCACCCATAAGAGAAGTGCAGTTTATGATGAATCTATTATTATTAAAAAATCCAATCTAACATTCATCTTATAATATGGTAGAAAAATAAAATAATGTAATTTAATGTCTAACTTTATGATTCGTAATGTATAGTGTTCATTCATCCTTGAACATCTTGTTTCACAACACCAGTCTAGTTTGTGAAAAAGACAGGTGGAACACATCGGTTAAGTGTGGATTGTTGTACGCTTCTAAATGATATGATAAGGAATTAGTATCCACTTCAACATATTTATTTGATTCTCAATAAATTTAAGGGAGATCTATTGTTCCCTAAATCTGAATTGTGATTAGGATATCCAAAATTGGTACTTCATAAGGGGAATATTTCAAATATAGATTTTAGAAGTAGATTTTCTATTACTAGAATGTGGTGATGCTTTTCTTTCTAAACAATGAACTAATGGTAATTATTCCATTGATTAATCTATTATTTCAAAGGGATATGTATTTTATTATGGTAATGTTTTATGTTTTCATATTGGTGTCTTCAAAGAAAATAGATGATCTTGAGAAACACTAGGTGAATGTATTGCATATATTGTAGGATCGTCATTTTTTTGAAAAATTATCAGTGTATGATATATAAATACACGAGGTATGTTTCCTTAGTCATGTTATCTCTAAAATAGGTATTTATGTGGATGAGTAAATGATAAAATATGTGATCTAATAAAATCCACCAAATAATGCCTTTGAGATACAATGTTTCTATAGATTGGATGGGTATTAATGATTTCATTTTCATGATTATTCAATACTAGCTTCAGTAATGAAATATTTGAAAAAGAAAATTATTCAGTTATAATAGAATGATGAATTTAAAACTTATTTTCATAAACCTATAATTTATCTATCATTACCACATATCTAGATATTGTTGGAATCAAGATAAGGGTACATGGTGTATTTCGATAATTCCATATCTGGGTTGGGTTATGTTCTCATGAAAGAATATCATGTTGTTTCTTATAGCGCATGAATGTTACTGTCGCATGATAAGAACTACCAAACATATAATTTAGATGTATATGTATTAGTCCATTCATTCATGACATGGATAAATTTCCACTTTGGTGACAAATTTATAGAATTTAGGGATTATAATAGTTTAAAACACATTTTCTCACAATTAGATTTGAACATGGGATAATGAATATAGATGGAGTCCATCTAAACGATCAAATTTTACATGTCGTACACTGCAACTAAAGGAAATTTTGTGGAACATGGATTATGAAAAAATTCATATGCTCAGTTGGAAAAAGTGGCTTCTAAAAAGTGGTAGTTGATATCGATGAAAGATAAAATTCACATAGATTATGATGATTGAGGTTGTCTTGTGGTTTTATTTAAATTTTATTTAGTAATTTATTTGATAGAGATTATTAAAGAAGCACAAAAATCTGATTTAGAATGCATCACTATAATATCAATACACAATGCTGAGGAGACCATTGATGAATGAAAGTGGGATGAATGTTCATATCGTGGTTTCCGAATTAGATGGTCATAATTATGTATTATTAGAAACAAATGATTCATTATTTCCACCATTAAAAATGGGATATTCATCTAAGAATATAGAATATTTTTAAGGAATTTATATAATAGTTTTGGTGTGTTGGAATCAAAAAAAATTTGGGTGAGTTTTTTTTGAGATTCTTAACTTTTTAGTAGTGTAATGAATAACATCAGTGGTCAGTAGGTGTGTTTTTATTCTTTACCTATTCATATTTGGAAATGGTAGTATATAGTAATTTATCTTCAGATAGGCCTCCCAAATATCATATAGAAACACGATATAATATTGGTGACAGTGGACTGACTCAAAAATGTCATCCAAGTTAATCCCTAATCTTGAATATCATATAGCAGATGAATTATAAAAAATATATAGAATGGAAGTGGGAAAGTATGATGACATAATATTTCCTATAGTATTAAATTGACATCTATGGTTTATGTTTCATTTTTGGAAATCCTTCAAGCAGGCCCTAGGGACTCAGTTGACTACGAATATGGTTTATTTTCCGTAGATGAATGATGATGATAAATACATTGGAAGAAATGTTGTGGGATTGTGTAATGGATTTTGGTGGCACATGGGATGATAAAATATAATTTTTAGTGTTATAATATAACAAAATTTATCAATCCTCTTTACATATGGTTCTTTTTGAATCATTGTGTGGCATTTATTATTTTTCACCACTTTGATGAGTAGAAACTGATGAGACGCCAATCGTTGGGAAGAGCCTTATCCAAGTTATAGAGAAGAACATATAAATTAATATGAAGATAATGGTGATTTCTTAGAGTCATCATAAATTTTATATAGATCATTGATGATGGTCGTTTTCATTCGAGGTGAGTCATCATGTGTTCTTGAAAATCTCTCTACGGAATTTTAATCATAAATTTGGAATGAAGGGAATGTTATCTAGTTGATACATATTCAATTTTCAGACACATTAATGGGATAGTGGGGTGGAATATCTGTTGGCATTCCCACCGAGGTTCAATTTAATGAATAATGTGTTTCTTGTATCTTAGTTGAAAAGGTATCATCCTGATCCTGACCATGTGATTTGGTGGGATCGCATTGACCTAAAGCCGAATGTTTCATTGGTAGAGTTCCTATTATGGGTTGTGGATAGTAATGAATATATATTAATGGATAAAATCATCAGTATAGTGTGGGTTTTGTTGTATCATGGTAAAATTCATGATGAAACGTAGGAACGAAATAATGAAATACTCATGAAATGGCCTGAAAACATTCAATCCAATAATGGTTTTATATATTATAAGTATGAAAAGGAATATGGTGATGTAATTTATAACCCACATATTAATTTAATTACACTTTTAATTATATATTTTAATTTTTTAATGTTTTTGAGATATGTTTGGGAGATTTTTTGGGTCATTTGGAATGTTTTTGGGGGATTTTCTATTTTTTCACAATTTGAGAATGGATAACAAATATCCTGAAACTCTTATAGAAAACCATTAAATGTGAGGAAGTGGACATTGGGTAAAAATATGGTTTTGAAAATAGTTAATTTTCAGATAAATAGTGAATTTTCAGATAGAAGCATGCATTAGTGCATGATTTTACTAACTGTGTGCCCTAACCCAACATGACATAAAATTTGATCCAAAATTTGTGGATATATTGAGGTTTCCCCTCAATGGATCATTTTACAAATACTAAGACCCTAAATCAATTTCCTCTAACATAAAATTACATTAATTAAATTATTCTTGATTTAGGAGCGATCTGTTGGGTACTCTTGGTGTGTCGAAGCCCATATTCCTAACAATTATCCATTTTTCATTTTTTTCCTTAGATCCTTCTTCTAACCTCTCATAGAATGATATATATTCTTTTGGGGATATATATTGGTTATTTTATGTTAATAATGGAGATAAATGTATGTGTTAATGTTAGTTAATGATATATAAGGCTGGTTTTGGGAGATTCATCCCAATATTGTTGAAGAATTTTTTTTCGTTTCTCAATTTTACCATAGTTTCCAAGATTGATGGATTCACTATAATGTATTCTTATTATAACATGAATGTTGGATTTCAAATTATTTTAATTTAATCAAATTTATTGGTAAATGGTTATGAAAATCATGATAGAAACCTTCATTAATGTTGGTTTGTGGAATCATGGAATTTTTTTGAAATGTGAATTGTTATAGGATTTTAAAATAATGATTTTAAAATGGTTATTTATTATTGATGCATGGGAAGTTTGTAGAAATTTTTTTCATTAAAATGATTTTTTAATTGAAACGTTTTGGATCAATTTTTTAGGATACATTTTTTGGCATAAACAGTTGGAATGTGTTCATGTGAATTTGGGATAGATAATGGTACGAATTATACCCCATCAAAGGTTGTGTAGATAATAGTATGAACTTTATCCCATAAAAATTTTCTACAATTGATTTATTGGTGAATGTATGACTCACCACTTAAGATAAATGGGATATCACTGAATTCATGTATGGTTGGATGTGTGCATATGTGGAATGAAATGGGTTATTCAGAAATTGGATTTGAGAAATGGATTTAATGTATTGTTTTTTCCATGAAAATGGATATTCATTGAGAAACGTTTTTGGTATAGATGTTGTTTTATATTAATTTATAAATGATTTTAATTTTTTAAATAAATGTATTTATATAAACTTGCTAAAATTTTATATCCTATATGTGTGAGTTGGGATTACATTTGGATAAAACCTATCGAGTTTAATTACTCACCCCCTTCATGAGAACTTTTGTGAATTTAAAGATGTCCTTTATATCGTTACATGTAAATCCATTGTTTCTAATTTCATTAGTGATGCATCATGAAACATGGGAAATGGATTATAGTGTTTAATATTAGATATAATTAATATTTCTTGAGTTGGTGTCTTTGGGGAGTTAATTTGTTTTTTGTTTTTTCTTCTTCTTTATAATCTTATATGCGTTTTTGTTTCCACATTGTACTCTATTATAATATCTTATTTGTTTAGTAATTTAGTTATATACCATTGTGTTTATGAATCAATTTTTGGTGGATTGGTTATTGTATAATTGGATTGGATTTATAAGTTACAAATGGAAAATCATCCCCAAACTATTTATAAATACCTTTGAATTTATTTCTATCTTCTAGCATCTTAGGGATGTCACCTAAGGCACAATATCAATTCTGCCACATCTCAAGCCAATGAGGAGGGGAATAATTTTACATGAACATCCTATATAATATTATTTCATCACATTGTTTTCTTTATTCTTCTATAGATAGAAAATTGGTATTAAATATTGAAATGATTATTCATATCCATAGTATCACAACACCACATGGAAAAGGGGGGTTAAAAGGATTCAAATATTTAACACGATCTATTTCCATTAAGGATTTTATGCTCCCTATTAGATTAAATTCCTAGAGACGGGTATTTTTTAAAATATTAATGTTATATAATAGAAAGTTGACTTTAAATCACATATTAACTACTACTCTAGACATGTGTCATTCCATAAAACATATGGAAATTTACATGTATTCAAGGGAAATTATGATATACATTCACATTGAGTGAGACATTTACAATCAATGAATGTAATGGTCTTGGTTTAGTTACAATAAATTTTTTAGGGATAAAAATAAGATGTTGGATATGGGGCACTTCCATACATAGAACATCGATACCTATATATCTGTCCAAATGATATCTACAGGTTACCACCTGGGATGGATATCAAATTTTTTGTTGATATAGTTCAAAAAAATATTTATTTCATTCCATTTTAAAAGAATGGATGTAAAAAAATTATGATAAATAACTGTATAGATAGAATATAAGGAGATTAAATTCTTAATCAAGCCCATTACATCTACTTGGGGTATACCATTTTTTATTGATGGAATATGGTTGGTTCCAGTTATGAATTGATTATAATAATAGAATAATTATAAAATTAAAAAAATACATGTTAATCAAATTATTTATTGTTTTTTTCAATTAATGGAATCCAAGTTATTCTTTAGGAATGATCTACCTCATGTTATCATCATATCAAAGTATGGAAAATGAAATATTTTGGCCACAACATTTTAGATTTCATATAGACATTATGAACATGAAATAATGCTCTTTAGATTAATAAATTTAATTATATAAATGTTGTCCCTAGTAAAATATTTCATCCATTGGTACCTTGATTAAATTTTATTAGAAATTTCAGATGATATATTTTTTTAATAATGAAGTGTTAATGAAAATTTTGAGCACTGAATAATTGAACTAAGTATATTATCAGATCATCATTTGTAAGAAAACATTTCTATGTGTTAATTATAAATACAATAAATCTATTTCCCTATACCATCCATTTACAGTTAAATAATATTAGTTGATCCTACCAAGATTTATGTAGTCATCCCATAGAAGAAAACAAATGATTTTTTTGAGATACAAAGTATTTTGGGATTGTTTGGCTCTTATCGGCACTTTTTTTTTGAATTTTTGAAGGAATTATTATCCTAAGAATTATATGAAAATAAATGATGTTCCATCATCATATAATTAATAATGTGAATAATTTTATTTATATATTAAAATTCATATCACATATTCATTCATTACAGTCATTATATAATTTTGTATGTAGTTTTTGGTATATTTAAATATGTCCTAATTTGGTATTGTTTTCATTATCATGAAGGGAAACAATTATATTGAAATAAAATAAATAAATATGAGAGGTAATGAGATGAAATATCTATTATATTACCTTTAATTAGTTTCCTCTTTCCATTAAATAAGGACATGGTGGACATAACCCCTTATACAGGAGTTCACAGTTTCCACTAATCAGAAGTGTTTCAAATACATATTCTCTAAATTATAAATCAAAATCATATAAAAACAATCTATAGAGAACCTTGAAAATAATGATATTGTCATTATATCAACTTCTGATGGAGGGATTTCTATGGATGATGTGTTAATAGTAAAATATTATAAAGATGTGTTTCAAGAAGCTCATTACCAGTGGTGGTTTTTGTGTGTTATTATAACTATGAATTTGGATTATGATTTGTATGATGATAATTTAACTTTATTCCTTTTTAAGATTGATATAAACATGTAATTTCTTGTAAAATTGGCTCAAAGATCATATTTTTAATGCATCATTGTTATTTCAATCATAAATGTTGGGGAGACTTTTGATCTTATGAAATAGTTTGAAAATATATTGTTATTCATTCTAAAATGAATTGTAGTTATTTATTCATTCCCAAAACTACATGTTTTTTCTAATAAAAATTCCAAATGGCATATTCAACTACATATTTAGATGATGTTAAATGAGAAAAAAATAGTATTTCATATGGCCCCATATGAAACTCGAGCTACCATATCTTATAATGAAATATCCAAAATATCAACTCATGAAGCCTAGTATTAAAAATATATCAATGATGATTCATTAAATTATTATACCTATATGGATGTGCTTATATATATATCTAAATATTTGTATATGTCTACCTAGAAAAATTCATAACCATTATATTATTTCAATGATTGTGGATCAACCCAACATGTCTAAAAACCTTCTAATAAAATAATCCAACATCATAAGAAATTTAGAAATGTTATAAATTTGATATAAAGAAATATTTCATTGAGGTAAGGATTTAATTTTATTAGATATAGATCCTTCTTTACCATCATCATTCAAGCAGCCATTGTAATATTATTTCCTAACTCAATTGGTTATGAGCGTAACATATCTTTCCAAATGAAATGGTAAATCACAAATAAGAATTTATATGTTATATTATTTTCATAGGGAAAGTATCATAGACATTTATTGCTCAAGTAAAGATAATATTCCCTTGTTTGAATTGTCTTGAAATATCTATCATGAGGATAAAATAAATATGGATAGGAATATGGCATTTTATGTCCATCCTTCTCATTATCCACTATATTAGTTGGATATATGAAAGAATTTAAGGAACAAGCTTCGTATTTTCCACGAAGTCAAAAAGATGATCCATATGATATGAAATTATATAGCTATGGATATTAGCCTATAATAAATGTTTGAAGACTATATTTTTTACCATTACCTTTAAATCTGAGTTACAGTGTTGTTCTAAATGTTTGGTCCAATCATCATCACCAAAATTTTGGAAATCAAAATAAATATTCATTATGGTTTATTTTATAGTTAAAGAGTATTCAACTTATTGGTAATGTCTTATATCAGATATCATTACTTCAATTATTCATTGTATTCCCTGAAATTTTTTATGTTTCTCAACTCAAAAAGTATAACTCATATCCCAATAATGCAACCACTTGGGATCATGTTACTCTTAATCACAAAGTTTCTTTTATCTATAAAACAATTTGGGTTTTAGATAGACATCAAAATACTTACTGAGGGACGCCAATTTTCATTTTATAAATTTCATGATAGTACAATTAGTTTCAAATGAAATAAAAAGAATGTGATAAGTTCGTGTTGGAGAAATGGCCTGAACTATTCAACTGAAACTCTAAAATCTATCTCTCTGAGGAAGGAAATCAAAATGTTGGGGAGAATTTGGAAACATGGATTTAGGTATTCTTCATTTTATGTGCATCACATATATTTATAGTCATTTGGATAAATAACTATAATATTTTGGAGGATTAATCAAATGGTATTCTGGAATATTTCTATAAGAAACATTCACATCATTAATGGTTATTAAAAACGTGAATGAGTTTTTGGGAATGTGTTGTGAGTTATATTTAAGATTTGAATGGGATTACAGTGATAATTGATTCATATCAAGTGATACATTGCTAATTCGAAGGGATTTAACAAATTTAAATCTGATGAGAAATGAATTTGGATATTTGATAATGATCAAATATTCAAAATAAAAACTCAATTCTCACTTTATTAATATTATTAAACCTAGACTATTTTAATATTTTATCTGTTAGTAAATACTCATTTGATTCAAATTATCTTCCTATAAACCTTATGGCATCCCTAATGTGATTTTATATGAGAGTCTTTGTTTTGACTCCATTTTAAATGATTCTTCATGTAATTGACCATTGAAATAAAATTTACGTTCTTTGTTCTCCCTTATCATCTCGGATATCCTCGGTTTTTATTTAAAGAAAATATAAGATCATTGTAGTTATACAAAAAATAATGGGATCCACTATAGTTTGATCAATTTATATTAGGAATTAATAAAATAATGAGATGAAATTTTTGGAATTATCAATGATCTATATATTTTAACCCAGTATATGTTATTCTACTCTCATTCCAATTATAATGTGTCCCAAAGACCCTTTGATTTTATTAAATAAATACCTTCTTTTATCTTAATGCTTTTTCCAACTAAGACTCTAATAAAACTATCTCTTTCTGGTAAGATATTGAATTCGGGTTGTGGGTATCAGCTACAACATTTTAGATACATGTATGTGTAGGGATTCCTAAAATAGAAATAAATGGTTATTGTAAACGATCATGGAATATCATGGTTATGATTGTAATTTGGAAAGGCTGATGGTTTTTGGGTGATACTAATTTCACTATTTGAGGCCTTATTGAAATATAATTGGTTTTAGATTCTAAATGAAAAGTAATAAGGAATAATTTCCTCCATGTGATGCATTTGATGAGGATATATCATTTCTTGAAAGAATAGCGATGTCATTCCGAATGAATGGGTGAGTTTTTCGAATCAAGAGAGAAAAAACATAGAATACTATGAAAAATATAAATGTATTAACTACTTTTGTATCATGAAAGGGAAATTATTTTGTGTTTAACTACTTTTGTAAATTATATTCATGTTTTATATTATATATTATGAAAAATATTTTATCTATTTTATATTCATCTAATATATTTTATACCCATATGATCTAACCTATTTCTAGTCCTTGTGGAATGTGGGAAAATTCTATTAATTTTTTTAAATTAGTTATGATTAATCATGCCTTTATTAGGAGTTATGGTGCATATGTAGATGTTGTTCTATGTGATTCTACGAAGGGGAAGGTTTCTTACTTCTCTTTTAGCACTCCTAAATATCATTAAAATATTTGGTGATGAAAGAGTTAGAGTCATCCAGGTTCTGGTATGGAGTAGATCCTCCTTGAATCATGTTTCCTTGATGATTTGAATTTTTTGTTTATTTATTCCATAATAATCTATTGTTACTTATATATTATTTTTTATTCATTATTTTTTTTATTTTTTTCAATTATATTAATTTCTTATCTTTTAATACGTCATTTATATCGAGGTATCTTTTTTTATTTACTTGTGTACCATTTTTTGTGATAATTGAATCAATATTAAAAGGTAAACCATTCTTTTTAATCTTACATATTAAAAACCCTTTAATTTATTAACAAAAAAGGTTGTTTGTGGAATTTCACTTGATTTAAGTAGAAATATCACCTCTCTACGAAACAATGCATGAGGGGTGGATGTAACACATCATCTATAATATCATAAAATTACCCCATATTTATAGCTTTTATTTTCAAACAAACTAAACTAATGGAAATTGTTTAGATAATTTTCTCCCATTTTGAACCCCTATCGTTTTATTACATTTATCATGTCACATACAAGATTTATTTTAATGGTATTTTTCTTTTGATATCCATTCTTTATTTGTTTTGAGGGTTTCAAAACAATCGGTATGTGATACCATGTGTAAACAATTACTGATGAGATTTCATTCCTGGTTAATAATTTTATCATGTTCCTAATATGTTGTGTGTGGTGAAAAAACCTTTTTTTAGAAATAGTAATGCATTTAGTATTAATGTTACATTTTTTAAGTGTGTATTTTTTCAAATGTAACTCATGTGATATCTATCAAGGATGTTTTATAAAATTTTAATGGTATTTATTAATTATTGAAGGGGATTCGAATTCTATTTTGGTAGTGGTTTAGTTTCTTGTGGGCCTCAATATGTGGGTTTGAATTGGTTTTATGTGTAAAACATTATTTTACTCATTGAAAGTGTTTTATAAAAATGTGTGTTTTTATGTGTATCTTTTGTGGTTTTATTTTAGGCAACATTTTGTACCTGATAGTTGCTTAATAAATGTTGAAATGGCATCAAATTATATTTTGAAGTGGTATTGGTGTGATTTTGGCCATGAAAAGTTGTTTTGGAATGGGTTTTGTGTGCAAAACATTGTTATTCCCCTTGGGAGTTTTGTATGAAAATTGTAATGGTTTTATTGTGTAGAAAAAGAGGGGAAAGGATGTATATGTACTGTTTTTGTGACTTCTACCACCTAATATGTGTTTTTTAAATGCAATGTAGTGATTAAAGATGTCGAATATTTTTAGAATGTTTTATAAATTACTAAAATGTTTTATCTAATTACAAAAATGGTGGGAAACACGTTTTTGGGATGTTACATGTCAGTATGATGATAAAATGATATTGAAGGTGAAATGTGTATTATGTGAAATGTGTATGGGATTTTATGTGATTTTCACTACCTTGAAATGGTTTCATAAAATTGTAATAGGATTTGTTGAAGTGTTAAAGATATGCAAAAATTGTTGTGATCTAAATTTAGAGTGAGTATGATTTCAAAATGAATTTGAATGAGAAAGTTTATTTTGTAACTTGTGTGATATACATGTGAGAATATTTGGTGAATATGTGATTTGGAAGTGGTATTTACTTGTGAAAATTATATGTCATGTTTTTTTGAATTTATTTGAGCACAAGAGGGAAACACAAGTATCTAGCTGGGTGGACATGTCCAAGTATGCTAACGATCCCATTGGGTTTGGCCTTAGTTTCATGTAGCATGATTGTTGATGACAACACTAACTAAACTATGATAATGATGATGATGATGATGATGGGGACCAATAGGTTATGGTTATTTTCCCTACTAGTGTCTCATGATGTATAATAGATATTTGTGATGGTTACTTTCACCGAGATACGAGTTACCTGAGACCCACAATGAACTAGTTTTTAGTAATTATTTACCATTGCTTGTGCTCATTAAATGATTTGTCCATACCATCGGGATATGATATTATTGGCTGTAAAATTCAATAGCTTTGAATTTTTTAATGTGTTTATTCTTTAAAGTATCCCACTTTAAAACCGCTTTTATTTAAAGTTTCATCTTTTAGAAATTGTAATAAGAATTTCATGTTTATGAAAACGTGAAATATTTTCATCTTAGAATGCTTATCACAAATAATACCATAGTGGAGGAATAATACAAGGCATTTTATAACACCATACTTACACCTTTGGGTGTAAGTAGTATTTATTATATTTTTGATGTTGGTTTCGGTATAGCTTTTATGCTAAAAGATCGGATTCTTAGCGGTCCATATTGAAGTATTGTTGTGGAGATGACATGAGGGTGATATTTCATGCCATGTAGTAGTTCTTGGGATCTCTTTTTTTTGTATTGTTAATTTATTATTGACTTTTATAGTTTCTTTAAACCTTCTCATTCACCTCTGCAATTTTGTAAAAGATGGGTTAGTTTTAAAAATCCAGAATGTATTTATTGGACTTGTTTGTCATTGTATGTTTATAAACGTAGATAAATCATTTCAAATTTTCATTTTATGATACTCGGGAAATTGTTCCAACTTTTGGGGAACAAGAACGTCCTTCAGGCCTTGCCACGATCTGAGTTGGGAGTTGGTTTTTATGGTGACCAAATTTGGCACGTGACAAAATGATATCAGAGCAGGTTCGCTCTCATTGGGTTATGTTATCTTTGGATGAGTCAGAATAGTCTAAAGCTAGGATTGTTGAGATGTGATATTATGGTTATGGGTAGTGTTCCTAGCCAGAAAATCACATGATGGGATTCAAGTCTCCTGGGGACTTCAGGACTTATCTGCGTCCTTTGGTTCTCTTGGTTGATGATGATTAGGGGAAATGACAAGAGAGTTGGGTTAATTGTCTCAGTGAGCTCACAGGGTCTGGAAATCCTTATGGAGCCCAGTATATTTTCCTAGAATACTCTTCATGATGGTGAATTGATTGGTGTATGGACTCTAACCATATTTTTAAGTCACCCACCGAAACTAGTTTCCCCTAACATTATCTTGTGACATTTAGTTTAGAAATCATGGATGTTCGGTTTTAAAAAAATGACACGGTTATAACAACTAATTTTTTTTTTGTGAAATGATTTTCTAATAAAGAGGAGATTTATTGACTTTTGAAATGGTATAACTAAATTTTCATAATTGGTTTGAAATTTAAAATGGTGTTTTTATGCCTCTTTTGAAAGCATGGACTATGTTAAAGTTGGGTTTGAAATTTTTTTCCAATAGAGTTTTCTAAATTACTGAAAGGTGTTTTAATGGGAAGATATGCTTTGAAATTGATGTGAATGACTTGATAGTGGGTTATTATATGAATTTTTGTGTCTTTCTGAAAAGTTTTGTATGTAATAAACATGATTTTTGATTTCGTGGTTAGTGGTCTTGAGAAAAAGGATTTAGTGGTTGACTGTTTTGGTTTTGAAATATGGAAAGAATTTTTATTTTAAATTTTGGTATTACCATGAGATACGACATGCATATAGTTATATGCTATTATTGATGGTTGATGGCATGGATGGATGAGTTCTCGAATGGATATGTATAGGGTGCATGTAGTGGAACAGAAACACGCGTGTTTGAGCCCCATGGGTCACCGTTGGTGGATACTCTAACCGTAGTACCATTTGTCCTCAAGAAATGAATTAAAATGAAAACATAATGTCTTGATGACTGTTTTGGAATGATGTTTCTTATGTGTTTTTAAAATTTTGATGTTATGTGATGTTTTTTAGTCCAAGAACCCCAATTTTTTGAACTGTGTTTTGGGGATCTGTTAGGTCAATAAGTTGGGATGAAGGGCATGCTAGTTTTCTCTTTTGAGAAATGTTTCGAGATGACATTACGTTGGATCCTCTCATATTTTTTGATATGGTTATAGTATTTATTGACCAATGGACATGGTAGATTAGGTCCTTGGGTAATACTATTGGATTTGGAATGCCCCTATTCAGGGTTAGTTCACAATTGAAGTTAAACCCAGATTGTTTTTTTGATGGAAAATACTCCAGCTGATCAATATAAAAATCATTTTCTTGTTATTTTGAGATTGAGTCAACATCATTTTTCATTCTTTTTTTATAGATCCACATGTAGTGGGACAGTGGTCACGGGAGGTTGAAAGATATCTTAGTTTTTTAAGTTGCATTATTCGTCGAAGGAGGATGTTATTTCATGTTGTTATTGTGGATGGTGTCTAAGAGGGCCTCTGGGTGCTTCATAGTCTCATTGAAGAAGGATTTCAATTTAAACCACATGTGTGGGAAATATGGTTATGAGAGGCTATTATAGACACTTCCGAGAACTGTTTGTTTTTGGGGGACTTGGTATAAGGTCACATTACATGTATTATTTATATTATTCACAATGGTAATGTTCGGTAATTCCTTTTGATATTGTGTTCTCTTTTGATTATAAAGGTGAAGGTTGTGCAATCCTCTGAGAACCTCTCTTGTGATTGAAGTATGTCTCCCATGGATAAACATCAAATCCTCAGTCTTAGAGGATGGTGTTTATATGTGTCATTTCATTATGTTATTTCATAACCTAGAGAAACATGGAGTGATGTGTGCACATCTTCTAACCCCTTATTTCAGTGAAATGTCAGTTTTCATTAAATTGATTTCTAGAGTGTGTTATGTATTGGTGAACCCATCAGGGGTTATAGTGTAGTTGTTTGTAGGATCTTAAGGAGAAGTTCTATTTAGGGGGTTTCCAAATCCTATCTATAAGGCTAAAGATGCATCAATAATTTTAGCTCCATTCATAGGTCTCAGAGTGAATCTTGCATGGGGTAAGGGGAAATCCTTGGGTCGTTCAAAGTCTTTTTGGAGAATGGTTTGAAATTTGGATAGATAAGTTGAGCGCATGGATTTTACATGGTTAGTATTAACCATTACCTGTAAAACCACACACGTAGAATGAGCCACATAGTTAGCGCAGAGTTTCTTAAAATGTG
Source organism: Viscum album (assembly GCA_963277665.1). Lineage (NCBI taxonomy): Eukaryota > Viridiplantae > Streptophyta > Magnoliopsida > Santalales > Viscaceae > Viscum > Viscum album. Next base: position 798,255,045 of record OY728145.1, on the reverse strand, counting down.
CAAACTAACCGTGCAGCCATTCCAACTCTGTATATTTTGGGGATTTTATGTGTTGGACTGTGATAGATGATCAATGATTGTTGGTTCTTATGCTGGGGAGACTGGATATGAGTCTTATGTAATTTATTTTAGAATGGTCTAATGGAATTCTACCCCTTGTGTTAGGGAGTCCTTTCGGACCTCCCCCTGTTAGTGTCCTAATTCTGTCTTAGGAAAAATTTATGTTGTCTCTTATGGTGGGGATCCCATGTGTTTCTCCCATACTAGTAACTTAGATTTTCCATGAACTTTTCATGGTATTATGTAGTCTTGTTTGGAGCTATCTAACTACCAATATCTTCTTGGGGAAAATTTTGGTATTGGAGAGTGCCCATCAGTTTCGTTAAAGGAAGGTAAGTGTAACATTATTTATTGTTGTATTTATTTTGGGTGAATCGCTTGAGAATTTTTCGGATAGTGTTTGAGGATTTTTATTTTGGGATGATGTCTGAATGTGATTGATTTGTTCAAGAAATTGGTGCATGCTTTTGTTTGTGAGAGTATTTATTTCTAAATTGATCATTAGAGGTGTTTTGGCATTATGGGAGAAGCATGGAAATAGAGTCCATTTTGGCCTTCCAGATGGGATTGGTTTTTTATTTTGGCATTATTGCGGCTTTCCAAGGGAAACAATTTTTAAGGAGGGTTGAATTATCACATACATGACTTCATGAAAAGGTATTTTTCATTTGACTTATATTCCTTATTTTTTTAGGGTTTTGAAACTTTCTGTAGGTGATTCCATGTGTATAAATTACTAATTAGTTATCTTTACTTGTTTATTAATTTTTCACGTTGCTAATTGTTTTTTTGTGGTTCGAGAACCAATTTTTTAGGAATCGTACATAATTTAGTATTAAAGATACATTTTTTGAAGTGTGTATTTTTTAAATGTAAGTCATGTGATATCACTTGTGGTTATTTTATAAAATATGAAAGTTATTTATTATTTGTTAAAAGGGGATTCCAATTATGGTTTGGTAATATTTTAGTGTCATGTGTGCCTCAATGGTTGGTTTTGAATGCGTGTTATTTGTAAAACCTTTATTTTACTAGATGAAAGTGTTTTCTGAAAATGTGGGTTTTTCCTCGTATATTTTGTGGTATTATTTGAGGTAATTTTATGGAACATGATAGTGGTTCAATAAATGTTTAAAAGGATTGAAATTCTATTATGGAGACCTATTGGTGTTATTTTGTCCTTGAAAGGGAGTTTTTAAATGGGTTTTGTGTAAAAAAACGTAGTTATACCCCTTGGGATTGTTTTATGAAAATTATAAAGGTTTTATTAGGTTAACAAATGTTGGATAAGGATGTATATGTACTATTTTGGTGAGTGTGATCAACTAATATGTATTTTATGAAGATAAAGTGGTGATTAAAGATGTCAAAAACTATTATAATGTTTTATAAATTTCTGAAATATTTTATCTAATTGAAAAAATGGTGTGAAACACGTTTGTGGGATGTTTTGTGTGAGTATTATGATAGAATGATTTTGAAGGTGAATAGTGTATTATGTGGAATGTGTGTAGGATGTTATGTGATTTTTACTACCCTGTAATAGTTATATAAAATTTCTTAAGGATTTTTTATGTGTGAGAGATATGTGGAAAGTTTTGTGGCTAGTTGTGGTGTGACTATGATTTTAAAATTCATATGAATGATAAACTGGATTATGTGACTTGTGTGATATATTTTTGGGGTGTCTCGTGAATGTGTAATTTGGAAGTGGTGTTTTAATGTGAAAATTATATTTCATGTCTTGTTGAATTTGTTTGAGAACAAGAGGGAAACATGAGTGTCTAGGTGGGTGGACCTGTAATAGTATGCTAGTGATCCTGTGGATTTTAGCCTCAGTTTTACATAGAATGAATGACAATAAAAACACTAACTAAACTATTATTATGATGATTATGGGGACCACTAGGTTATGGGTATGTTCCCTACTAGTGGCTCATGCACTAGAACATATATTTACGATGGTTACTTTAACCGAGATACGAGGTACCTAAGACCCACAACGAGATAGTGCCCATGAGTTATTTCCCATTGTTTGTGCTCATTAGATAATTTGTGATTACTGTCGATGTATGGTATAATTTTCTAGAAAATTATGTATCTTGGAAATTTTTTATATGTGTTAATTATTTTAATTATAACACTTGAAAACTTTTTTATTTAAAATAGCATATTTTAGAAATTGTAACTAGCATTTCATGTTTATGAATACATGCACGATTTTCGTCTTTGAATGCTTATCACATGGAACCTATTAGTGTTTGTATCCTATTGGGATTTAGATCACACCCATATTAAACCTTTTGGTGTATGTCTAATTCATCATTATTTTGTCACGGGTTTGGGAACAACATTAATGCCAATAGTTCGGGTTTTTTAACAGTCTATCGTGATGCGGTGTTGTGGAGATGGAATAAGGGCAGTGACTATAACACCCGAGACTTTTATGTTATATAAATCATCAAAGTAATCTTTTTCTACACACAACACTTGCTTGGCTTGCTTTACACGAAATCACACCCTTCCTCGATAGCTTGCGTCGTACAAAATACCGAGTTTCACTAAACAATGATATGCTAATAAAATATTATTAAAACTAGCCGTTATGAATAGTAATAACCAATTTTTGAAATTTTATAAATTTTATTTTTCAAAATGGACTTAATTTTTGGATTCGGAATATTGAAACTATCCTAGGGTGGAATTTTTGTATTTTTCTGAAAACTTTCAATTTTTGATGAATAGTGAAACCACTAAGCGGTAGTTAAAAAACTGATTTTTTCATAAAACATAATTTTACCGCTTCTGTGAGTGGAATTTCAAAAATCTGGGTGACACGATTGATGTCATTAAGTAAAATTTGGTTTAATGAGATGAAAATAATTTTTGGTGAATAGTAACTTTTTACTTTTATTTACCACGGTTAAAATTAAATAGGGCAATTCAGGGTAACAATGATATTATTATTACCCTAAAACATGTCTAAATTCTATTGGACAAGTGTAATTCGACCAAAAACAACCTTAGGAATAAAATATGACCATTTAGGCCCACTTGGATTAGATTAGGACATTATTATTAATTTATTTAAAGAAGGGTTAAAATAGTTAAAATCAATGCTTAATAAGTAAATAATTTTTAATTTGGGGTTATACAAACGATAAATTCGACTATAAATATTCATTAGAAATATAAAAAGATTTCCTACATAATGGTATTTTTTTTTGTAATTTTTAGTCATTAAATAATTTAATTTATTTATGACACAAAGATGATTCGGTAATTATCTTATTAATGAAATATTGACATAATTAATGTTATAGACACCAAAATAAATGTAATTTGAGAATTTTTATGAATTAAACTAATTTTCTAGATTAATATGACATGTTAGTATTGATTTAATTAACTTGGTTCGAACTAATCATTCAGTTATGAGTTTCACAAAAATCAATTACTAAATAGTGTCAAAATTGTCATAAAATAGTTTTTAAAACAAATATTATATTAGTAATTGTTATTTTATTCGTAATAATCTAAGGTTCGGAAAAATTAATTATATATGGTTATATATGTTAATAATAAACAACTTTGGGTTCGTTTGGCTGTTTATATTAAGTTTATTAACCTTATAGTATAAGAACACAAGAAGACACGATAAAAGTAAAATTATTTAACTTAATGTCAAATCTAAATGATAAGGTTGAAATAGGAACCTAAACCTTTCTAAATTCTTTTGGATGAGAGGAATTCGACCCATCCCCACCATAGCTTCGAAATATATCAATTTGGAGCTATTTAACACCAAAATTTACTTTATAATAAAATAATATTTTTAGTTTTCCCAAAGGAGCCCCTCTCTTACCTTATAAAGGGGCACCTCCTCCCCCTCTTCCTCACACCACATTGAGCCTTAAAGCTCGTCCAAACCCTTCCATTTTCTTCTCTCCACTTCACTAGAAACATCCTAGAGGTTCTGGTCTTCTTCAAAGTCCTATCTTAGTGCCCTAAAAGAAGGTCTCAAAGAAGCACTTCAAAGAAGAGGTAATGTCTGTTACCGATTCTTTCATCTTTATTTATTTTTCCATTTCTTCTTCTATAGTTGTTTCATTATGATGTAATTAAATCAGTATCACTCATATACTGATATGTTATTATAAATATGAAACAACCCTACTTCACCATCTATCCATCCCACAGAAAAAGACATCACCGCGCGTGTGTACGTACGGAATACCGTCTCCACGCCGTAGTGTAATCTATTTTCCACCACCACCTTACTTGGATGGGTATAATTGTGTAAATAATGACTATATATTACTATTATAAAGTGATATTGATTCTGAAATAGTATACATACACTCCAATACAATTCCACGATCATATGAACGATATCATCACTCGTGCGTATGTACGGAATACCGTCTCCACGATGTGATGCGACCCGTTCTACATGATCTTCATTGCATAATGATTATATAAATTAATTGAATTAATAAATATGATATATAGTACATTGATAACATTCTGGAAATGATGTATCTATAACCTAAAGAGAATAATAAGAATTTATTCAACAAAACACGCATAAGAACAAAAAGTTATAAACACCCGAATAACAAGTAGAAATGAAATATTACTACTAAGAAGCTAAGAATATGACCATATATGATATCATAACAATAAGTATGATTCTGTAATATGTCAATAACATTATTTGAATCATTATATAGGAGGTTCGGACACTTACAAATCAAATTGGACCTAAGGCAAGGGAAATATCACAATCTCATTTTTATCCGAGATTGTTTGTACTTTGGTATTTACTGGGGTGTATTCTATCATCCAAATCCATGTTCCCTAAATATGTAATATGGTTTCCATCCACTTACAATAGTTTTAATCCAATTTTACACTTTGGTGAGTTGTTAGTAAAGGATATGAAAGGAATCTATTGTCGTTTTTCGTATAAGGTACTTTTTGACTTTTCCAACAAAAGTACCAGAAGAATTTTTTTAACTTATACGACATGATGGATTTTTAAAACATTATTTTTCAAGAATATTCCTTTGCATGTTTTCCAGTTTATTTTTTATGAACTTCTTTGAGTTAAAAATTGTATGACGTGTTAAGAAAGGAAAATGTTTTTGAAGTAAAAAGGATATTTTCCTCAAGAATGGAGTTCAAGTGTTTTATCAAAATTATTTTACATCTAAGATAATATGGGGTTATGTTTCTATCCCTATTATTACATTAATTTTATTTTGTTGTGAGGGAATTATTTTTATTAATTCCTTTATCTTATATGAATTGTTTTATGATGTCACGATTCCCATTTTTATTACATGGGTTATGCAATGATGTATGATTTATGATTTTCTAGCACACATAAGAATGGTATCATTATGAGATGGGTGGGACCTATATCTCCTCCAATGCATTGGGGAATGATTTTATATCTCATGAGATAGACATGGTTGGAACGGTAGGTTATATCGGTTCAGTGAAACAGGATTGAAACGAGGAGTGAACTCGGTTCAGAAATGGACTTTGTCTACTAAGATAGTCTTGGCAATGAGTCTTTAATAATAAGAAATGATTCTCTATGATTATGTGTGTATTCCACAAAGTTTCATGTTTTATGTTTTGATTATTGGGCTTACATTTCACTGCTATGATTTATCCCATATTATGAAATTATGATCTCTTTTGCAGGTTAAGATTTCCAAAAGTTATGTGCTTATATATATGATGCGATTGATATTTCTTTTGTTTACCCTTACCGAGCATTTGAGCTCACCCTTTTGTATGTTTTATTTCCCCAGGTCAGGAATATGGTTATTAATTAGAATATGCCAAAAAGGGACTCTAGATATGATGAAATAAATGGGAGGCCAAGTAGATGCTTTATGAACCAGTTGTTTATTTTTCCCAGTTTCTAAAGACACTATACGTATACGGTCCTTTCTTGGTTTTGTTATATGTTGTAATAAGTGTGCTTCAATTCTGAAGTAATAACAATGTATGTAACGTATGGGTCGTTATAGTTGGTATAAGAGGAAAGGTATAGTCAACCTTTGGAAACTAGGATGTGAAATCCTTAGTAAGAACCCTAAGGATAATTCTAAGCATATAACACAATCTTAGTGTTTTAGAAATGGCCATGAATATCCTAGGATAAGAACTTAAGAGTGAAATTTTATCCCTGATTATGTGGTTTTCCCATTATAATTAGTGCTTCTCATACAATTATTCTTGGTTTTAGTCAATGGCTGGAACCCAAAGAACCGTGTTAATGCGGAATGCGACGGGCAATGCAATGATTGTCCCCCTGAACAACCAAACGTTATGGGATTTGGAATGAAAAATCTTGTAGCCATGCTCACACAACTTTCTCAAGCTATGAATCATGCAGGACTTCCAAACGAGCAAAGTAAGGAGCAACATTCTGTTGAATCCTTTATGAGACAGCGTCCACCTTCATTCAGCGGGTCTACTGATCCATTAGTTTCTGAACAATGGATTAGTACTACTGAACAGATATTTTTAGTTCTTCAATGTTCTGAGCATGATAAAGTCATCTTAGCAGTGTATCATTTGGAAGGTGATACTGATCAATGGTGGAATCTTATTAAGAATATGAGGTAAAGGGATGAGGTTGAGTCCATGGAATGGGACGAGTTCAAGAACTTATTTTTCAATAAGTACTTCCCTCGTATTCTCTAAACAAAGATGGAGAAAGAGTTTCTTGAACTGAAGCAAAAGGATGATGAATCTGTTGGTACCTATGAAGGAAATTTTACAAGACTTTCAAGGTACGCTTCTGGTATTATTATCCAACTTGAGAGTAAGATCGATCGATTATTTAGTGGCTTAAAACCAAGTCTTCGAAGGGCGTTTTCCATAAGGGACTTCAATAGCTACGAGGAAATCGTTCGATGTGCTCTCAATGTTGAGATGGAGATTGGAGTAACCCAGTCATATGGGTTTGATAAGAAGAGGAAAATGGATTTCAAAGGAAAATCTAAAGAGCACACTAAAAAGAAGATGAGCATTCCCTTATTCTCAAAGTGTGGAATGAAACATGAAGGGTGTTGTCTTAAAGGGACAAGGAAATGTTTCAAATGTGGAAAGGAAGGCCATCGGTAATTTGAATGCTGCAATGATGGGAAGAAGATGTATAATGATGCAAACAAAGGAAGGGATAGACAGAATGAACCTACTACACTTCAATGTTTCAAGTGCAAGGGGATGGGGTATTATTCAAATAAATGCAGTAATCCAAGGGTTGATGATGATTGTAGATGTCAACAAACTCTTATGGCTAAAGAAAAACGAAAGTCACATGCAATTTCTATCAGCGATGTGGAGTACGATAATGTTGTGGTGAAAGGTACACTTACCATCCACTCTAAAGTAGCAAATGTTTTATTTGATTATGGATCCACCCACTCCTTTATTTCTGAAGAATTTTCTAAGGGTATCACCGTATTACCTCAACAATTAGATGTTGAGTTAGCTGTGACAACACCTAATGCCACAACAGTCACATCAAAAGTTTATAATTCTTCTCCGATTGATGTTTGTTGGAATGTGCTTCCTGAAAATCTTGTGATCCTTCTAATAGTGGAATTTGATGTGATTCTTGGCATGGATTGTCTTTTCTACATGGAGCTCATATCAATTGCCAAAGAAGGGAAGTCACATTTCATATTCCAGATCAATCTATGATCGTCTATCGATGCAAGGATGAACATAACCTTCCAGTGGAAATTTCTTCCATTTTATGGGTATTGATTCCACTAAATGAAGGTTATTTATCTCAAATGGTTGGTGAGAAACTCACGATTAAGAATATTCCCATTGTACGGGAGTTTGATGATGTCTTTCCATAGGAATTACTGGGTCTTCCACCGAATCGTGAAGTTGAGTTTTCAATAGAACTTTTACCAGGTGCTTTGCCTATTTCAAAGACACCATATAGAATGGACCCAATTGAGTTGCAGGAATTGAAGAAGGAACTCCAAGAGAATATTGATAGGGGATTCATACTCCCTAGTGCGTCACCTTGGGGAGAACCTATTCTATTTGTTAAGAAGAAATATGGATCAATGAGACTCTGCATTGATTATCGATAAATTAACAAGCTCACTATCAAGAACAAATAACTTCTCTCGTGCATTGATGAACTATTTGACCAACTATGTGGAGATCAATACTTTTCCAAGATTGATCTTCGATCAGGGTATCATCAATTAAGGGTCAAAAGGGAGGATATACCAATGATGTCTTTCCGTACAATATATGGACACTATGAATTTATAGTGATGTCATTTGGTCTTACTAATGCCCCTGCTATCTTCTTGGATCTAATGAATAGAGTCTTTAGAGACTATCTTGATCAGTTTGTGGTAGTCTTTATAGATGATATTCTTGTCTATTCAAAGAGCAATGAAGAACATGAAGATAACTTGAGAATTATATTGAAGACCCTAAGAAAGGATAAGCTTTATTCCAAATTTACCAAGTGTGAATTTTGGCTTCAAAAAGTTTCATTTTTGGGTCACATAATCTCAAATGAGTAGATATCTGTGGATCTAGCAAAAATAGAGGTTATCAAAAGATGGTCGAGACCAACAACAGTAACTGAGATCCAAAGTTTTTTTTGGTTTGTCTTGATATTATCGACGTTTTGTGAAATATTTTTCATGATTATCTAATCCACTCACCAAGTTGACTTGGAAAGGAGTTAAGTTTGTTTGGACGGAGGAATGTGAAGAGAATTTCAAGGAGTTGAAAATAAGGTTATCCAGTGCACCTGTGCTCACACTGCCTTGTAGTGGAGAAAGGTTTGTGATCTACAGTGATGAATCCAAGAAGGGATTGGGGTGTGTTCTTATGAAAAATGATATGGTGATAGCTTATGCCTCACAATAGTTGAAAATCCATGAGCAAAATTACCCAACACATGATTTGGAGTTAGCTGCCGTAATCTTTGCATTAAAGATTTCGAGGCATTATCTTTACGGAGAAAGGTGTGACATTTATACTTATCATAAATGTTTAAAATATATTTTCACACAAAAGGATCTGAATATGCGTCAAAGAATATGGTTGGAGCTGATTAAGGATTACGACTGCTCAATCCATTACCACCCTGGGAAAGCAAACAAGGTGGGAGATGCATTAAGTCGACAAGACCATGCTAGTTTATCCATGATGAGGATCACAGAAGATCCAATATTTCTGGATTTACAAAGGATGGATCTTGGAATTATAATGAAAGGGTAAAATCGTATCTTTCTCAAATGAATGTTCAACCATCTATACATGTGAAGATTAAAGAGGCACAGAAAGAAGATGTTGAGTTACAAAAGAAGGTGAGAAATTTCCCTGAATTCAACCTTGATTGTGATGGAATAATAAAGATCAGGAATCGGGCTTGTGTTCCTCCCATCCCCAAATTAAAGAAGGAGTTGCTGGATGAGGCTCATAGTTCTTCATTTTCTATTCATCTTGGAAGCACGAAGATGTATAGGGACCTGAAAGAGTACTTATTGTGGGATGTCATGAAAAGAGATGTTGCGGAATATGTCTCTCGATGCTTGTTTTTTCAACAAGTTAAAGCTGAGAGACAGAAGTCTAAGGGGATGTTACAACCATTACCCATACCAGAATGGAAATGGGAAAACATCACTATGGACTTTGTCACAGGACTTCCTAAAACATCCTAAGGCAATAATGCTATCTGGGTCATAGTTGACCGTCTTACCAAGTCTGCACACTTTATTGCTATTATAGAGGATTTCTCTCTGGATCAGCTTGCCAGGATATATGTAAAGGAAGTTGTAAGATTGCATGGAGTACCACTTTCTATTATATCTGATTGAGATCCGAGATTTACCTTGAAGTTATGGCGAAGTCTTCAGCATACTCTAGATACAGAGTTGAGTTTCAGCACTGCTTATCATCCTCAGACAGACGGTCAGTTTGAGAGAACAATTCAAACCCTAGAAGATATGTTGAGATCTTGCTCTACGGATTTGAAAGGTGGTTGGGATCAACACCTACCTTTGGTGGAATTTTCTTATAATAACAGCTTTCACTCCAGTATTCAGATGGCTCCTTATGAAGCTCTCTATGGAAAGAAATGTAGGACTCCAACTTACTGGGATGAAGTTGGGGAAAGAAAGCTATTAAGACATGATTTCGTTGATGAAATGGCAGAAAAGGTCAGATCTATTCAACAACACATAAGAGCAGCTCAAAGTCGACAGAAATGTTATGCCGACAATCGAAGAAAAGACCTAGAGTTTGAAGTGGGTGATAAAGTGTTCTTATGAATATCTCCCTGGAAGAGAGTTATGAGATTTGGAAAGAAGGTGAAGTTGAGCCCTAGATATATCGGTTCTTTCGAAATACTGGATCGTGTTGGGAAGGTAGCTTACCGATTGGCGCTTCCACCGAATCTCTCTGAAGTTCACGATGTGTTCCATGTATCTCTCCTGAGAATGTACATACCTGATCCTTCACACGTACTCAGCTCAGAAGTTGTACCGCTGAAGCAAGATCTTTCTTATAAAGAACAACCGATAGAGATTTTGGATCGTAGAAAAAAAGTCCTACGAAACAAGACCACTCGATTGGTGAAAGTTTTATGGAGGAACCACCAATTAGAAGAAGCAACATGGGAGCTTGAGGATATGATGAGGGAGAGGTATCCTCATCTGTTTATTACAAAGTGGTGAATTTCGAGGGAAAATTCATTTTAAGGGGGGTAGAATGTAACACCCGAGACTTTTATGTTATATAAATCATCAAAGGAATCTTTTTCTACACACAACACTTGCTTGGCTTGCTTTACATGAAATCGCAACCTTCCTCGATAGGTTGCATCGTACGCAATACCGAGTTTCACTAAACAATGATGTGCTAATAAAATATTATTAAAACTAGCCATTATGAATAGTAATAACAACTTTTTGAAATTTTATAAATTTTATTTTTCAAAATGGACTTCATTTTTGGATTCGGAATATTGAAATTATCCAAGGGTGAAATTTTGGTATTTTTCTGAAAACTTTCAATTTTTTATAAATAGTGAAAACCACTAATTGGTAGTTAAAAAACTGAATTTTTCATAAAACATAATTTTACCGCTTCTATGAGTGGAATTTCAAAAATCCATGAGACACGGTTGATTTCAGTATGTAAAATGTGGTTCAATGAGATGAAAATAGTTTTTGGTGAATAGTAACTTTTTACTTTTATTTACCACGGTTAAAAGTAAATAGGGTAATTAAGGGTAAAAATGATATTATTATTACCCTAACACATGTCCTAATTCTATTGGAATAGTGTAATTCGACCAAAAACAAAATTAGGAATAAAATATGACCATTTATGCCCACTTGGATTAGATTAGGACATTTATTATTAATTTATTTAAAGAAGGGTTAAAATAGTTTAAATCAATGTTTAATAAGTAAATCATTTTTAATATGGGGTTATAAAAAAGATAAATTCTACTATAAATATTCATTATAAATCTAAAAAGATTTCCTACATAATGGTATTTTATTTTTAATTTTTAGACATTAAATAATTTAATTTATTTATGACACAACGATGATGGAGTAATTATCATATTAATGAAATATTGACATTATTAATGTTATAAACACCTAAATAAATGTAATTTGAGACTTTTTATGAATTACACTAATTTTATAGATTAATATGACATGTTAGTATTAATTTAATTAACTTGGTTCGAACTAATCATTCTGTTATGAGTTTCACAAAAATAAATTACTAAATAGTGTCAAAATTGACATAAAATTGTTTTTAAAAAACATATTATATTAGTAATTTTTATTTTATTCCTAAAAATCTAAGGTTCGAAAAAATTACTTAGATAAGGTTATATGTATTAATAATAAACAACGTGGGGTTCGTTTGGCTTCTTATAGTATGTTTTTAACCTTATAGTATAAGAACACAAGAAGACACGGTACAAGTAATATTATTTAACTTAATGTTATATATAAATGATAAGGTTAAAATAGGAACATAAACTTGTCTAAATTATATTGGATGAGAGAAACTAGACCCATCCCCACCTTAGCTTTGAAATATATCAATTTGGAGTTATTTAAAACCGAACATGACTTTATAATAAAATAATATTTTTAGTTTTACCAAAGGAGCCCCTCTCCTCCCTTATAAAAGGGCACCTCCTCCCCCTCTTCCTCACACCACATTGAGCCTTCAAGCTCGGCCAACCCCTGCTAATTTCTTCTCTCCACTTCCCTATAATCATCCTAGAGGTTCTGTTATTCTTCAAAGACCTATTTTAGTTCCTAAAAGGAGGTCTCAAAGAAGCACTTCAATGAAGAGGTAATGTCCGTTACCGATTCTTTCATCTTTATTTATTCTTCCACTTCTTCTTCTTTAGTTGTTTCATTATGAAGTAATAACATCAGTATCACTCATATACTGATATGTTATTATAAATATGAAACAACTATATTTCACCATCTATCCATCCTACAGAAAAAGAAATCACCGCGTGTGCATACGTACGGAATACCGTCTCCACGCCGTAGTGTAATCTATCTTCCACCACCACCATACTTGGATGGGTATAATTGTGTAAATAATGAATATATATGACTATTATAAAGTGATATTGATTCTGAAATATTATACATACACTCCAATACAATTCCACGATCATAGGAACGATATCATCACTCGTGTGTACGTACGGAATACCGTCTCCATGATGTGATGCGACTCGTTCTACATGATCTTCATTGCAAAATGATTATATAAATGAATTGAAATAATAAATATGATATATAGTACATTAATAACATTATTTAAATGATGTATCTATAACTTAAATAGAAGAATAAGAATTTATTCGACAAAACACGCATAAGAACAAAAAGATATAAACACCCGAATAACAAGTAGCAATGAAATATTACTAATAAGAAGCTAAGAATATGACCATATATGATATCATAACAATAAGTACGATTCTGTAATAAGTCAATAAAATTATTTAAATCATTATACAGGAGGTTCGGACACTTACGAAGCAAATCAGACCTATGGTAAGGGAAATATCACAATCTCCTTTTTATCCAAGATTGTTTATACTTTGGTATTTACTGGGGTGTATTTTATCATCCAAATCCTTGTTCCCTCAATATGTAATATTGTTTCCGTTCACTCACAATAGTTTAAATCCAATTTTACCATTCGGTGAGTTTATAGTAAAGGATATGAAAGGAATCTTTTGTCGTTTTTCGTACGAGGTAGTTTTTGACTTTTCCGACAAAAGTACGAGAAGAATGTTTTTTTAACTTATACGACATGAATTGATTTTTAAAACAATACTTCCAAGAAACTTCCTTTGCAAGTTTTCCAGTTTATTTTTAATCAACATCTTTGAGTTTAAAATTGTATGACATGTCAAGACAGGAAAATGTTTTTGAATTATGAAGCATATTTTCCTCAAGAATGGAGTTCAAGTGTTTTATCGAAATTATTTTCCATCTAAGATAATATGGGTTTGTGTTTCTATCCCTATTATTACATTAATTTGATTATGTTGTGTTGGAATTATTTTTATGAATTCCTTTATCTTATATGAATTGTTTTATGATGTCACGATTCCCATTTTTATTACATGGGTTATGCAATGATGTATGATTTATGATTTTGTGGCACACATAAAAATGGTATCATTATGAGATGGGTGGGACCTATATCTCCCTCCAATTCATTGGGGAAAGATTTTATATCTCATGAGATAGACATGGCTGGAACGGTAGGTTATATCGGTTCAGTGAAACACGACTAAAATGAGGAGTGAACTCAGTTTAGAAATGGACTTTGTCCACTAAGATAGTATTGGCAATGAGTCTTGAATAATAAGAAATGATTCTCTATGATTATGTGTGTATTTCACAATGTTTCATGTTTTATGTTTTGATTATTGGGATTACATTTCACTGCTATGATTTACCCCATATTATGAAATTATGATCTCTTTTGCAAATTATGATTTCCAAAACTTATGTGCATATATATATATGATGCGATTGATATTTGTTTTGTTTACCCTTACTGAGCATTTGATCTCACCCTTTTGTATGTTTTATTTCCCCAGGTCAGGAAGAAGGTTATTAAGTAGAATATGCCCAAAAGGGACTCTAGATATGATGAAATAAATGGGAGGCAAAGTAGATTATTTATGAACCAGTTGTTTATGTTTCCTAGTTTCTAAAGACACTATACCTATATGGTCCTTTCTTGGTTTTGTTATATGTTGTAAAAAGTGTGCTTCAATTCTGAAGTAATAACCATGAATGTAAAGTATGGGTCGTTATAGTGACTCTTTCTTTGTGGGGGTTATTGGGATATCTAGTTTTGTTTATTATATTTTATAGTCATTGTAAACCATGTAATTTAGTTCTGAAATATTGTAAAAGATGGTTTTGATGGGAAAATTCAGACTTGTTTTATTGGACTTGACTGTCGTTAAATGTTTATATTCTCTATTAAATCATTCCCAATTAACATATTATGATACCTGAGATCTTGTGCCATCCCATGGGGATCAGGATTGCACTTTTGGACTTTCCATGGGCCGGGTTGAGGGTCGGTTTTTATGGTGACTAGATTTAGTTCGTGACATATCATTATGTATAATTTAGGGAAAACATCTCATCTCTTACTTTATTGTATAAGTCAAAATGAATCTCACCCCATAATATTGATAACTTATACTAGAATAAGATTTTATTAAATGAACCATCTTTTTTTAAAATAATTTTTTCTCCTCATTCATACATAAGAAGAATAAATATTTCCATAAAAATATCAATTTTTTTGAACAATTTTATTTCCATATAAAAATTATTATTAAGTAATTTGATCTCTTAATGGCACAATCATTTGAAATAGAATATTTTTTTAATGTATATCAAAATTGATATATATTCATCAAATCATGTCTCAATCCATAGTCAAAAATAACAAAATTGTAAATGATTTTCATATAACTAATTTACCTAATGTGGATTACTTTTAAAATTCAAGAACAATAAATCACAAATGTATCATCATATCATTCATATTTATGTTTTTGCTTGATCAAAATTCTATTATTGTTCATGTGTGATAGAAAATGAGAATAAAACATCATTTTTTTCTCCATTTATGTTTTTATAATTTTAAAAAAAATTCATATTCATTATCATTACTATTTATTCTATATTTTCCTTAATGTTTTTTATAGTTACAATAGTATTATTTTTAGAAATATTTTAATAGTGTGTACTATTTTGTGACAGCTACCACATTTTTAATCTTGTACATCACTGATAGTTTGAACATTTACATTTTTATAGGTTGATATATTTGTTTTCTAATTATATTTTATTAATTTTTACCTCTCGAATCACATCACTTGTTTTACTATGGAAAATATATATCAATATACCGATGTATTTATTCTATCCATACTCTTCACATAAAAAATATCATCAATACAAATTTATTTTCATTAAAATACAAATCAAAATATTATTCTAAATTTTTCTATTGATTTTACTAAATTCTTAACATTTGTTATTTTCAGAAAAATTATATTGTATATTTCAGCAATATTAGAAAATTTTATGGAACATATAATTACCTATATTATATAATTCTATTTTCTTGAGATTGTTTAAAATATAACATGAATGTTACAATATATGTGTTTCCATTTTTTATGAAGTTCTAAATTTCATTATCTTTATGTGATTAAAAACATTATTTAATTATATAGTTATGGGTCTAGAGAGAGTTTATAAACCATATAAGAAAATTTAACTAGTATTTAAGTAGTTATTACATCTTTGAATAATAATTATTAATATTTACATACATTATTTAATAACCATTGAGGTCAAGATGAATATTTTTAAATATAATTTCATCATCAATAATGTCTACCTCAATTGAGTGAACTTACACATACTCTATAATTAAATTATAAATTTAATCATAAATAATAATTATTCATTAAATAGTAATGGAATTTAGAAAACAACTATTTATCATTAATTGTCTTTTTAAGCATCTATATTTTAATTTCATTTGTTTATGGTTTTCATTGGGGATGTAATATATTATTTTATTCTTCTAATTTAATTGTGATAATATATGAAATTATTTATAAGCCATAAATGGTATTTTTTTCATATTAGTCATCATAATCTTCACCACATCCTTTATTAAAGGTAAATTTATTAATATTCATTGATTATGACATGATTTGTTGAGCATAGTTATCTTCAAAACCATTTTCCTTTATTATACATTCTTATAAAATTGTGTGACTTCTTATATTAATAAAAATATTAATGTTCTTAAATGAATATTCCATTATATTAATATTAAAAGGATTACTTCTACTATGGAAACTTTCTTGTTTATAATTCATTTTTTGTTTTTTGATTGATCATCCTCATGAACTCAATAATTCCTTTAGTAGTAATATTTTTGAAAAATAAACCATCATCCCATAATTATAATATTTAAAATATATTTCCATTATTCATAAAATTACTATTTATATTCTATGAGAGAAAAATATATAATAAATTAAAATTATTTTTCTAAAAAACATATTATTCATCTTAATAAGACCTCATTAAATCCATGATCATTCTATCCTAGAGGTATTAATGCAAACCCTCTTTTATAATTATTTTCTCTATATTATGATGGGAACTTATCTCATTTAATATGAAATAAACATATTATTGATAATTTCAGTTAAAACCACATCCTTTTCATTAAAAAAATGGCCAAAATTTTGGAATTATTTTTTTAGTACTATAATCATCATATTATTATGAAATACTCAGTATTTAAAAACATATCATCTTTATAAATTAATTATAATGATTTCATTAAACCTTATATTAACTAATCCACAAATTCAACCTCATCCATATGAATGTATTCTTGTCTCCACTATAAATAAATGTGAATTTCATACATGTACCTTTTATTTATTTGGAACCCATAATTCTATTAAATTAATTCAAGGAAATAAGTTAGAGATCTAGATAAATATCAATAAATAAAATCCATTTTATTTTTATTAGATAAATTAATACATGTTTGAAACTCCCTATGATTTTAAAAATAAATTTAATATTGAATTCATGAAACACTATGTCTCTAAAAAACACCACATTGTTATATCCTAGCCAGTAATCATAATTTTACAACCCCATTTATTTGAATTTCATAAAACTAACATACACAGTTGGGTTCATTTTGATATTAAAATTCTAATAATATTAACATACATTTTTTTTAAATAGTAACCCAATCCTTATGAAAAGTAATGAACCCTTATGAAAAGTAATATGAATGTTATGAATAGTAACCACATTATTGAAGGTATAAATAAAATTTAGAGGCCTTATAAATGAAATAGAACATTTTAGAAATTAATATTTAAGTGTCGGTATTTTTTGGTGTAATAAATATTTAATTATAGTTTTAAATTAATAAAAGGATTTCAACGAAAAATATTTTTTATTAATTGTATTCCTAAAAAAATATTTTACTGTCCAATAATTATTGGATAATTTAAGAAGACCATAGTTAATTTTTGAATGTATTATCAAATCATTTTTAAATACAAATTTGTATTTTTTAACGTAATTATTGTTTTTTTTAATTCTATACATCAAAAAATTCTTAGGGTAGATTTTATGGACTTTTCTAAAATAATTTAATTTTTAATGAATATTGAAATACTGTAATTTAAAGTATATATAAATTATTAGTTAAAAACACTATTCCTAGAGTCATTTCTAATATAAGAACCCTTGGTTCTAACTCACATAAATTTATAACTATTTTTGGTCGAAGAAATATCCCTATTTATTGTCTTAAGGAAAAATAAGAAACTAATTTTTAAAATATTAAGAAACCCCTCATCTCATTCACTATAAAAACTACCAACACTCCCCTCTTCTCTAAACAATTCTAAATCCTAGTCCCTTATCTAGATTTTATTGAAATATCACACCAGGATCCTCCCCCATGTCCAGTAGCACTTGGTCCCTTAAATAGTCCAAAACCTCTCTCCTAAAGAGTCTCTCAAATATGATTACCACAAGAGGTAAATTTCACTTTTCTTTTGTTTTATTTCATGTTCCATTCTTATCTTTTTCTTTCCCCACCTCCTTCCTTCCAAATTTTGTGATGACTCCATTCAAATACAAGTACTGAATTATGTTTATAAAGTAGTAAATCTTCATCATCTCTCATTTAATCTTATTTTAAACTAAAAATGAAAACATCATTCATGATATGTTAATTTATCACATAAACAGATCATGGGTTTTCAGAATCAATTTACACCTTAAATTCACATCAATAAAGCATTTTTATGGTTCACCCAGAAACTAATATATGTATTAAAACATATTTATGGTTCTATAATCCTTTATTTACACATGATATTAATATATAACTCAAAATGAGTTCATTGCGATAAAAAACTATCAATTAACACAGATAATTGTCATTAATTTTTTATATAATGATTCATATTCACTAGAAATTACTAAATTAATTTTATAACCATGTAATATTATTTTAGTTCACTAATAACATAAATCTTTTATTTGGTAAAACCATTATCACTCTACATGTTTATCCATACATGAATATATGTAAACTAATCATGAAAACTAAGGAAGAAAACACTCCCAAACAATGAAACTGAATATATAAACTCATCAAAAGGCCTTGAATGAACTTAAAAAGGTTATACTAAATCAATTAAATGTAGGTTATGTTATGGAATTATGAATTTATGAACCAAATTTTTTTTATTCTATTCATTAAGATCATGTGAGGAATACCTTCGGACATAAGGTACAAGTTTTCTACCAGAACCTCAATTTTCTTTCAGGTTACAATTTTACTTTCTTAGTGAAAAATAAATTCTTATTTATTCTTATTTACTCAACATATATTCTATTACAATGTTTTATATATGTCTACTTACCATAATCCTTCTTTATTTTATATAGAGATATGTGTTATAAATGTATCTTTCAAAACATCTTCCCAAAATACAAGCCCGATTCAATGGAATTCTATCAAATTATTACCTATTTTAAAAAGAACTCTATAATCTATATTTAGAAACCATTATGTTTATAAAATCACTCATTTTATTATGATAATTCTATATTATTTCAATGCTATTTTATACAAATATCTTTCCAAAAGAACACTTATTTTCAACGTAAAAGAGTTTTTATCTAAAAATTTACACAATGATTTTATAAGAGTAAATTTGTATATTACTAAACACATTTATAATCATATATATAATTGGGAATAATATTTTTTGATATCATATAACATATTGTGTTGAATATATTATGATTATCTTTTACTATGAATTTTATATCTTAAAAACATTCTCCAATTTACGCCGAATGGTTACTGTTCATGATTAATGTCGAGGGAAATTAATTTACAATTCATATGTTAGTTTGAATCTGAATGTTTATTTTGTTTAAATTTATAGAATTTTATATAGAGAAATAATTAGAAATATTAAGTGTGTTTTGGGGGCTGTTATAACACCTCAGTGAATCATTTTGTCTCATGATACAAACAAGGTCTTAGCATGAGGCCTTGGAAAATGGTTATTTATAATCGGAGAATGAGGCCTTGAAGGTATGATTAAGATGTCCCGCATTATACATTCTCTAATAATGAATATATTAATTTATAGATAATACAGTTATTCGACATGTAGAATACATGTGATTATGTTTTTCTACGTAATTATTTATAAATATCTTATTCCTTCCATATTATGTTTATGTTTATTTTTAATTGCATGTGTACTTTTAGTTACTCACACTAACTTATTATTTATGCATCCATTTTATTAATTAACCTTACTGAGTTTTTGATATAACCCCTTTATTATGATTTATTTTTTCCTAGGATATGAATATGTATTTTATTAATTAACTACAAGGATAACCTAGAAGATATAGATGTTTTCAAAGGAATTTATATGTTTTTTTTCATTTGAAGTTATATTGTTGAACATTTGAATTTATATGGCTTTCCAAATCTACTAGACCTGTCATTCCTTCATGATAAAACTTTTTTGTAATCATAGAAATGTAATGTAATAAGGAACTAGCTCTAGGTAACAGGGGTTGGGTCCTTACAATTTGTATTAGAGGAATTTAAAATAAAATTTGGAAACTATATTTAGAAAACATAGATTATAGAAAAATATTATAAGATAGTATTTGTGGATAAGTGCACAATAATATCATATAATTTTTCTCAATTAAATATTATTTGGATATTTTTAGAAAATACATCCCTTTCTAGATTTCAAAAATAGATGTGGTTCTACCATATATGTACCAAGTGGAGAAAACTCCGATAATGTGTTTCTTGTTTGACTGAAGGTATCATGGCACATGGAAATAGATATTACTAAACATTTGGTTTGACACTATTGGGGGATATGGTTAGGATAATTCACATTTTCTTTACATTCCACTATGAATTATTTAAATGTAATGTTTTCATCAAAGAAATCATGTTTACTATTATGGGATTACCCATGAATATGTTTTCAATTTATACCAAGTATTTTTCTATTTTGAGATTATAAATTATGATTCATTAACTAATATACTGTATGAAATTATTTCAAAATTTCACATAGTGGAAGGAATGGAAACCACAAGAACACGTGTATCCCTATAGTGATTTCCCTAATATTTAATATTATGATTTCGATCTGAAGATACGAATATTGCTGAGCAACTAATAACTATTCAAGGACAACTAAAATAGGTTATGAACAATAAAATTACCCATATAGAGCATCTTTATTCAAAATGTGGAGGATCTATCTCAGATATATTTATGTGAAAACAACATCCATCATTCATGGAACTGCAATCCCATTTGTAAAAGAGCAATGTATATGTTCCCTATATATTTTTTTCCCATCAGGTGGTAATGATTGAGAGAATTTTTCCATGGATGTTTATAATTAATCAAGAGAGGTGGATCAATGGTGGTTATTAATCAAAAAAATGAGAATGACGTTTGTAGAAAAATAATTCCATTATGATCAACGAGTAGATATGGAAACGTCATTTATGAATATGAGGCCAAAGGTGGATGAGAATGTTGAAAAGTGTAATCCTAACATCCCAAGGTAGGAAAGTGACGTCGCGGACTACATACGTAATACATGGAATAAGATTAATCAATTTTATGATGTTTCAAAACCATTCCCTTGAAAGTCACTAATGTCCTAGAATTTATCATCATATGATGTTATAGTCTCATTTTCTATCAAGACATAAAATGTTTCTCATAATTTATATCAATTCAATGTAATTAAATAAAAGGAATGGGATTTTTATACACTATTGAAAAGGAACTAAGGTAATGGGTAAGAAGGGAAGAGTTGACATTCTACCCTATAGTAATTATGGGCAGAAAAAACCCTGGTACATACCTGAAGAGAATGAGTGATTGTCACAAGTGCAAAAAAGGACACCAATCTCATGATTTCAAGGGAAAAAATGAAACAAACAATGATCAATTCTATATTTGTAAATAGTTGATACATTACAAACAATAATGTCCTATGTTTCACAGCAATGTTCCCCAAATAATCTCAAGGGAGAATGGCCATGATTTTGTGGTCAGAACAGCTAAGTTTGACGTTCTTAAAGATATGGTGGCATGTACATTAAAATTTTCCTAAAACATAACCAATGATTTATTTGATATTAGATAATCACATTATTTTATTTCTTCATTGTTTTCTGATAAAACTAAACATGCCCAATTTGATTTAATAAAGGAGTTTTAAGTCAAAACTCATATGGGATGTATCATTCTAACAAATATGTGTCGATTAGTCCCCCACATGACACATAAATGTGCTTTAGTTTCTAGCCTTATCATAATAAACATGATTAATATTCATTTAATATTTGGTATGTGTTGAGTTTCATGTTTTTATTTGAAGATCTATTGAAATAAAAGGGATGTTATGAATTTTGAGAACGATGTTTAATCCCTAATCATTAGATAAAAAAATCCTTTCCAGCTGATTGTAATATAGATTCACCCCTAATAGCTATATTGAATACAATTATTATAAAGTAAGGGAATACAATAACTATGGGTGAGGAATTTAATGTTCAAATATATGATGTATATATTGTGTATGTGTATATTGATGTTTTTCCAGAGGTTTTTCCTATACATCCTCCAAAGAAGTAAATTGAGTTTTCCATTGACATTATTTATAGTCCGAGGCCCATATTAAAGGTCAATTTTAGATTGGCCACCATGGAATTAGTATAATTGAAGAAACAACTAGAGAAATTGAGTGATGACTGATTTATTCTCCTTAGTGTTCCTCTATGGGGATACAATATCCCTTCTATTAAGAATAAAGATAGATCTATGAGGATGTGCATTAACTATAGAGAGATCATTGCTATAAAAATAAAGAACCAGTATCACCTAACTCTCATTGTGGATTTATTTGATCATATTTATGGTGAAAAATATTTTCCATAGATTAACCATTGATCCATATATTATTAGTTGTGAGTAAGGATAGAAGGCTTTCCAAAGACAATATTTTGAACCAGGTATGGGTATTATGAGTTTACAGTAATACCTATTGGAATGACTAATGCACCCTTTATTTTCATGGATATAATGAATATAGATTTCATGAAATGTATTGATGAATTTATGGTTTCATTTATTGATTTTATCATCATTACTCCAAAATATATTAATATCATGAAACTAAATTTCATACTATTCTAAACACTCTTAGAATAAATGAATTATATGGGATGTTAATAATGGGTGAATTTTTCCATCAATCAGTTTCTAATATTGGCCACATTGTCTACGGGGATGGAATATTAATTGATCCTATGAAGAGAAAGGATATACAATAATATCCTTCTCTATCAAACATAACTAAGATATGTAGTTTTAGTGGTTTAGAATTTTATTATCTGTGTTTCGTTCAAATAATCACCCATATATCCAACCCAATGACCAATCTTACATTTAATGGTGTTAAGTCTGTATGGACAAAAGAATGTGATGATTGATTGAAGAATTGAAAAGGAGATTAGTGAATTCTCCAATCCTGACTCTACCATCGGTGAACAGTGGATCTCTGATCTATAGTGATGCAGCAATGAAATGACTAGGTTATGTATTTAGGGATAATGATAGTGGTTTATCCTATGCATCTAGTCAGTTAAAAATTCATGAACAAAATTATCCTCGTCATGATCTCGATTTAGCAGCTATAATATTTTCTCTGAATAAATCAATACATTATCTCTATGGTGAAAGATATGAGATATATAAGGATCATAAGAGGTTGAAATATATATTCTTGTAGAAGGTAAGCTACATGAGGAAAAGGTGATAGATTGAACTACTCAAGGATTATGATTGTTCCATACAAAACCACCCATGAAAAGAAAATATGGTATCTAATGCATTGTGTAGGAAGGATCATATAGTCCTAAACAAAATGAAGATTGAAATAGATACTATGTTTATGGATCTAGTAAATCTGTATATATGAATTATCAAAGATGGTGAAACTTCAATACTATTTATTTGGTTTCCCAACCATCTATTTTGGAAAGGATTAAAAATTATTAGTCTGATAATGATGAAAATTAAGATATATTAATGGTGTGTATGATGGGAAGTTGGATGACTTTATTTGTGTGAAGATGGAATTCTGATATTTGGGAAAAGGATTTTTATTCCAGCTATACCTGAGCTACAAATGTAGTTATTGGATGAATCCCACAATTATAATTTCTCTATACATCATGTTATCATTATGATGTATAGATATTTGAAGGAAAAATTCTATTAGGAACACAAGAAGCATGAAATTTTTTATTATGTATCAAGATGTCTAGTCTGTCAGTAAGTAAAGTTCAAAAGACACCATCAAAGAGGAGTCATGTAACCTATAATTATTCTTACATGGAAATGGGATGAAATAAATATACTAATTTCCAATAGATTACCCAAAAATACAAGGAAGGATGATGAGATATTGGTAATTTTTTATCAACTTATGAAATCTGCACATTTCCTTTCAATAAGATGAAATTTTACACTGGATTACCTTTCTCAATTTTGTATGATCTTGATCCATGATTTACATCAAAATTTGAGAAAATTCATATAAAATCATTGGATACCGATGTCACGACCCGCCCTCGGGACCCGTGCCGTGACTACCCCAAGCCTGCCTTCCATAGGCCAGGGGCTGGCGACTCGCACCAAGGCGTAAATCCCAACAAAAAAGGAAGGCATTGCCTTTGAAAAGTAAACAACCACCACAGAGTAAGCAAGCGGAATAGAAAACACTAAGTAAAAATAGAGTACAACTGAAGTGCGGAAAAGTAAATGGGCCAGTATACAAACCCAAACTGAATGTAAAGTACAACTCGAAAGGGAAAACAACAACTGTAATGTAAAAGCCGCTACACTGAGATATCCACTGGAAATCCCACCTGAAGGGTGGGTACAGATAGCTCCACTGCTCCTCGGGTCCCGTCATCCGCTCCGAACACGTCCCGCCCAGTGGTCCACCTCTAGGTACAGTCCTGCTCTACAAGCCTTAGCCAAGATCAACGTTGTCTTTCGTCTGCAACCAACACAACGTAGTGCGGGCATAGCCCATGCAGGGGTGAGTATAAGCTACTCAGTAGGGACCCCAAGACCCTTGAAGGTCTCCCAAAATCCACAAAGGATAAACCATTAAGGAAGATACAATCACGAAGTAACAACCGACACTGCTTAGGTATATGCCCATACATATACCTAAGTCATCAATTCCAATACGCTCCAACCTCCAAGCCCAAGTACAACTCATCCACACAGGAAAGTAAACGTATTCCACACAGGAAAGCAAAACGAAATCCACACAGGATAGCACATCTCAATCCACACAGGAAAGCAACTGGATTCATCTCACACATGTATACTTCTTCAAAGGACGATAAAGATGATCTCTGATCCATCTAAGTCATTGGACCCACGAAGGATCGATAGGTAACAAACCCCCGCAAAGACCCACACAGGATCGGGCCCACACAGGACCTGTAGGCGCTGGTTCACACAGGACCGCTGAGCGCAAAGACCCACACAGGATCGGACCCACACAGGATCGGGCCCACACCGGACCTGTAGCACTGATCCACGTAGGATCGCTGAGTGTTGTAGTCATCGTCGAATCCACCAAGGATCTCAGTTCAGTCGTCGTCGCAGTCACACTAGCAGTAGTAGTAGCAGTAGCTACCAGCTCTAGGGTTCTCGCACACAGCAAGCTCGTTCGGGAGGGTCCGCTCCACGAGCTGAGAGGATGATACATCAGCTATCAAAAAGTCTAGAGTTGATGTATCCAAAAGTTCCATATCGTCAACATGAACTCAACGTAATAGACCGCGCGTCGATCGGACGCCCGGTCTGAGAGTTATTGGCCTTTTCGTCCCAGGGGCCCGGTTGGTTTTTAAGGCAAAACCAACCCAATCATACTCCACCTGCATCTAAATTTCGGGCGGAGTATGCCAAAAGATCCGTCTCACCAAGAGGAACTCTACAAAACTGACGGCACGTCAATCAGACGTCCGTAGCTAATGATATGAGCGTTTCCGCTCCGAGGGCCCGGTTGGTTTCGTGTTCGAACCAACCCAGCCGAACTCAAAGTATTCCGAAACTCTGACTGCGATATATCAAAACGACCGTCTCGATCCAAGGATCACATCGCTGCTGACGGTTCATCAATCGGAGGTCCGCCAGCTCCCTGTGGTCGGGGTGGACCTCCTGGTGGCGGTGGTGGCAGAGCCTCAAAGCGTCGCCCACCACCTGCTGCTCGTCCAGCTCCTCTGCCTCATCTGCCTCCTCCCTGCGGACCGCCACGGTCGACCCTCTTCCTCTGCATCGGTGGTCCCTCAACCGTCTGCTGATCCTCGGCATAGAGGGTCGGGCAGTCGCGAGCCATGTGGCCCTGCCCACAGCACGAGTAGCACTGTCTGCCTCTCGAAAGACTGGCTCCACGCTGTGTGCCCCGCACTGCTGAGCCAGTGTCCTGAGGTCGTCTGCCTGAGGGTCTGGTCTGTCTGGACCTTTGAGTCATCCGTCGACTGCCTGCTGCAGAAGACTCTGCCAAGTGCCACCCTGCGGTGGGTGTCGGCGCTGGTGTAGACTCAGCAAGGAAACTCTCGATAAAAAGGGCCCTCTCCAGTACTCCTGTCTAAGTCGGTATGCTGAGGGAGATCAGCGGTGCCATGATCTCGTGTCTCAAACCCTGCTCGAAGGTCTGGGGCCGAAAGAATGGGCCCCGTACCATGTCTGTTGAGTAGCGCGAGAGATCAGTAAATCTCGCCGAGTACTGAGCGACCATCATGCTGCCCTGCCGCAGCTGAAGAAGATCCAGGTTACGCACCGCACGAAGGGTGGCTGGGACGAACTCCCAGCGGAAGAGGCTCTCAAAGTCCATCCAAAGTAGAGATGCCTCGTCATGCACCTGGAGCATCAAGCTCCACCATCGTCCTGCTACTGCGTGCAGTAGGCTTGCAGCGAGGATCACCATGAGGTCTGTTGGTGTCCTCACTAGTCGAAAAACTCGTACGACTGCCTCTAGCCAGTCCTCGACTGCATGGGGGTCCGTCTGCCCACGAAACCTGGGCGGTCACTGGCACTGAAACTCATGCAGTGCGCTGAGGCGACGTGCATCGTCAGCGGCTGGTGCTGGAAGCATCGGTGGCTCGACGGGTAGAGCTACCGCCGGTGCCATAGCTGACAAAGGGCCCTGCACCGAGGCCTAATCGCTCGGTGGGCTGTCATCACGCTCGACTCTCGGAACCCTAGCTGCCTGCCATCGTGGGGCCATCCTGAAAAGGAAACAGGTGCGCCACGGTCAGAACAGTATACCTGGTGAGCTGATGTATAAAGTAATCACAAAGAAAAATTTGAAACACACACGCAATTAATGTTTTTGTACATTAAGTCGGAAATCAGAAGTCAGGGTCCTAGTGTACGGATACGTCGGCCGCCGCACCAACACTGGACTCCCTGGACTGATAACCACACTCAATACGCTAAACATTATTGTTTCTCATAGAAAAGATCAGAGTTTGCGGTAGAACCGAATTCCTCTGATACCAATTTGTCACGACCCACCCTCGGGACCCGTGCCGTGACTACCCCATGCCTGCCTTCCATAGGACAGGGGCTGGCGACTAGCACCAAGGCGTAAATCACAACAAAAAGGGAAGGCATTGCCTTTGAAAAGTAAACAACCACCACAGAGTAAGCAAGCGGAATAGTAAACACTAAGTAAAAATAGAGTACAACTGAAGTGCGGAAAAGTAAATGGGCCAGTATACAAACCCAAACTGAAAGTAAAGTACAACTCGAAAGGGAAAACTGTAATTGTAAAGTAAAAGCCGCTACACCGAGCTATCCACTGGAAATCCCACCTGAAGGGTGGGTACAGATAGCACCACTGCTCCTTGGGTCTCGTCGTCCGCTCCCAACACGTCCCGCCCAGTGGTCCACCTCCAGGTACCGTCCTGCTCTGCAAGCCTCAGCCAAGATCAACGATGTCTGTCGTCTGCAACCAACACAACGTACTCCGGGCATAGCCCGTGCAGGGGTGAGTATAAGCTACTCAGTAGGGACCCCGAGACCCCTGAAGGTCTCCCAAAATCCACAAAGGATAAACCACAAAGGAAGATACAATCACGAAGTAACAACCGACACTGCTTAGGTATATGCCCATACATATAAATAAATCATCAATTCCAATACGCTCCAACCTCCGAGCCCAAGTACAACTTAGTCCACAGAGGAAAGTAAACGTATTCCACACAGGAAAGCAAAACGAAATCCACACAGGATAGCACAACTCAATCCACACAGGAATGAAACAGGATTCAGCTCACACAGGCATACTTCTTCAAAGGACGATAAATATGATCTCTGATCCATCTAAGTCTTCGGACCCACGAAGGATTGATAGGTAACTAACCCCCGCAAAGACCCACACCGGATCGGGCCCACACAGGACCTGTAGGCGCTGGTTCACATAGGACCGCTGAGCGCAAAGACCCACACAGGATCGGACCCACACAGGACCTGTAGCACTGATCCACGTAGGATCACTGAGTGCTGTAGTCATCGTCGAATCCACCAAGGATCTCAGTACTATCGTCGTCGCAGTCACAATAGCAGTAGTAGTAGTAGTAGCAGCCAGCTCTAGGGTTCCCGCACACAGCAAGCTCGTTCAGGAGAATCCGCTCCATGAGCCGAGAGGATGATACGTCAACTGTCACAAAGTCCATAGTTGATGTATCCAAAAGTTCCGAATCGTCAACAGGAACTCAACGTAACAGACGGTGCGTCGATCGGACGCCCGGTCTGAGAGTTATTGGCTTTTTCGTCCCAGGGGCTCGGTTGGTTTTTAAGGAAAAACCAACCCGACCGTACTCCACCTGCGTCCAAACCTCAGGCGGAGTATGCCAAAAGATCTATCTCACTAAGAGGAACTCAACAAAACGGACGGCACGTCAATCGAACGTCCGTAGCTAATGATATGAGCGTTTTCGCTCCGAGGGCCCAGTTGGTTTCGTGTTCGAACCAACCCGGCCGAACTCAAAGTATTCCGAAACTCTGAGTGCGATATAGCGAAACGACCATCTCGATCCAAGAATCGCAGCACCGCTGACGATTCATCAATCGGAGGTCCGTAGCTCAAGTTATGGGAAAAAGACCAAAATCGATTTGAAAATGGGGGGTCAGGGTCCGGGCCGACCCGGCCCGACCCCCCCTGGGTCGGCCCGAACCAGGTCGATCCGACCCGGGTTGACCCGATCCGGGTTCGACCCGACCCGACCGACGGCGCGGTCCGGCCCGGCGAGCCGCCGGTCTTCTCGTTCCGCCGCGGCCTGGAACCGGCCGCGGCCTTCGTCGTCCAGTGCGGTGCGACGGCACCGCGTCCCTCCGCCGTGGCCCCGCTCCGGCCACAGCGCCTTCGGTTTCCTTCGACGCGGCGCGAAGGCATCGCGTTCTTGATAAAATTTCTGTGGCGCGGCGCGACGGCGCCGCGCGATTATAGCCTTGAGATTCCCGCGTGGTGCGACGGCACCACGCCATCTCATTCATCCGCAAGGAAATAATAATATTCAAGAACAAAGGAGGGGGAATTCGGCCGTGTTTGTGCGGTCCGGTTCCCCTCTCGTTAGATGATAACAATTAAAAACTTATCCACAAGATTGTCATGCTAGAACCAAGAACGAGAGTAAATAAATAAGCAACAACAAACCCCTACTTCGGTTCAAGAACGATGATCGTCAACGACCCGCGGAAGACGAGCGTCGCGGTGGTCGGCGTCACGGAAGAAGGACGTCGATGTCGTGAAGTGAGGATTCAGAGTTCTTTGAAGATGGTTTTGTCGCGGGTAATCGTCGCGGAAGAGATGACACGGAAGAAGTACGTCGTCGGTATCGCGGGTATGACGTCGCGGAAGACGGTTCCTGAGAACGTGGCATTCTTCGTCGATGTTCGAAGGTTCTTTGCGTTCTTCGCCAAATCTTGGAGAAGAAGAAGAAGAAGTAGTAGGTTCCAAATTTTCTCATGATTGTCTAGAGAATTCTCACCCAAATAAAATAAGCTAAGGTCTTATTTTATTTACTCAACCAAACCATTTGAAATTCAAAGGTTTGAAATTAAACAACTCATCCCATTTAATAACCTAAGTTGTCAAGTTCATTAAAAAGGGTAGTTTAAGGGAGTTTAAAAAAAAGAGGTGAAGAGTTATGCTTAGTGTGGGCCCCACCACACTTAATCCTCCCAAGGGAGGTTAAGTGGATGTGGGTCCCACCATTAACTCCCTTTGGGAGAAGTTAACCAACAAAATAAAAATAAAAATAAAAAGTGTTTCCACATTTTTATTTAACTTCTTATAATTTCTCCCAAAAACTAAATTTCGTCCCGCATAAAACGCAACCTCCGAAAAGGTCTCCATAAGTGAAAATCGGTGCTGCGAGTTCATCGGTGCCCTCAGAATTTGATTCCAGGCACCGGTTCAAATGTTAGAAATTCCCGCTCGTTCGTTCACTGAACGTACCCGAGCCAAACTTCGGAAAATGATTCCGGGCACTCCGGGCCTCGGAATCAGGTGCCGTCAGAAACCACGCTCTTGTAAAATCCAAAGAAAATTAATAAAAAATTTCCCTTGAATTTTACAGGTCTTTACAACCGATATTCATTGGAATACATCTTACCACCCAAAAACAATAGGATAATCAGAAAGGACGATACAAACATTAGAAGACATGTCAAGATCATGGACACATGATTTTCAAGGGATGTGGGATAAGTATATAACTTTTATGGAGTAATAATATAATAAAATTTTCCATTATAGAACTCAAATTAATGAAAATGAAGCTTTGTAAGGAATGAGATAGTGTTCACCAACATGTTGGGATAGAGTCGGTGAAAGCAAGATTGTGTGTCCAGGACTTGTGGAGGAAACAACAGCAAAGGTAAATAATATTCAAATACATATAAATGCATCACAAAGTAGGAAAAAGAGCTATATTGATAATAGAAGGAAGGATTTGGAATTTCAAGTAGGAGATGAGATGTTTTTTCAATGTATATCCATTGAAGGGAATTATATAATTTGGGATGAAAAAAAGGTTGAGATCGTGGTACATTGGACATTTTGAAATCCAAGAGGGAATTGGAGATATTGCATATCGATTAGATATGCCACCTTGTCTATCTAATGTTAATAATGTTGTCCATATATAATTAATTATGAAGTACATTCTATAACAAATGCATGTCCTCACTTATGATGTAATAGAATTAGAACCCGACCTATCATACTGTGAATAGCCTATCTGTATTCTGGACACTAAAAAATAAGTGTTGAGTAATCTGATAACTCAACTGGTTAAGATACATTAGAAAAATCATAAAATCAAAGATGCAATAGGGGATCCGGAGGAGCTTATGATGATGTCCTACCCCAATATTTGTATGGGGTATCAATATGTGAATTTCGAGGATGAATGTTTTTAAAGGCGGGGTGAATGTGACACCCCAATATTTTGAAAATAAATTTAATATTGAATGTATGAAACATTAAGTCTCTAAAAAACACCAATTTTTTATAACCTATCAAGTAAACATAATATTACATCATTAATGATTTAAATTTTCAAAAACGGACATAAACAGTTGTGTTTAGTAAGATAGTTGGAGTCTGATAAGATCAACATACAGTTTTTATAAATAGTAACATGACCCTTAGAAATAGAAATGTACCCTTATGAATTATAATATGACACAAATTAATAATATACAAACCCATTAAGGTATCACTATAATTTTGACACCTCATAAATGAAATCGATTATTTAATAAATTAATAATTATATATTGGTATTTTTGTGAGTAATAAATACATAACCACAATTTTAAATTAATAAATATATATAAAAATTTTAATTTTCATAAATTGTATTTATAAATAAATTTTTTATTTTTATATTATTTAAGTACAATTTAATAAGTCCTTAATAAATTTTTTGAAGTATTATAAAATAAGTTTTAAAATTAAATATTTATTTTTCATGTAAATAAAATTTTTATTTATAAATTAAATTTCACTTATTTAGAAAATTATTCTGATAAAATGATGCCCATTTTTAAATTCTACTCATCAAAAAATTGTAAGGGAGTATTTTTGGGATTTTTCTAAATGATTTAATTTTTATGAATAGTGAAATATCATAATTTAGCCTATATTTACATTATGAGTTAAATACACTATTCCAAGAATCATCACTAATGTAAGAACCCATTGTTAGTATTCACATTCACTTATTACTTTTTTTATTTATAGAATCATCAATATTTTTTATCTTATGAAAAAATAAATAAACTAATGATTAAAATATTATAAAAAACCTCCTCTCAACCACTATAAAAAGAACTCACATTCCCCTTTTTTATTTAGTCCTATCATGCCTTAGGCCTTGTCTAAAATCCACAATAATCAACCCCCAATATACTACCCCACGTAAAAAATCCCTTTTATTCCTAAAAATGCCAAAAATACTCCCTTAATTTGGCTCTCATGGAAGATTACCACAAGATAAAAATTCGTCTTTTTGTTTGTTTTATTTCAAGTTTCATTCTTTTATTTTTCTTTACTCACATAATTTCTTCCAAACATTGTGATGACTCCAGTAACATTCATGTATAGGATGTTTTCTATTATACAGTAAACAAATCTTCATTATATCTCATTCCCCCTTTTTATACTTGAAACGAAAACACCATTCGAGTTCTGTAAATTTATCAGAATCATGGATGAAGTGTTTTTGATTTATATTAACTTCTTAAATTATTATCATGAAACCATTTTTATGTTTTAAAAAGACTATAATATATGTATTATAACTTATTTAATGTTTGTGAGTAATTTTTTACAAATGATATCAATTTATAAATCAAAATGTGTTTGTAGTGATAAAAAACTGTCAATTAACCCAAACAATTATCATTAATGTTTTATATAATGATTCATCTTCACTCCCAATAACCAAAAAAAAATTTAACCATTTAATCATTTGTATGTTCATGAATATAATAAAACATCTATTTAGGACAACCATTCACATTCTATATGTTCATCCGTATATTAATATAAGTAAACCGATCTTCAAAACCAAGGAAGAAAATTATCCAAAACAATGAAATTGAATCTCTTAACCCATAACAATGACATTAAGTAACTGAATAAGGTTATAATAAATAAATTAAATTAATGTGAGGTTCTATATGTATTAATTTATGAACCTAAATTTGATTATTTTGGTCATTATGATCAAGGGAGAAACAACATCAGAATTAAGGTAAGGGTTTTCTACTCAAACCTTCATTTCCATTCAGGTTACTATTTGCCATTATTAATACCGAAATAACTCTTCATGTCAATGTAAAAGAGTTTTTATCTAAATAAGTACACAATGGTTTTATAAGAGTAATTTTTCCTATTTAAAAACTTTTTGTGAATCTTATATATAATTGGGACTCATATTTTGTGATATAATCTTTCATATTTTATTTAAAGGTTTATAATTATTTTGACTATGTTTGTTCTATCATAAAACAATTCACCAATTTACACCGAATGGTCAGTGTTTATGATTAATGTCTTGGGAAAGTTATTTACATTTAATTTTTTTGTTTCAATATGAATGTATATGTTGTTTATGATTATCAAAATTCATATTAGCAATGCAGTGGACTTAGTCTGTGTTGGGTGGGGCTTTCTATAGCACCTCGTTGCATCTGTATGTCTCATGAGACAAAGTAAGTCTTCGCATGAGGCCATGAAAATATGGTTATTTATGGTCTTCACATACGTCCTTGAAGATATGGTTATGATGTCCCACATTATGAATTAACTCATTATGAAACTAGTAATTTATATTTCAAGTGATTATTCGACTAGTAGATGACCCATGATTATGTTTTATTAAGGAAGTATTTATTCATATCTTCTTCCTGGAATATTATGTTCATGTTTATTTTTAATAGAATGTATACTTTTAGTTAATCACCTAGACTTATTTTTTATGTATCTACTATATTTATTACCCTTACAAAGCATTTGAGGTGACCCCTTTCTTATGTTTTTATTTTCTCGCAGGTTGTGAAGAAGCATTTTATGAATGAACTGTAGAGATAACCATGGAGATATAGATATTATCAAATCACTTTCTATGTTGTATTTTATTTAAAGTTGTAATTCTGAACATATGTATGTATATAGCTTCCCAAATTTACAAAACTATTCTTTCCTTCATGATACATGATTAATGTAATCATGTGATTATAATGAAATAAAGAACTAGCTCCAGTCAACTAGGGTTGGGTCCTTATAGTGTACCTACTTATGATATATAAACAACCTTTTATATAATGTTGAAAATGTCAACACCCAATGTATAAATCTATTTAACTACGTTATTATTTTATTAATGAAATAAATTTTAATGATTTTTAGGACACAAATATTATATATAAATTTAATACTCCACTATAAATAGTTTCAATTCATATTGAAATAAAATATATTATAAAAAATAATATTAAAAAATATTTCAAACATAGATATAATAGAGGATCCTTATGAGTAAATTAGTTCCCACTTCAATGATTTCAATTTATAGGCTCTTTAATAGATTATGAATAAATTAGAATAGGTGAATATATAAGATGAAAAAAATCCCCCACAAAATCAATGATTAATCATTTATACTTTATTAATATAATAATGAATTGATCAATAAATCATTGATGATGGTATATGACGATGAAATTAATAATATATGAACTTAATAAATCATGAAAAGATACAAATAATATTTTTATCATGGAGATTTTACTTGGTGAATGATTATTTTATACCACAAACTGAACCTTTTTTTTATAATCAATGATGATAAGATGATGGGGGAATGTTGTTATTTTGATACTACATATAACAACCCTACATTTTATTACAACTTAAGCATGCTTTATTACATAAAAATTCACTTGATATAACAAAGAAGATCGAGAGGTTTAGTGTCTTTGGGGCTTAGGATCATTACATAAAAACTTTAAACATGAAATACAACATCTTTATTGAAAACATCCTTTACTTGACCACTACATTCCTTCGTACTTAGCATTGCATGGGATAACCTGAGGACATGCATAAGAAAAGGGTGAGCTATAAAGCCCAGTAAGGGAGTACACAATGAATAACATGATAGTACAATACATGTTAGGAAATAGGAACATCAATAGAGTATTAGAGTAACATGAACATAAAGGCATGATAAAGCATGATAACCATAACATGGAAATGTGGCAACAACACTTAACATTGAATTAGCATGAGCCAAGACTCATTGCACATGGAGCATGAGTAAACCCTCATTGAACATGAAGAACAAGTAAACCCTCGTTGCACTTGAATTAGCATGAGTCAACACTCATTGAACATGACGTATCATGATACTATACTTTACCCAATGCATTGGAGTGCTATCAGGGCGCACCCTTCTTAAACATTTCATTTCATGCATAAGTGTGCCACATGGATCATAAAACATGGATTCATAAAACATAATAATTTATTCCACGATAAAGGAATGTCGAATTCATACATGAAACTTTACAATCAATAAGTAAATGTGCAAAAAGGTGTTTACCCTTGATGGAGAAATAGGCATGGTACTCACTACACAATGACATTGGATGAGAAATTCGGTGCGATTTCGGCAGCGTAACGGCGTGACATAAGAACTCATAAAAAAGGTTGATGAGAGAGAAAGGGGTTCCTCATAATATTTACATGTAATGGAAAGTAAAGAGGTCATATATATACATGTCCCAACAATTGAAATGTAATTTAAATTCATGATACAAAAGTATTGCTTGAATGTAAAAGAAGAGAGAGAAGTTCCTTTCGAAATTTCGGCATAGTAACAGGTGTACATGGGAGGAATTTAATGAGAGAGAAAGGGTTCTCCCATCATTCAAACAATAAGAGGGCAGTATGGGGGAGGTGCGAAACCATACCCCAACATTCATAATTGAAATTAAAAGGGCAATACATCTTAATGAAAATTGACAAAAATGAGAAAGGAAGAAAAAACCCTTACTTGGAAGTGTGCTTCCAATGGCTAGAGATAGGCTTGTGAGAGGCTTCTTGGGAGTTTGGGGCACCTTGAGAGGTTTCTAGAGAGAGTAGGGCAAAGGTTGGACGAACTCCAAGGGCTTTGAGTGAGGAGGAAGTGGGAGCTTGGTTGGGTTTATATAGGAAAGTTGAGAGAATTATTTATTATTTAGGTTTGGGACCCCTTATATTAAAATAATCCAAACCACAAACCATCCCATGGTATTTTCCCATGGTTTCTTGAAACGGAAAGAGGAAAAAAATATTTTACAAGGCCATGGTCCGAAATTATTAAAAAATTAGGGTTGCTTATGTGGAGGTGAGTCACACTCCAATGGAAATTAATTTAAAAAGGCAAAGTGTTGAATAAGTCTTGAGGGCTCCATTAATGCTTTGAAAAGTAAGTCAAAAAAACCCAAAACCTCATTATTTTAATGATAAAACACATATTGGCCGAACATAAGGATTATGTTATTTTATTACATCACCATTGGGTCATTATGATGTCATAAAACACATTATATATTTAAATGTTATTTAATTTTTACCGAAAAAATTGACTGTCTCAGAAAATTATGAAAAATTCACCATTGGATAATTTCGATTCCTGATTCCAAAAATAATATTTATTTTATCTAAATAATTTTCTAAATATGTGAATTTTCACTTTTAAAATAAAATCCGACATTTATAAAAAAATTCACGCGTTTTGACAGAAATGGCTTTCAAACCTTAATAAAGATTTTAATTGCATTCACAAAATTATATGATCATTTATACATAATAAAAAATTAATTTAATATTAATAATAATATTTTATTAAAATATTATTGAATTCAAAATCCTCTAATTTAATAAAATATAATTCTTAATTAAATAATAACTAAAAACACCATTTGTACTTTAAAACTAATTACAATGTATCAAAAATGACTAGAAATTATATTCATTATTATATACAAAAATAATTTACA
Organism: Viscum album; assembly: GCA_963277665.1. Lineage (NCBI taxonomy): Eukaryota > Viridiplantae > Streptophyta > Magnoliopsida > Santalales > Viscaceae > Viscum > Viscum album. The sequence continues at coordinate 798,218,082 of OY728145.1, read as the reverse complement.
TGAACATGGTGCTACTTATTTGTTACATAACCCCTTAAAATAGCCGCATAAGACCAAAGGCTAAGGTGTGCGATGGTGACAGACTCTTGGGGCGGCTCAGATAACATCGCTCGAGTGGTAGTTTCAATCAACTTCCACTTTTCCCGTAGACAATCACATTCGAGCATGACTTGATGAAGCTCATCCTGGGCTTGGTCAAGGGCAAAGCCTAAAGACGCCACCTCTTTTCCGAGCTCTGAAAAATGGGCTTCGTAAGGGGAAATTCTACAGGATGAGGCCATCGCTTCCTTTTTCTGAGTAGAAATGGGTTCGTTAAAGCCTTATATTTATACTATTCAGATGATCAATGTTCAACGACTATAAAAGTAACGGTCACAAATCTTAACATAAAACTAAAGAAGTTGACATCTTATAAAAAAAATTTCATAAAGAAACATTTAACTGGATCAAGAGGGATTTTCTATTAATGAAACTTTGGGTCGTTACAATATTCCCCCCTTAAGAAATTTCGCCCTCAAAATTTTCCTTTTCCCACACTAAAACTAATGTTGGTAACTCAACTCCATCATATCCTCTGACTCCCAAGTTACTTCTTCAAACTTTTGGTTTCTCCACAACACCTTGATGAGGGGCATTGTCTTATTTCGTAGAACTTTTTCTCTACGATCTACGATCTCCACTGGTTTCTCCTCATAAGAAAGATCGTCTTCTAATTGTACCACCTCGGAAGAGAGTACATGTGAAGGGTCTGGTATGTACTTCTTTAAGAGGGATACACGGAAGACATCATGCACCTTGGCCATAGTAGGTGGAAGTGTTAGTCGGTAGGCCACAGCCCCAACACGATCAAGAATCTCGTAGGGGCCGATGTACCTTGGACTTAACTTCCCTTTCCTTCCAAACCTCATGACCTTCTTCCACGGAGATATGCGTAAAAACACCATGTCTCCAACTTTAAACTCAAGATCTTGTCGACGATTATCTGCATAACTCTTCTCTCGACTTTGGGCTGCCTTGATAGGATGCTGAATGGTTTTCACCTTCTCCACCGTTTCTTCGACCATCTCTGGTCCAAGCAGTTTACGTTCACTGACCTCATCCCAACATGCTGGTGTTCTACACCTTTTCCCATACAGGGCTTCATATGGTGGCATTTGGATGCTCGAGTGGAAACTATTATTATAAGAGAACTGAAATATAGGAAGATGTTGATCCCATCCTCCTTTAAAATCCATTGAGAACGCTCTCAATATATCCTGAAGTGTTTGGATAGTCTGCTCGGATTGGCCATCAGTTTGAGGATGATAGGTCGTACTGAAGTTCAGATCAGTATTCAGAGCATGTTGAAGACTCTTCCAAAACATAGAGGTGAATCTTGGATCTTGGTTAGAAACAATAGATAGTGGTACTCCATGCAACCGTACCACATCTATGATATATATCCGTGCGAGTTGATCCATAGAGAAATACTCTCAAATAGCAATGAAGTGTGCAGTCTTTGTAAGATGATCCACAAAAACCCATATTGCATTGTTTCCTTTGGATGTCCTTGGAAGTCCAGTGACAAATTCCATGGTGATGTTCTCCCATTTCCATTCAGGTATGGGCAATGGTTGCATCATCCCCTTAGACTTCTGACTCTCTGCCTTCACTTTCTGACACACCAGGCACTTTGATGTATATTCAGTGATCTCCTTCTTCATATTATCCCACCAAAAGTTTTCTCAGAGATCTCGATACATCTTTGTGCTCCCTGGGTGAATAGAGAAATTTCAACTATGTGCATCATCCAAAAGTTCCTTCTTCAGCTCTGAACCCGATGGAACACATAGTCTTTTCCCAAACTGCACAATTCCTTCTTCATTAACATTAAACTCTCTGGATTTTCCCTTTTTGATAGCTTCCACTTTTTCTTGGATTCCCGCATCATCCTTTTGAGCATCCTTTAACCTTTCCAAAAGAGATGGTTGAGAAATCATTTGTGAAAGGATTGATGATGTTCCCTTCTTTATGATTCCCACATCCATCTTCATCAAGTCTAAGAAGATTGGATCCTTTTCAATTATCATCATTGATAGAATCGCTGGATCCTTTCTACTTAGGGCATCCGCCACCTTGTTCGCCTTCCCAGGGTGTTAATGTACTGAAAATTCATAATCCTTGATGAGATCTATCCATCTTCTCTGGTTCATATTAAGCTCTTTCTGTGTGAATATATATTTAAGACTCTTGTGGCCATTATATATCTCACATTTCTCTCCATAGAGATAATGCCGCCAGATTTTCAAGGAAAAGATCACCGCCGCCAACTCCAGATCATGCGTTGGATAGTTTCGCTCATGGATTTTCAACTACCTTGAGGCATAGGATATCACTTTATCATTCTGCATCAGCACACATCCCAAGCCCTTCTTCGAAGCATCACTGAATACCACAAAAAGCTCCCCACTTGTGGGTAAACTGAGCACTGGTGCAGTGATAAGCCTCCTTTTCAACTCCTTGAAGCTTTCATCGCATTCATCACTCCAAGAAAAATTTACTCCCATTCGAGTTAGCTCGTTAAGAGGGTTGGACAATCGTGAGAAATTTCTCACAAATCGTCGATAATATCCAGCTAACCCCAAAAAGCTACGGAAATCAGTTACCGATGTTGGCCTCGGCCATCCCTCAATTTCATCTATTTTGGAGGGGTCCACAGATATCCCATTGCTTGTGATGATATGGCCCAAGAATGAGACCTCCTTCAACCAGAACTCACACTTGCTGTACTTGGCATAGATCTTCTCGTTGCGCAAAGTCTCCAGTACAGTTCTTAAATGCTCCTCACGGTCCTCCTTGGTTTTGGAGTATATTAGAATATCATCTATAAAGACTACCACAAATTTTTCTAGGTAATCTCTAAAGAATCTATTCATCAAGTCCATGAATATTTCTAGAGCATTGGTGAGTCCTAAAGGCATTACTATGAATTCATAGTGCATGTACCTTGTACGAAAAGCAGTCTTGGGGATATCTTCCTTATTCACCCTTAGTTGATAATATCCCGACCGCAAGTCCACCTTGGAGAAGTACTGTGCTCTATGTAGCTGATCAAACAAGTCATCGATTCTTGGGAGAGGATACTTGTTCTTTATCGTGATTTTGTTAAGTTCATGATAATCGATGCAAAGCCGCATTGACCCATCCTTCTTCTTGACGAAGAGGACTGGTGCACCCCATGGTGATGCACTTGGGCGTATAAACCCTTTATCTAGATTCTCCTGTAGTTGTTTATTCAGCTCTTCAACCTCAAAAACAGCCATTCTATATGGAGTCTTGGATATTGGTAGCGCCCTAGGTATATGTTCAATTGAGAAATCGACATCTCTTCTTGGAGGAAGACCAGGAAGTTCCTCGGGAAATACTTCAGCGAATTCCCTCACAATAGGCATTTCTTCAAGGGTGGTTTCTTCCATGGACTCAATCATCTGAGCCAGATATGCGTGCTCATAAGGCAGTAATATCCATGCTTGAGATGATGGAGCTAAGGGAGATTCATCTTCCTCCTGACATTTGTAAAGAATCAGGGGTTGATTCTCCATATGGAGTGTGATTTCCCTCTCCCGACAATTTATGTTGGCTCTATATAAGGAAAGACAATCCATGCCAAGAATTGCATCAAATTCCACCAGAGGGAGTATGATGAGGTTCGCCGGGAAATTCAATCCACAGATTATAACAGGGGAGGACTTATACTCATGGGATGCAATGATTGCCCAATTTTCCGTACTCACTGACATCTTTACTTCCATGATTTGTTGTGGTGCAGGGATTGTTCTACTAATCTTTTGAGATATAAAATAATGTGTAGAACCTGAATCAAAAAGTACATTCACTATTCTTGAATGAATAACTAGCGTACCTGTCACCACTTCGTTGTCGGGGTTCACTTCGGCAGAAGTGATGGAAAAAGTTCTTCCTTGCTGTCTTGGAGGTTGCTGGTTGCCTCCGATAACCCATGGATTAGGGCACTGATTCACAAAATGACCCGGTTCTTTGCATTTTTAGCATTGAAAAACGCGTTGAGGTTCGAACAGAGCGTTCCTATCCTCTGTCACAGCCGCGGGTCCTTCTTGCTAACAGTTAACAGCTAGGTGCCCTTCTCTTCCACACTTGAAGCATTTTCTTGTCCCCCTAAGGCAATTTCCAGGGTGCTTCTTTCCGCACTTTTGGCAAGTGGGGTGCTGGAGCTTCTTATCACCTTTGGATTTATCCATCGGACACCAGCATTTAAGTCCACCTTCCGCTTCATGTCCCCATGATACCCCTGTGATTCTCCGATCTCCATTTCATCCTTGAGGGCACATCGGACAATTTCCTCATAGCTGTCGAAGTCACGGATCACTAATGCTTTTCGCAACCTAGGATTCAGCCCACCAAAGAAGCGGTCAACCTTGCATTTGGGGGTAACGACAAAGCCGAAAGCGTATCGTGCAAGCCTTGAGAAGTTTGCCTCGTACGCTCCCACAGATTCTTCATCTTTCTGTTTGAGGGAATGGAAGTCCCTTTCCATCTTAAGACGGAGGGTGCGTGGAAAATATTTATCAAAAAACATCTTCCGGAATTCCTTCCATTCCAAAGCATCGATCTCCTCCTCAGGCTTCGTATTTTTGATCAACGTCCACCATTGATCAGCTTCACCCTCCATACGATAAGCCGCTAGGAGAACCTTCTCTTTTTCAGAGCATTGGAGGATCGAGAATATCTTTTCAATGGAGTTGATCCATTTTTCAGAGATCGTGGGATCGGATGATCCACTAAAAGTAGGAGGCCTTTGTCTCATGAAGCTCTCGATAGAGACTTGTTCTTTCTTAGGGGGGGTTGAACGTTCCTCATGACCAGTGTTTATATTCAAAGCTTTAGTTAGCTAAGAGAGAAGCGTGACAATGTTCGTGATTCCCGCTCCCATTGGATTGGGCATCTCATAAGTATAATCATCACACTGATCTTCACAACGGTTGTTAGCCTGTGTTCTCCTATTACCGGCCATTGGCTGGAATAAAAAGATAGTTCGGGGTAACACATAAAGGGTAATCCAAAGACAAAAGTTGATGACTTATAAATAAACTTTAATCTCTTTAACTCATGAGTCTATAGGATTCAATCCTGGATTTTCATGATCTTCCTTCTAACATATATTCTTAGGGGCATTTTTCCCTTAATAAGGGTTCATACTAAGATTGTGAATTTATCAAAACATATCCCTCGGGAGTGTCGTAACCAAGAGTGTAGCAAGGCCCGTTGTCGTACACCAGTTCCCATTCCAGTCTAGCTCAAAGCGGTGTTTTTGGGTTTTACCCATAGGATACATCTGTGCCAGAGCCGCCTCTACCTGCTCGTATCCAGACAGGGATGTATTTGTTTGATAAACCACTTACTTAGTATTTACCAAAACTTAGGGATGTTTTTATTATGCTTAGTCTTGTATCTAAGGCTTTACTAGGGTTTCCTAATCCCAAAAATAACTAAACCCATCCTTTGATACCAACTATGACAACCCTGCTTTTTATTACAACTTAAGCATGCTTTATTACATAAAACATCACTTGATACAACAAAAAAGATCGAGAGGTTTAGTGTCTTTGGGGCTTAGGATCCTTACATAAAAACTTTAAACTTGAAATACAACATCTTTATTGAAAACTTCCTTCACATGACCACTACATTCCTTCGTACTTAGCATTGCATGGGATAACCTGAGGACATGCATAAGAAAAGGGTGAGCTATAAAGCCCAGTAAGGGAGGACACAATGAATAACAAGAGGAGTACAATACATGTTAGGCAATAGGAACATCAATAGAGAATTAGAGTAACATGAACATAAAGGCATGATAAATCATGATAACCATAACATGGAAATGTGGCAACAACACTTAACATTGAATTAGCACGAGCGAAGGCTCATTGCACATGGAGCCTGAGTAAACCCTCATTGCACTTGAAGCACGAGTAAACCCTCATTGCACTTGAATTAGCATGAGTCAACACTCATTGCACATGACGTATCATGATACTATACTTTATCCAATGCATTGGAGCGCTATCAGGGCGCACCCTTCTTAAACATTTCATTTCATGCATAAGTGTGCCACATGGATCATAAAACATGGATTCATAAAACATAATCATTTATTTTATGATAAAGGAATGTGGAATTAGTACATGAAACTTTACAATCAATATGTAAATGTGCGTAAAGGTGAATACCCTAGATGGAGAAATGGGCATGGTATTCACTACACAATGACATTGGCTTAGAAAATCGGTGCGATTTCAGCAGCGTAACGGCGTGACATAAGAACTAATAAAGAAGGCTGATGAGAGAGAAAGGGGTTCCTCATCATATTTACATGTAGTGGACAGTATGGAGGTCATATATATACATGTCACAACAATTGAAATGGAATTTAAATTCATGATACAAACGTATTACTTGAATGTAAAAGAAGAGAGAGAAGTTCCTTTCGGAATTTCGGTATAGTAACGGGTGTACATGGGAGGAATTTAATGAGAGAGAAAGGGTTCTCACATAATTCAAACAATAAGAGGATAGTATGGGGGAGGTGCGAAACCATACCCCAAAATTCATAATTGAAATTAAAAGGGCAATACAACTTATGGAAAATTGACAAAATTGAGAAAGGAAGAAAAAACCCTTACTTGGAAGTGTGCTTCCAAATGCTAGAGAGAGGCTTGTGAGAGGCTTCTTGGGAGCTTGGGGCACCATGAGAGGATTCTAGAGAGAGTAGGGCAGAGGTTGGATGAACTCCAAGGGCTTTGAGTGAGGAGGAAGTTGGAGATTGGATGGGTTTATATAGGAAAGGTGAGAGAATTCTTTATTATTTAGGTTTGAGACCCCTTATATTAAAATAATCCAAACCACAAACCATCCAATGGTATTTGCCCATGGTCTCTGGAAAACGAAAGGGGAAAACAATATTTTACAAGGCCAAGGTCCGAACTTATTAAAAAATTATGGTTTATTATGTGGATGTGAGTCACACTCCCGTGGAAATTTATTTAAAAAGGCAAAGTGTTGAATAAGTCTTGAGGGCTCCATTAATGCTTTGAAAAGTAATTAAAACAAAACCAAAACCACATTATTTTAATGATAAAACACATATTAGCCGAACATAAGGATTATTTTTTTATTACATCACCATTGGGTCATTATGATGTCATAAAACACATTATATATTTAAATGGTATTTAATTTTTACCCAAAAATTTGACTGTCTCAGAAAATTATGAAAAATTCACCGTTGGATAATTTCGACGTCTTGATTCCAAAAAAAATATTTATTTTATATAAATAATTTTTTAAATATGTGAATTTTCACTTTTAAAATAAAAACTGACATTTATAAAAAAAATCACGGGTTTTGACAGAAATGGCTTTCAAACCATAATAAAAATTTTAATTGCATTCATAAAATTATAAGATAATTTATACTTAATAAAAAATTAATTTAATATTAATAATAATATTTTATTAAAATATTATTTAATTCAAAAATCCTTTAATTTAATAAAATATAAATCTTAATTAAATAATAACTAAAAACACCATTTCTACATTAAAACTAATTACAATGTATCATAAATGACTAGAAATTATATTCATTATTATATTCAAAAATAATGTACATGAACATGGTGCTACTTATTTGTTACATAACCCCTTAAAATAGCCGCATAAGACCTAAGGGTAAGGTGTGCGATGGTGACAGACTCTTGGAGCGGCTCGGATAACATCGCTCGAGTGGTAATTTCAATCAACTTCCACTTTTCCCGTAGACGATCACGTTCGAGCTTGACTTGATGAAGCTCAGCTTGTGCTTGGTCAAGGGAAAAGCCCAAAGACGCCACCTCTTCTCTGAGCTCTGACAAATGGGATTCGTAAGGGGAAATTCTACTGGATGAGGCCATCGCTTCCTTTGTCTGAGTATAAATGGGTTCGTTAAAGCCTTATATTTATACTATTCAGATGATCACTGTTCAACAGCTATAAAAGTAACGATAACAAATCTTAACGTAAAACTAAAGAAGTTGACATCTTATAAAAACATTTTTCATAAAGAAACATTTAACTGGATCAAGAGGGATTTTCTATTAATGAAACATTGGGTCTTTACACTACATACACACATCCATGGTGCAATATAATGTATTATATGAAAGTTATTAGTTTAATAATGTAATCATGATCCACACAACTTTTTTAAAAAATTCTATATACAATTAATGATAAATAAAAATTCCTTTTCACATCAACATGGGTATATTTATTTATAGAAGACCACTATGAATGTGTGGATGTCTATCTCAAGGTTTAATCATGGATTTGTTGTTGAATTTTAATTTTTTATAGATTACATTAAACTCTACCATGGAAAGGTTAAATATTTCATAGTCTCTTTAGGTATGTAGTTGATACAAAAACCACAATGATTAGCACATGATAACTTTTAATTAGATTTTTTTGTAAATTAATTTATATATATGATTAAAACTAGAAACATTTATTATAAGACTTGGATTTTTCTACAATTCCACCAATATGATGAAAAAATCACATAAAATAATTGTATAAATTCCATGACAATGTAAAATGAAAACTGAAATATTTATATTGTGTGTGGTAGGGTGTGAATGTAGATAAATATAATGATTGAAAATAAACCAAGATTAATTTACCATGGGTAATATTTATTATTCTCATTATAATATGGAATTATCCATCATGTGTGTATTTCCCATGTAAAATCATCACATTAGAAAACATTATCGGAATACATTATTAAATGAATATAGAAATATATAAACATTTTTTCTGAAATTATATTTTTTTTCTTCCATTTCCCTAATGAGGTTTTGGACCTCATCAATGGATAGTTATTCAAAACTAATAATAATTAAAACATATTATGAGAATTTTGAATTTTCAAAGGTTAATTTAAAATATTTTCAAAAAATAAAAACAACTATGTAATGGTTTCATTCCATTGAATTTTTAAATTAGGAATTTAAAAAGGGTTATAAAAACAATTATTTGAAAAATAAAAGACAAAATTTTCTAACAAACACAATTTCATACCTTTATCAAATATAAAAACATATTTTAATAACTCTGTAAAATGTTTCGAAACAATGAAATTTATTTAACCAATGATTTACATATTCTCCCATTTGGATTTTTAAAATTGAACATTGAAATGTTTAATTAGAAGACACATTGCTTAACAAAACAATATACAGTCGGACATTCAAAATTTATTACTAAATAATAAGGGTCAGTAATGATATTTTTTATTACAAGTTCCATATTTATAAGAACATTATAAGAACCATATTTTCCCCCCAGTCCTAAAATATGTTCCTATTTCTAATTGTGTGCTCAAAAAAAGTACAAGAAATCAATAGAAAATATAAACACCTCCTAAAAAAAATCATTTCATAAGATACCACTCATTTTATCTCTTTTATAGCAAGGCACATGAAATATTTTTTAGAAAATACTATTCCATCCTAACATCACCATAAAATATTCCATGCTAACCTCTACCCTATCATTAATCTAGAGAAAACACTACAATTTAATTATAGAAAATATAATCCCAATCTATAATATAAATTTACTAACCTACACAAAACAAAAAATGATGTTTCTTATATTACTCATAAGTATAATCAAACCTAAAAAATTACTATATATAAAAAAACATATTTATTTAAAGGACATACTTATTTATCAAGATTAATAACTATAAATTATTTCTATTTTGACACCAATTTCATCATTCCTATATAATTATGATATTCATTTAGTCCCCCTATATTCCTAAATTAAACTAACCATTAGAGAATGAAATTATAAAAACGGTTCATTTTATCTCCAATGAGATAAATGACATGCAGAATAAAAAACATACAATCAAATTAATGTCATCAGTAGAAGTGGTGACAAAAATATTCAATAAACCACAATGAAATATAATACAATAGCTTATTAATTATTGGTACATATTAATTGACAAAACAATAGAGTAAAATTATTTTACCATAATAGATTTCATCTAATATATTCTAAAGATAGGGATTATTTGGGAATCAATATTGAATATAGTATATTAAAAACATTAAAATAATTATATTGTCCCCTAAACAAAAATAATTTTTTTACGAATCATGAGATATATTAATTTTCTATTGTCAAGAAACTATCATAAAAGAAAAGTCCATTACTCAGTTAAATACAATATTTAAAATATATAATTATTGAAATAAATTAACACACATAATATATTTATGGTATATTATATAAAATATGTAATGATAGTAAAATTATAATATTATATACTATTAATTACATATATTTATTTTAAAATATTGTTCACTTTGAAAAATTATAATATAAAATCATATTAATATAAAATAGACAAAACATAAAATAATAATATATAAATAAAAATAAATAAAAGATTGAAAATTAAAAAATTATTCATGTTAAATTGGTACCTTAATCCCATATATATGATTGATGATATAGAAATTAATACTCTTATAAATAATGAGTTATATTATATGAAATCAATCATTCCAAAAACTATATAGAGTTAAAATAATTTAGTATGAACCCTATGTAGGTTTTCATATAAGTATATCTTATAAATAACTATATGTGAATGTATACAATGGTAACAAAGAAAATAATAGTTTATTAATGTATCATTTTAAAATTTCAAGGGCTTAAATGTTATATTAACTAAATAATTCATCTATTTAATTGCTATATTATGTAAATTTGTGTAGCAATTGACATATTAAGTAATATGTATAAAACAATGATAGTGTATAGATGTTCTATTTTTTATATACTAATGGATATGCAAAAAGTACGAAAGCCATCAACTCAAATTCTGGTGAATAGTAGGGGTCAATTCAAAATCATGAATTTTTGGTTAAGTGATGAAAAAATTTATAATCATATAAATGAGATGATCTTAAATAATGATGTTGTTTATACTACATCGATTTCAATGTATTCAAATTGAAATTTTTCAAAAATATAATATGCAATAATTTTTATAAAAATAACCATTTTTATAGACTTACTCGAATTTATAACAGACATAATATATGGTTGACCCATTAAAAAAATAGCAGTGTTACCTTAGAAAGATAAATTATGTACAGTGACATCCTTAGGTTTCTTCTGTGATCATAGTTATTAGTTCCATTTCGTGAAACCCTAGTTACTATTTATGAAAATTTCTTTATATCCTTCAAATATTAATGACTTTTGAATTAGTATACCTCTCATTTACATAAATCCACCATTGTAGACTAAACTCTATTTCTCTATAACTTTGATAAAAATTCATATTTCCAATAATCATTTAGGCCCCCTATTCTCCATATGTTATAATATAGATATATTAGAAAAAAATTTAATACATTAAAATCCATTCCTTAATTTGATGGTCTTATTGATTAATTATTAAATATTAATTAAAAAAACTGTTAATATTAAGTAAATAATTTTAAAAAAACATAGTTGATTGGCTACATCAAAAAATAAGAAAATTTTAATAGGTGTTGAGTATCCTATAATATTATATTTTTGTGCTTTGTAATGTTATTTAAAATATAAAATCCATATTAAACATATAATAATGTGGATTTTTGATAGATAGAATATTGGAAGATTAGAATTGTTTCAATTAAATATACCTATTTTCTAATCTCATATCGTAAAAAATTTATTTAAATTGAAACATAAACCAAATAAATAATTTAGTAACAAAAATAAGAAATTTTATTGAACACAAAAATTTTATCATCCATTATGAATATAAAAAATATCTCCAATAAAATTCACAATGTTTTTAATAAAATAAAATATTTTATAAAACAAAATTAAGACTATAATAGTGGAATACAATATTACATATCAAACTTATATAATAAAATATAACAATTCTTAAAAATTATTTTAGAGAAAAGTTATTTCAATAGCTAATATAAATAATATATATCACTGGATTATATAATAACAAGTTATTATAAAAAATAAATTGTGGTTTGATTGATGAAAATTACACTTCGAACATATATCAGGTATATAATATCATATATTATAAAATTGATAAAACCATTTTCTTTACATAATTAGGTAAATTTAGAGAAGAGTTATAATGAATAAAAGTGCTCGTATGATGTCTAGGATTACTTGTAGAATTGGATAAGTATTGGATATATCAATCAAAATTAAGGAAATATAACATCGAATATTTTATACAATCCACTAGTCTATTCAAATATAATGTATAACCATATCATTCATTATATCTATTATTAAAATTCCACCAAAACATAGTCATTAATTAGATTAAATTCACTTATGTGTATATAATATTTTTCATCCATATTAAATTTATATTATTTGAATAAGTAATTATTCTGATTTTTAATATTATTCTTAAAATATTAAATTAATCCTTCAACCAATATTATTTCGTCAATAATTTTTTATTTTGAAATTTTTTGTTCTAAATTTTTTTATCTATTCATAGAATATCATTTTGAGAAATATTTCATAGAATCCTGGTTGTTTATTATATATCATTAGTGAATATGTGTGTTTTAACTATATTTTAAATTATTAAATATATTATATACATTATAGTTACCAACAAATATAGTAATAGAAGATCAAATAAATTAATATTTGACATGAATTTTTTTTGTTCCACTCAAGTAAATATTATATATTATAGGGGTACTAAATATAATATTGATTCCATTAATATATCTATCACATGATATTTAAAATAAATTTTTTGATTTTATATATGATTATAAGTATATCAATTCACTAATTAATTACTAACTATATAATAGATATAGTATATGATAAATGAAGATAGATATTTTTCCAATATAGTGAAACATATATATTTTCCAGTTTTATTAGGAGACTTAATAAATTCATTATGTTATTTTATTAATGTTTATAATCATTGAAATTTTTTTAATTTTTGATATATAGAATTATCATCAATCTATTTTTATTATTTAATAATTAATATATAATTCCCCCACATGGTCCCACCCAATTTTCTTCTATGTTTCTAGAACTACATGACCTCTAGTTTTCCTCATCATATTTAAGAGTCTTTTGACTAAATCAGATAGTCAGTAACCAATGTGGTGACACCATACACTGGGCATCACTAAATATAATATTTATAAAATAATCAGGGAATAAAAAATCAGATTAAGAGTATATAAATTAAAATAAAATCCCTTCGTCATTATATTCATCGATTACAAACATTCATGGTTATTTAAAAAAATAATGATTGAGAGTATAATATATGAACCTGTAACTATACATAGTCATATATCTCACACAATTAATACATTATCAGGCCAAAAATTTTATACAACATGTGGTTAGTTGTGCATAATAAAAATAAGATTATCATATCCACTTATGTGAACATATAGGATGTGATAAATATATCTCAACAAGGAACCACCAACATCGTCACTTTTATATAAAATATATATATTATGTGTGCATAGAGAAAAAAAATTATTACATGCATTAGAAATAAAAATCATGTCGAATAGTTAACTTTTTACGAGGATACACAGCGCATAAACTCACATGAAGTGGCCTATTATGGTAAAACCTCATGTTATATAGATATCATATATTTAATTCAAATATATCACTCATTTCATAGATAAACTAGTTTCCATGAAAACTAATTAGAAGGGGTTTAATATATATTGACTTGGGTATAACATAATTATAAAAACTAAAAAATGATTCTGAAAAATGCTTAATTCTTTTAGATCCATGTATATAAACCTTATAACATTAAACAAACTCAGCTGGGAATTATGTAATACATCTAAGATCATGTATAGTAAACCCATATAGGGAAAATAATAACATATCAAAACTTAGAGATAATACGAATCATAATATATAAGACACACATCTAGTAATTTATTAATATAGAAATACTAATGTTCACAATATTATGGGCAGTTTAACAAAACCCCTCAAATATTAGGCCCCCAATACACTATATCATTAGTTCTACAATCTTTATTCGCATTGAATCAATATAGTTGGGGGGGGATAACTTAGAAAAAAATTATATATCTTGGACCTAAACTAGAAAACCTTCAATACATGGCACTATTCTAGTGGATATCGGTATCAAAATCAATTTTTAAATATTTTAACAAAATGAATCCATTACATTTACCATTTTATACATACCATCAACCATAATTTTTTTCAGTGGAATTAATATTTAAACAATCTACCAATCATGATCCAACTATAATACAACACTACATTTTCTATAACATTTGGCTGTTACATTCAACCCAACCAATCACTAAGCATGTCGGTACAAACCCCATTCATAAAAAACATCATAATTAGTATGCACTGAAAAGTTTATACCTATTAAACTACCCATTGATGGATTCCATCAAACTTTATATGCCCAACATTGACTAATTTCACACTAAAGAGTGTTATAATACCCAAGGGAGATAATATTATCTATTATTTTTCATAGAGACAATAGGAACACCCATAATAAATTTTCACACCCTTAACCCACTATATAAAACCTAGTCATCGACATTATTTAATTTATTAAATATAATAAATATCCACTACAGTCTGTACAAAAAATTTACCCCCATTTATGGAGATCATAGGGGCTCAATTGTGACATATCAAACATCAGTGTCACTCAAAGGTTCCCTAAGCATGATTGGATATATGGGATCAAGAAAATATCCCCAACTGCTAGAGTCTTTTACCTATAAGTGAGTTCCAAGGGTGTGTCCATGGGGAGACTATTCCTTCACTACCAATTTATATCATATTATATAGATATAATAATAGTTAAATAGAAAAAACAATATAAAAAAATGGAATATCAAAAGTAGGTAGGAATGATGAAAAAAATAAATAGATGATAATAATAATCGCAAGGTGAGTATGATGTCTGTATTGTTTATATAAAACTGGAAACTAGTATACATGTCAGCTAGAAATACATATAATATAAAATAATAAAAAATAATCCAAAACTATCCAAGTATCCCAAACTCTTTCTCAGTCATCTTTTATCATGATCTATCATGATGGAATAAATCAATATCTTGTTTCTAAAGCGGGCACATCCCCTTATCAACAAGTGCGTTTATGTAGTCTACCCAGATAAAAATGGTGACTCCAATAAGGTGTGAGATAAATACATGTAGGGCACCACTAATCTCTTCTTTAAAATACAACCATATAATATAAATAGAAATAATATTGAGGAATAAAAATATAAAAGTAAAGCAATACAATAATGTAAATACCCAATATCTACTTCACCTTCATCTGGTGTCTAAACATGTAATCATTTCATTTATTAATTATGATTCATTTGAAATAGTAAGTCATGTGAGGTATAACCAGTACTGAAATCTTGTCATGATGGTAATGAAAAAAGATCCAAGATGTAATAAGGGATACATTAATGGTAAAACTATTGCAATCTATTGAATGAATCACTATTTGGTAATTTGCTCGTCCAAACATCGATCTGATGTATGATTTGATCCCTATTAATCTTGTTGAATGTGCATCAATATGTACATGATTCATTTTAGTCATTCTTCATTTTTATTTCCCTCGATGATTATAATTAGATATAGGCTCATATTTCTTATTTTCATAAAGGTGATCAATTCGTTAGTTTTCTTCTTATCCAGTACAATATAAAGGACAATATTAGATGAGGAGAGTTATACAAACTATATTTTGGTAGTCTGTGACTCATACCTCAATTTTCATCATTTTATAAATTTCTATGGTTGTGTGTGCATTGATTTCATCAAGTGAGTCCAATCAAAATAAATTTCCTTGATTATAGTCACTATAATAAGATTGTAATACCATTTTTATATATTTTATCCACCATTTAAGGTTACAACTTCAACACTGACCACCCAATGTAGCTAGTTATCCGTAATTAATCCATTACCGGTTTGTCCTATTCGTCTACAACACTATTCAGGTTTTTTATTTATTGACCCTATTAATGGTAATCGATTCCTTTATAAATTTAATTATAAATTTTAATCATTATCATTGTTTATGAGATTGTCACTTGACTCATCTAAGGATATCACAGGTCCATAATAGTGTGTTCAAAATATCTTTTTAAACAATATTATTTATTAACTAACTTATATATATTCAACATACATACCCACATTAGAAACAATATTTTTTTGTTCTATGTAAAAAGCCCCATTTTTTGTTTGTGTTGAATAAAAACTAATTATTCCCTACAACAACATGTTCACCTAGTGCCTCAAAAATGTGTAAACTATGAATTGAATACTATCTCAATCTCTCTGTGGTTCTACCCAATAATATTAACTAATTTCTTTCCCAAATATCAAATATTCATGAACACACAATTGGATTCATAGACAATGCATGGTTATGTAATAAAAGAATCAATACCTCAATTATAGTGTAAGAATAGTTTAATCGTGCATTGTTTCCTTATAAAATATCATATGAATTTAAGTTCACATGATGTTATCCTATTGACCATTCAATGTTTGGGTGCTCTATTATTATGTACAGCTGCACTCGGGTTGAATCCTTATCGATGGTATTATTTTTTTGGAGTCGATTATTTTTAATTCATATTTTTAATAGGGTGTTTTTTATGATCATAAATGAAATGATTTATTGATGAATAATGATTTATGAATTTAATAATGATTTCAATGATTTCATCACTAGGGTTCTTCACTTCTGATATCTTCGATCACTAAAAACCATTTCATTAAATTAACATCAAATTCATGTGGTGATATCAATCATAACTCCCAATTGTTTTCTTTTTATTAAAATCTATAACTAGGGTTACAATCATGATCATATCTCATTGGAGTAAGGTTAAATATTTCATGACCCCATGTGAATTTTCAGTTTCAATAATCTTTTGAATCTAAAAATTCAAAAAAAACATGTCATTAATCCATAAAACATTCTGTTGAAAAACACTATATTAATTCAATAAATGTTAAATGTGTAAATTCTCCCAATCACATAACATCCCCAATTTATTAATTACCTCATTGTGATATTCAATTAACCATTTTGGTGTTTAATAATCTGGTTATTTATGTTTAGTGTGATTGGTTAAATAAAAATTGAAAATTAATAGGAAAAGTAAACTGATATGTGCTGAAAACCGACACAAATAGTGAAGGGAGTAAACATTGAATTTTGATTAAATAAATAAGAAAATTAGTAATGTGTATTTAAATTGATTTAATATATTTTAACACCATTAATAATTTTCAAAATAATGTTAATTATAATAATTGATGATGATGAAAAAACATTTACTACTATTATGTGGAAAATAAAAAAAATAACACAATTACAAAATAAAATAATAGAAAATTTACAAGAAATGAAATATTGAGTTGATGACCCTCTTGTTGAATAAATATTACCTTTATTCCCATGTAATGTGTATGTTTATTAAAAATACCCTCTTTAAGTGACTATGTGTCAATACCTTTCTAAGATAATAGTGGAGCATATATATATCCCAACGTGGGGGAATATTTTGATTCTGAAACATCCTGTCAACTTGGATCAACCTGTTGACTATTTATATAGAATAATATTGATATATGATTTTTTTATTTTTTTTATATATTGATGTCGAAATTTGACCCTCCAAATTTTGTGGTCATTGGACTTTTGGTGAAAAAATTAGGATAATTTTTCCAAACCATGTGCACCTGTCATGTTTTGTGTAACATTTTTCCATTGTCTAAATGTGAATTAATTTATGTCTATTAATATTCATTAAAATATGAACTATTATTCTATAAATATTCAAAAATATATCTTGAATTTCCCTCCCCTTAATTTCTGCTCAATTAGATACAAATATTCATATTAATGTCAATAAATGTGGGTTGTTTTAAAATCCCAAAAAATGTGTGGGTTAGACTTTCAGACATTGATTGGTCCCCTTGTTGGTAATGATGGACCTTAAAATTTTTATCCAATATTTTTACGTATATAATAGACCCATTTTGTTGTTTTTCTAGTTTCTTGTTTTGTATCATGTCTATATATTTATTCTTAAAATAAGTTCTAGTTTTCTTAAAAGATATTGTGGTTCCTCTTGTGTGGACCATATGACTATTTAGATGACCTAATTAGCCAATACATTAGTTGAATTATTTGTTGTAAATATAATTATTAACACTTAAAAATAAGAATAAAAACAGTTGGATATGTTAGGCGATTTTTGTGATTAATTTATAAAATTCAATCAAATACAGATTTATTGAAATAATGCTAAAAAATTATATTTAATTTTAAAAAATTGGTATTTCACAACAATTATTACTTTTTCTTGAATATCATTAAAATGAGTATATAAAATGTTAGGATTAAATGAATAATATCAACTCACCCATAATTAGTCTTGTTAATAACCTCATGTATATCAAATATATAAAACCATGTAACTAATTTTCCATCACCAACAATATGAATTCTTCTTCTCCATTTAGGGGGTGTATATTAGTTCACTCCTCCCGGATGAGATCCAAAAAAAAAATTGATACATCAACAATGTTCAAAAAAACCATTCTTTTTTAAGCTAAAAACTATAAATGAAAATTGTAGGAAATATTAACTCACACCTCTCAAAATGATAAAAATTTATTTATGTAGGTTTACTCATTCTCCAACCTAATGTGAAAATTATATACTTTTAATGTCCTCATATCTATCATTCCCTATTGAAAATTCCACAAAAACAAATAGGTATTCTTAGAAGTTTTTCAATGGATATTTGTTTCTAGGATTATAATGTCCACAAGAGTGGAAAAGAGGGGTAAAACACCAATATATTAAATGAAATTCATATTTTTTAAAATGATACATGGATGTAAATGGAAACACATATTTCTAATGACATTACTATGTGAAGAAGACATGATAGGGTGAAAATTGGAAGGGGATTAAATGATGAAATATTTACCTAGAAAAACATTTGTCCCAATGACTAGAAATGATGCATGTATGATTATTTTCTATCAATATTTAAATTCTTTTTCTCTCTACAAAAGTGTACAGTGGCACTCTGGTTGATTCCTCAACAATGAAACTATTTTTAAGTCGATTATTTATGATTTGATTTTTTAAAGGGGGTTTCTTTGCGTATCTTAGTTAAAATAATTGATAAATGAATATTGATTTTAAAAGTTATTATTTATTTGGGTAAGTTCATCAGTATGGTGAAACGATTGAGATATCATGGATATTTTAAATACATTTCTTTATAATGACATACACATCATGAGGTGATTTTGATCGGAACACCTAATTGTTTAGGTTTTAATCCAATTAATAACTTAGGTTCTAATCATTTTCATATTTTATTTATGGAGGGATATATATTTCATGAAACCATGTTTATTTATGGTTTTAATAATAAATTAAATTTACATTTCAAAAAAATTATTTCATTAATCCATTACATATTGTTTTTACATACAAAATATTAATTCATAGAATATTAAATAAGTGACTGTTCTTAGTTAATTAACATCTCTATATTCTAACTCACCTAATTATATATTTAATCAGCCATTTTGGTGGTGATTAATGAGGTTTAGGATGATTCTTTTAAATATTAAAATATATGAATAAATTATGATGAGAAAAGAGTTTTTCACAAAACACACAAATAGACAATGTAGGTAGTAAAAAAAATAAATGATTGAATAAGAATAAAACTGAAAATGAGATATAAATTTACTTATACTATTTTAATAGCATTAGTTTTTCACAATATAATATGGATTATAATTATATATGGTGATAAATGAACATGCATTAATATTAAATTGAGAAGAAAAAAATTAAACAATTACGAATGAAAAAAATGGAAAACAAACATGAAAATAATAGATTATAAGGGGTCGAACTTGTTGTATCATTATTAAATAAGTACCTCATAATAGGATGAAATGGTTATGTTCATTATAAACATCATTATTTGGTTCCTATGTTACAATCACATGCATGGAGAAGAGGGTGGTGTATTTATAGCCCAAGGTGATAGAGTGTTTTCATTCGAAACCTCATAACAAATTTATTTTCTAATTTGACTATATAGACAAAACACTATCTATATATAATCTCCTTTAAATATCTATACATGGATTTGGAAAGTTCACCCTCCAATGTTTGTAGAAATTTGACTTTTGATCCAATGTGTCGGCTAATTCCCCAAACATTGTGTTGTTGTCAATTTTTGTGTTGTTTTTTTCATATTCTAAATGTGAATTATTTTTATTCCTATGAATTTTGCTTTAAATTCAATCTATTTTATACGATTTTTTGTGCATATATCTTTACTTTATCTCAAAAAAAGTATATCTCAATTGTATTTCAATATTTGGAGGAATTCTATGAATTCAGGGACGTTTTAAAATCCTAGTAAGAATTGTGGGAGGTATTTTCATGCCTACATTGGGCCCCTTGTTGGGTGAGTTGGACATAAAATTTTTATCCATGATTCTTAATAATATCCCAATATAAATAGTGCAGTTTTATCCAATATTTGACTCTAAATTATTCCCATAAATTCAATATTCAGGGATGGTATAGTTTTCTCCACATAATTGGTGGGGCTTCTTGTGTAGTCTATATTACTGTTTAAATGTCCAAATTGTACAAATATAAAGATTCATGATTGGTAATAAATTGAGTTTGGAACCCTATGAAATAAGATTACTGAAATTTGTATAAGTAGTTTCATTGTTATTATTAAAATACACAGCTGAATCAAATGTGGATTAATTAAAATAATGCTAAAAAATAATATTTCATAACAAAATATATGTATTCAACAATAATTATGAAATTTTATAAGAAAATGACTAAAATTAGTAGATAATTCTTTTTGAATGAATAAAAAATATTACCAAGACACTCTATGATTCATTTATCATTTATGTCAACATAAAATACTATAAAAAATTAAACATTATTTAAAATTAAATTATAAATTTAATGAAAGAATTTATAATGCTATAATCCTCCATAAGTGGACCCACATTAAAATAATTATAGATTTTGGGTTTCATATAAATTTTAAATGATTTTTGGTAGTTAATGTGACAATTATTTAGTTTTCAAATTCAAATTTTCTATCAACGATTCCCAAATTTTCAAAACTCCATAATAAATCTAAAATAGTTAAATATAAATAAATATTGAGTGAAATTTTTTTTAAACATTTTTACTGTCCTTTATCTACTTAAAAAATAGGTTTCATTATAAAGAGATGTTTTATACATATTTTTTTACAATCATCCATAAATCCCTATAAATGGACAAATAATGTCATTTTTTTAGATAAAGGTAAAAAAATAGGAACTGAGGTATTGATTACCTTGATTTAGTGAAACAACACAAATCATGTTGGACCTAAAATTCCTTAGAATCAAATTGGGATCAATGTTGAAATAAATGGGATAGAGGGTGAGTCAAATTTCGTCCCCCACAATAATGTTTTATAGATTATAAGGGGGTGTTAACCATAAAACAAAGTCCCTAACATATATAGATGTCCCTAGAAATATTTTGTGTATCCTATAATCCTATTATAGGGCAATTCTTTTGGTCGTTGGGAAATCAAGTGGTTGGGTCCCTCAACAATAGGCTTGGGTTATAAGATTCTATGAACCATGATCCTTGTATCATCATATTATATAATATAATTGAATTGATTCCCTGAATGTAATTCCCTGATCCACAAATATATAAAAATATTTAAAATCATAATTAAAAATTAAATAAAATACTCAATCTATCAAAAAAACCAAAAAAACCCATTTAAAATTATCATTAATCCTAGTACTATAGAAATTAATATTTATTCAAAAGTAACATACCCATAACGAGATCGTGCATTACAATATCCTCACCATGTAATATATCACCCCTCAAAACATATTTAAATGATCCTAATTTTCCATATCGCTTACTATAATCTGATAAAACTTTTAAAATGTGAATATAAATTTGATTCCTTTACATTGTTTTACAAATAGATCTCTTGAAATGGGTTATTCAACTAAAAAATTGAAAAATATTTTTTTTTCTGTTTATCCTTCAATCACATGGTATTTTGATTTTCAATGATACATCATCATATTTGACCTCACAAAAAATTGTTCTAGTCAGTCCTTCATCATGTCATCTATATATTGAATAAAACTAGCCTAGCCAAAATCATACTGCAGACTATATTCATTACATATTTCATTCAATAGTTTATATCAAAAAACAATAATTATATTTAATTTGGATTCAAAATTATCTCCTGGTATAATATCAAAAACATATCATTATTACAATATAGAACCACTATACACTATTCTTAGTGAATGAACTATACAAACCCATTGTCACACTCAACCTATTAATTGAATTTTATGTCACGGTTAATTCTATATATTATTAATTTCATGTGATTTATATTTATATTCCGTATTAATATATATTGACAAACCATGTGGAATTCTATAACCTAATAAATCATTCCTTATGTACCACCTTGACATCCAAATTCAAATCGTCCATCTCAATTTTAAAATATTTGGTGACCTAGAAAGAACCCCATAAGATCTGATCATATAATGAATGATAAGGAAATCACCTCGATATAATTTCACAAATAATTATTCTTGTAGTACAATAACCCATGTTTACTTTTATTCTAGAGGGATTACCCCACAACAGAGCCTTGTTATAAAGTCAACCAACTCAACCCTGGATCCCAACTCTCATGTTCTATATTGTTATCTTATCAAAATAAGACTATATTTATTCATGAAAATAATTGTTTTCACCAAAAACCAAATAAATGGTCAGTTATCTGAGGACATGTCATCTCCACCCATAATATAAAATCTATATTATCATAGTAGGATTAATCATCGTATCATAAATACAATTAAATAAACTTTTTATATCCATAACTATGTATTTAAAACCATGAAAATACATACTAATGACACCGCTATCATTATTTAAGAAATTAACTCTACCCATAACAACTGGATTCCACTTCTCCACAAGGAATTATCCCTTTCAATTTTCCATAAATATAAATCCCTTTATGTTTTTATAGTAATTATGATATTCTTAATGGGAATTTGAAAATATAAATACCACATAAATATCCTAAAATACAGTATGTATATTGTATTATTTACAAGGGAACAAGGAAAATAAAACTAATACACCCTCTATTTCTTTACCCGCTCCCAGTAGCATTAATTAATTAATCATACCCACAATACAGGTAGTTTCACTAAATTACTCATCATTAGGGGAAATCCATGATTAATTATTAAGAAGACAACACTTGTTGATGCCAGGATACTCACACAATTATTAAACCCTAATGACTAATCCATAACCTCATGTATACTCAAACCAATGTAATAAAAAATTAATTCCAAATAGAAACTTTCCATCTACATGCGACACATCATCACACAACTTAAGACCATGATAATGATTTTGGATTTCAAAAATATGATTAATAAAAATATCAATAGACAATTTTATATCTTATATTAATTCTATAATTATAATCTATATAATTAGGGATGGATGTTATTCATGAAAACAGCCAAAATAACTATAACATATACCAATGGATCTTTTGTTTACAGCATGACTAAGTAAATTATTTTTCATTACTATCTCACATTCCAATATTTCCATAAAATCATCCTTACTTTTAAATCATCTACCCATAATCATCATAGCAAATGATGAAATGTCTCGTGTTCCTCACAAAGTAACCAATACATATTCTTTTTACTGAATGGAAATTGATGATTATTCAACCCCTTATATTTTAATACATATTAATCCATATAATATGTGGTTTCACTAACAATACATTAAATATAAATGACAATCGCACCATGATAGTCCATATCTCAACATCATAAGGAAACACAGTAATCCAGCATAACCCCCTTGAGGGTCAATAATAAACTAAATTATAATTTTTTAATAATATTAACATAATAGGTATAAAATACTTATACCAACCAAACATCATTAAAACAGTTACCACAAAAACTTTTTTTGGGATATACAAAACCATTGTAATGATTTTAACAACATTATTTCAATCAAGAACATACAGTACCCATTATACTTTAATCATTTTTTTATTAAAAATTTAATGAATTTGTAATTCTGGAAATTATAAACCATCTTATTTATTACAATTTAAATAATAAAAAATAACGTAACAAAAAATTTCAAAATTAAATTCCATGAAAAATATTTATTTAAAAATTCCAATTTTTGAAAAAAATAATCCACTCTCATGTGTTCATTAAAATTTTCAGTAAACCTGCATCTAGTATGATTCATGAACACATTTTTCTATTTTATTCACAATCATTGAGTAAAATCATAAATAATAATATCAAATATTAGAATTATATTTAAATAAATATCCATTTTGAATCAATGAAAATAATATAAATGGAAAACTCTGGTTTTTTTAGTTTACACAATATAAGTATTCATAAAAATTAGGTTACATTAAGTGACAATATATTTTTTTGTCAAAGATAAATTATCCCTAAACTCAAATAGTAATAAAACAAAAATATTGACTTATATCATTATTCAATTAAATATCTTTATCCCAGCTGAATAGTCATTGATCTTGTGGTGATACAGGACCACTCTCTTGACTCCAAGCACACTAGAGATTAAAGAGTAGTGTTGGGAGCCTATAACAATTTTTGGAAGAAAATACTAATTATACCAGAAAATAAATTATATAGTATTTAATAGAATAAATATTTAATATTAAAGTAATAATATGTTATAATAACTATTAAATAGTTTTTAATACTACATATAAATAATATGTTATAACATAGTGTTATTATACTAAACATAGTTTGATATATTTAGTGATCAACCACCATTCTAATTAACTATATAATAAATAAAAAATATATATTGGGACATTATCGCAGGAGACCAAGACTCTCATTGGCCCCATCTCCAAAACTAAATTAATATACTCAAGCAAAAAATCCTACATTACATGTTGATTGAATAGAATTATAGGCATACAACATAAAAATCCATAAGGATGCATGTGTAGGTTCTAATAATTATAACTCAATTTGGAACCTCATTTGGTGTCTCTTATATACTCTATTATATAAAAATTATATATTCAATAGTATATTACAATTTTAGTAATATACATCACACATATTAAAAAAAATTGATTCATTGTGTGATATCCAGACCCAGAAAACACATCATCAC
Source organism: Viscum album (assembly GCA_963277665.1). NCBI lineage: Eukaryota > Viridiplantae > Streptophyta > Magnoliopsida > Santalales > Viscaceae > Viscum > Viscum album. Next base: position 798,192,561 of record OY728145.1, on the reverse strand, counting down.
TCTTATAACTACCACTTACGATAACTACAAAAACCATATTAATATTAAATAATAAATTCATATAATATATGTGTAACATATAAAATCCCACATCTAATAAACCTAACGATGACCAAAATAAACATGGTCATACCTAGGTATGTGAGAATTATAACATATTATAGATTTGATAGTGAATGGCGTAATATAACTTGAGATGTATACAAATGCATTATCAAATATTATAGTCATGGTTGGGGAAGGCATAACATAACAACAAAAATATATAGAGAACCCACATGGGGAAAATAGTTATGTAACTATAAAAGGAAATTGAAGTCTCAAAACATATGGTAAACCCATCAGGAAAGTGCATATCATACCCAATAACTATTATAAAAGATTCCATGTATTGTTTAATGATATGATTACTCTCAATCCTCAAATCAATTATTACATTATTTTCACTACTTGGAGACACAATAAATAAAATTAGTCAGGATTAAGAAAATGTTCTAAATCATAATCCATATCATGGATCATATCTTGTGAACTGTCCATAAATAGTACTCTACTAAAGGTTATCAACAAACATATGAATCTGGAGTCATTATTTACAAATCATAACATTGTACATAACATGGAGAGAAAATGATCACTCCTATAATGTTCACAATACCCGAGGATTTAATCAATCAATACACCATTTTCAACCTATCATCCAAGGATAAATCTATTAATATGTCTACTCTTATATAAGAAACATCAAATTATCCAATGGTGGTTGACTCAATCCTCCACTATTTTTACCTACATATGTATTATAGGTATATAATGGTTGTAAATTTTGATTTCTAAATTAAACTAAACCATGTCATAATCAAATTATTAAAAATACATCCATAATAATCCATCCAACAAAGTCTCGTTATAATGTTAATCCCTCGTAAAAATATCTCTTAATATATCCTACTAAATATCCATTCCCAAATTAACACAATTTCTATCTCATGAAGTCAAAAATCGAAGAGGGAAACAATATTAAAAAATTTTACCCTCATTTCAATTAGAAAAAACATTCGGTGTGTCATCTTAAACTCAACCAAAATTATTAAAAATACACATTTAATAATGCTTTAAGGCTATAGAGATGTGACATTATAAATGATGTATATTATATTCCTATCACGAACATATTACAATTTGGGAAATAATTATAAAATGTTCTATAGACATCCTACTTGTGATTAAATTATTCTTTCCACCAAGGATCATTAAAAAGAAAATATTTTTCATTTTGTTTTCCACAACCCTTTATGGATCCATCTAAATATTAATATGTTGATTAAAAGTACTGGAAAATTCACTGGATTCCTCTTTAATGATCAAAACCATTAAAATAATTCCTAGTCATTATCTTTATTGATCAAACTAAGACCTTAAATAATTGTTACTATCATACATCACGATTTCATAAATCCATAACTGGAACACCTTGTAGGTTTGCAGTTTTACATTCAACAACCACATATGGTGTTTTATTAAAGTGACCACATACCTCAATATTAGAGTTAGTAAAAATTTTAAATTGTATGAAAATATTATCAAATCGCATACCAAAAAAACAAATGCACCAAAGTTAATATCATACACTACTAGAAACATATAATTATTTAATATCATTTCAAATTGAATTTACAATTTAATTTATTGATGCTTAATACATTAAAAATTTCTATGTTTCTTCTTCTATGGATGATTCATTGAACAAAAGGAACCATATAACTTGTATATTATCAATGACCATTCCATGAGAAAAATTTCTCAAAACCTATTTTGAGTAAGATATAAATTTCATACCAACTCATATTAATCATCATTTGGAATATTTTTTCTACTACACCATAAATCCCAACTATTAAAAGATAATTTTTACATATCAATACTAAAATAATCCTACATTTCCATCGTATATTATACCAAAATAATTTAAAAGTGGAGACTTAGAAATAACTTTGACGATAGGGAGGGATTACCTCAATCATGTATGCTGAATTTTTCTTGAACCACAAATCCAAAATGATAAATGGATGAATCCAATGAAACAAACTCATGGGAGAGGGATGGAAAATTTATTCTACCAAATAAAACTGGGGTAAAACAAATTTGACTAAGAATTTACATGTATATCCTCATACAAAAAGGAACCCTTTGTAATTATTCAGTATATAGTCGTACAATATCTAGAACAAGGTACACATCTACCCCCGAGTATTCATCCACATTTTATTAGTTATAATCTATGTGATTCTTCCCCTGGTATATTTATCATTTAATTGATTCAATAAGTTTTATACTTAGTGTCCTCTTGTACTAAAATTAAAAATAATGGTCTCGCTGAATATACTTTACTCAATATTCAACACATATTATTCTCATTAACAACTATCAAAACTACATTAATTTCATCCTCAATTATGTGACACAAAATTTCAACATCTACTCAAAAAGTTCTTAATATCAAGATACATTGAAATTTAATTATACATATAAATCATCATAATATAATAATGTTTATCATTATAATATCTATTTAATGACATGGGTTTAATAGGAGAAATATTATTATTTAAAATTAGTGTACGGTAAAGATAGATATTCAATATATAATGATATTTTATATGATTACAACTTTTAATATTTATATATTAGATATTGTACTGAATACATATAATAAAAAGTGTTTACTTGATTAATTATATGACGGTGATATGTTTTGGAAATGAATTTATATTTTCAGTCAGGGTGGACCATTATCATTGTATAAATTAGTGGAATTAAAATTATTTTTGGCTAGGGGTGTCAAGGTTATCAAAAATAAATATTTTAAATAAGGGGAATTGATTCATAATAGAGGAAGGTCAAAGTGAGTTAATTTAAGAAGGAAAATAAATGGTTGACTCTATCAATTAAAATATTTTCATTTGGGGGATAATTATAGAGAGGATATAGTAATTTTTAATATGTATTTAATGTAAACTATATTTAAACATTGAACTTTTAATAATTTCATCACCGTAATAATATCATTGAAAATTTTCCTTTGTTGATGAATTTTTATTGAACAAAAACACAATTGTTTAGAAAATCATAAAAATAAAATGGAATGCAATATTAACAGTTATATGAATTTTATAATAATAAATAACAATTTTTTTAATTTTTTGATATCATTAAATGTTTACTTTTAATTTAATTATATTGAATACTTTATTTTTTGGTTTTATTTAACATGGAATGAGTCTTGAAATTTTTTTATGGAGGTCATGAAACATTCTCGAGAATTTCTATCATCCTTTTTATTATTTTATACATAGAGAGAATTGAAATTCCTGAGGACTATTCCATCTATTCAGTGTATAATTATTCTCCTTGATGGATGTGTACTCCATTATAGTGTGTTACACAAGAACCCAACCATAATTGCACTATCTTGGGAATGACATTAATGTAAAACATGTTCATACCCAATAAAACATCTATTAAGAGATAGCATTTTCTATTCTATCATAAATAAAAATCTTTAGAGGAAATATCATGGTAATTTATTATTTGTGTGAAAAAAATTAAAACATTTTAATGGAATTGATCCCTCATCATCCTCAGAGAACACACCCAACGTTCAACTGTGTTTTCAATGTTCTCTATTTTGGAACATTTTCTCTTATCTTGGAGATGGTAGATCATAATCCTCATCCACCAATAGCTGGTATCATCTCTTTGTCACCTAGATACTTCTATAGTGAGATTTCATTTCGAAAGATCCTTCTTCCTCCTCCTTCAAATAATGAGGTTTCACTCCCCCTTATATTGACAAAAAATATCTTTTTGTGTAAGGGCACAATAGAGGATTGTGGAAATGAAAAAACATAAAACATAGAAAAATGGAAGAACCTGTGGACTTAATGTGGTTAAGTCGGATGACCTTCATCCACTGGAAAAATGGGGAAACTCTATTATCACTCTGAATTTCATCAGAGAAACACCAAATTACACATGATTTTTTATGGGATTCAAATCCAATTATAAATAGAAGATTTAAAATAGCATGGTCCTTGGTTGGTTTTTAGAGGTTCATCAATATATGAAATAACCCATGTTACCAGCTGCTGCTTGTGTTGGATGCTTTAACGGTCCAAGGAGGCTGCTCTCGACCATGGAGAATCCACCCACATAATCATCTACCCTATTTGGGACTGGACCCCAAAAACCACCCCTCAACTACAATTTGGGGTATATTCTTCACCTGAAATCTCTATGTAGGTTTTTAAAACATCATCAGCAAATTGAACATGCATCTCTAAAAAAGATAACAAGGAACTTCCACCATCTTTAATTGATCTCAGGCTGACTGTGGTCCCCAGAAAATGACATAACCCTTGAAGCTCTTTCCCAGTAATAATTTCTAGATCCCCTAATATGACTTCAAATAATACATATATTTTTGAAGTTTTTAACCCTTTTCCATAGAGCCTAATTAATGACACCTAGTTTTGTATCATCCTCTAAACGAATTTAATGTCATCTAGTTTACAAACACCCATATCATGGGTCTTAAATTTTACTATCCTGACTCTTCAAACATTGCATGATGAACCATAACCAAGTCTCACTGAATCCCACGCCTACGAAAAATTAGGAAATTCACCTTTTGTCATACATATGTGTGCTGATCTCCAAGAATCCTAAACTCATTCCCCATCATTTGGATTTTGAGCCTGCTCTTTCGTTATTTTAAAATGTGACATTCCTGCTTCATGTGCTCGAATATTTTGTAGTAATGAAACTATATTTCTCCCCTTTCAACCCTCTAATCTAAGGGAAATATTTCTATTCTCATGTATATTTCATCATCAGATGATAATTCTTTGATGTTCGAATCTTTCTCATCAACATTCTCATTCCCAACAACTCACCATTTGTTCTCTCCATATTTACATTTATTGTGACCCTTTATATCACATGAGAAACATGTTATTTCTCTAGGATCATGTCCTCTCGATTTTGGATTCCATTCATTACCTCCAGAATTCAGATTTCTGATCCTCCCATGTTGATCATCTCAAATCACCATGATTTTCTTACTTGAATGTGTAGCAAGTCTTCAGAATTCCATGGAATCTTGAAGTGACTACATCACCGTGCCCAAAGTCAATATTTCATTCCCCACAAAAAAATTGGTCACAAGCCCATCAAATGATATTTTTATAGATGATAAAATCAAAATGGTTTTATCTTCCTCTCCAACATTCACACCAAGCCCTAATAATATTTTTAGGATTTTTTTGAATTCGTTGTTGTGTTCCCAAAAATTTGTTCTATCGTCCATGAGAAATTGGTATAATTTATTCTTCGAAAATAATTTTTTGTTAAGTGACTTCTCCATAAATCATTACTCAAACTTCACCTAAAATATCCTTTAGAGAGGTCTAGAACAACACTGAGTACTTTACACTATTATTCAGACTCATATGAATTGTGCTGACGAGCAACATCTCAAGAACTTCCAAATCATCATCACTATTTGTGTCAGGTTTTTCACCAATCAACAGTATGATCATGATCTGCTACACAATAATATCGTTCATTGTGATTTTCCCAAAGACAAAATTATTCCAACATTCAAACTACTCAATATCAAAATTTGGTCGTGCTCTTCCACCAGTCATCGTCACTTTCGAAAAATTGATAACCACCGTCAATGTCACACTTTCTTTACACCTAGAAAGTGAGAATATTGAAAATCTAACCATACCAATCATCTGGATTGGTCAAAATAGTCGGAATCGACTCTTGAATCATCCAAATCTAAGTCTGATTAGTCGAAATATCATGCATAAAAATTCAACTGTCCAGATGGAATGTGGATGTGGCGATGATGTAGCACATACATGGAATACTGGTGCATCCTCTGAAATATTTCCTGAAATTTCACAAGTGTCATGAACAGTATCGTTTTCTCAGGAACGAGTTAATGTTCACCCATAGTTTTGACCAAACGTGGACCGAGATTGTCTCATTCATTTCACATCCATTTGAAATGCTGCTACTGCATTTAGAATTCACTCATCGCACACATCACGGTTTTTTCCGTATAAAATATTTTCACCCACTTTCAGATTTATATTCACCAAAAAAACATGTCATCACCTCTCTATTTAGAACCCTCTCACTCATCCTCACTCTAATATCACATGTAAGGGTGCATCGGAGGTGCATGAAAATGAAAAAATAATAATAGGTAAAAGAAAATGAATATAAAGAGTTTATATGGCTTAGATAGATGACCTATGTCCAAGGGAGAATATGGAAACTCTATTTTTTCATCAGATCTCATTGGAGGAACACCCAGTTACACATGATGATTTATGGAATTCATATCCCGTTATAAATAGAAGAATGAAAATATCATGGTCATTGGTTGGTTTAGGTTGGTTTATCAACCCTGGAAATAATCCTCATCATCGAATGATACTTGTGTTGGGAGTTTCAACAACCCAAGGAGGTTGCTACCAACAATGGAGACTCTTCCCGCTACAAAATCTCTCTTGATTGGTGGTGACCCCCACATTTAAGTACTTCATCATCACAAGAGCCATCACACCCTGTGATCATTGAAATTCCAACATCTATATTGTGACCTTTCTCAAGGGAGAAATAATCATATCTTTAGTTCTTGGGTGTCACCATTCAAGTGACTGTTTATTTTCAAAAGTGGTTTCAGGTGGCCTACTTTAGTCTCGAATTATTGTCCGTCCTGGAGTTCTAAGTCATTTTATGTATCTTGGAGATTTGTTTAGAAGGTTTTATTTTTGGTCCTTTACTAGGAATCATTCTGTGATGAGTTGGCTTCTGGTGATAAATTCATGATTTCATAGTCTCACACAGCAATCATTTTTGATAAAAGGTGTTTCACCCTTTCAAGGTGGTTTGTGGATATTCCTACTTGTCAGGATTATTATAAAGAAGAAATTTGAATTCATCTCCAAGTCCTCCCACATTATTCAATTAAACTATCCTTTCCCTAGGGTATTATTGGGGTACCTAGGTCCTTTTGTGGGGATGATCATTCTCTTATGTTTCACAATTCTTCAGTTGCATCGATTAATATAGATATGAACCTCTCACAACCTAGCCTTCCATGTATTCTACTTCATGTAGGTGATACCATTTCTTGTTGGCAGTGGATATGTTATGCTTCTTGGATTCCGTTTTTTCATTTAATGTCTTCTTTAAGGGAACACACAAAAACAATGAAATAGGTACCATTTTAGTTTTAGGGCCCCCTACTCAGTGTCTATTCATCAGTTAGGGTTAACAGGTTTCGAGGAGAGGTTATAACATCCCATACTCAGCATGTTTGGTTCCCACATAATTCTTTTTTATTACATTTTCATTTTTCCTTCCCCATTAGGTGTTGTTTCCTTCCCCTCCCGACACATCCAACCTCGAATCACATTCCGTTAAAGATAAGGATAAGATGTGTAAGGATATGGTGGAGTATTGATTGAGATGTGGGTTTTTTCATGTCCCATAAGGACCCTCCCTTGAAGCTTCATTTTCCTCCTCCATGTAAGGTTTCTCATCAGGGTATAAAATTGGTATCCTTCTCATCCCCTGAAAAATGTCTTATGTATTTGGACCATGGATATTTTGGGATAACCCATATTGTCGTCAAGAAATCATTTAATGTGATTTATGTTATGATGACCCTCTTTGTGGAGATATGGGTTGCTTCCAAGGAGTCATGTATTCAGTTCCCCTATCACCGTGGAATATGTACTTGATCATATTTTTGAAAAGGATATCTATCATTCAAATACATTTAAATTATTTTACAACGTCATCTTACATCTCTAGGAATCTGGTTACAAAATGACTTCTCTAATTGACTCGACCACTCGGGGACTTGTAGCATTGGTAATGAACATTCTTGAAAAAAATACATCAGAATAAAATAGCTATTGTTGTGATCCATGAAGTCAAAACAAGTCATTCGAGGATATAATAATTCTCTCACTGGTCTATATTTTCTAGATTCATGAATTGAGACCCCCTTAATTGATATATCTATATTTTCAGGGAAACTGGTGTTTTAGTGGAGATGTTAGCTACTTATGATTAGTTAAACATTGATAAAATTAATATTGGTTTGTTTTCCATATTCATCTATTTTGTTTATGATTAATGTGAGGTATCAGAAAGGGAAAAACTATATAGTGATATTGGTCTCATCAGCCCAAGTACTATGAATTGTATTATTGGGGGTAATTTCAATGTCATTTTAGATGTCTTGAAAAATATGGGGGAAATGTGTACCCAAGAAAGGGTCTGAAGGACTTCACTGTGTGTTTTACTCATCCATGAAACATCGACATGGGGTATATGGGTGAGATGTACATCTTGTGTAACAATCATAAAGTGTGTTGGAAGACGTATAATATAATATATATATATATATACACACACCATTATCTTATCCATATCCTCCTAACAAAATATAACTTTTACCCACAACATTATGCCGCTCTCAGACCACTCTCTACAACATATCAATCAAGCATCATACAAGTCATGGAGTGGTCTCTTCTTCTTCCCCAACTAGTGGCCCTCAGACCCATGTTCTCTCCCATCAGTTAAGATATCTTGGGACCAACCAATACATGGGGTTTCAGAAAATTCATATTAATAATGAAGAAGAATACTATGTTTTCATGGGTTATACGACTACTATATTCTTCGCAAAGCCATTCCTTCAGAATTTTCATGTAAATGAGGAGTTTGAGGCAGAGGTAGTATTATCTAGTGATTATTGATTACAATGTAATATATTTTTCAAATTTTTTGGATTAGAATCCATGCACATACTATGAATGAAAAGAATAAATGGAAGGGGTCATGCGGGCCTCAAGGAGCATGTGTCGCACAAACCCGATAGATCAAACCAATTTTCACCTCTTCTTCCAAGGTGACTGGAATAAGTTCAAATGGGATGTGTTATTTTATTTCATTAGGGCTGCAACACATGGGCGAAATAGTATAATGTTTTTTAACTTTGGTTTATTAGGGTTGCAGGTAACAACGCAACGAAGGATGCTTCAGTGATTCTCTTTACAGTTGGTTATTGTAGTATTTGGGAAGTAAGAAGCAATGCATGGAATGAATGAGATGGCACTCCAAAATGAATCTTTTATATTACAATAAGGCATCTACTGAAGTATATGGAAGCATTTATCAATGGGAGAGTTCCCAATCCTTAATGTATATCTTGAATCATTTTCCCCTTCTCCCAATAGGCAGAAAGAGTCTCCACATGGTCACAAGAGCTTTTAGGGCACCCTCATTTTTCTTAAATAATAATTTATCTGTGCCTTATTACTCTGTTATTATGCGCAGTTGTGGTATTGTGTGATTCGGGAACATCGGGAGTCGCAAAGATAAAACAAAGATTTTAGATAAGAGTAAGGGGGAGAGAGAATAGAACAAGAACAAATGGATTTTCGTGGTTTGGGAATAATTCCTACGTCAGTAGAGAGGTAGAAATGCACTATAATTTGGGAAAATAATTTACATTATTTTCTCACACACTCAAAAACCCAATCTAGAAAATGGACTAATATAGAGGGTGAAACACTATTCCACCAACCATCAAAAATCCAGCATCAATACAGTGAAAGAAGGAAACCCATGTTAATAGTGCTAAAGTGGATAGTGGTAGGAAGTCTATGGAGTAACAGTGAGAGGAATATGGAATTCTGTATCTCTACAGTGTCTGCCTAGCTTGACCCATGACTGTTTTTGGCTAGTGCGCAATACGGGCCACATGAATTCGCCTCAACAAGATCGGGCTACAACAATCCAACATCGTCCCCTAAACATGGGTATCTATGATCTTATCCTACTATGATACTTACAGCTAAAGTTATTCTATTTTAGAGGATTATTCTTATATTTTTAATGGGGTTGATATGTAAAGTGAGAATAATATTGATCTAGATTTGATTGTGACTGACTCAATGATAATCCTATAATCGATACAATATTGGATCAATGATCTTGGGTCTATAATTTATAGCATATTCAAGTTTAAATTTCTCATTAATGACCATACTACCATACATAATTTATCACGTGAAGGTAATCAAGTGGAAGACTACTTAGCTTCATTGGTTATATAAGTTGGTAGGTGTACTATTTTTTCTAGTTTTCACTATCTCGTTCTTGGATGAATTGATATTTTTAGGGTATATACTCTCGTATTGTATTATTTTTTCCCCTATCCTTGTTTCCTTTTTATCATTGTATGAAATAAAAATAATTATTACTGGTACAAACATGGATTGTTAGTGGATGACTTTTCAATCAAATGATCTTGTTTTATAATCTGACAATCATATATATTTATGAATATTCCTAAAAATTCATCCTAGTAATAATACATTATTTTATAGATGAAAATGATTAATTGAAAATGATTCATTTAAATATTTATAGTATAAGAAGTTATATTAACAAAAATAAGTTATAAAAGGATTTAAAAACATTATATTTTAAATTCATGTAGTATGTAAAATGAAAATTGTATGTCATATATGAAGTAAATGTGGATGAGGATTGGTGGAAGCATTCCGAAAAATGAGCTAAGTCCTCTAACATACCCTGTATTGGTATTAAAGACCCATATATTTCAATGGTAGAGATTACAACTATTTTAAAAGCCATCATATGTTCATGGAAGGGGACATCATTGTTATCACATGAAGGAAGTAACAATACATATATTAATTCTATATGATTATAAATTATTACTACTTCAGCGGGTCAGAGAGGCACAGTATGGGGACATTGATTGTGAGACGCGATGTGCACAGATATCCTCAGGATAGGCACCTGATGGATTTTCTGTAGGAGGAGAGCACACCTTTTTTTTTCAGTGGACGTACCATGGTACCAGCTGCTTTACAAGACGAGGTGCTGAGGGAGTTCCATACATCCCCTTTGGCGGTACATCGAGGAGTAGCGTTGATGTACCAGGATCTCAGAAGACAACAATGGTTCCCAGGTATGAAGATGGTTGTGGCAGTGTTCATTTCATGATGTCTCACATGCCTGTAGATGAAGGCGGAGCACCAGGTACCAGCAGGCTTGGTACAACCCTTAGAGGTCCCGAAGTGGAAGTGGTATGGGATATATATAGATTTCATGACTGGAATTCCATGTACTTACATAGGACACCACTCCATCTGGTTGATTGTAGATTGACTCACCAAGTCATCCCACTTCTTACCTATCAGAGAGCAGGGCCCAGTGGAGGGCTTGGGACACCTCTACATTCATGAGATCGTACAGCTTTATGGTGTGCCATCGTCTATCGTCTTCGATCGAGATGCTCGCATTACTTCCCAGCTTTGGAAGGGGTTGCAGGAGGCTTTTGGGATGCAAATATGCCTGAGTACCACCTTTCACCCTTAGATGGATGGTCAGATAGAGAGGACCATTCAGACTTTTGAGGACATGCTCAATTCATGTTTCCTCCACTTTGGTCACAGCTGGGAGGATCACCTACCCTTGGTGGAGTTTGCGTATAACAACAACTACCACTCCACCATCGAGATGGCACCATACGAGGCATTGTACGGCTGACCTTGCAGATCACCTCTATGGTGGACCGACCATGGGGAGTCATCACCCGTAGGACTAGAGTTGATCTAGGCCTCGATAGATAAGTTACAGGTCATCCAGGAGTGGATGAGGACAGCTCAAAGCCGGCAGAATTTATATGCTAACAGGAGGCGGAGACCACTAGAGTTCAAGGATGGCGACCACATTTTCTTTAGCGTCTCACCTCGATGTGGACTACAAAAGTTTGGTCGGGGCGACAAGTTATCTCTGTGCTTCATCGGACCATTCCTGGTTCTCAGCAGGATAGGTGAGGTGGCTTATCGACTGGCTCTTCCACCTCAGTTAAACCGGGTGCATGACATTTTCCACGTATCCCAGCTGAGGAGATACATGCACGACCCAACGCATATCATTGGTCACGGGGAGCTGGACATAGATGACTGGGTGAATTTTTCAGAGGTCCCAGTAGAGATCGAGGATCAACAGGAGCGGGTCCTACGTGGATGGTCGATTCCTCTAGTGCACATCAGGTGGTAGCATAGGAACCTCCAATAGGGCACATGGAAGCGAGAGGCTCAGATGCATCCATAGTACCCTCATTTATTTCCCTAGTTTGTGATGTAACTTTACGAGGACGTAAAGCCCTGAGGTGTGAGTAATGTAAAGACCCATAAAGTTCAAGAAAAATTATTTCTTAATTTATTTAGGATTTTGTGAGTACGCAGTTTCTGAGGACGCCTGATTCCGAGGCCCGGTGTTCCCGGAATCAATTTCTTATGTTTAGTTCGGGTACGTTTAGTGAACGAACAAACTGGTTTTTCTAACTTTTGAACAAGTGCTCAGAATCGAAATCGGAGGGCACCGATGAAACTGTAGCGCCAGTAATTGCTTAAAAAGTCCTTTACTAGAGTTGCATTTTCTTGGGATGAGTTGTAAAAAAATGAGGATTAAATAAAGAGTAAAATAAAAATGTGTTACAATTTTATTTCTTTTCTAAGTGGTTTAAATCCCAGGTGTGGAATTTGGGGTGGGTCCCACTAGATACTAACCTCCCTTGAGTGGTTAAAGGGTATGTGGGGCCCACACGATCCCAACCCCTCACATTCCTTAACTCCTCTAAACCCCTCATAAGTTTTGTGACTCTACCACATTAATTTATGCCAACTAAAAACCTAATTAATTAGACAACTTAAGTTTAATTCATTAAGTGAGTTGTTTTTTAATCTTGTAATTTTGAAATGTATGCCATGATTTAATAAAATAAGGGTAGATTTATTTTATTTGGTGTTGCCTCATTGTGTTGGGGGTTGGAGGAGATAGAACTTAATACTTCCCACGAAGAACATTTCCACTTCATTCTATCATCGTAGAACGCCAAGAACGCCATTGCCAACCTCGAATTCTTTCTTCTTTACATTGATGAAGTGATGCCATTAATCCACGACAACGTCAATGGAACAACGAAAGCATCTCCATCCTTTTTCAAGCAATCATCATCTTGAATTGAGGTAGGGGTTAAGTACAATTTTATTTAATTACAATTGCTCTTTATTTGTCGTTGAGAATTATCTTTCTTTTGGCCGCGTGTTATCAAATTAACGGGAGGAGGTAGGACAACACAAACACGGCCGAATATCCTCCCCTTCTCTTGTTGTTTATCATTGAACTTGCGGCGAAGGCGGCGCGGGGCTGTTGCACTGTGCAGGAATAAAAGGACCGCGGTCGGAGCTGGCCGCAGCGGAGGTGCGCGGCGCCGTCACGCCGCGCCGGTCAGACCGAAGGAGGCTGCGACCAGTAGCAGGGACGCAGGGGAGGGGTGCGGCACCATCGCACAGCGCCGGTCGGACAGGCTTCGCGGCTTATGTTCATGGCGGTTTTAGAGGAGGCGGCCAGGCTTGGACGGCCGCCGGCGCACCAGGAGGCGGGACCCCACAGGTCTCGTAGCATCCATATCGGCCGGCCATTATTGCCAGCCATTTCTGGAAATACTGGAGGGTTGAAACCCCTGGCTACCTGCCTAGGGTGGACCCCACCTGATGGGGTCCGCTGTTTCAAAACAAAGGGGGGCCAAACCCCTCCGTCACACCCCGCGGATGGTTTTTGAGCCGCGCCGTGCAGGGCCGCCCACGCCGGGCCGTGCCGCGCCAGCTGTGCCCGGCCACACCCAAACATGCCCGACCTGGACCCGGTTTGGGTCGACCAGGTTCAGGCCAACCCAGGGGGTATTCAGTCGGGTCAGACCGGGCCCAAACCCACTATTTTCGGACAGATCCGTTCAAACGCCCATAACATGGGCTATGAACCTCTGATCGACGCACACACAGTTGTGTTGGAATACTTGGATTGAGGCGTTAATTTAGGTATTTTACACTCAATGTTTTGGAGAGCTTTGGGTATGGCCAGGTGGGTTTGAACACGAAACCAACCGGGCCCTCGAAGCAGAAACACTTATAACTCGAGCTCCGGACGTCCGATTAACGTGCCGTCAACTTTTTTGGTTTCCTCTTAGTGAGATGGTTATTTTGGAATACTCTGCTCAATGTTTGGACGTAGATGGAGTACGGTGAGGTTGGTTTTAACTTAAAAACCAACCAGGCCCCTGGGACGGAAATGCCAATATCTCTCAGACTGGGCGTCCGAGTGACACATCGTCTGTTGCGTTGAGTTCCGATTGACGAGATGGAAAATTGTGATACAACAACTATAGACATCGTGATAGTTGATATATCGAACCACTTAGCTCATGGAGCAGACCCTCCTAGAATCGAGAATGCTGTGTGCAGGAACCCTAGAGCTGGCTGCGACTGCGACGACGATGACAACTGTACTTGGATCCACCATGGGTTCGGTAGCGATAACGACTGTACATGGATCCTATGTGGGTTCGACAGTAAGGACGACTGAATTTGGATCCTATGTGGTTTCGGAAGCGAGGATGACTGTACTTGGATCCTATGTGGGTTCGGCAGTGTTGGTTACTGTACTTGGATTCAACGTGGGTCTGAAAGCGACGACATCTGTACTTAGATCATATGTCTGTTCGGTAGAGGAGATAATTCAGAGGCTACATCAATCATCTCCACCCCTCTTCGTGAATAGTATACCTGTGTGAGATAAGTCTTGATTTTCAATCAATATCTTTGATATGGTTGACTTGCTTTCCTGTGTGGATTGAGTTGTGATTTCTTGTGTGGATTGGGTTGAACATTCCTGTGTGGACTGGGTTGAACATGGGCTCGAAAGTTGGAGCCGATCTGGAATTGTTGACTTAGGTATATGTATGTGTATATTCCTAAGTAGTGTTGGTTGATACTTCATATATGTATCTATCCTTTGTGGTTTATCCTTTGTGGATACTAGAGGCCTTCGGGGGTCTTAGGGTCCCTACAAAGTATCGTATACTCACCCCTACATGGGATATGGCCGTACTATGTTTTGTTGGTTGCAGACGACAGACAACGCTGATCGTGGTTGAGTATTGAAGAGTGGGACCGTACCCGGAGGTGGACTATTAGGCGAGACATACACAGTGTGGACAGACGGATTCAAGGAGCAGAGGGAACCATCTGTACCCACCCTTCAGGTGTGGTTTCCGGAGAACGTTTCAGTGGAGGCTACTTTACATACCAGCGGTTGTACTTTACTTTTCGCAGTTGTATTGCACTATCATTTGGGTTTGTATACTGGCCCGTTTAATTTCCATCACTCACTTTTGTACTCAGTTTACATAGTGTTTATTTCATCTTGCGTACTCTGTGGTGTTTGTTTTCTTATATAACGGCAATTCCTTCCCTTTTATTGGGATTTAGGCCATTGGTGCTAGTTGCCAACCCCTGGCCAATGGAAGGCGGGCTTGGGGTAGTCACGACATGGGCCCCGAGGAAGGATCGTGACAAAATATATAAAAATTACGATTATATAATGATTAAATAATTATTTTAGTATATTAAAATGATTTCCATAAGAGTTTATATCAATGGAATCTCATATAGGATATAAAAAAAGATAATTAAGACACCATTATTCGGATATCGTGATAAGATACAAAAAATTGTTTTGTGGGAGGTAATGTATGATATATATTTTTTATTGATAAAAAATATAAAATTAACATGAAAATGAACTAATAGAATTAAAAAAATTATAGATTAAAAAAAGGTTTAATTCATTGAAAGGAAAATAATAAATGATATATGGTCTTGGGAACCATAACTATTGTTTTTATTCTCTTCCCTTGTGTTGAGAATAAACCATTCGATGGTGGAAATATTTCTTCACAAAATAAATTGTGGATGTTTTATTTGAATTTAATATTTTTATTTGGGTAGATATTTTAAAATGTTATAAATTTATAATTTTCAAGAAAAGGGTGGATGAGTGGGGTTTTTATAGCCAAAGAGTAATGTTATTTTAGTGTAATGTATTTTTTATTTTATCATTTAGAAAGAATACAATGAAAAATATTAATTATAATAATTTTTTTGTTTAAAAATAATAATAATTGTTTATTTTTCATTAAATTAAATCAAAAATGAAATATAATATTGAAAAAAAATTAATATTGTTAATGGAAAAAAAATTAATATAAATAAATATTAGTGAGGTTTCATATTTTTTAATAACAGTCATCAATATTGATCATTATTATTAGAATATTTAATGAACTCTTTAACCAAATTTTAAATTTTAAATAAGGATTTATAAATTTCAATATCATATTTTAATAAATATGTTATCATAGAGGTTAAAATGTCCAAAAACTATTTTTTTATTATTCTTGAAAAATAATCATTCCTATAAAAATTCATAAAATTAACTCCAAAATAATTTTGAGATTCTTATTTATAAATTTTAGTTCATTTTATATATTTGAATTTATATATTTTATAAATTTAAAATTTAAATAAAATCTTATAATTCATAGGAAATGTTGTTATTAAAATTAAAAACTATTTCATTTTATTTTAATGTTTACATTTGAATTTTTATTTCAAAATTAGTATAATATAATTGATAATTTATTATATACCATAGTAAAACATATAAATTTTATGATATTTATATAATTAGTATGGGAAATTTATCTTTTAATTACACAATTCATAAAACAATTTTAATGTGAGAAAATTTATAAACTCTAAGTACAATAATATTTAAAATATTAATTCACTTTTTAAAATAATAAATTATTAATATTTAATTAAAATTTATTAATAATAAAAAACTATAAATATGTGTAATTAATGTTATATATAAAATAATAAACATCTAATAATGTTAATTTATTATAATTAATGCAATTTAACATATTTAATGGGAATGTTTCAGACTAATCGAAAATATAAATAAAATATCATAACAATAATTTTGGAAATAAATGATATATTATATATAATTAAATTGAATGGTTAAAATCTATTGTAGAGTAAATATAATATTTAACTATTACTTTAAATGTATACTGCACATATAATTTCATATGATTATTTATTTAGTGGTATTTTGTTATTATTTAGATACTATGATTAAATAAATAATATCTTGATAACTGTTATATTGAATTAATTCAAATTACATTTAAAGGTTCATATCAATATAATACTATAAATAAAATTAATGTACCTATCAAAAAATTATTTGTAAAAAGTATTCATGAATTTAGTAAATGTGTTCTTAACAAACAACATTTCATAATTGTTGGTAAAATTCATTCACACATGTGTTAACATATATTTCAACGATAGTATTAAAATATGAGAAAAAATTATTCATTAATATCATTGGAAATAAGTAATATAAATTCTCATAATATATATATATATATATTAATGAAAATTTTTAATATAATTTTGGATAATCCCATAATTTACACAACATAATGTTGAGCTTTATGAATGGAAGACCATTATACCAATATTTAAATGACTTCGCTATTTTCTTCATAACATGTTGAATATAAGTAATATGACATAAAAAATCCATAACATTTTTTCTATGAGTCTATTTTTTCTTAAAGAGATTTAAAAAAAGATAAAATAACAATGTTTCCCATGATATGGTTATATATATACTAAATATTTAAATAGCCGATGGATATCCATATTTCCTTAATAATCATAAATTCTTATTGTATGATATCTATGGATTATGATTCATAGGATGTTATCATTATCAATTCCTAGTATTTGGAACCCTTTGTGAGAAATATATTTTCATTGATATGTGATGAATCATGCTAAATAAGTAGACCTACTTTTAAATTGTTTTTATAAAGATGGATATAAATTTTGATAAATATTGAATCATGTAATTCGACTGGGGATCTTGTCATTATAGTCCTCAAAAAGAAATAAATATATCTATGCTTACAGTTTCCATATATTATATATTATTTAAATTCATAAGATTAAAGATTTTTTATATTGTGGTTATAATTTTTATAACCTAAGTGTTAATTTCTTGATTTTGATTCATTGATTATTATTTATGATCATTAATTTAGATTAAAGTGATGGTCACATTTTTATATTAATTTAACCATAATTTATAATTTATATGGAGGTATTTACTAGAAAATTCATTGATTAATGGTTAATCTAAATGTTTTATAGACATTAAATTATCCTTACATGTTCAAATTAGTCATGGATTTGGTAATATTAATGCTTTTAGGGAAATATTTTTGAATTCATACTCACCCCTACATGTGTAAGAGGTATATATTATATATATAATTAAATATAACAGAAGGAACGAAATTATACATGTATTAATTATTAAAGCATCATAGATCTATTTTGTATATTTGTAAGGAGATTTTTCTTGATGGGATTGAGTAACACTGTTTCAAGATTCAACTTTATGACATTTTCATATTGTAGAATTGTTGGTAGTAATATTTCTAAACTAGTTACTACATAATTTTAAATATTTTTTTAAATTACCCTTTTTTTATTGTTTTAAGAAATTTTTTCCATAGACACTAACTCCTTATATTTATATGTTTAAATTTCATTTATAATTTATACATATTATTAATCAGAATGTGATCTTAAAGACATGTTTCAATTATCCCTGAGTCTCGCGATTTAGTTTTTTATATTATTTCATTACATTTATATATATTTACACCTTCAAATATAATATACTCATATTAAAATATTATAAATATATAACGAAATATCTTCTTGGATTATCTATATTTGAATTTATCATGATAAAATTTATAAAGAAGAAGGGATTATTTTCCATTTGTATGGATAATTTAGCTAATGTATCCTTAAATTATGGAAACCTCATGAGATGTTGAAATCCATATATTAAAAAGATCAATAAGTAATTATATCATATTTAACACCCTCTATATAATTATTACAAAATTAAAATTCTTAAATTCAAATAGTGAAACTTTTGGATTTTTTACTATAATATTTGATATTTCATCAACCATAGATTTAAAAAAATGTATAATTAAAAATAATCCATTATTTTAGAACACTTAATTAAATATTTTAATCTTAGTATTTATGTTAGTAGTTTCTCATAATAGTATTTTTTTTATTGATTTCAATAACATGTACACCATGAACTAAATTCAATTGGTCCTTTTCTTTTAATTGTCTATCAAAAAGGGAAATATACTCTACTTCATCCTTCTGATGTTTAAATTCTTTTTTACCATCTGAAAAGTGTCTATTCTACTCCATTTTATTATTACCATTTGAAGATTACACTTTATTTACACCCTCTACTACATCATCATGTTAGGAAAATATATTTTATAGTTTTCTAACAGTTGGATCTTCACTTATTTCTAGATTCTCTATAATGTTTTATTTAATAATATTTACTTATTTAATAGATTATTCAAGTGTTTAATATATTAACAAATCATATATAACATGATTTAATTATATTGATATTTGTTTTACACATTGCATTTCATTAATACTAAAATGAATTAAAAATTTATAATGAGGCCCCACACAAATAAATAATATCTTCTAAAATGGTTCAATGTTATATCTAATACACTCTCAACATTGCTTAATTAATTTTCCATAGGTATCTTATATTCAATTTCATTCTCATTTATAATTTTATATTCCATAGTATTCTTATGAATTGCCACTTCTATTAGAAAAACCAAAAGCTCAGTTCCATCTCCAATATATTCAATAAATTCAAAACATGAATCATTAAGGCAATGTTTTTGTATAGTAATTCAATTATTTTTATGTTGTATTTTATAACTAATCATCACCCTCACCCATTTTTCCCAAAATAACCATTCCCACAAATAATTGTTTATGGAATGGCTCAAATATTGTATATCATTTATGATTCCATAGATTCCATCTTAGCTCTAATATTCATCAATTTTTAAACTAAGTCCCTTATTTTGAATATTATATATGACATTTTAATTATAATTTAATTAGGATTATAAAACCATTTTTATGTACTAACAATGCCACATATGTTTTCTTATAAACAATGATGATAGAGTACCAGAGGTAAAGATATTCATGCTTAAGGTTTACAAAATGTTCTTATTTTAATTATAATTGAAATAAAAAATCAAGGAAGATATATTTTCTCAAATTAAAATAAAAAATAAATTAATTTATAGCCTCAATAATATCCATCACCATTAATTAATATTTATAAATAAAATTAGTAACAATTATGAAAAATAATTCCATGATGTTCTCAAATTCATTACTATGAATTATTTTAGTGGAATTTCATTATATATTGAGGTAATAGAAATTTCTATACACTTTTTACAATGATTTAAAATATATTTATATTTGATCAAAACATATCTATCATGTAGTAAAATTTTATAACAAACTAATGGTATCGTTACTTCCATTAGATTTTAATTTATTACAATAATTCATTTTATGTATTCAAAACCATTTCCATATAGATATTTATTTGTAATATCTTAGGGAACTTCACAACCATAATACACTATAAATTTATATGGGGATTTTGTACAATAATCATGGTTTAGAGACAATATTTTCACATGTTAAAGTTTCTTTCCACTTTTATAGATTATAAACTAACTCTATTTCCTTTCATTGTATTTTTTTTCAATAACTTGGATTAGGATATGTATTATTTTTGAAAATGATATTCATTAAATGTCACACTTATATTTTGATTATGAAATGTAAAAGTGCTTTTGATATATTTGAAAGATCTCATATAAAATAAAATAATATAAAACAACTAAATATAAATTTAACTAATGGTGTGAAATAATATATGCAATTGAAAAAATTCATTATCATTTTAAATCATCTATCACCCTATTAAAACTTTAAAATAATAGAAGAAATAATAATTTTATAAAATAATAAAATTAATATAAATTAATTTATTTTAAATAAATTTTTTAAAAAAAAATATGAATATTGTTTTACATTAAATAAAAATAATTAATTACTTATATATCACATCTTATTAAATTTAATTTTTGAAGAATCCCTTTTAAAAAAAATTTATAATTTATAAATTATTATTGAATATATTCAAACTTTATGATATTATAATCTTATGAAATTATATTTTAAATCAATATGTATGGTCATATTTATGATATAGTAATTTTTAAAAAAAATAATAGATTAGGGGTTATCATATTTTTTAAAGACAAATCAGAATAGGATTCTATAATATAGTAAAGAGTTATTTATCCACCAAATCATTGTAGAATATCATATTATAAGTATAAAAATATTTTTTCATTATATAATGAAATATTGTCCTTATTCTATAATATACCAGGAAGCATGAGACTAACCTAAAAACATACATATAATATTATACCTATTTTTATCTTAATTATAGTCCCTATAATCAACATCAAAACTGTTTAATAAAAGAATAAGATTATTATTATGATAAAAAATATAATCTACTCTGAATTTATTTAAAAAAAATTCCCAGTAACCAAGTTATATTTCAATTCATTTCTTTTAAAACATTGAAATTAATTTACCAAAAATGTAACATATGGTTAAAAGGTAGTATGTTATAAAAAAATCATAAACATTCCACTATAACGAGATTGTTCAACATGTTTCCAAATTTATTTTAATTCATATTTATAGTAAGTATCATTGTTTATATCACACACCATATACCTAATAAAAATAATTTTTTAAAAATATTAGTTGAAGTTAATTTTGGATAAAGCAATTCAATTTAATTTGATAACATATAAAAACATTGAATTATTTTGACAATATAATCAAACACATTAATAATTAATTTTGTAGTAGTAGATAAATACTATTACAAACATATATTAACAATATGTATTTAACAATCCTATTTAATTCCAAAATTTTTAGACTTAAAGGTGTGAAGAGAATACTGTAAGGGGTGGGGGTGGTGATATTGGAGCAAATATTTCATCTGTGAGAATGATTTTATAGTGTGTTTCATGGGTTCAAAACATAAGGATTTTCTAGAGAGGATTGTGGATATATAATTATAGGGATTTCTTTAGAGGTTTTACCATGAATCTGATGTATAATCTAGAGGAGTAAGAGTTTAAAAGGTTTCAATGATGGTGTTTTTCACAACATGGTATATTTTTGTCACATTGTGAGGTCATTAAAGGGGGTATATTTAGATATGAATAAAAATATACTTTTTAAAATGAATACTATATATATATTTTGTTCTTGTAAATTTATCATTACCAATGTTTTGGTAATTACATAGCAGTTTTTATTATGGGGAGAATATCCCATGGAAAAGTTTTGAGATTTGTTTTAGAATTATTCACAGTATAGCCACAAAAACATTTATAGATGCTGATTTGTTGGTGTTATATGTTTTTAGTGACACTATATCAATGTGATTTGTCCATGGAGTGACCCTAACACATTATATTAGAAAACAAAATTTACCATGACTCTAAATTAAAAGAGATAGTATACATCTTGACATGATTTTTATATAAATTTTCATATGTACTAGTTAGGACACGGCCATGATCTATCATGATTTAAATTTATTATATTCAAATACTTGATAAATTAATATGGAAATTTCAATTCCCCATGTTTTTCATTATTCACCCAAAGTATTTTTCAACTATATGAACCCATTTAGATTTATTTGACAATATAATATTTTGTGTAGTTTCTAAACATCAAGATTATAATTTTTGGGGATTTGAAGAAGGTTCCAAAATGTATATATATATATATATATTCCCTATAATTAATTCATTGTGGTTTGTTTATCTGATTTTATCATAATTTGTTTGATTTTGGAGTTATAATATTTATGTTGATTACTATATTCTTGGTTTTGTAGTTTATCATTGTGTGATCTATGTTATGTAGTTAAGTATTTTATCATGTTCTTGTAATTTTTTTGGTGATACATAGGTTTATATAGGATATTTAAGAATCATTTATTATTTTCAATATAATACGTATGTAAAATTATTTTCTCTTATATTGATGGATGGAATGGATAAACATAATAGTGATAATAAATTATTCCAAATGAAAATAATGGGTAATTAGGTGGTTATCATGTGTTTAATTGATTTCTTATAGAGATATATTTGAAATTACTATGTTCTTATTAGTGATATGACCATTAATTCATGGACTATTGCTTAATGATGATTATGAATATTTTTTTAGAAATAAGGAATTGTTTTTAATCACTCATTCAAGTTATGTTATATAAATTGGATTTACATTAAGAAATGAATTGTGGATGTTTCTTTTGTATGGATTCAGATCTAATATGGGACAGGAAACCTTATTTTTAGTAGAGTTATTTGATTATTTTGGTTAGTGGATAATTTGGATAGAATGTTGGGAATTTGTTACATTTGATATATAGTGGGTTGTGTGGACATTGATCATATATTTCTCAAAATCCATAATAGATTCTTGATGGAATATAATATTACTATAATGAATAATAAGGCAATGAGGTAGAATAAGATTTTTTATTATCGAGGTACTAATGAATTTTTAAATCTTGAAAAGGATATAAAATGGTGATGATTAACCTGGGTTATGGTTAATTAGAAATTTTTCATTAAATGTTATCAATTAATATAATAAAGAATATATTTTGTAAAATAATTGGTATTTCTATAATATGATTGAAAAAAGTTTAAAGAGATAATTTTTTGTCGTTTTTTTCCTTATTTTTGTGTAATTATTGAACCGAAGGGTGTTTTAAAATTTTCATTAGTTGTTGGTAGTGGACTGTAGAGATGTGGGGATGGTTATGAGATATGGTAATTATATTTTAAAAGAAATATTTTTACATTTTTCATTAGTTTGATTATATTAGTTGATGTAATTTCATATTATTTCAATCATATCTGACATATTTTGTATAACTTTATAAATAGTAAAACAATTGGATTCCATATGAGTAAAAAAAATCTATGATTGTGATGAAATAAAATATTGACTAATCCCATATCCTCACACCCTCATCTAATTGTATAATTAATTTGATGAAAAAGGGATTATATTACTATGTTGTTAAGAATACAATTAAACATGTGTTGTATTTATCTACTATGGGATTATAATATAATATCTATTGAATAATATAGATAATTGGAGGATGGAATCCTATTTATATCATTTATGTTCAAAATTACATACAATGTAAGAAATGTTTTTTGGGAATGAGATAATTAAATGTGTATTGTTATTACGGATAAGAGGTTATGTGATTTTAATGATTATTTACGACTTGAGGATATATGAAAAACAAATTATAACCATACAGAAGGAATTCAAGTTGCATGGATTTTGTTGTTGTTCATTTATAGGGATTAAACAATGGGGTGTTTTATAGGGTAACCTTTCCACTATATAAATCGATATAATTTTGTTCTATATGAATGTGATATTTAGTGAGTGATAATTGATAATATTTTGTTATATGACATTATTTTAGTTCATGTGTTTTTGTTAGTTAGTTATATGGTTATTTGTATGAATCATCCTCTTGTTCATTAGAGGTCATAGGGAATATCTATGTGAGTATTCATATAATTCCAATACTATATATAATGTTGTTTACTAGTATTTTTGAAGAGTTTAGTGATTATTATATACACTGCAATATTAGATTAGTGTGATTCGATAAGATTTTTTACATGGGGTATAACATTGATATTATTTTTGGAGATATTTATTTTTATTAAATAATAATTCTATCTACTTATTATTATATGTTGATTTTATTTATTATATAGAGATAATTTGTGGTTTTAATTTAGATTCATTTGGATTAATTATGGAAATGTGTCACATTTTCAGGCATCTATAAACTCATATTTCGTATCCACTCCATGAGCTATTGATGATTTATTCTGGGGTTAACCTTTCATTCAATAATGTCACATGATGGGTTCCTAGTATGGTTGGGTTTTGGAATATTATTATCAGATCTATATATTTTATTTAGAAGGGAGACTAAAATTAGGTGCAGTGGATTTCAAGGTAATTTTCAAGGAAAATGAATTATTTGATATCAATATGTGGAGTAAAAATATACACCATTTATGGAATATGATATTATCCCAACTATGATCAGATTGATGTAATTTTGGATTAATGAATGGTATAGGTGCAAAAAAAACAATTTCATGGGAGATCCCTAGGGACAGTACATAAATCTTGTCTTTGGTATTTTGATTAAATTAGTGTCATTTTAGGGTCGTCAAAAAACACATTAAATAAACCATAACAAATTCTGATTTATCTCACATTCAAATTATATATTTTTTATATAGGAATATATAACTATATTTTTCCATGCTTATAATATTATAGATAGGTTTTTATAATGATTTAATTAAATTTCATAGGGTAGATCCATTTGAAGAGGTGGAGTACCAATGTAGAAGTATGTGTTAGTTCAAGTATTAAATCACGGAAGATTACAAGGTTAAAATCTATTATTTAGATATGTAGAACTACCTAATGTACTTTTTCAGATATATTTTAGTCATATTTGTTCTAAAACAAAGTACTGGGATTCTATGGATCTTATCATGATGTATTGATCTTGGAATTAGTACTGTATTTTAAACTCAAGGGTTGGATAGGGTTATAGGTTTCATGGTTTTATATACAATTTTATTTTTGGGCAGAGTCTCCTCAAATGGCCTGAAGGCCTGCTTTTTTAATGATTTTTGATAAACCCCATTTTGTGGGATGATGGGGAAGCCTTAAAAGTCCATTAGGGTTAAAGAATTAATGACACATACATCTTAGGAAAATATATACACTATAACTACATGGAACTGCTCCGCCCCAACTTCTTCATCGTGATGTCATCTATGCACCTTTGCATGGACTGTTTAATTAGGCTTCCCCTGCATGAATATGTTAGTCCCAATGGTAATTACATGCCATATCATTATGAAAATTCTTCTCCACTTCTACTCTAGTGAATGCTTCTGCTCTAAATCATCATCTGATGTTTTCTCCATGTAGATTTTTTATGGTCATTAACACAATTTAAGGTGGGCCGAAGGCATTAAGGTGGCCAGAAGGCCTTGAGGTGGCCAAAAATTCTTACATATCCTGATGGCCTTGGGTTTATTGCTGTACTTGAAGGACCCAAGGGCCAAACCATTTGTCCAAAATCACAAACAGATGAATAGTTCTTGCTGCTACAGTACCGAACAATGCTTGTAATAGTACCTACTACAATGCTACTACAAAACCTAGAAATTATGTATCCACCTAGTTTTTAACTTAGGATTCATGGATGCACATTCTGAGTACTCACAAATTGGGCTGAGACTCTTGTGCATTTTGTTCTGAGTTTATATCATCGATGAAAAGGGTATAGAATTTAATGGAGTTTGTTCTACTTTATCGGTGAACCAATTAATATAAGAGTTTATGATTAATGGATGTTTTAATGATATATAATCTATTATACCCTTCATTATAAAAATGTTGTATTCATTATTGTTTAGACATTGGGTCTGGAGGGCTTTAGGAATCATGTATTAGAAATGGACAATGACTCGTGATTTATTAATATGAATCCACCCAAATTCCATTGTAACATAAGTACCCATGAATATACATAATGGATTTGGAATATTGAGAGGGAATTAAATTTACTAAATACCCTAGGGGACTCTATAGTTGGGTTTCCCACATACATAAATTACAGACTATGAATGAGAAGGATAGACACTATCTATAAAGCTATGTTGGTAAAAGATCATACCTTTCCACCATTCAATAAAATCATCAACCATAAATTTTATATTGAAATAATTCATGAGGTAATGGAAATAAATTTAATGAACTTATAAAAAGAAGAGTATATCATTTTGGAATATTCGACCAGTTTCACTAAATTTATTCTCCATGAATCTAATCTTGTTATTAATGATTACCAAAATGCTCGAAGGATTTAGATGGGTTAGACGGTTGATATTATCTCAATTATAATTATTTTATTCCTTTTGACATTTAATAAGGTCATTAATAATGAGGATTTGGATGAGGCAGACATAAATAGAAAAATAGGTCTATGTCAACCTTATTTTTCTATAATTGTTTTGATATAGTTCACTTCTAGTGAGAAAAGGAAATGAAAATAAATTTATTTTTTATCATGAATGGTCTTTAGGACCTCTTTTGTGGAAAAAATCTGTATTTTATAAGTTTGAAATACATTTTCATACCAGGACTAGTTGTATTACATATTCTTAAAGTAATAACCATTATCTTCACTTAATTCATGTAAAGTTTTTTTTGTATAATTGTCCCAAGGCAGTATGTCTAGATCCACTATCACAAAATGATTATAGAATCATTCCATTTCTTACAAAGGTGGTGGATCATATCCTCATTATAATGGGTATGTTTATTCAAATATGAATGTTTAGAGAAGAGATAAGAGCATATGAATTTACTAGAAGAGTATGTATGATAGGAATATCGGGACGCTTTGACTACTATTAGAGGTGCACTATTTATTTCATCATCTATGGTGATAGATTTATTTGATATAACTTATATTATTTTTTTATTATCATTAATGTTAATATAAGGGTTGGGGTTAAATTTAGAAATTTTTTTATTCTTTGAGGATCATTTCATGAATTTGGAAAAGTGGTCTGACAATGGTTTTAAATACCTCTCAATTTTGGTAATTATAGACATTATTGAAGTGGTTATGCACTTCTTAGTCCTTGATCATGATATATTCACCCTTATTATTTGCATGGATTTTTCTATTAGTGTTATTTTATAGATTGAATTTTTTATCATTCATTTCAGTTCTTATCTTCTAATAGATTCTCTCATGTCATTTAGGCTATATCTTAATCTAGATTTTAAATTGTAGTGACAAATTTCTCATGTATTGGACTAATCACAAGCCAATTCTCAAATATGATCATTTATTTATATTATCATAAATTGAGAATCCAATTTCATAAATATATGTGTGTCTACTTTAAGGCCTTTTATTGGGATTTTTGAAAGTTAACAAAAAATATTAGGTCGAGTTCCCTATTGATATACTCTCTTTTATGATGTCAATTTCTATGAAATCTTATCACATGGACCTACTGAGTTAATAGAAATTATTTTATTTCCATTGTACCATGAGGATTTTGATTTTATTCATCCTATTATCACACATTGGTATTCCCTAGGCTTCATTTCTAAAAATGTTTATGAGAGACTCATACATTTTATAGATCATCAAAATATAAATTAGTGGATTTTAGGATTAATTATCAATTAAAAATAATTGATGATCTTATTGACAAACTCTGAGGGGCTCATTGTATAAGGCCCCAGCCTTAAAACTTACTTAATCTTGAGTTATTACAAGACTACACATTGAGGATCTTTTCAGGTTTAGAGTTTTAGAGAATTAGATCATGAAACTTGCATTACATTCCACATTTAAACAAAGTGGTTACATAAAAGATAGTATCCATTCTTCCCATCAACGGAAACATATTGAAAATAAAACATGGAATCTTTCTTAACACATCCTTGACTCTATCATCTTATCATGTACCTTTCCCTTGACCTGAAAAAAACATTTCAAAAACTTGGGATGAGCATAAAAAGCTCAGTAAGGGATATAAAAATATGGAAAGGAAACATGAGTTCATATATACACAAGAATGAAATCATAATTTACCCATAAAACATAGGCACTTTAACCTACCTCATCAAATCATGAATAAATCATAGAAATCATAAGACATAAAGGTAACTTGAGGCATTCATAACATTCTTACGTAGGGAGTAACCCTCTTGGTTACGTTTGGAATACCCATCACAGTATATTCCCTAAATCTCTTCGGAGAAACCTTAACGTTTCACTCCTTCGCGTTACCCAATGCAGTGGAGAGCTATAACGGGCTCACCCGCCCTTAGTTTATCACGGAACCACCCGTTTTCATAACAATGCCCAAGAACCATAACATACACGCATCACATAAAATATTCATAAAGGAAACAAAACATTTCCACATTTCAAACACAACATAACATTTTAGTATTTTGAAATAATGAATCCATGTAAAAAGAAACCATTTCCAAAACCATTTAAAACATTTAATAAAAAGATTTTTGAATCAAAGTGTCCCATACCACCTTGAAGCTTAAAATTTTAAACCATTAATATCCATATAAATAAATCCTTAAAACCATTTTGAAAACATGGATATTAATAAGAACAAATAATTAAAACATTTAAAACGTTATTTTGGTTAAAGGGGTTTTACCAAAATTAGAGACACTTGAATACAATAATTGAGGAATAACATTTAGTCAGAACTTTATAATATCATGAGAATAAATGGATTCATGATATAATACTCCAACGGACAGTATATACACCATATAAGAGTGAATTGGTGCATAACAACAATGAACCCTCAATAGAAATGTCAAATGTGATGAAATCCCTTATAAAGAAGGTATCCATAAATTAAGGACAAATCAATCTCAAAAATATGTGTGACAAATATATATACACCCAATATAAGTGGATATTAAGTGTAAAAAAATAAAAGGTCATTCACACATATTCAATGGATGACACATTCAATGACTACATGTTGAACCCAAAGAAATCGAAATTGGGTTAAAAAGTTCCCTTGACAGCCTAACGGCATCACATCAAAATGAGTTGATGAGAGATAAAAAGTGCATCTCATCACTTGGACATAAAATTTACATCAATAAGGATATATGAGAACATACCCCAACATAACAATATGTAAATTAAAAGACCCAACAAAAGAAGTCTTTTTAAAAAAAAAGAGGAGGGTGAAAGGTCCCCTTACCGACTTGTGTATCTTTCAAAACATACACCCCATGAAAGAAGGGCAATAGATCATTGATGTAAATACTCATAAACGAAAGTATATTACACAAAGAGTATAATAATGGGCAGTACATACACCACTCAATGGAATTTGTGGCAAATGAAGCATAAATCTCACGGGAATAAAAGTGAGATGAAAAATCCCTTACGAAAACTCGGCAGCCTAACGGCAACACATAAAACTCCCGAATATGGATTGATGAGAGTGAATAGGGTCTCTCATCACATGAACATAAAAATTACAGTAGGAGTAATATAAAATAACATCCCATTCATAATAAAGATGAGCTTAAAAGAAATTACATAAAAGAGTGTACTTAAAAAGAAAGAGAGTTGTAGGATCCCTTACCTCGAGTCCGACTTGACTCGATCGTTCTTTAATCTCCTGAATAATAAACTTGAGTTAATTTATACTTCATTAAGAACCCTTTTCAAGTTCATTATAACTTTTATATCACTTATTACCATGTCATAAACATTATGTAATCATATAAGTCAATAATATTTGTTTTGCCGATATTTGGTTCTTAAGTCAAAAATAGACTTCTTATACTTACATGTTGTTAATTTGGTCAAAGGTTCATTATGTCCAGAATGGTATTCATGATTTAGATATCATATATGTCATATATATCCATTTATAATATTACATCACATTTAGAGGTAAGAAATGAAATGCACCGTTCATGGAGACGGTAAGCCGTACGTACGCATGAACGCTACTTCCATTTCTATTTCATATTTTCTGGAATGGAATCATAATTATATACGATTATATTATAATTCCAGTATAATAACATATATAATATCATTAACTTTATCCTTTACACATCCCACATAAGGTATTAACGAATCAAATCACTTTTAGGGGGCGGTAGTCCGCACTTCCTAAAATGAAGATATCGTGTTTTACCCGTAATGGAAACCATAAAGGTATGCCCAAAATGAAAAAAAACAGAAGCTTAAGGAAAACATAAACATATTATATATCATATATAAAAATAGTGACATCATAATGGCCACCTTTGAAGGTGTTAAATGAGTGTTGAACAATCATCGTTTCGGGAGGCAGAATTTCGCCATCCACAGAAACCTTATGTTCTTTAACCATTTGATGTAGTTGTGTGAGAGTGTAGCTCAAATAAATCTTATAACAACATACTAGTATATTGAAGATACTGGTGTTGTTACAAAAGAAGTAAATAAAAAGAGTTTAGGGGGTTGGAGAAGCAAAATAAAACAAATGAACATGAGAGAATGAATTACCTTTAAAAGTGTAACTCCTTTTGAGTTGAGACTAAAGGCTTCCTTTGAAAGGATTCTGCCCAACGGTAATCCTCTAGGATGAGGAGAGGGATGTGGAGAGAGCAAATGGGCAGGGGTTGGCCGAGCCAAAGGCTTGAAGAGTGTGTGAAATGAGGTAGAGGTGGGGGCCTTTTATAAGAGGAGAGGAGGGTCTCTTTTGGAAAGTAAGAAATATTACTTTATTTGAAAATGTGTTTCGGTTTCAAAAGGTCCCACATTGATATAATTATTGGATAAGGTGATAAGGCATCTAAATCCACTCATCCAATTGGTTTTGGACATGTGTAGGTTGTATATTTTTCATTATCTTTCCATTTCATTTTAATCGTTAAATAATGATGTCATCACTGCATCATTATGATGTCATAAATAATTTAATTTATTTAATGTTTAAAAATTATAACAAAAATACTATGATGTAGAAAATATTTTTATCTTTCCAATGACTATTTATAATCAAAATTTGGACTTGTATAACCCCACTTAAAAATTGTTTTCGTAAAACATATTATGTTTGTGTCATTTTCACTTTAACATTAAATAAAAAGTAATTTATGTCATTTCCCAACAAAAGTGGATCCATGGGGTCCCCAAGTTGACCCATGGCTTGTCATGGTCGGCCATGACACAACCAATGAGGTTGGGACATGTGTCATGTTCATTTCATTTTATTAAAGCATTATTTTTACCTTAAACTACACTAATTACCACTAATCGCGATTAAGAACTTAATGAGTTACTATTCACCAAAAAATTATTATAATCTCATTGAACCACATTTTACTTCTTAATGACAACCATGTATGTCGGATTTTCAAAATTCAATACACATTAGTGGTAAAATTTCATTTAACTGAAAAATCAGTTTGCTTGATTACCACTTAGTGGTTTCACTATTCATCAAAAATTGGAGTTTTTCAGAAAATTACCAAAAATTCACCCTAAGATATATTTGATATTCCGAATTCAAAAATGAAGTCCATTTTACAAAATTCAAATCATATTAGTCACATTAATTAATTCAATAATTAATTCCCGCTGTCAGAGCAAATAGCGTGTTTTTATAAAACAATAAGTATCAAAAGATTGACACTAGTTTTAGTCCGATTTCAAAGTGAAATTGATTCCAACGACCACTATTGGATTTAATGGTAAAAATATTTTCTAATTTCACTTTAAAACCAATTAAAAAGATAATCTAATCATATAAATAAATTATATTAAAAAGAGGTTTTGAACTAAAATACAACATTTTACACTATTCATTAAAAAATGAACTTTATCAGAAAAAAACCAAAATTTTACACAAAGTAAAATTTGATGTCCCGATTCTTAATAAGAGTTTTATTTGGTCCAAAAGAATGTATAAAAGTGATCAAAACTATATTTAATGACATTTCTCCATTAAAAGGCGATAAGTGAACCTTTAGTGAAAACTAGGGCATATACGCCTAAAATTGAATTCTTTCTGTATTTTAAACCTTTAGCTTTTATTGGATAAATGTAAAAACATTTAAAAACATATATAATCATATTTTAGTTATTTCTATCCATTCCCGCCATTACAACGGCTACACGTTAACTACCATTTAAAAGAATATTATTTTATTATTAGAGTGAAACGTAAGATTCCCAAAAACTCGTTGTTGCGTGTTGGGTATGCCATTGTGCATAGCATCCCCTTTAAAGTAATATTAATATTTGATTTACAAATATGGATAAATATAAAGATGTCATATTCTTTATTTACCCGGGGTGTTACATCCTTCCCCCCTTCTGGGAATTGCGTCCTCGCAATTTTAAAATTGGGCTTGGAAACATCCTTGAAAGTCCCGCATCGGAACAAGAGTCGGTAAAACAATCACTTTAAAATAAAGAAAGATTAGCACAGAGGTCACCCGAGTTAACCCATACTAGGATTCCAAGTATGAAAATATGGACATGGAGGAAAAAACAAAGGGTCATGTTCTGATGGAGAGTGATAGAAAACATGTTTAGGAGAAAGTTAACCACGAGAAAATGACAAACTTGTGATGGGTTAAACGGTATTCGATTCCCCAGTAGGAAAAGTTAATAGACAACATTTTTGTTTTAAGTTACTTTTTATTGAGGAATTTATTCATAAGGAAACATAATCACTTATCATTTTGACATTCAACTTTTACTAGATTTCTTAATCAAACTCATATTTTTTCCAAAAGACGAGTATTTAGGGAGACTTGTTTGCATTAAGAGTACTATAATAAACTTCTAGAGAATCACCTAATCCACAAAAGAGAACTATATGCATCCCATGTCTTTAGACTTTAACCAAATACAAAACCAAAAAAGGCTAGTACAAGATCAGATAATCTAGAAAAGGATAACCCCTTATAAAAAAAGAAAATCTATTCTTAATCTCCAAAATTTGTCCAACAAAACCCAAAGTTCAACGAGGACCATCCGAGAAATAATTTGTCCATAAAATTCTTCAAAGTAAACCAATATAAGATTGAAACCCAAATATTTGAAGGATTTAGTCACATAGTCTTCCAAGTTAAATTGTAACATTTATCTCCAAACAAAATCAGTTGCTCTTAAAGTCTCGCATTGAAAGTAATTAACCTAATCACATATCCTCCATGATAGGTTAATCATTTTCATTAATAACCCAAAATCAACTTACTCTTAATTCATAAAATCATATAACTGAAAAGAATCAGTCAAACTAACCAGGGACTTCACGTAGTCCAGTGGTAGGCGATAAATAACAGTCGCACTTTGGTTGTGGGTTCGATTCCCGCAGCTTTGTCCGATGCGACGGGTAGTCACACGGTCTGCGTGTTGTCCTTTTTCCAAAACTATATAATTCTTAAAACATTCCCCAAAATGAGATAAAATCTTCAAAGATGATCATAACATATTTTAACCTCAAGTTTATCTCATGCCTTTCATTTTCCATCAGAACATATAATAACCCATAATTACCTCAAAAGTAAG
Organism: Viscum album; assembly: GCA_963277665.1. Classification (NCBI taxonomy): domain Eukaryota; kingdom Viridiplantae; phylum Streptophyta; class Magnoliopsida; order Santalales; family Viscaceae; genus Viscum; species Viscum album. The sequence goes on along the minus strand of OY728145.1, from coordinate 798,158,211 downwards.
GATCATATAAACCCTAATGGTTCTTTATAACTATGTCCACAAAAGAAAAGATAACTATTACTTGGATAAAATTTGCCTATATTAAATATCAGGGTTACACATAATATAAAAAGTCTTCTAATGTAACCCCATCATCAAAAGAGACTTAACACTCTTAAGAATTTCACCCTAACTCTTGAAGCCCTTATATGTTGACATCTTACTCATTCAACATTCTTCATGATCCATTATCCATTCCTTTCCAACTTATTCCGAAATACCTCTTTCCTACAAACAAAATCATGAATCATATCCTAAGATTCCAAAATAAGAAAACAATAGTCACGAAATAGTACATACCTTTGATTGGTCATTGTCAGTTTCTTCATCCTCAATAGGAATGGCATTAGGTATTGGTAAACGAACATTTGTACGCTCTTGGTGACCCCATTCATGAAACTTCTTCATAGAACATGTGTTTGCATAATGACCATGTACACCACATTTAAAACATTCAATTGATCCCTCAGAAAGAACTTCTTTCCCTTTCCTCGAGTCAACTGGATGCTTCCTTTTTCCATGGCAGGTTCTTGCTTTATGACCTTCATTTCCACATCTATAGCATATTTCTGTCCCTTTGAAACATTTTCCTAGGTGTTTCTTTCCACATCTTTGACACATAGGTTTTTGAACACACATACCTTTATGATTATTACCTGTACTTCCGTAGGGATTTGTTTCTTGCATATATGATGCCTTAGAGAAAACTACAAGGTTTAGGTGGTCAATCATGACTCCAGATAGTTGGTTGAGGATAATCAGAAGAGTTCTCATTGCATCTCCCATATCATTCAGTTGCTTGCTAAAAAAAACTGTTACAGTTTCCTTCACATCCACTGTTACTTTGGTGCCTGCTAGATCCAGCCATTTACTAAAACCAAAAAGGTCAGTGTGAGTATATCAACAAAACCATCATGTACTAATGAGGAAGATAAACACTATGATACACTTACTCATTCACTTTATCTAAAACTATGACTCTTTCTGAAATCCTAACCATTATGGTAATTTCACTTATGCTTAAAGAGTACCCTAACCTCTAAAGTTATCTAAACCGACCTTTGATACCAACTATAAGGCCCCAGCCTTAAAACTTACTTAATCTTGAGTTATTACAAGATTACACATTGAGGATCTTTTCAGGTTTAGAGTTTTAGAGAATTAGATCATGAAACTTGCATTACATTCCACATTTAAACAAAGTGGTTACATAAAAGATAGTATCCATTCTTCCCATCAACAGAAACATATTGAAAATAAAACATGGAATCTTTCTTAACACATCCTTGACTCTATCATCTTATCATGTACCTTTCCCTTGACCTGAAAAAAACATTTCAAAAACTTGGGATGAGCATAAAAAGCTCAGTAAGGGATATAAAAATATGGAAAGGAAACATGAGTTCATATATACACAAGAATGAAATCATAATTTACCCATAAAACATAGGCACTTTAACCTACCTCATCAAATCATGAATAAATCATAGAAATCATAAGACATAAAGGTAACTTGAGGCATTCATAACATTCTTACGTAGGGAGTAACCCTCTTGGTTACGTTTGGAATACCCATCACAGTATATTCCCTAAATCTCTTCGTAGAAACCTTAACGTTTCACTCCTTCACGTTACCCAATGCATTGGAGAGCTATAACGGGCTCACCCGCCCTTAGTTTATCACGGAACCACCCGTTTTCATAACAATGCCCAAGAACCATAACATACACGCATCACATAAAATATTCATAAAGGAAACAAAACATTTCCACATTTCAAACACAACATAACATTTTAGTATTTTGAAATAATGAATCCATGTAAAAAGAAACCATTTCCAAAACCATTTAAAACATTTAATAAAAAGATTTTTGAATCAAAGTGTCCCATACCACCTTGAAGCTTAAAATTTTAAACCATTAATATCCATATAAATAAATCCTTAAAACCATTTTGAAAACATGGATATTAATAAGAACAAATAATTAAAACATTTAAAACGTTATTTTGGTTAAAGGGGTTTTACCAAAATTAGAGACACTTGAATACAATAATTGAGGAATAACATTTAGTCAGAACTTTATAATATCATGAGAATAAATGGATTCATGATATAATACTCCAACGGACAGTATATACACCATATAAGAGTGAATTGGTGCATAACAACAATGAACCCTCAATAGAAATGTCAAATGTGATGAAATCCCTTATAAAGAAGGTATCCATAAATTAAGGACAAATCAATCTCAAAAATATGTGTGACAAATATATATACACCCAATATAAGTGGATATTAAGTGTAAAAAAATAAAAGGTCATTCACACATATTCAATGGATGACACATTCAATGACTACATGTTGAACCCAAAGAAATCGAAATTGGGTTAAAAAGTTCCCTTGACAGCCTAACGGCATCACATAAAAATGAGTTGATGAGAGATAAAAAGTGCATCTCATCACTTGGACATAAAATTTACATCAATAAGGATATATGAGAACATACCCCAACATAACAATATGTAAATTAAAAGACCCAACAAAAGAAGTCTTTTTAAAAAAAAAGAGGAGGGTGAAAGGTCCCCTTACCGACTTGTGTATCTTTCAAAACATACACCCCATGAAAGAAGGGCAATAGATCATTGATGTAAATACTCATAAACGAAAGTATATTACACAAAGAGTATAATAATGGGCAGTACATACACCACTCAATGGAATTTGTGGCAAATGAAGCATAAATCTCACGGGAATAAAAGTGAGATGAAAAATCCCTTACGAAAACTCGGCAGCCTAATGGCAACACATAAAACTCCCGAATATGGATTGATGAGAGTGAATAGGGTCTCTCATCACATGAACATAAAAATTACAGTAGGAGTAATATAAAATAACATCCCATTCATAATAAAGATGAGCTTAAAAGAAATTACATAAAAGAGTGTACTTAAAAAGAAAGAGAGTTGTAGGATCCCTTACCTCGAGTCCGACTTGACTCGATCGTTCTTTAATCTCCTGAATAATAAACTTGAGTTAATTTATACTTCATTAAGAACCCTTTTCAAGTTCATTATTCCTTTTATATCACTTATTACCATGTCATAAACATTATGTAATCATATAAGTCAATAATATTTGTTTTGCCGATATTTGGTTCTTAAGTCAAAAATAGACTTCTTATACTTACATGTTGTTAATTTGGTCAAAGGTTCATTATGTCCAGAATGGTATTCATGATGTAGATATCATATATGTCATATATATCCATTTATAATATTACATCACATTTAGAGGTAAGAAATGAAATGCACCGTTCATGGAGACGGTAAGCCGTACGTACGCATGAACGCTACTTCCATTTCTATTTCATATTTTCTGGAATGGAATCATAATTATATACGATTATATTATAATTCCAGTATAATAACATATATAATATCATTAACTTTATCCTTTACACATCCCACATAAGGTATTAACGAATCAAATCACTTTTAGGGGGCGGTAGTCCGCACTTCCTAAAATGAAGATATCGTGTTTTACCCGTAATGGAAACCATAAAGGTATGCCCAAAATGAAAAAAAACAGAAGCTTAAGGAAAACATAAACATATTATATATCATATATAAAAATAGTGACATCATAATGGCCACCTTTGAAGGTGTTAAATGAGTGTTGAACAATCATCGTTTCGGGAGGCAGAATTTCGCCATCCACAGAAACCTTATGTTCTTTAACCATTTGATGTAGTTGTGTGAGAGTGTAGCTCAAATAAATCTTATAACAACATACTAGTATATTGAAGATACTGGTGTTGTTACAAAAGAAGTAAATAAAAAGAGTTTAGGGGGTTGGAGAAGCAAAATAAAACAAATGAACATGAGAGAATGAATTACCTTTAAAAGTGTAACTCCTTTTGAGTTGAGACTAAAGGCTTCCTTTGAAAGGATTCTGCCCAACGGTAATCCTCTAGGATGAGGATAGGGATGTGGAGAGAGCAAATGGGCAGGGGTTGGCCGAGCCAAAGGCTTGAAGAGTGTGTGAAATGAGGTAGAGGTGGGGGCCTTTTATAAGAGGAGAGGAGGGTCTCTTTTGGAAAGTAAGAAATATTACTTTATTTGAAAATGTGTTTCGGTTTCAAAAGGTCCCACATTGATATAATTATTGGATAAGGTGATAAGGCATCTAAATCCACTCATCCAATTGGTTTTGGACATGTGTAGGTTGTATATTTTTCATTATCTTTCCATTTCATTTTAATCGTTAAATAATGATGTCATCACTGCATCATTATGATGTCATAAATAATTTAATTTATTTAATGTTTAAAAATTATAACAAAAATACTATGATGTAGAAAATATTTTTATCTTTCCAATGACTATTTATAATCAAAATTTGGACTTGTATAACCCCACTTAAAAATTGTTTTCGTAAAACATATTATGTTTGTGTCATTTTCACTTTAACATTAAATAAAAAGTAATTTATGTCATTTCCCAACAAAAGTGGATCCATGGGGTCCCCAAGTTGACCCATGGCTTGTCATGGTCGGCCATGACACAACCAATGAGGTTGGGACATGTGTCATGTTCATTTCATTTTATTAAAGCATTATTTTTACCTTAAACTACACTAATTACCACTAATCGCGATTAAGAACTTAATGAGTTACTATTCACCAAAAAATTATTATAATCTCATTGAACCACATTTTACTTCTTAATGACAACCATGTATGTCGGATTTTCAAAATTCAATACACATTAGTGGTAAAATTTCATTTAACTGAAAAATCAGTTTGCTTGATTACCACTTAGTGGTTTCACTATTCATCAAAAATTGGAGTTTTTCAGAAAATTACCAAAAATTCACCCTAAGATATATTTGATATTCCAAATTCAAAAATGAAGTCCATTTTACAAAATTCAAATCATATTAGTCACATTAATTAATTCAATAATTAATTCCCGCTGTCAGAGCAAATAGCGTGTTTTTATAAAACAATAAGTATCAAAAGATTGACACTAGTTTTAGTCCGATTTCAAAGTGAAATTGATTCCAACGACCACTATTGGATTTAATGGTAAAAATATTTTCTAATTTCACTTTAAAACCAATTAAAAAGATAATCTAATCATATAAATAAATTATATTAAAAAGAGGTTTTGAACTAAAATACAACATTTTGCACTATTCATTAAAAAATGAACTTTATCAGAAAAAAACCAAAATTTTACACAAAGTAAAATTTGATGTCCCGATTCTTAATAAGAGTTTTATTTGGTCCAAAAGAATGTATAAAAGTGATCAAAACTATATTTAATGACATTTCTCCATTAAAAGGCGATAAGTGAACCTTTAGTGAAAACTAGGGCATATACGCCTAAAATTGAATTCTTTCTGTATTTTAAGCCTTTAGCTTTTATTGGATAAATGTAAAAACATTTAAAAACATATATAATCATATTTTAGTTATTTCTATCCATTCCCGCCATTACAACGGCTACACGTTAACTACCATTTAAAAGAATATTATTTTATTATTAGAGTGAAACGTAAGATTCCCAAAAACTCGTTGTTGCGTGTTGGGTATGCCATTGTGCATAGCATCCCCTTTAAAGTAATATTAATATTTGATTTACAAATATGGATAAATATAAAGATGTCATATTCTTTATTTACCCGGGGTGTTACATCCTTCCCCCCTTCTGGGAATTGCGTCCTCGCAATTTTAAAATTGGGCTTGGAAACATCCTTGAAAGTCCCGCATCGGAACAAGAGTCGGTAAAACAATCACTTTAAAATAAAGAAAGATTAGCACAGAGGTCACCCGAGTTAACCCATACTAGGATTCCAAGTATGAAAATATGGACATGGAGGAAAAAACAAAGGGTCATGTTCTGATGGAGAGTGATAGAAAACATGTTTAGGAGAAAGTTAACCACGAGAAAATGACAAACTTGTGATGGGTTAAACGGTATTCGATTCCCCAGTAGGAAAAGTTAATAGACAACATTTTTGTTTTAAGTTACTTTTTATTGAGGAATTTATTCATAAGGAAACATAATCACTTATCATTTTGACATTCAACTTTTACTAGATTTCTTAATCAAACTCATATTTTTTCCAAAAGACGAGTATTTAGGGAGACTTGTTTGCATTAAGAGTACTATAATAAACTTCTAGAGAATCACCTAATCCACAAAAGAGAACTATATGCATCCCATGTCTTTAGACTTTAACCAAATACAAAACCAAAAAAGGCTAGTACAAGATCAGATAATCTAGAAAAGGATAACCCCTTATAAAAAAAGAAAATCTATTCTTAATCTCCAAAATTTGTCCAACAAAACCCAAAGTTCAACGAGGACCATCCGAGAAATAATTTGTCCATAAAATTCTTCAAAGTAAACCAATATAAGATTGAAACCCAAATATTTGAAGGATTTAGTCACATAGTCTTCCAAGTTAAATTGTAACATTTATCTCCAAACAAAATCAGTTGCTCTTAAAGTCTCGCATTGAAAGTAATTAACCTAATCACATATCCTCCATGATAGGTTAATCATTTTCATTAATAACCCAAAATCAACTTACTCTTAATTCATAAAATCATATAACTGAAAAGAATCAGTCAAACTAACCAGGGACTTCACGTAGTCCAGTGGTAGGCGATAAATAACAGTCGCACTTTGGTTGTGGGTTTGATTCCCGCAGCTTTGTCCGATGCGACGGGTAGTCACACGGTCTGCGTGTTGTCCTTTTTCCAAAACTATATAATTCTTAAAACATTCCCCAAAATGAGATAAAATCTTCAAAGATGATCATAACATATTTTAACCTCAAGTTTATCTCATGCCTTTCATTTTCCATCAGAACATATAATAACCCATAATTACCTCAAAAGTAAGGATCATATAAACCCTAATGGTTCTTTATAACTATGTCCACAAAAGAAAAGATAACTATTACTTGGATAAAATTTGCCTATATTAAATATCAGGGTTACACATAATATAAAAAGTCTTCTAATGTAACCCCATCATCAAAAGAGACTTAACACTCTTAAGAATTTCACCCTAACTCTTGAAGCCCTTATATGTTGACATCTTACTCATTCAACATTCTTCATGATCCATTATCCATTCCTTTCCAACTTATTCCGAAATACCTCTTTCCTACAAACAAAATCATGAATCATATCCTAAGATTCCAAAATAAGAAAACAATAGTCACGAAATAGTACATACCTTTGATTGGTCATTGTCAGTTTCTTCATCCTCAATAGGAATGGCATTAGGTATTGGTAAACGAACATTTGTACGCTCTTGGTGACCCCATTCATGAAACTTCTTCATAGAACATGTGTTTGCATAATGACCATGTACACCACATTTAAAACATTCAATTGATCCCTCAGAAAGAACTTCTTTCCCTTTCCTCGAGTCAACTGGATGCTTCCTTTTTCCATGGCAGGTTCTTGCTTTATGACCTTCATTTCCACATCTATAGCATATTTCTGTCCCTTTGAAACATTTTCCTAGGTGTTTCTTTCCACATCTTTGACACATAGGTTTTTGAACACACATACCTTTATGATTATTACCTGTACTTCCGTAGGGATTTGTTTCTTGCATATATGATGCCTTAGAGAAAACTACAAGGTTTAGGTGGTCAATCATGACTCCAGATAGTTGGTTGAGGATAATCAGAAGAGTTCTCATTGCATCTCCCATATCATTCAGTTGCTTGCTAAAAAAAACTGTTACAGTTTCCTTCACATCCACTGTTACTTTGGTGCCTGCTAGATCCAGCCATTTACTAAAACCAAAAAGGTCAGTGTGAGTATATCAACAAAACCATCATGTACTAATGAGGGAGATAAACACTATGATACACTTACTCATTCACTTTATCTAAAACTATGACTCTTTCTGAAATCCTAACCATTATGGTAATTTCACTTATGCTTAAAGAGTACCCTAACCTCTAAAGTTATCTAAACCGACCTTTGATACCAACTATAAGGCCCCAGCCTTAAAACTTACTTAATCTTGAGTTATTACAAGATTACACATTGAGGATCTTTTCAGGTTTAGAGTTTTAGAGAATTAGATCATGAAACTTGCATTACATTCCACATTTAAACAAAGTGGTTACATAAAAGATAGTATCCATTCTTCCCATCAACAGAAACATATTGAAAATAAAACATGGAATCTTTCTTAACACATCCTTGACTCTATCATCTTATCATGTACCTTTCCCTTGACCTGAAAAAAACATTTCAAAAACTTGGGATGAGCATAAAAAGCTCAGTAAGGGATATAAAAATATGGAAAGGAAACATGAGTTCATATATACACAAGAATGAAATCATAATTTACCCATAAAACATAGGCACTTTAACCTACCTCATCAAATCATGAATAAATCATAGAAATCATAAGACATAAAGGTAACTTGAGGCATTCATAACATTCTTACGTAGGGAGTAACCCTCTTGGTTACGTTTGGAATACCCATCACAGTATATTCCCTAAATCTCTTCGTAGAAACCTTAACGTTTCACTCCTTCGCGTTACCCAATGCATTGGAGAGCTATAACGGGCTCACCCGCCCTTAGTTTATCACGGAACCACCCGTTTTCATAACAATTCCCAAGAACCATAACATACACGCATCACATAAAATATTCATAAAAGAAACAAAACATTTCCACATTTCAAACACAACATAACATTTTAGTATTTTGAAATAATGAATCCATGTAAAAAGAAACCATTTCCAAAACCATTTAAAACATTTAATAAAAATATTTTTGAATCAAAGTGTCCCATACCACCTTGAAGCTTAAAATTTTAAACCATTAATATCCATATAAATAAATCCTTAAAACCATTTTGAAAACATGGATATTAATAAGAACAAATAATTAAAACATTTAAAACGTTATTTTGGTTAAAGGGGTTTTACCAAAATTAGAGACACTTGAATACAATAATTGAGGAATAAAATTTAGTCAGAACTTTATAATATCATGAGAATAAATGGATTCATGATATAATACTCCAACGGACAGTATATACACCATATAAGAGTGAATTGGTGCATAACAACAATGAACCCTCAATAGAAATGTCAAATGTGATGAAATCCCTTATAAAGAAGGTATCCTTAAATTAAGGACAAATCAATCTCAAAAATATGTGTGACAAATATAAATACACCCAATATAAGTGGATATTAAGTGTAAAACAATAAAAGGTCATTCACACATATTCAATGGATGACACATTCAATGACTACATGTTGAACCCAAAGAAATCGAAATTGGGTTAAAAAGTTCCCTTGACAGCCTAACGGCATCACATCAAAATGAGTTGATGAGAGATAAAAAGTGCATCTCATCACTTGGACATAAAATTTACATCAATAAGGATATATGAGAACATACCCCAACATAACAATATGTAAATTAAAAGACCCAACAAAAGAAGTCTTTTTAAAAAAAAGAGGAGGGTGAAAGGTCCCCTTACCGACTTGGGTATCTTTCAAAACATACACCCCATGAAAGAAGGGCAATAGATCATTGATGTAAATACTCATAAACGAAAGTATATTACACAAAGAGTAGAATAATGGGCAGTACATACACCACTCAATGGAATTTGTGGCAAATGAAGCATTAATCTCACGGGAATAAAAGTGAGATGAAAAATCCCTTACGAAAACTCGGCAGCCTAACGGCAACACATAAAACTCCCGAATATGGATTGATGAGAGTGAATAGGGTCTCTCATCACATGAACATAAAAATTACAGTAGGAGTAATATAAAATAACATCCCATTCATAATAAAGATGAGCTTAAAAGAAATTACATAAAAGAGTGTACTTAAAAAGAAAGAGAGTTGTAGGATCCCTTACCTCGAGTCCGACTTGACTCGATCGTTCTTTAATCTCTTGAATAATAAACTTGAGTTAATTTATACTTAATTAAGAACCCTTTTCAAGTTCATTATTCCTTTTATATCACTTATTACCATGTCATAAACATTATGTAATCATATAAGTCAATAATATTTGTTTTGCCGATATTTGGTTCTTAAGTCAAAAATAGACTTCTTATACTTACATGTTGTTAATTTGGTCAAAGGTTCATTATGTCCAGAATGGTATTCATGATGTAGATATCATATATGTCATATATATCCATTTATAATATTACATCACATTTAGAGGTAAGAAATGAAATGCACCGTTCATGGAGACGGTAAGCCGTACGTACGCATGAACGCTACTTCCATTTCTATTTCATATTTTCTGGAATGGAATCATAATTATATAAGATTATATTATAATTCCAGTATAATAACATATATAATATCATTAACTTTATCCTTTACACATCCCACATATGGTATTAACGAATCAAATCACTTTTAGGGGGCGGTAGTCCGCACTTCCTAAAATGAAGATATCGTGTTTTACCCGTAATGGAAACCATAAAGGTATGCCCAAAATGAAAAAAAACAGAAGCTTAAGGAAAACATAAACATATTATATTTCATATATAAAAATAGTGACATCATAATGGCCACCTTTGAAGGTGTTAAATGAGTGTTGAACAATCATCGTTTCGGGAGGCAGAATTTCGCCATCCACGGAAACCTTATGTTCTTTAACCATTTGATGTAGTTTTGTGAGAGTGTAGCTCAAATAAATCTTATAACAACATACTAGTATATTGAAGATACTGGTGTTGTTACAAAAGAAGTAAATAAAAAGAGTTTAGGGGGTTGGAGAAGCAAAATAAAACAAATGAACATGAGAGAATGAATTACCTTTAAAAGTGTAACTCCTTTTGAGTTGAGCCTAAAGGCTTCCTTTGAAAGGATTCTGCCCAAAGGTAATCCTCTAGGATGAGGAGAGGGATGTGGAGAGAGCAAATGGGCAGGGGTTGGCCGAGCCAAAGGCTTGAAGAGTGTGTGAAATGAGGTAGAGGTGGGGGCCTTTTATAAGAGGAGAGGAGGGTCACTTTTGGAAAGTAAGAAATATTACTTTATTTGAAAATGTGTTTCGGTTTCAAAAGGTCCCACATTGATATAATTATTGGATAAGGTGATAAGGCATCGAAATCCACTCATCCAATTGGTTTTGGCCATGTGTAGGTTGTATATTTTTCATTATCTTTCCATTTTATTTTAATCGTTAAATAATGATGTCATCACTGCATCATTATGATGTCATAAATAATTTAATTTATTTAATGTTTAAAAATTATAAGAAAAATACTATGATGTAGGAAAGCTTTTTATATTTCCAATGACTATTTATAATCAAAATTTGGACTTGTATAACCCCACTTAAAAATTGTTTTCGTAAAACATATTATGTTTGTGTCATTTTCACTTTAACATTAAATAAAAAGTAATTTATGTCATTTCCCAACAAAAGTGGATACATGGGGTCCCCAAGTTGACCCATGGCTTGTCATGGTCGGCCATTACACAACCAATGAGGTTGGGACATGTGTCATGTTCATTTCATTTTATTAAAGCATTATTTTTACCTTAAACTACACTAATTACCACTAATCGCGATTAAGAACTTAATGAGTTACTATTCACCAAAAAAATTATTATAATCTCATTGAACCACATTTTACTTCTTAATGACAACCATGTATGTCGGATTTTCAAAATTCAATACACATTAGTGGTAAAATTTCATTTAACTGAAAAATCAGTTTGCTTGATTACCACTTAGTGGTTTCACTATTCATCAAAAATTGGAGTTTTTCAGAAAATTACCAAAAATTCACCCTAAGCTATATTTGATATTCCGAATTCAAAAATGAAGTCCATTTTACAAAATTCAAATCATATTAGTCACATTAATTAATTCAATAATTAATTCCCGCTGTCAGAGCAAATAGCGTGTTTTTATAAAACAATAAGTATCAAAAGATTGACACTAGTTTTAGTCCGATTTCAAAGTGAAATTGATTCCAACGACCACTATTGGATTTAATGGTAAAAATATTTTCTAATTTCACTTTAAAACCAATTAAAAAGATAATCTAATCAAATAAATAAATTATATTAAAAAGAGGTTTTGAATTAAAATACAACATTTTACACTATTCATTAAAAAATGAACTTTATCAGAAAAAATCCAAAATTTTACACAAAGTAAAATTTGATGTCCCGATTCTTAATAAGAGTTTTATTTGGTCCAAAAGAATGTATAAGAGTGATCAAAACTATATTTAATGACATTTCTCCATTAAAAGGCGATAAGTGAACCTTTAGTGAAAACTAGGGCATATACGCCTAAAATTGAATTCTTTCTGTATTTTAAGTCTTTAGCTTTTATTGGATAAATGTAAAAACATTTAAAAACATATATAATCATATTTTAGTTATTTCTATCCATTCCCGCCATTACAACGGCTACACGTTAACTACCATTTAAAAGAATATTATTTTATTATTAGAGTGAAACGTAAGATTCCAAAAAACTCGTTGTTGCGTGTTGGGTACGCCATTGTGCATAGCATCCCCTTTAAAGTAATATTAATATTTGATTTACAAATATGGATAAATATAAAGATGTCATATTCTTTATTTACCCGGGGTGTTACATCCTTCCCCCCTTCTGGGAATTGCGTCCTCGCAATTTTAAAATTGGGCTTGGAAACATCCTTGAAAGTCCCACATCGGAACAAGAGTCGGTAAAACAATCACTTTAAAATAAAGAATGATTAGCACAGAGGTCACCCGAGTTAACCCATACTAGGATTCCAAGTATGAAAATATGGACATGGAGGAAAAAACAAAGGGTCATGTTCTGATGGAGAGTGATAGAAAACATGTTTAGGAGAAAGTTAACCACGAGAAAATCACAAACTTGTGATGGGTTAAACGGTATTCGATTCCCCAGTAGGAAAAGTTAATAGACAACATTTTTGTTTTAAGTTACTTTTTATTGAGGAATTTATTCATAAGGAAACATAATCACTTATCATTTTGACATTCAACTTTTACTAGATTTCTTAATCAAACTCATATTTTTTCCAAAAGACGAGTATTTAGGGAGACTTGTTTGCATTAAGAGTACTATAATAAACTTCTAGAGAATCACCTAATCCACAAAAGAGAACTATATGCATCCCATGTCTTTAGACTTTAACCAAATACAAAACCAAAAAAGGCTAGTACAAGATCAGATAATCTAGAAAAGGATAACCCCTTATAAAAAAAGAAAATCTATTCTTAATCTCCAAAATTTGTCCAACAAAACCCAAAGTTCAACGAGGACCATCCGATAAATAATTTGTCCATAAAATTCTTCAAAGTAAACCAATATAAGATTGAAACCCAAATATTTGAAAGATTTAGTCACATAGTCTTCCAAGTTAAATCGTAACATTTATCTCCAAACAAAATCAGTTGCTCTTAAAGTCTCGCATTGAAAGTAATTAACCTAATCACATATCCTCCATGATAGGTTAATCATTTTCATTAATAACCCAAAATCAACTTACTCTTAATTCATAAAATCATATAACTGAAAAGAATCTGTCAAACTAACCAGGGACTTCACGTAGTCCAGTGGTAGGCGATAAATAACAGTCGCACTTTGGTTGTGGGTTCGATTCCCGCAGCTTTGTCCGATGCGACGGGTAGTCACACGGTCTGCGTGTTGTCCTTTTTCCAAAACTATATAATTCTTAAAACATTCCCCAAAATGAGATAAAATCTTCAAAGATGATCATAACATATTTTAACCTCAAGTTTATCTCATGCCTTTCATTTTCCATCAGAACATATAATAACCCATAATTACCTCAAAAGTAAGGATCATATAAACCCTAATGGTTCTTTATAACTATGTCCACAAAAGAAAAGATAACTATTCCTTGGATAAAATTTGCCTATATTAAATATCAGGGTTACACATAATATAAAAAGTCTTCTAATGTAAACCCATCATCAAAAGAGACTTAACACTCTTAAGAATTTCACCCTAACTCTTGAAGCCCTTATATGTTGACATCTTACTCATTCAACATTCTTCATGATCCATTATCCATTCCTTTCCAACTTATTCCGAAATACCTCTTTCCTACAAACAAAATCATGAATCATATCCTAAGATTCCAAAATAAGAAAACAATAGTCACGAAATAGTACATACCTTTGATTGGTCATTGCCAGTTTCTTCATCCTCAATAGGAATGGCATTAGGTATTGGTAAATGAACATTTGTACGCTCTTGGTGACCCCATTCATGAATCTTCTTCATAGAACATGTGTTTGCATAATGACCATGTACACCACATTTAAAACATTCAATTGATCCCTCAGAAAGAACTTCTTTCCCTTTCCTCGAGTCAACTGGATGCTTCCTTTTTCCATGGCAGGTTCTTGCTTTATGACCTTCATTTCCACATCTATAGCATATTTCTGTCCCTTTGAAACATTTTCCTAGGTGTTTCTTTCCACATCTTTGACACATAGGTTTTTGAACACACATACCTTTATGATTATTACCTGTACTTCCGTAGGGATTTGTTTCTTGCATATATGATGCCTTAGAGAAAACTCCAAGGTTTAGGTGGTCAATCATGACTCCAGATAGTTGGTTGAGGATAATCAGAAGAGTTCTCATTGCATCTCCCATATCATTCAGTTGCTTGCTCAAAAAAACTGTTACAGTTTCCTTCACATCCACTGTTACTTTGGTGCCTGCTAGATCCAGCCATTTACTAAAACCAAAAAGGTCAGTGTGAGTATATCAACAAAACCATCATGTACTAATGAGGAAGATAAACACTATGATACACTTACTCATTCACTTTATCTAAAACTATGACTCTTTCTGAAATCCTAACCATTATGGTAATTTCACTTATGCTTAAAGAGTACCCTAACCTCTAAAGTTATCTAAACCGACCTTTGATACCAACTATAAGGCCCCAGCCTTAAAACTTACTTAATCGTGAGTTATTACAAGATTACACATTGAGGATCTTTTCAGGTTTAGAGTTTTAGAGAATTAGATCATGAAACTTGCATTACATTCCACATTTAAACAAAGTGGTTACATAAAAGATAGTATCCATTCTTCCCATCAACGGAAACATATTGAAAATAAAACATGGAATCTTTCTTAACACATCCTTGACTCTATCATCTTATCATGTACCTTTCCCTTGACCTGAAAAAAACATTTCAAAAACTTGGGATGAGCATAAAAAGCTCAGTAAGGGATATAAAAATATGGAAAGGAAACATGAGTTCATATATACACAAGAATGAAATCATAATTTACCCATAAAACATAGGCACTTTAACCTACCTCATCAAATCATGAATAAATCATAGAAATCATAAGACATAAAGGTAACTTGAGGCATTCATAACATTCTTACGTAGGGAGTAACCCTCTTGGTTACGTTTGGAATACCCATCACAGTATATTCTCTAAATCTCTTCGGAGAAACCTTAACGTTTCACTCCTTCGCGTTACCCAATGCATTGGAGAGCTATAACGGGCTCACCCGCCCTTAGTTTATCACGGAACCACCCGTTTTCATAACAATGCCCAAGAACCATAACATACACGCATCACATAAAATATTCATAAAGGAAACAAAACATTTCCACATTTCAAACACAACATAACATTTTAGTATTTTGAAATAATGAATCCATGTAAAAAAAAACCATTTCCAAAACCATTTAAAACATTTAATAAAAATATTTTTGAATCAAAGTGTCCCATACCACCATGAATCTTAAAATTTTAAACCATTAATATCCATATAAATAAATCCTTAAAACCATTTTGAAAACATGGATATTAATAAGAACAAATAATTAAAACATTTAAAACGTTATTTTGGTTAAAGGGGTTTTACCAAAATTAGAGACACTTGAATACAATAATTGAGGAATAACATTTAGTCAGAACTTTATAATATCATGAGAATAAATGGATTCATGATATAATACTCCAACGGACAGTATATACACCATATAAGAGTGAATTGGTGCATAACAACAATGAACCCTCAATAGAAATGTCAAATGTGATGAAATCCCTTATAAAGAAGGTATCCTTAAATTAAGGACAAATCAATCTCAAAAATATGTGTGACAAATATAAATACACCCAATATAAGTGGATATTAAGTGTAAAACAATAAAAGGTCATTCACACATATTCAATGGATGACACATTCAATGACTACATGTTGAACCCAAAGAAATCGAAATTGGGTTAAAAAGTTCCCTTGACAGCCTAACGGCATCACATCAAAATGAGTTGATGAGACATAAAAAGTGCATCTCATCACTTGGACATAAAATTTACATCAATAAAGATATATGAGAACATACCCCAACATAACAATATGTAAATTAAAAGACCCAACAAAATAAGTCTTTTTAAAAAAAAAGAGGAGGGTGAAAGGTCCCCTTACCGACTTGGGTATCTTTCAAAACATACACCCCATGAAAGAAGGGCAATAGATCATTGATGTAAATACTCATAAACGAAAGTATATTACACAAAGAGTAGAATAATGGGCAGTACATACACCACTCAATGGAATTTGTGGCAAATGAAGCATAAATCTCACGGGATTAAAAGTGAGATGAGAAATCCCTTACGAAAACTCGGCAGCCTAACGGCGACACATAAAACTCCCGAATATGGATTGATGAGAGTGAATAGGGTCTCTCATCACATGAACATAAAAATTACAGTAGGAGTAATATAAAATAACATCCCATTCATAATAAAGATGAGCTTAAAAGAAATTACATAAAAGAGTGTACTTAAAAAGAAAGAGAGTTGTAGGATCCCTTACCTCGAGTCCGACTTGACTCGATCGTTCTTTAATCTCCTGAATAATAAACTTGAGTTAATTTATACTTCATTAAGAACCCTTTTCAAGTTCATTATTCCTTTTATATCACTTATTACCATGTCATAAACATTATGTAATCATATAAGTCAATAATATTTGTTTTGCCGATATTTGGTTCTTAAGTCAAAAATAGACTTCTTATACTTACATGTTGTTAATTTGGTCAAAGGTTCATTATTTCCAGAATGGTATTCATGATGTAGATATCATATATGTCATATATATCCATTTATAATATTACATCACATTTAGAGGTAAGAAATGAAATGCACCGTTCATGGAGACGGTAAGCCGTACGTACGCATGAACGCTACTTCCATTTCTATTTCATATTTTCTGGAATGGAATCATAATTATATAAGATTATATTATAATTCCAGTATAATAACATATATAATATCATTAACTTTATCCTTTACACATCCCACATATGGTATTAACGAATCAAATCACTTTTAGGGGGCGGTAGTCCGCACTTCCTAAAATGAAGATATCGTGTTTTACCCGTAATGGAAACCATAAAGGTATGCCCAAAATGAAAAAAAACAGAAGCTTAAGGAAACAATAAACATATTATATATCATATATAAAAATAGTGACATCATAATGGCCACCTTTGAAGGTGTTAAATGAGTGTTGAACAATCATCGTTTCGGGAGGCAGAATTTCACCATCCACAGAAACCTTATGTTCTTTAACCATTTGATGTAGTTTTGTGAGAGTGTAGCTCAAATAAATCTTATAACAACATACTAGTATATTGAAGATACTGGTGTTGTTACAAAAGAAGTAAATAAAAAGAGTTTAGGGGGTTGGAGAAGCAAAATAAAACAAATGAACATGAGAGAATGAATTACCTTTAAAAGTGTAACTCCTTTTGAGTTGAGCCTAAAGGCTTCCTTTGAAAGGATTCTGCCCAAAGGTAATCCTCTAGGATGAGGAGAGGGATGTGGAGAGAGCAAATGGGAAGGGGTTGGCCGAGCCAAAGGCTTGAAGAGTGTGTGAAATGAGGTAGAGGTGGGGGCCTTTTATAAGAGGAGAGGAGGGTCACTTTTGGAAAGTAAGAAATATTACTTTATTTGAAAATGTGTTTCGGTTTCAAAAGGTCCCACATTGATATAATTATTGGATAAGGTGATAAGGCATCGAAATACACTCATCCAATTGGTTTTGGCCATGTGTAGGTTGTATATTTTTCATTATCTTTCCATTTTTTTTTAATCGTTAAATAATGATGTCATCACTGCATCATTATGATGTCATAAATAATTTAATTTATTTAATGTTTAAAAATTATACGAAAAATACTATGATGTATTAAAGCTTTTTATCTTTCCAATGACTATTTATAATCAAAATTTGGACTTGTATAACCCCACTTAAAAATTGTTTTCGTAAAACATATTATGTTTGTGTCATTTTCACTTTAACATTAAATAAAAAGTAATTTATGTCATTTCACAACAAAAGTGGATCCATGGGGTCCCCAAGTTGACCCATGGATTTTCACGGTCGGACATGACACAACCAATGAGGTTGGGACATGTGTCATGTTCATTTCATTTTATTAAAGCATTATTTTTACCTTAAACTACACTAATTACCACTAATCGCGATTAAGAACTTAATGAGTTACTATTCACCAAAAAATTATTATAATCTCATTGAACCACATTTTACTTCTTAATGACAACCATGTATGTCGGATTTTCAAAATTCAATACACATTAGTGGTAAAATTTAATTTAACTGAAAAATCAGTTTGCTTGATTACCACTTAGTGGTTTCACTATTCATCAAAAATTGGAGTTTTTCAGAAAATTACCAAAAATTCACCCTAAGCTATATTTGATATTCCGAATTCAAAAATGAAGTCCATTTTACAAAATTCAAATCATATTAGTCACATTAATTAATTCAATAATTAATTCCCGCTGTCAGAGCAAATAGCGTGTTTTTATAAAACAATAAGTATCAAAAGATTGACACTAGTTTTAGTCCGATTTCAAAGTGAAATTGATTCCAACGACCACTATTGGATTTAATGGTAAAAATATTTTCTAATTTCACTTTAAAACCAATTAAAAAGATAATCTAATCATATAAATAAATTATATTAAAAAGAGGTTTTGAATTAAAATACAACATTTTACACTATTCATTAAAAAATGAACTTTATCAGAAAAAAACCAAAATTTTACACAAAGTAAAATTTGATGTCCCGATTCTTAATAAGAGTTTTATTTGGTCCAAAAGAATGTATAAGAGTGATCAAAACTATATTTAATGACAGTTCTCCATTAAAAGGCGATAAGTGAACCTTTAGTGAAAACTAGGGCATATACGCCTAAAATTGAATTCTTTCTGTATTTTAAGCTTTTAGCTTTTATTGGATAAATGTAAAAACATTTAAAAACATATATAATCATATTTTAGTTATTTCTATCCATTCCCGCCATTACAACGGCTACACGTTAACTACCATTTAAAATAATATTATTTTATTATTAGAGTGAAACGTAAGATTCCCAAAAACTCGTTGTTGCGTGTTGGGTACGCCATTGTGCATAGCATCCCCTTTAAAGTAATATTAATATTTGATTTACAAATATGGATAAATATAAAGATGTCATATTCTTTATTTACCCGGGGTGTTACACATTGGTTGTTACAAATTGACATATATTCAGGGTAAACCTAGTTGAGTGTATGATAAAGATATATACAAGATATAATGCTTATTAGACGTTCTGATATTTAAGATTTCTTGGTTATTCTATTTCGTTACACTAAATCATGTATTTTATATAGTGAATCGTGGAACAAAAAATTTATCCATTTATACAACACATTCATTATTTTGTTTCAAGATGATATTTTGATGTTCTAAAAATAAGTGTAAGAACAGAGGTATCATTTTGATATTATCACTAGAATATTAAAAGGACATTACTTTTTTGGAATGAACACCGTATGATAATTTTGAATCTAAGATATGATGTTTCTATTGAAAATTTTAATTAATATATTCCTCTTAGAGATCATAGAAAAGATATAGGACGTAATTATTGGGTAGTTTCCCATATATATTGTTGAGACAATGATCTTCAGGGATTTCTATGTATTAAAGATGGATTCAAAAGGAAATTTCCTGGATTTCATCACTGATGGTATATTTAACTCAGAAGAGTGTAATGATTGAGTGGATGCGAAATTTTAGAGATCGTTGGATAAAATAAAGGCACAGTTGATAGTAGCTCCACTTATGATTCATCCTGAATTGAGTATTTTATGACGTTTAATGTGATTTTTGAGGTATGCGTTGGGTATGATTCATGATGGAGTGGAATTAGATGCTTTCTTATGGATCTCTCAATCTTTTTGAAATTGAGAAAAAGCACCTTACCCATGATCATGAGTTAGTTACGGCTATGCCCAAACTCCAAAATGGAAATAACTATCTCTATAGAGAGAGGAAAATGGTATATTCTAATAATAAGTGTTTTATTTATATTTTTCTCCTAGGGATTTTATTTTTCAATAGAGATATTAGATAGAGTATTTTCAAACATTATATTTTTATTCATCCAATGCTGTCGAGAATAGAAATGTTTTGAAATATTCATTAACCCTGAAGTTTCTAAAACATGTCCTGATGTAATAAATGTATGAGTGGCCTCTAATGAGTTTCTTTATATATATGTGAATGATTGAGGAAAGAAAGATGATTTACCTTATAAACTAGGGAATGAAATCATATCAACTGATTCAAAAAAGGTGAAGGTCCATGAAAGTCTTGAATTCTAAATAAATTAAGTTTGAAAAATAATTGGGGTTTCCCCTAATCATGAAAAAATGAAATGAAAATATTATTTCACAAATTTTTAGGTCATCCCAACCTTAATTATATATGTTAATGTATGATATTCGTCCAAAATCATAAAATAAATTTTATTGTTTTTTCAAGACATAATAGATCCTTCACATCTATAATTTTATTCATTTGAATGATGAGGATTTAAACTTTTGGGTATGAAACAATCTAATTTTGAAATTGGGAGATATTTTTCTTTTGATCACACCAGACTAGAGAGTACATATGTGTTCAGTACTAGTGATAAACTAGTCACATGATGATTTAATTGGGAGATATATAAGTAAAATTTTTCTATTGAATATTATTTAAATATACAGTAGTATCAACAACCAATGTGGCTTGAAATCTATTACCATTATAATATTTTTAGTAATCCATTCATTTCAATTACAAATTTTAATTCAATCTCAATTTTGTCGATGATATGAATGAATCTCTAAAAGGGAGTTAAAGGATTTCAATGAGTGAATCAATCTATTTGAGGTAAACCAAGTGGTATCTAAGTACACATTGTATAGGATGGTTCTAAATAGAATAGTATCGAATATTATTGATATAGATTTTTCCAATAAGGACTAATTAATTTTGTGGACCACTATTTCATTTTTGACAATTGAAAAAATTAATTCTAATCATAATTCTATTATCACATGTCTCGTGGATAAAGTAACAATGCCTCCATTTCTATTTAGATTAAACGATTATGGAAAGATTCACCTGATTAAAATAATCTTATAAAGTACATGTTGACCGCTACTGATTATAATGAAATTGTATTGGCATGTATTCCCATGATTAAACATTTTATGAGAAGAATGAGAGAGTGGGCAATATATTTTCCTAGTGGGTTAGACATATATATTTTATCTTCAAAATATAATCTTCAACTTATAAAAGTTTTAATATGTAGTAGGTACTTCTCTAAAATATTAGAAAATGAGGTTGATGTTTCATCTATGCAAAAAAAATCTCTTGAACATCAATCCGAGGATATAAAATAATAATTTAATATAAAACATGATTTAATTATAGTGATAGAAACACAATGTTATTCATCTCTCTATAAAGAGATATATTGGTTACCTAACCTCAATAAAATATAAATGATGGTGACTAAGATTTGGATGATAGTAAATCCATCATTTACTATTTTATATCTTAATTAATGAACCACTTCATTGTATTCATAAGTAATTCTTACTTACCAGATGGTACCATTCAAAAAGTGGTCAATTATTATGATAATTCTATGATAACATTAATTCATCTGGGAGTCATGATTTAATAGGATTTCATTTTCCTAAGTAAAATATGATCCCATGGGCATGAGGATTTATCAAATTTTTTCATTTGAATCTATTTGGAGACTAAGTAATTTGATGTATGTAGGTTAGTCACTCATTTATTAAAAGTATGCTCTCCTAGAAATGGGGTTAATTCTGAATAATATTTAATTATTCAAAATGTGTACAATGAAAGTGAAATAATTTCATTTATGAAGGTTTCTATGGTTAGTACTCTTTATTAATTAATAAGTACTATCATTGAAAATGTATTTTCCAAAATATATATCAAAATTATATTTGAGTATTAGTTTCGATTTTGCAAAGAAAATAAAATACAGGCATGCATTATCATTACATTTAACTGTGTGAATTTTATAAGAAAATATAGTATTGGAGCAAAAATTTCATTGAACCCTGAAATAAAAAATACTTTGAAGCAATGTATTGTGGCATTACTTTTAAATGAAACCCCAATTTAGTATTTTGTTATGGTTTTCATAACATTATTAAATTCATATAAAAATCACCTCAAATTTATCTTCATGTAAATTGATATCATGATGGATAAATTAAAAAATCAAGAGGACTTATATTATGAGATCATCTATCATAAATTTTCTTTTCAATTATAAAGGACTATATAATTTTTTAGGGATGTAATACGATCATTTAGAGAAAAGTGAGCACATGGGCTCTTGTGAAATGTTAAAAAAAGCAACAGTTGTGTGAAGTAGGAATATTACATTTATCCCTTTGTATCATTGGAATTAAATCATTATGGGGAATTCAAAAATAAAATTCATAAATCCTCATTATCTCCCTTCTTTGAAATCACGTGTGAAACTGAGTTGGGTTTACAAAAAACATGCATTATAATGTATATCATTGTTGATTTATGGTCAAGGAAATAGACCCATTTTACTATTAGATTCCATGAAACGTGGAATCACCCAGTTCTGAAAGCATGGATTATGGTAGTGGAATCACACTCGAATCCGACGTTGTTCCAATTCTTTTAATTTGAAATACAAACCATCAGGTATTCAATAAAATTATTTTATCCACCACATATTTTTTATACTAATGAACTTATTTTGTTCACCAAATTAGAGAAAATGTATATTAGAAGTATTTATAATTATATCCTTCACTATGAATGTGTTTTGAGGATGGTATTCATTTAGAGTAAATAATTTATATAATTTGGGAAAAAAATTTCATCAAATAAAAAAGTATATATGATAAAACAAATAGTCATAAAAGAAAGATTTATACCTTATACATTCCTTGTTTTTCCATTATTTTAAGGGAGTCCCCAAGTTTTTCATTTTAATTAAATCTTTTCTATGATAATAATATTGTTTCAATATTCAAAAAAATGTCTTTATCAATCATGGGTTTATTGTTCCTTATCATTTTCTTAAAAAAATTTATTCCATTACTACTCATTAATTTTTCATTTATCTTCTAATGAATATAAAAAATAAACTAAAAACTTATATTTGAGTCACAAAAATCATGAAAGAATGATCATCCCCATTTCATGGATGAATTGTTGTAAATCTCATTACAATAGAGTTAATGTAATTGAGATCCATTATAACTTAAATATACCTGATCAAGACCATTTTTATTGGAAAATGATAAATAAGGAATTAAAATCTATTGTATTTCATAGATCATTTTTATAGAATAAAAAATCTAGAAATATGAATATTTTTAAATCCTTGGTTTGGATGACAATTAAAAATTATTTCTAAATAATTTCTCTAAAATAACAGTAACTTGTAATTATAAACTCTTCACCAAACCATTTTCATGATAATTGGATAGGTATTTCACTTTTAAATATTATTTACTCCCCTAATTATGTTTTTTTCTCATTATTTCAATCTATGACCATAGGAATATCTTGTATAACATTTATAATCTTATTAAAAATTATGTAATATTTTAAAATTAAAAAAATTAGAATGATATTATAATCTTGGAAACATCATTAAATGGTATAAATACATCAATGATTTATTATAAAAATTATATCAACTTATATGTTCATAAATGTTTTGGTTTATTAAATTAAATAAGGATGATACCCTCTAGATTTATGATTGTTTGGAGGGGGGCCTTATCAAAAAATTCAGTTGACACCTTCTTACCATCAATGAGAATCTCAATGTACTACATGTGAAGACTATGCACCAAAAAAAGGTAGATTTTAGTCACCATTCCCTTAGTTATAATTCTACTTCATCAGTATGGAATATTCAATTTGACATGTTTGAGGTTAGCGTTTCACAAGCAGGTTTTATAAAGGAACACATTCTGGCTTGTTTAAACCTTTATCCTTGTTAGAAAATGATAAATCATTTTATAGTGTCTAGGGATGAAGTGCCATCTATAAACTTTTATAGAAAGAATATGAGCGCACATGACCAATTTTCATCATCATGTAGTCTTCCATGGTTCAAATAATGTAATAATTTGAGATTCCATCTCCATCCAAAAATGATCATTGTAAAAACATGATAAATGAATTTTATATTTTCGAAATGCATTGATATTGAATGAAGTTAATGTAATCATAATGTAAACTGGTGATTAATTATTGTTTCACCTTTAATTGGATGCATCAAATGAAATTATTATAGTGCTTCAACATGGAATCCATGTACTATGAGAATTAGTGAAATTTTTAGATATCATAATGGTAATATCATAGGATGTTTTTATGGTCCTTTTGGTATTTCATCAACAATAGAGGTAAAAATTTATGTATTGATCAGACCTATAGAAATTAAAATATATTGAGGATAGAAAATTATATGGTCAAAATGTGAATCTATGCTAGTTGTAAAAACTGATAGATACAATAATTATCATCTATCTTGGAATATGCCTTCTCTTTGGATTTATTTCACGAATTATATATCAACCATTAACTACTTCATAAATAATGTTTTCCAATAGGAAAAGAAACTCACTGATGGACTTGCAAAAAATGGTCATATTTGAGGATTGCATTCCATTTAATGTATTTCGTGAGGAGTAGATACCTCTCATTCAATGAGAAAATTGTGAAATCCATTCCTTCAGACTATTTTAATATTTTATTTTTTAAAAATAAAATAAAATACAATTAATGAAATTGATGTGGGTATATGTAAAAATATTTTATATACATCCATTTCAAGAATTTTAGAGAAATACTAAATTTTAGAGAGACGTTGGTTGAGTTTCCAATGTCTCATTTTGGATATTTGAATTTCTGGTGTAGGTTAGTTGTTCCTATATCTCTGAGGAAGGATCTTATGGTAAATGCAGAATGGTATTGTCAGTATGTATAACATAGGACTTCAAGATGTATCATAATCTAATATATAATTAATGGTAGCGATGGATGAGCTAGTCAATTAAATAATTTATGCCATAGATACTTACTTGTCAAAGGATTAAGGTGGAACAATTTAAATATATTGGTTTGGTGAAACTCTTACCAAATCTGGTATGTTAGTAGGATGTGATATTTATGGGATTCATTTTTGGGTTTGAAAAAACTACTATTTAAAATTATTTTATTTGGGTGATCATTGATTGAGTTTTGAAATTGGATGATTTCGTCTCTATTAAATAGACATTGAACATGGGGAAACTATGGTACTTTTACATAAGATATATTGTAAGAATTCATGGGATAACCCCTAGTGTTTTTTTGGATAGAGGACCACTGTTCTGATCATTTTTTGGAAGATATTTTCAATATTTGATGGGTTCAAAATTGAAATTTAGAATGAAATATAAAATGAATATGTATGGAAAGATAGAATGATCTATTGAGTTTTTTAAGGATATTCAGTAGTCGTGGATGCTTAATTTATAGGATTCTTGAAATAATAATATTACTTTTGTAATATTTTCCTTTAATAATTTCTAAATGTATTTGATTAAATTGGTCCCCATCAAAACATTATACGAGTATCCATTTATATATCCCTTATGATGGGAAATGTTTGGGTTTTTCTACTTAGTTTGAATGAGTCGTGTTCAATAGATGAAAATTGGTGTACTTAATCAAGAAGAGATTGGTCCAGGGAGAGGGTCATCAAACATAATATGCAGACCATATTCAGTAGACACCATATTTTGATGCTGATAATCCAATTTCAGTTAGAGTATTACCTCAAATAGGGAACCATTATTTGGGTAGGTTGGGTTAGTTGGCTCAATGTTTTATTATCCCCTTGGAGATCATTGGACAACATGATAATATTTTGTTTAATTTAAACATTAAAAAATAATTGAAATAGATTCATAATTTTTTTAATGATTCCTAGCTATAGTGGTATCAACCGAATCATTACTAATTTATAGAATTACAGGATATTGATCTTTTGTCTAATTAAATGGTGGTTGATAACTTGTTTATACTATAGATAACCATGATATGTTACATCACTGTATAAAAATTTCATTTTTTTATATTGTGGAAGTGTATAGGACATATTCATGATATGTGGGAACATAAAATATTAACGAGGTAGTATAGACCATTTATTTTTGTGTGCTTAGATTCGTGAACAATTTTTGGAGTGAAATATTTTATTGTTGGGAAAATTGTGACACCCTATGTGTTTTGGTATTCTCTTCCTATATAGTTTATCAAAAGTACTCTTAGTTTGGGTATTATAAAGGTGTCCTTGAGTTTAAAAGGAGACTATTACCTAGATGGATAGAGATTCCGTGTTGAGAGGCTAGCATCAACATGGTTGAGTTGGCTGTAGTGTAGAGTTCATGAGGTTTAATTTTGGTTTGGTTTATATTTTGGGCAATTTAGTATTGTGGATCTTACTGTTGCGACATATTGTAGTCTTTTTTGGCATGGTTGGGTCCCCACAATAGAGTTTTTTGAGGTTTTTGTATTTTGGGAATTCATATAATTTGGTTGTAGTTGTAGCATTGTGTGTGAGAATTAATGTATCCTTACCCAAAGTTGATAGTATCTATAGAATATCTTCACTGTAGTTCTAGAGGCCATTTCATAAAGAGGTTAATTTAGTATAGATATACAGTTTATTCCATAGTCTTATATGAAATCCTAAGGATTGTATAATGTATAGGTGTTTTCACAATGTTATTGAAGTTCAACAACATCGGGTTGTGGGTTTTATCATGCTATTTTTTCCATACTCAGAAAAATAGTCTCAACCCCTTTGAGTAAAATAATTCTTCCAACATTGTCTCTCAAAGCATAGTAACCCAAGAGATATTTTTGATGTCCATGAAATTCCCATTTTTTTGGATTTCATTGCTGGGACATGGGTGATCAATTTTTTGTGGTTCCTATCTATCCATGAGGTATGAGTGTAAATAAAACAATTATAATTCCTGAATTGGTTAATGTTCATGTAAAATTAATTTTTTATGTTTTTTAGAAATTCTATATTTATTATCAAAATGGATATATTAATGAAATTTGACATTTTTATAGTGGTTTTTCCTTAGAAATAGTTTGAGTACATTTTGAATATTGAAGAATTTCTACAATGGTGGTTTTGAAATAGAAATATATTTTAATGAATTGAAATAATAATGATTCACTAAGAAACTTTTTTCTAAATAGTGACCAGTTATAAATGGTTTTGGGATAACATATCACATTGTAAACCATGGGATCATCAAAAAATTTACATTCATGTTTTGTGTGTCAAATACCATTATGGGTTTTGACATCATTAGACTATGATATGACTCAAAATTATTTGGATTCATATTATGTATTGATTGTGTTTTTTATATTTCAATTCAAGCTGTCTCATAGTATAGATCCCAAATATTATGCCTTTTGATTTTTTCATTAATTTTATTGACTACAGTATATGTCATGGATGGTTTTCCATAGGTTTTTCATTTGGTGTGTTGATGGTTGGTTTTTCAATTACATTCATTATTTCTATCATTTCAATTTCATATTCAATGTTTACATAAATAAGAAAGCTATTTCTGAAAATAAATATGGTTTTTAAAAACCAATTATTTTGTGATGAATCTTTACAAAATTATTTTTTAAAGATTTAGCTTATTTTTCATAAAACAATTGAAAACAAAATCATTACTATTAACACAAAATTATATATTACGACTTGGAAATAAAATTCATATATAAAGAAAAAAATAGTACCATGATATTCTACTAGACATGGGAGTTGATAGCTCTCACATAACCATAATACCATAGCATTATTATTGTCATTGAATTGGTATAGACATGTGAATATACTATTTTATAGTAGGAGGAGTATATCTTATGAATAATGTCACTGATAGGTTCATATGATAAGGAGACCTAAAATCATTTATTCATGTCCCTATATGATAACATAATTAAATTGGTAACATACATGTGGTTTTCATCACCCAAAGAAATTTGATTCAATGAAAATAAAAATCAAATACATGATTTAAATTTTCCCTGTTGTTTATTTAGAAATGAAAATATGATTACCATATGAATGGGGACATAGAAGTTGAGGTATATGGTTATTTGTAAGGGTAAACATTTGAGTTATTTACATTATAGAATCCTTTTTCAAGTTGTGAATTAGAGTTAAATCCTCTAGTGTAATATCTCTTATTTACCATCAAGTGGTGTTAAATTATAATGACTTTGGAATAAATATAAATAATTTTAATTCCTTATAACCCATTATTTTCATTTACTGCACATTTTATTATATTTTTCTATTTGATTATATATTTTCACTATCAATTTGATGTTTTAGGGGTGTTGTGGTCATCGTATATAGATTTTGGGCAGAGCATCATTATTCTAGGGATTTCATCCATTTGTTTACATTTCACCCCATCATTCAAGTGTCCATGTTTCAAATTTTAGGATAAGAGATATTGTTCGTATGATGATATTTATATCACTATAATATTATTTATTAGATCATGGTTTAATTATCTGAATGCATTCCATGAATTAATATTTCGAAATATTTTTGGTAATTTATCGTTACCCTCTTCAAATTGATTGTGAATTTTTTTAGATAATGGTATTAAAATAGAAAAGTATTATGTTAGAAAATTTTAATAGACCCTAATTCAGATTTTAAAAGATTATGGTATAAAAGTAATTCTTCCATCAGAACCTTGGCAGACTATTTCTTATAAATAATCTATATGAAATAGTAAAGAATTATTGGAAGATTCTTGATTGGATGTAAATTATATTTTTCATTTATTTTGGACCCAAATGTGACCTTATACATCAGTGGTATTTGAATAAATGTAGAGTAAAAATAATGACTCAGAATATGTATGAGAATATATCTATGTTGGTAAAAGTGATCATTTCATGGAATCTTTTAATTATAATGATATAGAAATTATGTTAGTAGTATGATCATTGGAATGACATTATCAAGATACTAAGTTATCTAGGGTTCTCTGGTTTTATGTTTTCATATTTTTTATTGGAATTAACTCTTTATTCCTCATTGATGGAATATAGGTATGTGATGATTCCAGTAGTAACAAACTCTAATAGAAAGAATGACTTGGTATTAGTAAGAGAAATTTCATAATTGGAATAATGAAGATATATATAAAGGAGGAATCATTGAATTTTGAAATTACATTTGATTTCTCATAATATTTTTGATACCAATATTAAATTAGTAAAACATTTACATTAGATAAAAAATATAGAATAGTCATGTAGAGTAAACTGATTCTAGTAACACCATGTATTGGAACAATACTATTTATAGACATATATGGAAGGACTATCATGAGAGGTGAGTAAATGTAAAAATTTATGTTTTTTTATTTTCAAAAATATCTAAAGCTAATGGGTATGGACGACTGTTTTTTCCACGTGTCAGGAGTTCATTCAGGTCTTGGATCCATGACCCTGAAACTTTGATTCACTTAAAATTCTATAGTGGATGAATGTTAAATTATTATTCAAATTCCCATGAATAGAACACCAGGTATATAATGTTCCATAAGATGTTTCTATCAAAGGAGATGTGACTTTGAGGACAATGAATTAATGTATTATGTATTTTCAAATGACCTAGAATATCCTCGAACAATGCTAGAACCTAATTTTCATTGGTAAACATGATTATGTGGGTGGTTACAATGTTTTTGGATTTGGTTTTGATTATCATAATTGGTTCCTTAGTAAGGAGTTCAATATAATATAATGAATATTATACCTCACCATTGTACTATAACCTATCATAAAATCTAAAAAAATAAATTCTAGAATATATTCGAAATTTTAAATTTTTTCTCTGGACCATTTTGGCCAAAAATTTGAGAAATGTCGAATGGCCATGGCATTTAGATAATTGAGCAATATCATCTCAATATGTCTTGGTATATGCAACTGTTTCTTTCAACAAAATATTAGGAATATGTTTTTCATTTAATTTATATGTATATATATTAATAAGAAGATCATGATGGTACATACACATATATTAGTACATATAAATGTTCCTTCTCATAGTTGTACACTATATTACATCACATTTTTTATGATTCCACAATAATGATGTGGGTGATTTTCCACAAACATAAGTATAATGTCTTCTATAATTTTATCAAATGGAGATACATGGTTAAAGATTAGACAAATGTGATGTTAATATTCATTACATATAATAATGGATGTGTTCTTAGAGGGAAGTAGTTTCATATGTATCTTTGGATAAATCTAATTTGATTAATATTATTTTTCATAGAATATAAGAGATGAATGTTTTTTAAGAATTGTTCAATATAATTCAAAATAAATGACATCATATAATGGTGTTATTATTAAATTTTCTAAATATATTTTTGTATGTATATGTTATTTTTTATATATATCTCAATAATTAGGGTCCATACCAAACTAAGAAAAAAAATATTCTTGAGTAACTTTAAAAATACCAAAATATTAATTTTTGATACCTAAATTTTTTATGTTGTAG
The DNA here is from genome assembly GCA_963277665.1 of Viscum album. Lineage (NCBI taxonomy): Eukaryota > Viridiplantae > Streptophyta > Magnoliopsida > Santalales > Viscaceae > Viscum > Viscum album. The sequence goes on along the minus strand of OY728145.1, from coordinate 798,127,074 downwards.
CACATGTTCTCATGGTTATGTAAATGAAAAGTAAAAGTCAAAATATATGTCCATAACATGTGTTCTTTATGGATTTGATGATGAAAAAATTGGTGGCAAAATCTTGAATAATGGTTATAATAAGTTTACCATAGTCTGGAACGTCATTTTTAATTAGAACATCAAATGAATATATTGAACCTAGAGAATGATTCTCCCATGAATAGTTAAATAATGGGAGATTTTATGGATGGCATGAGTGGTGGTATATTGGTTACAAGGTGTTTATGGGACCCATTTGTTGATGTTTCATTGCTATAACATAATTATATAGCATGGTATACTGATCATGTTCTAGATGTACACATATCTTATTATGAATAATTAATGTGAAAAATGGAAGCTAAGATAATTTCATTCGATGTGTTGTGACGTGGTGGAGAAGAATCTCCTATGGTGATGTGATCTACTAAGGATAGGAGATTAGTGAAAATGATTGATTCCAAGATGAACTTTTTTTATCATGGATGGTGGATAAAATGGGAGATTAATTGAGGAGAGAATTCTGAATTACAAATTGAAGAAGAAATTATCAAATAAATTAAAAATGTATTCCTTGTTTATTTTTAATACATATGATCTAATGGGTCCTTCAAAGGGAAATAGTTAATTGGAAACCAAATGGGATTATGTTCTGAAGGAGGAATAATATGATAGGTATGATATATTGTTTAGTTGTTTGTGAAGGGGTTGTAATAATCAAAGGGAGTGTATTTTAATGATATTTTATGTCATCTAGTTAACAAAAAAACATAATTCATATGATGATTAAAATAGATTTTTTAGGTCTGTTGTTTCTCAAACAATATGATATCTTGAATTCAATCCACCATGTAGATTTATAGGATTTAATATATATTGGTATACTAGAAGGTATCATAATGGAATTGAATAAGGTCATTTTTTGAAAGATCATGATAATAATATATTTGCTCAATCAGAAACTATATTAGATGGAATTGAATGTTTTATTCCTTTATAATGGAATGAGGTTTCATCTTGAGAAATGGTGATCATTTAAGCTACATGATAATGTCTGAATGTGTTGATTTAATTTATGATATTATATATGTCAATGACATACACGTGTATGGACCTATAATAGTATGGGTATAAGAGTTGAATAATGAGTTATACATAAGGTTATAGATAAAATATCATAGATCTAATATGTTAGTTTTGGGGATGAAGATAAAATGAGAATTGAGTTGAAAAATATTGTTCCATTATTCATCATTGTAAATATGAAATGTTTTTAAATGATTCATTATGATTGTGTCAACACATGTGTGTACCCATCGTGATGTATAGTTACAACATTCAAATGATATGAAATATATAGTGAGTAAGGAGGAGTATTACACAGAGAACATCTCATATTATAATCCTAATGAATAAAATGTATTTTACATCAATTTTAATTGCACAACCATTAGGTATGCTAGAGAATTACAATATTATTTGGTAGAGGAACACTCAGAGGCTGTCAAGTGAATCATTTAGTATCTAAGATGTTTAAAAAATCATACAAACTATTTTTTTATGGGATGATACGATTAAGGATTTTCTGTGTCCTAACATTAAAGGAGATACTAATTCATATATGATCTCCAAAAAAATTGGTTGATATTCAATGGAACTAACATGATATAGGTGTATTTGTTACAACTAATGTATTCAAAATACAAACTAGAAACATATTACATTATTAAAATGGTATCAGTTATTCAGTTGGAATAGTTTAAGGTCCTTCTTCATAAATTGAGTTGTAGAAAAGTGATTGGTGTATTGTACCATGATAGTTAAACAGAAATTAAATTGTCTAAAAATATACATGACATTATATGATGAAGAATATTCATAAAAAATAATAAATCATGTTAAATCATTTGGATGATGTGTTGATTGAGACATGAAATTTTATTTAATGTTGAAATATATAGTATATTATAACTATTTTTACATAGTAAGAAACTCTTAATAATTATTAGACATTACAAGGGATTATATATCTTCATGGTATTAATTCATCAATAGCTCTGATATAAATGTTATTTTAATCCAAAAATGTTATAGAGAAAGATGATTATTGTTACCTAATTGAATGGGAATTGAATTTAAAAAAATGATTAACCCATGGGAGACTATTTTGATTCGTATGATAATATACTTTCCTTTTGAATATAAAAGTCATAATAATGGATTATATTTAAATTATATGATATTATATTGGATATGGGTGGTAATTGTTCACCAAACCGCTGAATTTTGGATCATTTAATTTAAATTATAATTTCAAAAAGAACATGAAGATGCTGGTGTAGATAGAATAGTTTATGCTCTTTAAAAGATATCATAATAGCGAACTGATTCTATGGAGACCCAAAGTAATTCCTTCGTGTCTCAAGATATAAACATTGTTTACTAAGTAATCTAGTAAAGGTAGCTATGTCCATTAACTCATTGATTAAACTATTTAAATGATTAATGGAATATTTATTAATGTCCTTCAAAGTCATTTGGATTTGAAATTGGATCAATATGTGGTTTTCCGATATATGTTTTGTGATGGGGTAACCTATAAGTGATAAAATACATTGTAGGATTATTCAAGCTATGATTTTTTCATATTGTGTTTTGGAGTTGAATCTTCCTTGGAATTATATATTTCACAACCAATAGACAAATTTAGTTTTTTCATGGGTTATTAATTCATAGGAATAATGCTAATTTCTTACGTTCCTTCATTTTTCATTGATGATTTTTTCATTTAATTTTTTATTCAGTGTGTACGCTATGAATTTTACTTCGATGCTCAAGATGATTTCAATTCTAGGTGTGTGGATATTGCCTGTGGCCTCTATATTCTTGAGATATAATAGAGTGGAGAATATATATTTCAATCATTTACATTTCCTTGTTATGTAGTCAAGGACCATAGGATGAGGTAATAAAAATATAGTGATTTGAGAACCATTGAACAAAGGGAAAGAAACAATTAAATGTTTTATATGTGGATATATTTTGAATTTTTACATTTAAAGTAATGTTAAAAAAAATAAATTTTTATAAAGAAACAAAATTCAATTAAAGGTTTTAAAAATATATTTCGGTTAAGTGGAAATGATAAAAATACATACAAAACTATGATAGTGAACACTATGTCATAGAGGATAATGGGATTTGATAATAAATGTGTAGTGAGTGAAAATTGTTTTAATGAAATATTATATAAGAATTTTTGTAAATTAAATTAATTTTTTTTATTCTAGTTATGATAAAGATGAATAAAGTATAAAATTCCAAGATTTAAAATATTTTATATAATAAAATAGTGATTCAAATTTCTAAAATATATAAAATAGTTAACATAAATATGAACATGATAATTTTTTGATATGTAGGTTAATAGAGTGATGTTGTTTATAATGATGATAAATTTACATTTTTAAAAATCATTGTTGAATAAAAATATAAAATTAATGAGAAAACTATTTTTTTTAATATTTATAAAAAAAATATCATATAAAAACGATAATATAATGTATAATCATTATATGATTGAATCTTTAAGAAAATATTATGTATAAATTAACATTAAAAAAGAATATATCATTTAACAAAATTGATGGACCATAATAATAAAATGAAAATGATATTATAAAAATATGGAATCCTAATGCATTTTATGTATTTTCAATATATCATATTATTTTAAGGAAAGGAATTTTTGTTAACACCCATAGTTTTTATGAAATAAATATTTTTTTCAAATAAATTTAATTTCATCTATATCATGTATTGAATTCCACACAATGTTTTAACAAAATGCATTATAATATTAATATTATAATTTAATCATGATCTTTATATCCAAGCCGTCAAATTTGTTTCATTAATACTAATAATAAAATTTCAAAATTATTTATAATTGTTTTAGTAATGGACTATTTATATATAAGTGCATAATTTCTTTAGTAATGTCTTAATATTCATAGAGAATAACATTTTAAAAAAAATATTAATATTTATTTTTTTAATAAAATTTTTAATAATTTTTCAATAAATATGAAAATATAATATAAAAAATAATAATCAACTTTTTAATTAATAATTCAAAAGTTATATTGGGTGTATTTTTGAGTGTTTTACTAAATGATTATTTTTACAGTGAAAGGTGAAAAGTAATGATTTCTATTAAAAAATATATTTTAATTTAGTGTATTTACAAAGTACTAACCTATTTAGAAAAATTTCATAGTAAACATAGTTTAATTATATTATTATTAAAATATTTTTTTTTTATTTTGATCAATTTCATAAAGAATTTTATTATAAAAAAACCTATACATATGAATATTTTTTCATTATAAAACAATGGAAAAAGGATTATATATATTAAATCATAATAATTTATACTATATTACATGGTTAACATAATTTTTCTTCCAAATGTATAGAAAAAATAGTAGAAAATTTTTTCACTATAGATAGAGTTAAAATGGGTATTGTTGGGGGAAAAATATATAGACAAGGGTTATAATGAAAAAACATTTACAATTCCAATTAGACTGACATATTTCAATATTACCTCATATATGGTTCTATAAAGAATGATTTTTTATCCTTTTGGAATGTTTTCAACATGGGTACACAATTTTCTTTTGGAAAATTCCAGGCATGTCCTTTCAACCACTTATAAAAGGAAACATGATCCAATCTAAACATCACTCTTCAAAAACCATTTTTTCAACCAATACATTCCCAAATTTTTTCTTTACAAACCTACCAACATTTTGGAGGAAATTTTTTATTATCAATCGTTCCAATTATGATTTTATGTATAAACATATAGGCATTTTTAGAGTAAAAGGTATCACTATTAAACTTCTGTAATTGTTTCATATGTAATTCAATCTTAATTTAATATTTTTTATAATTTTTATATAATAACAAGAAAATATTAAATATTCATATATATACATATATTTTTTTTTGTTTCAGAACCTATATCTTTATATACTACTATTAAATGGTAAACAAAATCGTCAGTCGTGTGTATGGCCGTCTATCACCAAAAGAACTGATGTGATTTGTTTTCAATCTCCACATCATTGGGATAAAGAAAATTAGAGAATTAATTTTTATATATAATATTTATTATATTATTATTCATTTTGAATTATAATATCACCGATACTATTATACCATTTAATCAATCAGATAATAATAACGTCTCTCATTTATAAATGTGGACTACCACCCAAGCAAAGTGATATTAGAATATTTTTTTTTGTTTCCTTTGGAAGTGGATGGTAATATTGATATATATAGTTTTATATATGATATATATTACCTAAAATGATTATTTAAATTTTATAAATATTCCATATTTATTATTTTACATTCATTGAGGAAACAGAAACTACATTCATTTATATGTACAACATACCGTCTCCATGAACTATGAAATAAATTTTCAATATCTATCTTTTAAGGATTAATAAAAATATATATATATATATATATAATGAATATATATGATAAGTATGTCACGGTGACATTTTTTATATGATTTAACCCAATTATTGTTAATGGAATTTAAATACGAAAACAAACCATACCTAAAAAAATATGTTTTCTTACTCGAAATATTATTATATCATTAAATTTTTTATAAACTAGTAAAAAATATTCCTAAGTAATTCGTATATTTTTTGGTAAATAAGATTATGTTTATGAAATAGATTTATAATATAAATTTATTTAATTTATAGTACTTATGTATGTGTTTGAACGAATTCGATAAATAAGGAAAGGTATTTGAAGTCTCTCTTTTATTTTTGAGAGATTTATACTATATTCACCACTCATTTATAATGTATGCTGTATATAATTTCACATTAAAATGACATATCAGAAATATAATTATTTAAATAATATATTGTGTTTAATTTTTTTTAATTTGGCAATAAATTAGAAATTTACCATTGTGGTAGGGGATTTATGATAAACCCACATTTCTTATCATGATTATTTATGTTTATAATGACTATTTATGATCAATAAAAATCAAAATTATTTCTGTATTTTGATTAAAATATTTATCCTTCCTTGTTCATGTTTTATAAATATGTTTGAAGTAAATTTTTACTACTTTGAAATAAATTTTTCAAGAAATATTTTCCCATGATTCAATTATTAACAAAATAATGTTAACGGAATAATCTCATCATTTTTCAGAGAAGATACTATTGAATTTTTCCAAAAATATATATGTAATATTTGATTTAACATGTATAGATTGAATAGTATTGTCTTCCAACATGACCACTCGATGTTTTAAATATCATTTATATGTTTCCGTGTATATTATAAATAATAATTCTTTCCAAAAATATAACTAAAATTAAAATTTTTAAAAGTTTATTTCAAAGGGAAATTCTTATTTTCCTTATTAAATGTTCTATGTAATATTTCAAAATAATTTTTCATATATGATAATGAATGTAAAAAATTCTAGGAATATAATGCAGTGATACCATCATGAATCGTTCAATGTATGGTTATTCATTTTGATGAAATAATGTTTATGAATAACATTTTCTTTCATAGGTTTTGATATGATGAATTTTTCTTGATCATATGGAACACCATTATATGTGTTTATTATATGAATTTTTTTATGTCAAAAACAAGGATGATGGTTACATTATTGGTATAAGAGGTGGTTATTTTATAACCAAGGATATTTTTCTTCGTATAAAGAGGATAAAGTTTCACATTATATCCATTGATAGGTGGGAGTTATATGTCATTACAATGCCCTGGGTAATGATTAGCATGTAATGAGATAAATTGCAATCTAATTAGGATTGAAACTATTTCATTGTGGTTTTTTTTCTATAATTAAAATCTTGGTAGTGAACCTTTACTAGTAAAATTATTAGGGTTGTCAACCATTCAACAATAAGAATTTTGGAATTGAGATTTATCCACTAAGGAAATTATTTTATGTTGTTATATATATAAAATAAATCTATGTCATTTGCCAATTTTATTCTCTAACAGTTCATCTTATTTGATTCTATTATTATAAAAGTTTTATGAACTACAAATATTGACTAAATGACTTATTTTTTGATATATTATATTAATAGAATGCTTTTAATAGGTTATTCTCTGGTTCACATTCCATTATGTGAATGTAATGTTGATATCTTCATTTTTGACACATACTGATCATATGATCCCAGAATTTCTTTTGATTATTTTACCTTGGGTTTGAAGAATGCTATTATATATAATATTCATAAGAATAAAAATAGTTTTGAAGATCATTGAAATATGTGGTGTAGGTATCCTTTGAACCAGTAGTTTTTGTATCCATGATTCCAAAGGAACTAGACCTATACAATTATGGTACAGAACATTATTCCATGTAATGAATATTAAAAAATTATTTTGTAATATATATTTATGATATGTTTTGGTAATCACAATTAGTATGAGAGAAATTATTAGATAACAATTCAAAACTATGATGAAATACCATTAGTGGGAAAACTTATGAAAAACATAAGTATAATAGATATCCCTAGGTTTTGATAATGAAAGGAATGTATGTTTCCTATGAAAATATATATGACTCTATTCTATAAGTGGATGTGGCTCTAGAAATTTTTTACCTAGGAGAAAATCGGAAAATTGGGTTTTAGCTAGAATTTATCATCACATGATTTACTACAATGGGCCTAACTACACACCTTTTATAACACTACTGAGGGATATCATTTGGAAATTCAAAACTACATTATATATCATCATGAGTCATTTGAATATATAATTTCCATGAATAACCTTGTTTAATAAATGATAATATAGTTTGTAAATATGGTTTCAATATTTAGACATCGTATAAATAATCTCACATGACTATATGGTTTTCCAATATGATTGGTGTAGAATAAAAAATAACAATTTGTTTTATTAAATGATCGAAAACCAAAAAGAAATCAGGTTAATTTATAATGTGATAAGTAAATAAATTATTATCCTATTGAGAAACAATATTTTATGGGAAATGGAATGAAACTATCATTTATATTAACACTAAAAAATTCCCATTCTTATACTAAATATGATCTTATAAACTAGAAAAATACGAAACAATATTTTTTTGAGTCAATTATCAGGAATGAATTTATTTCCTTTAGTGGTTATATTAAAATACTAGTCTCTACGAAATTGATTGAAAATATTTGAATGATATTTTCCTGTTATGTAGTGTTCATAGAATGTGATGTTCATTTTGGAAGTCTATTATTTTGAAGGAGAAGATGATTAATAGACAACTCTTAAAAAATATGAGTAAAAAAGTGTAAATTCACTCCATGGAATGGAATGATTTTATGAACTTATTTTTATATTAGTAATATCTTTGTATTGTTGGTATTAAATCATAAATTTAATTACATAAGTAAAAGAATAATTAATAAGAATATGTATGTACATATGTGGTGAATTGAAAAATATTTTCAGGATATGATTCTAGTATTTTAATCCAACCTAAATGTAAGATATATTAATTCATCGTTTCAATAAAAAAAAGTCTCCAAATGGAATTATCCGTAAGGGAATTTAGTATCTAGGAAGAAGTTGATTAATTTTATATCAATATGGAAATGTAATTTGGATTTACCAACAAAAATCATGGTTTTTGTTAAAAATGAAATATGGAATTCAATGGATACTATAAAAACCACGAGGAAATGAATATGTGATTTCATTATTTTTCAATGTGTAGAAGGAATCATTGGCTAAATTATCTTAATGGTATTGGTGAATGTTTCATGTGTGGAATGTTAAATCATTGAAAAATTGGATGTCATTGTCAGGAGAAGAAGTTTTCTATTGCTACAAATAAAGAGAAATATCCATAGAATAACAACAGACACTATAGTTATTCTAATGAAAGGATTAATATAATTATTAATACCAATGCCCAAATCTAATGGAAAATTATAGTGATCGAAATCTTAAACCTCCATTGATTATAGAAAAATATATGTCTCATGTGATCACTATTTTGGATAATGGGTGGGAAAACAATGTGTTGAATGCTTAACATAATATCCACTGTAGAATAGCTGATATTTTATTTTAAACTGAATCTACACACTATTTTATATATGAACAATTTATATGGGAATAAAATTTACACACCAATTATTACATATTTAATTAACTATGATAACACATAATCATATGATGATAGATTGTTGTGTATTTGATTCCTATCAGGTTGATCTTATAGGGAATGTGATTTTTGTAAACTACATTATTTCCCATCTTGTATAATTTGATTTTATATTCAGATTTTATTGGTATTATATTAATAATTCCAAAATCATTTCCATGTATGGTAAGTCAAATTTGATATTCCAAACAAAGCTATGATTTTCAATCAATGAAATGAAAGATATAAACTTAAAATGGTAATCACATCCTTTGTATGCGTCCTTTCGAATTAAAAACGATTATGTATCATATATTATTAGAGATATACTCAAAATCGATCGTATTCTTATAGAGAGGGGGTTTTTTGATGTAATTTTAGAATAATTTTCTAGTCTTCCATTGAAACATTATGTTGAGTTCTGCATGCACCTCAAACCTAGTGCCAAAGTTATTTGAAATAATCCTTATAGAATTTGCTTAATTGAGTAGATATAATTGAATAATAATATCCAATAGAACCATGAATATAAGGCCCCAGCCTTAAACCTTACTTAATCTTGATTTATTACAAGATTACACATTGAGGATCTTTTCGGGTTTAGAGTTTTAGAGAATTAGATCATAAAACTTGCATTACATTCCACATATAAAAAAAAGTGGTTACCTAAAGATAGAATTCTTCATTTCCATCAATGGAAACATATTTAAAATAAAAATGGATTCTTTCTTGACACTTCCTTGACACTATCATCATATCATGTACCTTTCCCTTGACCTGTGACAAACTTTTCAAAAAAACTTGGGATGAGCATAAAAAGCTCAGTAAGGGATATAAAAATATGGAAAGGAAACATAGGTACATATATACATAAGGATGAGATCATACTTTACCGATAAAACATAAGCACTTTAACATACCTCATCAAATCATGAATAAATCATAGAAATCATAAGACATAAAGGTAACTTGAGGCATTCATAACATTCTTACGTAGGGAGTAACCCTCTTGGTTACGTTTGGAATACCCACCACAGTATATTCCCTAAATCTCTTCGGAGAAACCTTAACGTTTCACTCATTCGTGTTACCCAATGTATTGGAGAGCTATATCGGGCTCACCTGCCCTTAGTTTATCACGGAACCACCCATCTTCATAATAATGCCCAAGAACCTCAACATAATCCTATCACATAAAACATTCATAAAGGAAACATAACATTTCCACCGTTCAATCACAAGATATCAATACAACACATTGATATAAAAACATTATGAAAACCATTTTCAATACCAAAATAAAAGAAAATTAAAACATGGTATTTATTTTTCTTTTAAAAAGAAGGTATGGCTTGTAGAGGAAGCCGAAACTCAAATAACGGTCACGACGGCAGAGAAGTCGTTGTCACCGCATACGTACGACAAAAACATTCCCTTTTGTCGTTTAGTAAACGCTTCATATAAAAAAGATTCCTTTTTAATAAACATAAAAGTCAAAGGGGTTTATACACCGTATAAAAGAAGGTTGTGTATAAAACAAAATATGCCTCAATGAATGGAGATTCAGATGAAGACCCATACCTCGTATCCGACTTGACCCGACCGTTATTTAATCTCCTGAATAATAAATTTGAGTTAATCTCTACTTTCTTAAGAACCTTTTTCACGTTCATTATTCCTTTTATACCATGTTATGAACATCATTTAATAATTTAAGCTAATAATGTTCATTTTGTTGGTATTTGGTTCTTAAGTCAAAAATAGACTTCTTACACTTACATGTTGTTAATTTGGTCAAAGGTTCATTATATCTAGAATGATATTAATGATTTGGATAACATATATATCATATATATTCAGCATATACATTTATTTATAATATTACATCACATTTAGAGGTAATAAATGAAATGCACCGTTCATGGAGACGGTAAGCCGTACGTACGCATGAACGCTACTTGCATTTCTATTTCGTATTTTCTGGAATAGAATCATAATGATATAAGAGTATGTTATAATTCCAGTATAACAACATATATAATATCATTAACTTTATCCTTTACACATCCCACATATGGTATTAACGAATCAAATCACTTTTAGGGGGCGGTAGTCCGCACTTCCAAAAATGAAGATATCGTGTTTACCCATAATGGAAACAATAATGGTATGCCATAAATGAAAAATACGGAAGCTTAAGGAAATTATAAACATATCATATATCATATATAAAAATAGTGACATCATAATGGCCACCTTTGAAGGTGTTAAATGAGTATTGAACAATCATCGTTTCAGGAGCCAGAATTTCTCCATCCATAGAAACCGTGTAACGCCCGGACCCTAGTTACCTAGAGTCGGTGAATTATTATGTAACATTGGCATGACAGGAGAAATATCAAGTCTCGAAAGACCGATTAGTTTAGTAGCCTTGGAATAACTAGATACATCCATAAATTTTTACATTACATCATAAAAAACATCTTGTCTTCATATCCCCTCATACTATCCCTGCAGGTCATTCATAAATTACTTCTTCATAATCCTGGGAAAAATAAAACATTGAAAGGGGTGAGCTCAGATGCTCAGTAAGGATAACATTATAGCAGAAGCATTCATAAATAAGCATACACACTTAAGGAAGTTTATAACTAAAACAAAAGCCTTTTAAACATGAACTTCAGCATAAAATGGCAAAGATAAAATAAAATAATGCCATTTACTTACTCACATGGATATTCTACTAGTCGAACAATCCCATGCATTATAATGATGGAATTCATAATGCAAGACTATCATAACCACATATCCAAGGCCTTGTGCCAAGGCTACAAATAAGATTTTGCCAAGGCCTTGTGCCAAGACACTAATTTGTCTCATGAGACCTACCGATGCATCGAGGAGCTATAGCGGGCTCCACCCGTCACTTATTAAGTCCAATGAATTCCTCATATGAATAGGTTTAAGCATAAAATAAACATTCATATTAAAACTAGCATACGAAATTTCAATACTTTAACCACAAACCATGAATGGTATAAAAATAGAACATCCACAGTCAAACATAACTCATTTGATACAATATGGAAGATTTTATTGTATCACATTATCCTCAATCATGAATAATGAAGGATGTTGACATAGATGAAAATAATAATCATAACTATTTGAGAGAAATATCCCCCTTTTCTTGAAAATTTTTAAAAGTCACACTATTTGTCAAGAAGACATTCAAAAATAGATTTTTGAATCAAAGTGTCCCATACCACTTTGAAAATTTTAAAAGGATTTTTAATTTTAAAACTTTAATGTCCATATAAATAAATCCTTAATACCATTTTTAAAATATGGACATTAATGAGCATGATTTAGAAGAATAATTCTTTAAAACATTTTAAAATGGTATTTTGGTTAGAGTTTCTAACCAAAAGAGAGACATTTGAATACAAATAATTGAGGTAATCAAAACTTTGTAATATCATGAGAATAAAGGAATTCATGATATATTATGTAAAAGTACATTATATACACCACATAAAAGTGATTTGGTGTATATCATCAAAGAAGTCTCAATGGAATGTAAATTGAGATGAAATATCTCATAAAGGATGTATCCTTAGGTTAAGGATAAATCAATGACATAATTAAGTGTGAAAAATATAAATACACTAAATATGATTGTATATTCAGTGTAAATCAATCAAAGGATATTCACACATATTCTTGTAAAAACAATACCAACGAATTGGATGTTTAACTCAACAAATGGAGAATGAGTTAAAATTACTATTATCAAATTCATATCAATGACTTGAGAATTGTCAATGGAGTGATTATGTGTATAAAACTAATATCCACAGGAAGGGGAGTGGAAATTATGACATAATCAAATGAATAGTGATTCCACACATAATCTTGGGGTAATATAATCAATGAAATATGCGTAAAGCCAAATGAGTGGAAATTGAAATCTCAAATTCCCTTATTGATTAGGTAACTTAAGAAACATACACCCATGAAAGAAGTATCATACCATGATGATGTAAATACCCATAAATAAAAGTATATAACAAAATGAATACAATCATGGGCAGTACACATACACCACATGCAATAATTAAGTGGTGATCAATGGAATTCTCACGGAATTAAAAGTGAGATAAGAAAATCCCTCACCACGTTAATCAACTGAGTCGTATGGACAAAAGTTAATAACCACCAAATGATTTACAGAATAACATGAATATAAAGAGAATCATGATAATATATATCAAATGGCCGTACACAATACACCACTTTCAATAATTTAGTGGCGAACAATGGAAATCTCACGGAATTGAAAGTGAGATAAGAGAATCCCTTTGTACTTTTTCCTTGGACGATGGTAGGTTTACCTCCTGTATAATGGTGAAATAATTGTTATTGAATAATACAAGTATCATTTACTTTAATATGATATCATATATGATCTGTTAACATTGATTTGTTAATAATATCTTAGAATTATCGTCATTTTGGGTGTTAACGGGTTCATTTTACTTTATATTCTTTGTTATGTGAGCCATATTCGTTATTAATGGGATGTATATTATTCATATCCAGAATGATATCAAGTCCTTAGATACTATTTTTAAATCATCAAATTATAATTATACTTGAATGGATATGATGGACAATGAATCTCATCGCGTTCGTGGAGACGGTAGTCCGTACGTACGCACGAACGCAAATTCCATTTAATTTTTCATTTTAAAAGAATTGAATCCAAATGATACATAGGTATATTATTATTCCAGTATAATATTATATTTTTTATATGTTACTTATTTTCATTAACACCATTCTTTATACGTTCCATGTGTGGTATGAACGAGTCATATCATTTTAAGGGGGCGGTAGTCCGCACTTTTTCAAATGAAATTATCGTATGTATATACAACATGAAATGAATATTGGTATGAAATAAAATGGAATTACAGAAGCTTATATATAAAATATGTATCATTAATATCACACTTAATTACAGTTCCATCATAATGGACACCATGAGAGGCGGTAAGATGTATTTGAACAATCATCGTTTCGTGAGGCGTTAGTTTGCCATTCACAGAAACATTATGTTCATCATCCATTAGATGGAGGTGTGAGTATGTGTAGTTCAAATCCTTCTTATAAAAACATCCTAGTATATTGAGGATACTTGTTTTGTTACAAAAGAAAGGAAATAAAAAGATTTTGGGGGTTGGAGAAGCAAAATAAATGAAAATAATTTAAGAGAAATCGTTACCTTTAATTTAGGTAACTCACATTGGTTGGAACCAAAGGACTTCTTGAAATGCTTTATGCCTAAGGGGAAGCTTCAAGGAGGAGGAGAGAGATGTGGGGAGCTTATTTGGGCAGAGTTTGGACGAGCCATGTGGCTTGAGAGGTGTGAGGAATGAGTAGAAATGGTCACCTTTTATAAGGGAGAGGAGGGGCTCTTTAGGAAAGAGTGAAAGTATTACTTTATAATATAATTATATTCGGATTATAATGGTCCAAAAATAATTGAGGTCGAAGATAAGATGACTCATATTCTAAATAACATAAACCAATAAGAATTGGACAGGTTTAAGATAATATTTTAATCATTATAATCATATTTATTTAAATGATTTATTAATGAGGTAAACATTGCATCATTATTGTGTCATTAATAATTTAACTTATTTGATGTCTAAAAATTATAAATAAAATATAATTATGTAGGAAATCTTTTTAGATTTCTAATGAATATTTATAATCGAAAATCCAACATGTATAACCCTATGTAAAAATTGTTCTTCTAAAGGATGTAAGCTTATGCCATTTTTATTTTTATTTTAACTTTATTAATATAATGTGTCCCTACCATATAAAAGTGGCTCCAAGGGGTCCCCATATCGACCCAAGTATGACCATGGTCGGGTATGTGTCCACCAATAAGGTTAGGACACGTTTTAGGGTAATTTTTTATTATTATAATATTATTTTTTAACCCTTATTTACGGGATTTAACTTTTAACCATGGTAAATAAAATATTTACCGCAGTAATTATTCAAAATGTGTAAAAATAAAAGTTACCTATTTACATAATTTGGAAATCCTGATTCCAAATATGTAATCCATTTTTCCAAATTCAAAACACATAAGTTGTAGAAATTAATTTAAAATTAATTCCCGTTGTTAAAATAAAAAGCGTGTTTTTAAAAGATAATCACTATCAAAAGATTGACACTTGTTTATGTCTGATTTAATCGTGAAATTATGTCCAATGACAAACATTAAATTAAATGGTAAAAATATATTCTAAATATACTTTAAAACCACTCAAATTCATAATTTATCAGTATTAATTATTTTGATTAAAAAAGTTGTTTTTAATTAAAATTTAGTAATTTTCACTATTCATCAAAATATAAAAGTTATCCGAAAAGTACCAAAATTTCACCCTAGGCTAATTTTGATATTCCAAATCCAAAAATGAAGTCCATTTTGAAATATAAAATATATATGATTTCAAAAAGTATGTATTACTATTCACAACGGCTAGTTTAATTAGTTGTGGTGTGTGTTAGAACTCGAGGTTGCGTACAACACACGCTAGCGTGCCGTGGAAGCTTGGGATGTTTCATTTTAAATTTTTGATGTCCCCATTTAGTCAAAAAGATTAAAATATAGTACTCTAAAAAGGGTTCACTATTAAAATTTGGTAAAATTGCAATACTGAAAATGAATTTGTTCTTACATTATGTCTATGAAACTCATTATATGGATTCTAAAATTATAAGGATTATATAAAGTTTAAAATTTAGTTAACACTATTCATAACCTCTTTTGAACAGCTTGTTTGGTAAGTCATGGTGCGATTGAACTTGGTGTTGCGTGTAGTGAAAGTTATTGAATTATTTTGAAGAAACAACACACTATAAAATCTTGGGGTGTTACATTCTCCCCTCCTTCAATAAATTGCGTCCTCGCAATTTGAAATTGTTCTTCGAAAATAAAAGGTTGAAAATAGAAAATATCTTTGTGGGAAAACCCACATCGGAAATTGGGTTACTAAAATTTAGTCTTAATATGAGGAAAAGAGAAATGAAAGGATCACCACCAAATTGTGATCTCTATTAGGAGAATATTGGTGGCAATTAGAGACATATAATTGGAGGAAAAACGTAAATATTTATAGGTAGTGAATGAGGTCATCAATCACAAACAAGTATAAAATTGAGGTCCTTAAACTCATCAATCTATGATGATTTGAAGTACCATCGGTTCAACAAAATATAGGGTATTGGGATAACATATTTTTGACGTTTCAAAATATCTTAGTTGAAATCCCACATCGAAAAATGAATTAATGAGGCCTCTATTTAAAATAAAGAGTGGAAAGTATGAAGATTAACGAAAATAACACATACTAGGGTTCCATGTAGGAAAATATGGATGTGGAAGAGAAATCTAACCATCAATTATCTGATGGAGAGTGGTAGAGAACATGGCTATGAAAAGGCCAACAATCCCAAAGCCATAAGTTAGTGATGATTTAATGTACCATCTAGGACAACATTTTTTTTAAAGTTAAATTACATAAGGAAGAGGAATTCATTTATGATATTGACTAAGAACATTATGAGATATACTTAAATTTTATGTAGATTTTCATTCTTTAATAAATTTCCACCCCTAACTCAATTTTTTTTAAACGATGAGTATTCAAGAACACTTGGTCACACTAGAAGAGCTAGAATAAACTTCTATAGAATCGCATGATCCATGTAGGATAAACCATATATTTACATTGTCTTTGAAGATTAATCAAAACCAAAATGGTTAGTGAATGATCTAATGATCCCCCAAAAGGATATTCATTGAGATAAATATTCACTAATCTTAATTTCTAAAATTAAACCAACAATACCCCAAAGTTAAATAGATACCATTCAATAACGAATTGTCCTTAAAATCCTTTAATATAATCCAAACTAATATTGAAACCCAAAACATAGAAGAATTTGATTATGTAGTCTCCCATGTTACATTGTATCTCTAAATGACATCAAATACTCTTAAAGTCACATACTTAAAAGTAATTAACATCATCACATATTCTCTGTTATAGGTTAATCATTTCCATAAATAACCCAAATCACTATAAATCAACAATAAAAACGTAGATAAAAATCCACCATTGCTCTACAAATGAAACCTCATTGTATTCTATTTTCCTTGGTCATATAGTGTTCCTAACAAAACGAACATCTTCCAAAATAACATTTATCATTTAATCACCAAATCATTTTCCTATACCAAGGGTATTCATTTGATAAGACATAAGAACCCAAATCAACTTATTATTGATCAATAAAATCATTTAACAAAAAAAATAGTCACACTAACCAGGGACTTCACGTCGTCCAGTGGTAGGCGATAAATCCCAATCGCACTTTGGTTGTGGGTTCGATTCCCACAGCTTTGTCCGACGCGACGGGTTGTCACACGGTCTACGTGTTGTCCTTTTTCAAAAACTATATTTTATAATATTACCAAAATGAGATAAATTCCTCAAAATAACATAATTTAACCACAAATGTTATATCATACTCTGCATTTTCATCCCAAATTATAATAACTTATAATTTTCTCAAACTCCAATGATCATATAAAACCAAATGGTTATTTATACCTATATCCACAAGAGAAGAGACAATTCTTCCTCAAATATCATTCTCACATGGCAAACTGCGGGGTTACAAATACAAGAGAAAATTATTCCAAAGTAAACCCATCAATAAAGAGTACTAACACTTTTAAACATTTCACCATCCATTTATTTCCACATAGGTTCTTCATCATATGTTCCTCTGGTTCCCACATTGCCTCTTCCATCTTATGATTTCTCCATAGATCTTTTACCAGACGATTCATCCGGTTCCGCAACACTTGATCATTGGTATGAATAATTCTGATAGGCTCTCCACAATAAGATAGATCGGGTTCCAGTTATAATTCTTCATATGTGAGTACATGCGTTGGGTCAGGCATGTATTTTGTCACTAGAGATATGTGGATCACAACATGAACTCTGGAGAGACTAGGCGGATTTGCCATTTGGTAGAATGCATTCATGTGTCACAATGGTACCTCAGGAATTTTTCAAAATCATCTACTTACATTACCCAAAAACGCCTCATCCATTTTGGATTATATCGATGGAAGCATCGATGCATCATAAAAAAATAGGTATTTCTTATATATAATTTTGAGACATCGTCTTTACCATGTTTTTTTAGAAAACTTCTCACTGATTCATCTTCAAATATTTCAAAATACGGTTTTGGTAAATCAGTTTTCGTATATCCCAAAAGACATAAATATATAATTTGATACATATAGGCTGCTAGAAGGTCTCCCTCTTCTGCAGCATCTAGAAAATCATTTAGTGCATCATAATTTTGAGATAAAGTGAATAATTTGAAAAGACCCAGATGGTACTTCCCACGCTTTGCGTGGTAAGAAAGTTGAGAGCGCAGCATTATCCCATAGTCGGTACTTGATCCTTGAAAGAATCGTGCAATGCTAGAGGTATTGGATGTCTCGTAAAGTTGTTTGCATGTAACTTAGACATTTGAAAAAGTTTCAACATCGTCTGCACATGACTTTTGGATAATAATTGTAAGTAGTTCTTTAGGAAGACAGAGAAGATTTGTTCGTGATCTTGCTCCCTCCATGTTTCAACTAAAAAAAGAAAATACAATTTGGGTTTTTGAATACTTATCTAATAAGAATGTAAAAAAATAGATATAATAGGATAATCTTGTAATTGAACAATATATCCTAACTTGGGGTACCGTATGTTAAAATCCAGGTTATCCACTATCTATTTGCCGACATATATTCTTAGGGGAATTTTTTGTATTCCATTAATAATGGTTTATACTAATCTTGTGAATTTACCAAAGCATATCCCACGGGAGTGTCGTAACTAAGAGTGTATCAAGGCCCGTTGTCGTGCACCAGTTCTCGTTCGAGTCTAGCTCAAAGCGGTGTTTTCAGGTTTTACCCCTAGGTACATCTGTGCCAGAGCCACCTCTACCTGCTCGTATCCAGACAGGGATGTATTGCTGGGAAAACTCACAAAATCTGCTACAATACCAAAATTCTAGGAAGTTCTTTTATACTAATCCTCAAAGTTAATCTTAGGTCTACGTGCTCTAATCAGAGTTTATCTAAATCTAGCTTCCAAGGTTGGTACTAATCTTCCTCTGATACCAACTGTAACGCCCCGACCCTAGTTACCTAGAGTCGGTGCATTATTACGTAACATTGGCATGACACGAGAAAAATCATGTCTCGAAAGACCGATTAGTTTAGTAGCCTTGGAATAACTAGATACATCCATAAATTTTTACATTACATCATAAAAAAACATCTTGTCTTCATATCCCCTCATACAATCCCTGTAGGTCATTCATAAATTACTTCTTCATAATCCTGGGAAAAATAAAACATTGAAAGGGGTGATCTCAGATGATCAGTAAGGATAACATTATATCAGAAGCTTTCATAAATAAGCATACACACTTAAGGCAGTTTATAACTAAAACAAAAGCCTTTTAAACTTGAACTTCAGCATAAAATGGTAAAGATAAAATAAAATAATTCCATTTACTTACTCACATGGATATTCTACTAGTCGAACAATCCCATGCATTATAATGATGGAATGCATAATGCCAGACTATCATAACCACATAGCCAAGGCCTCGTGTCGAGGCTACAAATTAGATTTTTCCAAGGCCTTGTGCCAAGACACTAATTTGTCTCATGAGACCTACCGATGCATCGAGGATCTATAGCGGGCTCCACCCGTCACTTATTAAGTCCAATGAATTCCTCATATGAATAGGTTTAAGCATAAAATAAACATTCGTATTAAAACTAGCATATGAAATGTCAATACTTTAACCACAAACCATGAATGGTATAAAAATAGAACATCCACAGTCAAACATAACTCATTTGATACAATATGGAAGATTTTATTGTATCACATTAACCTCAATCATGAATAATGAAGGATGTTTACATAGATGAAAATAATCATCATAACTATTTGAGAGAAATATCCCCCTTTTCTTGAAAACTTTTAAAAGTCACACTATTTGTCAAGAAGACATTCAAAAATAGATTTTTTAATCAAAGTGTCCCATACCACTTTGAAACTTTTAAAAGGATTTTTAATTTTAAAACTTTAATGTCCATATAAATAAATCCTTAAAACCATTTTTAAAATATGGACATTAATGAGCATGATTTAGAAGAATAATTCTTTAAAACATTTTAAAATGGTATTTTGGTTAGAGTTTCTAACCAAAAGAGAGACATTTGAATACAAATAATTGAGGTAATCAAAACATTGTAATATCATGAGAATAAAGGAATTCATGATATACTATGTCAAAGTACATTATATACACCACATAAAAGTGATTTGGTGTATATCATCAAAGAAGTCTCAATGGAATGTAAATTGAGATGAAATCTCTCATAAAGGTTGTATCCTTAGGATAAGGATAAATCAACGACATAATTATGTATGACAAATATAAATACACTAAATATGATTGGATATTCAGTGTAAATCAATCAAAGGATATTCACACAAATTCTTGTAAAAATAATACCAACGAATTGGATGTTTAACTCAACAAATGGAGAATGAGTTAAAATTACTCTTATTAAATTCATATCAATGACTTGAGAATTATAAATGGAGTTATTATGTGTATCAAACTTATATCCACAGGAAGGGGAGTGGAAATTATGACATAATCAAATGAATAGTGATTCCACACATAATCTTGGGGTAATATAATCAATGAAATATGCGTAAAGCCAAATGAGTGGAAATTGAAATCTCAAATTCCCTTATTGATTAGGTAACTTAAGAAACATACACCCATGAAAGAAGTATCATACAATGATGATGTAAATACCCATAAATAGAAGTATATAACACAATGAATACAATCATGGGCAGTACACATACACCACATGCAATAATTAAGTGGTGATCAATGGAATTCTCACGGAATTAAAAGTGAGATAAGAAAATCCCTTACCACGTTAATCAACTGAGTCGTATGGCGAAAAGTTAATAACCACCAAATGATTTACAGAATAACATGAATATAAAGAGAATCATGATAATATATATCAAATGTCCGTACACAATACACCACTTTCAATAATTTAGTGGCGAACAATGGAAATCTCACGGAATTGAAAGTGAGATAAGAGAATCCCTTACTTTGTACTTTTTCCTTGGACGATGGTAGGTTTACCTCCTGTATAATGGTGAAATAATTGTTATTGAATAATACAAGAATCATTTACTTTAATATGATTTCATATCTGTTCTTTTAACATTGATTTGTTAATAATATCTTAGAATTATCGTCATTTCAGGTGTTAACGGGTTCATTTTACTTTATATTCTTTGTTATGTGAGCCATATTCGTTATTAATGGGATGTATATTATTCATATCCAGAATGATATCAAGTCCTTAGATACTATTTTTAAATCATAAAATTATAATTATACTTGAATGGATATGATGGACAATGAATCTCATCGCGTTCGCGGAGACGGTAGTCCGTACGTACGCACGAACGCTAATTCCATTTAATTTTTCATTTTAAAAGAATTGAATCCAAATGATACATAGGTATATTATTATTCCAGTATAATATTATATTTTATATATGTTACTTATGTTCATTAACACCATTCTTTATACGTTCCATGTGTGTTATGAACGAGTCATATCATTTTAAGGGGGCGGTAGTCCGCACTTCCTCAAATGAAATTATCGTATGTATATAAAACATGAAACGAATAATGGTATGAAATAAAATGGAATTACAGAAGATTATATATAAAATATGTGTCATTAATATCAAACTTAATTACAGTTCCATCATAATGGCCACCATGAGAGGCGGTAAGATGTATTTGAACAATCATCATTTCGTGAGGCGTTAGTTTGCCATTCACAGAAACATTATGTTCATCATCCATTAGATGGAGGTGTGTGTATGTGTAGTTATAATACTTCTTGTAAAAACATCCTAATATATTGAGGATACTTTTTTTCTTACAAAAGAAAGGAAATAAAAAGAGTTTGGGGGTTGGAGAAGCAAAATAAATGAAACTAATTTAAGAGAAATCGTTATCCTTTAATATTGGTAACTCACTTTGGTTGGAACCAAAGGACTTCTTGAAATGATTTATGCCTAAGGGGAAGCTTCAAGGAGGAGGTGAGGGATGTGGGTAGCTTATTTGGGCAGAGTTTTGACGAGCCATGTGGCTTGAGAGGTGTGAGGAATGAGTAGAAGTGGTCTCCTTTTAAAAGGGAGAGGAGGGGCTCTTTAGGAATGAGTGAAAGTATTACTTTATAATATAATTATATTCGGTTTATAATGGTCCAAAAATCATTGATGTCGAAGCTAAGATGACTCATATTCTAAATAACATCAACCAATAAGAATTGGACAGGTTTTAGATAATATTTTAATCATTATAATCTTATTTATTTAAATGATTTATTAATGAGGTAAACATTGCATCATTATTGTGTCGTTAATAATTTAAATTATTTGATGTCTAAAAATTATAAATAAACTATAATTATGTAGGAAATCTTTTTATCTTTCTAATGAATATTTATAATCGAAATTCCAACATGTATAACCCTATGTAAAAATTGTTCTTCTAAAAGATGTAAGCTTATGCCATTTTTATTTTTATTTTAACTGTATTAATATAATGTGTCCCTACCACATACAAGTGGCTCCAAGGGGTCCCCAAATCGACCCAAAGATGCTCATGGTCTGGTATGTGTCCACCAATAAGGTTAGGACACGTTTTAGGGTAATTTTGTATTATTATAATATTATTTTTTAACCCTTATTTACCGGATTTACCCTTTAACCATGGTAAATAAAATAATTACCGCAGTAATTATTCAAAATGTGTAAAAATAAAAGTTACCTATTTACATAATTTGGACATCCTGATTCCAAATATGTAATCCATTTTTCCATATTCAAAACACAGTAGTGGCATAAATTAATTTAAAATTAATTCCCGTTGTTAAAATAAAAAGCGTGTTTTTAAGAGATAATAACTATCAAAAGATTGACACTTGTTTATGTCTGATTTAATCGTGAAATTATGTCCAATGACAAACATTAAATTAAATGGTAAAAATATATTCTAAATATACTTTAAAACCACTCAAATTCATAATTTATCAATATTAATTATTTTGAATAAAAAAATTGTTTTTAATTAAAATTTAGTAATTTTCACTATTCATCAAAATATAAAAGTTATCCGAAAAGTACCAAAATTTCACCCTAAGCTAATTTAGATATTCCAAATACAAAAATGAAGTCCATTTTGAAATATAAAATATATATGATTTCAAAAAGTAGGTATTACTATTCACAACGGCTAGTTTAATTAGTTGTGGTGTGTGTTAGAACTCGAGGTTACGTACAACACACGCTAGCGTGCCGTGGAAGCTTGGGATGTGTCATTTTAAATTTTTGATGTCCCCATTTAGTCAAAAAGTTTAAAATATATTACTCTAAAAAGGGTTCACTATTAAAATTTGGTAAAATTGCAATACTGAAAATGAATTTGTTCTTATATTATGTCTAAGAAACTCATAATATGGATTCTAAAATTATAAGGATTATATAAAGTTTAAAATTTAGTTAACACTATTCATAACCTCTTTTGAACAGCTTGTTTGGTAAGTCATGGTGCGATTGAACTTGGTGTTGCGTGTAGTGAAATTTATTGAATTATTTTGAAGAAATAACACACTATAAAATCTTGGGGTGTTACAAACCGTATGTTCTTTAACCATTTGATGTAGTTGTGTGAGAGTGTAGATAGAATAAATCTTATAACAACATCCTAGTATATTGAAGATATTGCTGTTGTTACAAAAGAAGTACATAAAAAGAGTTTAGGGGGTTGGAGAAGCAAAATAAAACAAATGAACATGAGAGAATGAATTACCTTTAAAAGTGTAACTCCTTTTGATTTGAGCCTAAAGGCTTCCTTTGAAAGGTTTCATCCCAAAGGGAATACTCTAGGATGAGGATAGGGATGTGTAGAGAGTAAATGGGTAGGGGATGGCCGAGCCAAAGGCTTGAGGAGTGTGTGAAATGAGGTAGAGGTGGGGGCCTTTTATAAGAGGAGAGGAGGGGCACTTTTGGAAATCATGAAACTATTATTTTATTTTCAAAAGTGTTTCGAATTTCTAAGGTCCCAAATTGATATATCTCTAAGATAAGATGATAAGGCTTCGAAATATTCCCATAAAATAGTTTTTGGACAAGTGTAGGTCTTAGATATTACATTATCTTTCTATTTTAATTAAATCGTCAAATAATGATGTCATCGCTGCATCATTATTATGTCATAAATAATTTAATTTATATAATGTAGAAAATTTATAAACAAAATACTATGATGTAGGAAAGTTTTTTAGCTTTCAAATGACTATTTATAATCAAAAATATGACTTGTATAACCCCATTTAAAAATTGTTTTAGTAATACATATCATGTTTGTGCCATTTTTTACATTAACATTAAATAAAATGTATTTATGTCATTTTCCAACCAAAGTGGCTCCATCGGGTCCCCAAGTTGACCCATGTATTGTCGTGGTCGGCCATGACACATCCAATAAAGGTAGGACATGTTTCAATCTCATCTCATATTATTAAAACATTATTTTTACCTTAAACTACACTAATTACCACTAATCGCGATTAAAAACTTAATAAGTTACTATTCACCAAAAAATTATTTTAATCTCATTGAACCACATTTTACTTCTTAATGACAACCATGTATGTCGGATTTTCAAAATTCAATACACATTAGTGGTAATCATTCATTTAACTGAAAAATCAGTTTGCTTGATTACCACTTAGTGGTTTTACTATTCATCAAAAATTGGAGTTTTTCAGAAAATTACCAAAAATTCACCCTAAGCTATATTTGATATTCCAAATTCAAAAATGAAGTCTATTTTACAAAATTCAAAACATATAAGTCACATTAATTAATTTAATAATTAATTCCCGCTGTCAGAGCAAATAACGTGTTTTTATAAAACAATAAGTATCAAAAGATTGACACCAGTTTAAGTCTAATTTCAAAGTGAAATTGATTCCAATGACCACCATTGGATTAAATGTTAAAAATATATTCAGATTACACATTAAGACCAATTCAAAAGATAATCTAATCATATAAATAAATAATATTAAGAAGAGTTTTGATGTAAAATGCAGTATTTTTTACTATTTATTAGAAAATGAACATTGTCAGAAAAATACCAAAAATTTATCCATTGTAAAATTCAATTTCCCAATCATAATGAATATGTTTATTTTGACAAATATTGATTATAAAATTGTCAAAAGATTGATTTAAAAATGGTTTTCCATCAAAAGGCAGTAAAACAATCTTTTAAGAATATTAGTGTATTCCATGCATAAGATTGTATTTATTTTGATTTTAAGCCTCTAAAACACTATATTAATCATTAATAGACATAGATACAAATATCTATTATTCATTACTTACATGGGATGTTACATCCTTCCCCCCTTTTGAAAATTGCATCCCCGCAATTTATATACTTATCGAATAAATGGGGGGTACTTATCCCTCATTGCATTTTCAGATTCCCATGTTGCCTCTTCCATCATGTGGTTTTTACACAAAACATTTACCTGCTTAATCACCTTATTCCGTAACACCTACTCCCTGTGGTCAAGAATCTGGACCGGTTGTTCCTCATAAGATAGGATCTCTTCCAGCTGAACTACCTCTAGACTCAAAACATGAGATGGATCTGGCATGTACTTTCTCAACATCGAAACGTGAAAAACATTGTGTACCTGAGATAAACTCGGAGGTAATGCCACTCGGTAATAAACTGATCCAACTTTCTCCGGAATTTCATATGGTCCAATAAACCTTGGACTCAACATTCCTTTCTTACCAAATCTCATCACACTTTTCCAAGGAGAAACCTTGAGAAAAACATGATCACCTACCTCGAAAGATAGATCCTTCCTCCGGTTATCCGCATAACTCTTCTGCCTACTCTGAGCTGTTCTCATGTGCTTCTGAATAAACTGAACTTTTTCTACCATCTCTTCTACCAATTCTGGTCCCATCAGCTTCCTTTCACCCAATTTATCCCACAATGCGGGAGTTCGACACCGCTTCCCATATAATGCCTCAAATGGTGCCATCTGTATATTGGAATGAAAGCTGTTATTATAAGAAAACTCAACCAAAGAAAGATGATGGTCCCAACTTCCCTGATAATTCATCGAACAAGCTCGTAGCATTTCCTCCAAGGTCTGAATTGTTCATTCTGACTGCCCATCTGATTGAGGATGAAAAACTATACTAAAATTTAATTCAGTACCCAACGACTTCTGAAAGCCCTTACAAAAGATAGATGTGAACCTTGGATCACGATCAGATACAATGGAGAGGGGAAATCCATGTAACCTGACTATCTCTTTAAGATACAAACGGGAAAGTTGATCTAGGGAAAAAGTATCTCGTATAGCGAGGAAATGAGCAGATTTAGTCAAGCGATCAACAATAACCCAGATTGAATTATTACCTCGAGATGTCCTCAGTAATCCCACAACAAAGTCCATGGATATGTTTTCCCATTTCCACTCTAGTACTGGTAAAGGCTGAAGCATCCCTTTCGGTAACTGTCGCTCTGCTTTAACCTGCTGACAAGTCAGACACTTCACAGTAAAATTAGCAATATCTCTTTTCATTCCATCCCACCAGTAATACTCCCGCAGATCTCTGTACATCTTAGTACTACCAGGATGAACTGAAAACGGGGAACTATGAGCCTCACATAACAACTCATTCTTCAACTGTGAATCACAGGGCACACATAACCTCTTCCCAAACCTCAAAACACAATCATTATCAATGTTGAATTCAGGAAACTTACCTTTCTGAACTAGCTCTACCTTTTTCTTCAACTCACTGTCTCGCATCTGTGCTTGCTTGATTCTGTCTGATAGAGAAGATTTCACTGATACCTGAAACAAAACAAAAGAACATCATATACCAACAACTTCTATGCCAAAGTTCATCAAATCTTTAACCAAATTATCACGTTCCAAATGCAACATTTCTAATGATGCATTACTTTTTCGTCTCAAAGCATCAGCCACTTTATTTTCTTTTCCCGGATGGTAACGAATTGTGAAATCATAACACTTGATTAATTCCAGCCATCTCCTATGTCTCATGTTCAATTCTTTCTGCGTGAATATATACTTTAAACTTTTTTGAATAGTATATATTTCACACTTTACTCCATACAAATGATGCCTCCAAATTTTTAATGCAAAGACAACAACAGCTAATTCCAAATCATGTGTAGGGAAATTTACCTCATGAGTTTTCAACTGTCGTGAAGCATAAGAAATTACCTGATCATTCTGCATAAGGACACATCCAAGTCCCTTCAACGAAAAATCACTGTATATAACAAACTCACCATTCCTGGAAGGAAGTGCCAAAACTGGAGCATTCACCAATATTCTCTTCAACTCTTGAAAACAATCATCACATTTTTTTGTCCATATGAACTTAACGCCCTTATGAGTTAGCTTAGTCATTGGACTAGATAACCGTGAAAAAATTTCAACAAACCTTCGGTAGTAACATGCCAAACCAAGAAAACTACGGATCTCGGTTACATTTGTGGGACTTGGCCATTCTTCAACAACTTTTGTTTTAGTAGGATCATTAGTTATGCCATATTTTGAAATAATGTGACCTAGGAAAGAAATTTGTTGTAACCAAAACTCACACTTGCTGAATTTTCCATATAGTTTCTTTTCTTTTAAGGTTTGAAAGATAACCCTTAAATGACTTTCATGCTCCTCTTTAATTTTAGAAAACACCAAAATATCATCGATGAAAACAACCACAAACTTATCCAATAACTCATGGAAAATTCTATTCATAAGGTCCATGAATACAGCAGGTGCATTGGTTAAACCAAAAGGCATAACTACAAATTCATAATGGCCATATCTAGTTTGGAACGCTGTCTTCGGAACGTCTTCTTCTTTTACTTTCAACTGATGGTACCCCGACCTCAAGTCAATCTTCGAAAAAAACTGAGCTCCATGGAGCTGATCAAACAAATCATCGATATGAGGCAAAGGATACTTGTTCTTAATAGTAATATTATTCAAGGCTCTATAATCAATGCAAAGTCTCATTGATCCATCTTTATTTTTAACAAACAAGAAAGGAGTACCCCATGGTGATGTGCTAGGTCGAATGAAACCTTTATCTAATAACTCCTGCAATTGTTTCTTTAACTCTAAAAGTTCAACATGAGCCATTCGATAAGGGGGTTTTGAAATTGGCTTAGAATCAGGAACTAAGTCAACAGTAAATTCAACTTCCTGATCATGAATAATACCAGGCAACTCATCAGGAAAAACATCAAGATACTCATTTACCACTGGAACATCATTAATCTGAACAGTTCCTTTATTTTCAATAATATGTTCAAGGTAACATTCATTTCCATCTTTTACAAGTTTCTCAACTTCCTGATATGTTATCAAAATCAAGGGTTCATTCTTGTACAGAAACTGAAAATCTTTCTGGAAAGAAACCAGTTTAGCTCTGCAGTCAATATTAGCATGATAAATAGAAAGGCAATCCATGCCCAAAATAACATCAAACTCTACTAGAGGAAAAACAATAAGGTTTGTTGGTAGATTCATTCCACACACAAGGATAGGAAGGTTCTTATAATTCCTTTTTGTCTCAACATTCCCTCTGAGTGTTTTTACCATAAGATCAGGATTTAAATCTTGATATGGAATTACCAATTTACTAGAAAACTTCTCAGAAATGAAAGAGTGTGTAGACCCTGAATCAAACAACACATTGGCATAATCTGAACAAACAAACAGTGTACCTGATACCACTTCATTCGATGGACCAATATCTACTGAAGTTGTTGCAAAGGATTTCACCACCCCCTTCTGCTTGTAGTCTGGCTGCATTCCCCCAGTTGAGTTCTTCGTTGGACACTCGTTTGTATTATGACCCATTTCATTACACTTAAAACATCTTACCGTTGGCTTTTCATTGCCTGCTTGATCATCTTCCTTATAGTTACGAGCAATATTACCAGACTTACCACACCGAAATCACTTACCAGACTTGGATAAACATTCTCCAGGATGCATTTTACCACACTTCTCACAGGATGGATATTTGGTTTTCTTACCTCCTTGATTCTTTGATGAATTCTTCCCCTTTGCCTGCCAACTAGACCTCTTATTCTGTTGTTTGTCATAGAACACCTGATCATCGGAAAAATCCATTTCCACCTTCTCCGCACATCGAACAAGTTTTTCATATCTTTTGAACTCACGAGAAGCTAAATCCCTTCGATACTTTGGCTTTAACCCTGAGTAAAAACGGTTTATTTTACTATCAAGATCTCGTATGAAGTTTGGATCATACCTTGCCAATCGAGTGAACTTTGCTTCATAAGCAGCCACTGAATCATCCTCCTGCCTCAATTCTAGGAACTGTTTTTCCATTCTAAGAGAACCACCTTAGGAAAATACTTCTGATGAAACATACCATTGAATTCGTCCCAGTGAAGATCCTCAATCTCATCACTATCCCTGATATTTTCCACCATCGACCACCATTGATCAGCTTCACCTTCAAAACGGTAAACAGCAAGACTAACCTTTTGATGTTATGAACACCCCATGACATCAAAAATTTTCTCTAGTGCTTTAATCCACCCTTCAGCTTGCATAGGGTCAGATGATCCTCTGAATGATGGGGGATGTTTCCTCATGAAATGTTCTACCACTGACATGTTCCTCTGCGGTTGATCTGGCTGATCTCGTGCATGGATACCACCACCATTTATAGCCCGAGTCAAATGTGCCATCACTGCAACAAACTGTTCAGTTCCGATTCCGACCATCTCAGGTTGCTGATTTGGAAGGTTGTCTTCCTCCTGATATCGTCCCAACATAGTTGCTTTGTTTCCTCTGCGGAGAACCATTCTGAACACAGAAATATCTTAGGCGAAGAAACATGGTAATCCATAAATGCTATATCATTTCAATCATATTATAATTTAACACCTTTCTAACTCCTAAATTTGTCTAAACCGACCTTTGATACCAACTATAAGGCCCCAGCCTTAAACCTTACTTAATCTTGAGTTATTACAAGATTACACATTGAGGATCTTTTCGGGTTTAGAGTTTTAGAGAATTAGATCATAAAACTTGCATTACATTCCACATATACACAAAGTGGTTACATAAAGATAGCATTCTTCATTCCCATCAATGGAAACATATTTAAAATAAACATGGAATCTTTCTTGAAACTTCCTTGACACTATCATCATATCATGTACCTTTCCCTTGACCTGTGAAAAACATTTCAAAAAAACTTGGGATGAGCATAAAAAGTTCAGTAAGAGATATAAAAATATGGAAATGAAACATGGGTATATATATACATAAGTATGAGATCATACTTTACCCATAAAACATAATCACTTTAACATACCTCATCAAATCATGAATAAATCATAGAAATCAGAATACATAAAGGTAACTTGAGGCATTCATAACATTCTTACGTAGGGAGTAACCCTCCTGGTTATGTTTGGAATACCAATCACAGTATATTCCCTAAATATCTTCATATAAACCTTAACGTTTCACTCCTTCGCGTTACCCAATGCATAGGAGAGCTATATCGGGCTCACCCGCCCTTAGTTTATCACGGAACCACCCGTCTTCATAATAATGCCCAAGAACCTCAACATAATCGTATCACATAAAACATGCATAAAGGAAACATAACATTTCCACCTTTCAATCACAAGATATCAATACAACACATTGATATAAAAACATTATGAAAACTATTTTCAATACAAAAATAAAAGAAAATTAAAAAATGGTATTTATTTTTCTTTTAAAAAGAAGGTATGGCTTGTAGAGGAAGCCGAAACTCAAATAACGGTCACGACGGTGGAGAAGTCATTGTCGCCGCATACGTACAACAAAAACATTCCCTTTTGTCGTTTAGTAAACGCTTCGTATAAAAAATATTCCTTTTGAAATAACGTAAAAGTCAAAGGGGTTTATTCACCGTATAAAAGAAGGTTGTGTATAAAACAAAATATGCCTTAATGAAAGGAGATTGAAACGAAGTCCCATACCTCGTATCCGACTTGACCCGACTGTTCTTTAATCTCCTGAATAATAAACTTGAGTTAATATCTACTAGCTTAATAAACTTTTTCATGTTCATTATTCCTTTTATACCATGTTATGAACATCATGTAATCATTTATGTTAATAATATTCATTTTGTTGGTATTTGGTTCTTAAGTCAAAAATAGACTTCTTACACTTAAATGTTGTTAATTTGGTCAAAGGCTAGTTATATCCAGAATTATATTAATGAATTGGATAACATATATATCATATATATTAATCATATACATGTATTTATAATATTACATCACATTTAGAGGTAACAAATGAAATGCACCGTTCATGGAGACGGTAAGCCGTACGTACGCATGAACGCTACTTCCATTTCTATTTCATATTTTATGGAATGGAATCATACTTATATAAGAGTATATTATAATTCCAGTATAATAACATATATAATATCATTAACTTTATCCTTTACACATCCCACATATGGTATTAACGAATCAAATGACTTTCAGGGGGCGGTAGCCCGCACTTCCTAAAATGAAGATATCGTGTTTACCCATAATGGAAACAATAATGGTATGCCATAAATGAAAAATACATAAGCTTAAGGAAAGAATAAACATATTATATATAATATATAAAAATAGTTACATCATAATGGCCACCTTTGAAGGTGTTAAATGAGTATTAAACTATCATCATTTCGGGAGGCCGAATTTCGCCATCCACGGAAACCGTATGTTCTTTAACCATTTTATGTAGTTGTGTGAGAGTGTAGCTCGAATAAATCTTAAAAAAACATCCTAGTATATTTAAGATACTGGTGTTGTTACAAAAGAAGTAAATAAAAAGAGTTTAGGGGGTTGGAGAAGCAAAATAAAACAAATGAACATGAGAGAATGAATTACCTTTAAAAGTGTAACTCCTTTTGATTGGAGCCTAAATGCTTCCTTTTAAAGGATTCTGCCCAAAGGGAATCCTCTAGGATGAAGAGAGGGATGTGGAGAGAGTAAATGGGCAGGGGATGGCCGAGACAAGGGCTTGAGGAGTGTGTGAAATGAGGTAGAGGTGGGGGCTTTTTATAAGAGGAGAGGAGGGGCACTTTTGGAAATCATGAAACTATTATTTTATTTTCAAAAGTGTTTCTAATTTATAAGGTCCCACATTGATATATTTCTAATATAAGATGATAGGTCTTCTAAATATTCCCATCCAATAGTTTTTGGACAAGTGTAGGTCTTAGATATTACATTATCTTTGCATTTTATTTAAATCGTCAAATAATGATGTCATCGCTGCATCATTATTATGTCATAAATAATTTAATTTATTTAATGTCTAAAAATTATAAAAAAATTAATATGATATAGGAAATATTTTTATCTTTCCAATGACTATTTATAATCAAATATCTGACTTGTATAACCCCATTTATAAATTGTTTTAGTAAAACATATCATGTTTGTGCCATTTATTACATTAACATTAAATAAAATGTATTTATGTCATTTTCCAACCAAAGTGGATCCATGGGGTCCCCAAGTTTACCCATGGCTTGTATTGGTCGGTCATGACACATCCAATGAGGTTAGGACATGTTTCAAGCTCATCTCATATTATTAAAACATTATTTTTACCTTAAACTACACTAATTTCCACTAATCGCGATTAAAAACTTAATAAGTTATTATTCACCAAAAAATTATGTTAATATCATTGAACCACATTTTTACTTCTTAATGAAAACCATGTATGTAGGATTTTAAAAATTCAATACACATTAGTGGTAAACTTTCATTTAACTGAAAAATCAGTTTGCTTTATTACCACTTAGTGGTTTCACTATTCATCAAAAATTTGAGTTTTTCAGAAAATTACCAAAAATTCACCCTAAGATATATTTGATATTACAAATTCAAAAATGAAGTCTATTTTACAAAATTCAGAACATATAAGTGACATTAATTAATTTAATAATTAATTCCCGCTGTCAGAGCAAATAGCGTGTTTTTATAAAACAATAAGTATCAAAAGATTGACACCAGTTTAAGTCTAATTTCAAAGTGATATTTATTCCAATGACCACCATTGGATTAAATGGTAAAAATATATTCATATTACACATTAAGTCCAATTCAAAAGATAATAAAATCATATAAATAAATTAGATTAAGAAGCAGTATTGATGTAAAATGCAGTATTTTTTACTATTCATTAAAAAATGAACATTGTCAGAAAAATACCAAAAAAATTTCCAATGTAAAATTCAATGTCCCAATCATAATGAATATGTTTATTTTGACAAATATAGATTATAAAATTGTCAAAAGATTGATTTAAAAAAGGTTTTCCATCAAAAGGCAGCAAAACAATCTTTTAAGAATATTAGTGTATTCCATGCATAAGATTGTATTTATTTTCATTTTAAGACTCTAAAACAGTATCTTAATCATTAATAGACATAGATAAAAATATCTATTATTCATTACTTACTTGGGATGTTACAATGAATGGTGATTCATTTAGGAATGTGTTTAACCTTGGTGTGATAAATTTTTATTTTTTAAGAAGAAAATGGATTAATGTGTCTCTATAAAGATAATTTTGAACTTAAAAAAGATCAAAATCACGAACAAGTATCCTCTAACCCATATTGATGACATTATTTATCATCTATATAGAGCTCAATACATTTTTATGATTGACAATCATTCTGGATGTCATCAATTTTTGGTTTAATTAGAAGGATTTTCAAATGATAATGTTCAATTAATGGCATGGGCTATGTATATGGTCTCATCCGTAAACATTACATATTCTTGTCATTTAAACTAGATTTCACTTCTTTACATTCTCAAATATCATTTTGGTTTATATTTTTATAAATTTAGGACATAACTCAT
Source organism: Viscum album (assembly GCA_963277665.1). Classification (NCBI taxonomy): domain Eukaryota; kingdom Viridiplantae; phylum Streptophyta; class Magnoliopsida; order Santalales; family Viscaceae; genus Viscum; species Viscum album. Next base: position 798,092,477 of record OY728145.1, on the reverse strand, counting down.
ACATATCAACAAACAGATCTTATTCTGCATGATATTAGTGTGTATGTTGTTTTGGGGGATGTATCAAGAGTCCTTCACGATTCTATGTAATAGACTCTCAATAAACCATTGGTGGATTGGAAGTAAACCAAAACTTGGGAACGAGGTTGAAATTTCAATAATCATAGATGAGGATGTGGTAGTGAAGAATGGTCTGGGTGTGGCCGATCTACCAGGACATACTCAAAGAATATCACCATGCACCATATCAAACTTAAGGAATATTACTCCATGATTTTAAGTCATTTGAAATCATAGTCATAATGAGAATCTGCTAATTCTACCTCTAATCAAGATTATGGGGATAACCATAGTTCTACTCAATTGTATGTTTCTTTTCTGGATGAGAACATTTCATTTCTTTTCCATGTCTACTATCCTTTTCCTGTTTTGTGTTGTAATTTTCAAAACAATTTGGTAGGGCTGGGTTTCTCTTGAAACTAAACCATTATGGTATATCTATAATGTTAAACTAATTGCATTATTATAATGTTATTAATATTAATAAAAAAAATATTTATTGTTAAAATAAACAGTATAAATATTTTGTATACCTCTACTATTTGTGTTTTTATACTAGAGTATTACCATTGGTCTACACCAAAAAGTTCCAATCATTATTTTATTGTTTACATTGAATAAATATATTTTATGAAATTAATGTAATAATCATATAATAATTCGATTATCTATGATTTGGTTAGGTTAGGGAATTTCATTTTTTAATTAAAATGTTATTTTATATTAAAATAAATATTAATGTTTCATAAGAAAACAATTTGTTTCTTATTTTTTGTGTTTTTTATTCGGCTATTATTCTATCAATACCATGGGAGATAAAAAACCAATAATTAATTATTTTCTCAAGAGAAGTATCACCATAAGATATTTACTAGACAATTTGTTTGTGAAAATATTTTCTTTTGGAACATATCATATACATTGTAATAGATATCATAAAATAAATAAAATGAGTAACCAATTACCTCGATTTCAAAAAATAAATATCATAACATTAATTTAATCTTGACATGTTTAATAAATCAATTCAATGAAAATGTGAATAATTACAAATAAATCTATATTTATTTAGAAATAATTACTATATTTTACTTCACAAATAATAATACATTGAGAAAATTCATGGAAAAAATATTACTCTATGAATTATTTACCACTACACATCAACTTTAAATAATTGTATTTATAAATTCTACATAGTATATAAGTCTCAAATCATCATATATTTTTAACTCCATGAGATGATGAAAATAAAATAATTTATGGGTAAATAGATTTATATTATATGAAAAATATTATATTTAAATATAATGGTAATTTTTACATATTTGAAGAATATTGTCACAAAAATTAGTATCCAAAAATAAAAATGAATTACATTTCTAATTTATCTTAAATATAAATGGTTATTTCTTAAAAATAACCAAGATATATTTAAAAAAATTAATGAGAAATTATTTACATTAATAATTGAAATAAACTTCTTACTTTTATTTAAATTGATTTTAACTAGTATAATTATATTAACATTAATTTTTCATCATATACATAATCACTAATAATGAATCATATATATGGTAAATTATTTATTTCTATTCATTTGGGGGATATGTGGGGAAAATTTCATAATAGTTATGAGACACATTTAGATATCAAAATATATATAATTTATGACAACCCACAATAAATGAATTTGAAAGTATTTTAGTAATATCTAAACGATAATTAATTAAACATATTTGAAAACCAAATATTAACTTATTCCACATAATGTACAATTTAATAATGTAAATTTCTATTGGTTATCGAATTACTAGATAATTTGTAATAAAAGTACACCAAAATCACTTCATGTCCATGAAAAGTATCTTGTCATTCTACATTGTAAATGATCACTATAATTCACATTCACCTTTATAAAATTATAAATTTGAAAAATACAAATAACATTTTCACTTTGATATATTGTATGAAATAGTATATATATTTATAATAATTTAACTAACCTATTGAATACATATAAAATCCAAATAATTTAGTTATCCCTTATTATAAAGATTAAATGATGACCATTATTACACCGTGTTCTTTATTGACGATATAGTGTTGCATTGATATCATACTTAATTTAAAATATTTTTTGACATAAAATCCTTAATAAATAACATTAGAAACATTTATATAACATATTGTATATAGTATAATCTTACAATGATACACATATTTTTACAGTTCTCATCCTTTTCATCCTTACATATATATATATATAACTAATTATAAATGGTTTTAGTTTAATTGATATTATCATAAAATAGAAAAATTCACAATTCTATAAATACCTCTAAAATATTATATCCTCACAACTATAATATCAATTTTAGGATTTATATTTTATTCTAGTTTAATAAAATTTATCATTTATTTTTCAACGAAATAGAATTTTCCATATTTTTAGAGATATGGATTTTACTGAAGATTAATACACACAGATGGAATCATAATAAAAAATAAAAAAATAGGATTTTTATGGAAAAAAATTATAAAAAATATGGTTAATATTATGTTGAAATCCTACATCCAACAATAAAATTTGAATTATACATCATTATAAATGTATTTTGAAAACACAAAGAAATAATTATAAGAATTATTATATTAAATAATCCATCATTGATTTTTTTTTATATTCCTATTTATTTATATAATATCTTATAAAAATAATTCTGAATTCTATTATTTAGAAGAAAAATATCAGATGAATTATTAATTTTAATATCTAATTATCGTTCTACATCAACCATGACATCTTCTAACTATGTTTTTATCTATATCATTGGTGTTTTGTTTTACTTCAAAAAATATATTTTACATCATATATGATAGATGTGATTGAATTATACATCTAATATTTATATAACACAAAACATTACTATAAGAATAAAACACAACATAATATAAATTTTCTAAAATATTATTTTTATTCCAATTTTAATTAACCTGACTAAAATAGTCTTTAACAAATTTATTTTATATTAAAATAAAAAATAAATGAATACCATGATATCCCTTGAATATAATATTTTATATATTAAGATATCACTACAAATGATTATATTTAAAATTCGTTTGTAACATCAAGATATATATAATGTTTTATTATTTGTATTAACACATCTTATTAGGTGTTAATTAGTTTATAGAAATTTATGGACACATTTTTAAAATTTAATATTATTAGAAATTATGTTATCCAAATATAAATAAATGTTCAAATTTCAATTTCAATTAACATTTAAATATATACAAGACTTGGTTTTTCTATTCATACAACCTTAATTGTCATCGATTATATCAAACCCTCAATCTATTTGTATTTATGATATGATTTATTTCTTATTCATTTATTATATAATTTTGTGTTACATAAAATTATTTATGTATTTATGATTTGTAGTTTATAAATTGTTTTCCCACTATATATGATTGGTGAACATTGATACATGTAAATAGTGTGTCTACCCACTCATAGGATAGTTTCTAATATCAATTTATTCTTTCATTTAGTCATCAACATTAGTATTTCAGGGTTTAATCCAAACCATGGGTGTCATAGGAAACAATATTAGAGAGAATGAGTTGAAATAGTTTTGTAAAATATATTGTGAAAATATAGGTAAATACATGAAGAATATATGAGTGTTTGTAAATAGTAATAAAAACCAGTGTTTCAATGGTTTCAGAATGGTTTCCAATCAATGTGATCAAAATCTGAGATAAATGGATGAAATTAGAGTAGATGAAATTGGTTTGCATATAATGTGTTAATTAAATTAAATTCAATTTATATATTTTAATTAAAATGTCACTAATTTAGCATATTTTTCCAAAAAAATGAGTTTAATTAAGGGTTGTCTTTAAAAGTAAGGTCGTGTTTTACCGAACACTAATATATTAATAAAAATATTATTATTAATATTATAAGATAAAACCATTATATTAAATTTATATTTATATTATGAAAAATTAACTTAATAAAATATATTTTTGAATTAATTGGTTATTTATTAATTGTAAATGAATATACAGACCAATTGAATATAATCAAAATGATTTTTATAGAAGATTATTTTTATGTTAAAAATAGATTTATCATAATAAGTTAATTTAAATACTATTATTTACTGATGTTATTTAAATTTTTATGTTTTCAAACATATTTTATATTCCTACTTTTGATCTTATTATCATTAGATAATAAAAAAACCAATTTTTTGTATAGAAATAATATATGTTTATTGAGGCACTTGTATAGAATTTAAATAGAGAACCAATTTAAAAAAAAATTATAAATTTTATAAATATATTATGAAAAAATTAAAATAATATTTAAAATATAAACATAAAAATTATGTTAGGGTGATTGTTTATAATTTTTCATTGATGTATCTTTTTCTGATGAATAATAAAAAGTATTGATTTTTAATACAAAAACACTTTTTTGTAAAATTTATTTATAACGATTATTATTATTTGTATTTGTTTTAATGGAATATTAGATTAATGTTTTATCAAATAATTATATGAATTTCATTTAAATGAATCTCCCTTTTAATGTGAATATAAAAACATAGATTTGTTTTGAATAATTTTACCTTAAAACCTTTCATTGTTGTCCAATCTACGAGATTAATTATAAATTATTTTTTATCACGTCTAATTGAAATTTGAAAAAATTGATTCCAAATGTTGAGTCAGAATGATTTATAATGTTTATATGTTAAAAATATTTTTTGTAAAAACTATTTGTGATGGTGATTAAAAATTATTACATCGATTAAACGAAAAATTAGCTTAACGAATGAGTCAACATTAAACATAAGGCCCACAATATCCTATAAACATGTCTAAAATAATTTTTATGGAAATAATTATATATTATAATCCCATGGATATAATTTTGTATATTATTTGATACACATTAAATGGGAATAACTTGGGTGGAATTTCCCTTTTCAAAATTTTCAAGAGTGACACTCCTCCACTCTAAAGGAGAACTCAACCCTCACACTTCTTAAAACCTCTCGAGAAAAATTGGATCAAACAAGATATGAAACAATGGTTCATAAAAATCTCTCATGTAATACTTGAAGCCTCACCTTGATCAAAAATCCATCCAAGAATTCCATTGGTGAAAAACAAAAGATGTTATCCAACGAAGAGGTAACATCTTTCCTCAAGACCTGTAGTTTTCTTTATATTATCACCCCCCTAAAATATCCTTATTAAATGAATATATAAAGACCCTACTCTAATAAATGTAAAAATATTTTTTTATTCTATGTGTTATACCTACATTTACAAACACATCCATTTAATTGTTAATGAAAATACAATTTATGTGAACAAGGAATTGCCTCCTTATGAAATGATGATTGTTATTTTTTTTTACTTTACCACTTCACATGGTTGAGAATTAATATGGAAATTATATTTATATATTATATATATGATGTTAATATTTTACTTATACTTCAAAAATTCTTTTATACCACATAACATTATGAAATCCATTTTTTGGGAATACGATAACATCGTTTGTTGATGTGTGGACAACCACCCTCCAAAAACTATATGATTCATTCACACTATACATGAATTGTAAATAGAATGGTTGTAATTAAAAAAATGTAACATAAATGAGATAAATAAGATATTCATGAAGTAATTATATTTTTTTTAAATATAATATATCATTTTCATTATTACCTTTTTCACACACTGAAAAGTGATAACATCTCTCGTGGACATGTGGACTGTCGCATCCTCGACACCATGTCATTTCTTTTACATCACAATAATTTTATGTATAAGTATAGATGAATAAATAAAATTTTATTTAATATATAATTATAATTCTAGAATGATTTACGGTTACTTAGCTTCCCTCCATAACAATAATTGAAAAAACTGGAATGTTACTCATGGGTACGTACCACCTACCATCTCTAGGATTATAGCATTAGTTCATTTTTCATGATAATTTTCAATTATTGGTCATAAAAGAATTAATAATTTATAAATACGATAATTATGTCATCATTAATATTCTTGATATTTTTATATGATATCCCCTTTTACCATAGTCAACGTACAAAATTCATTTCTGACACATGAAGCAACTCTGGCCAAAATCACTAAATGTTGACTTTATTGTTTAAGTAGTTTGAAAAAAACTTGTAATAAGTGATGTAAATGTGATAATAAAATTAAAAAATGTTTTTAAGAATGTAAATATTTAACATATGTTTATTATTCAGGAATATAAAGATACATCTGATAATTCAGTCTCACGGTAAGCATTTACATCACATTTTACATTCCACTGAGACTTACTTATTATTATGAACATTTTTTTATTGAATATATACTACCATTTTAATTTTTATATAATGTGTCTTGTTATCATCATGATATTATATTCTTCATTTAATTTTATTCCTTCATGAGGATTATTATTCCAATATTTCGATGTGGCATTAGACACTTTGTAATGTTTAAGGACTATTTTCCTAAAAAATGACTTAATGATCCTTAAATGATATTTTATTCATCAAAATGAACAACCATTGTTATTACTAGTCCTCCACTAATTAATTATTGATAAATCTATATATTATATTAAATATATGTACAATTTGATAAGGAACATTATTTTTTCAATATATGATGAATGTATTGGTCATGAAAGACATAGGTTAGGGACCATTTAAGGAAAGCCCTACATATTGGGGATTAGTTAATGTAGGCCCCTCGATGAAACAATAATTTCTTGAGATGAATCAATTTGAGAAATTAGAATATATTGAACTATTTTATATTGATGGTACATTTGTTCATGTTCCATATACATGACATCCAATATTAAAACATTTCCTTTATTTCAGTTATCATTTTTACGATTGATATTTTGAGTCGATATATATATGTGATCAGTTAATTGTCAGTTCCATGAATAAATTTTATGTGTCTTAGTTAATTTACACTCACATGTTATCTTTTCCATATCTAATTATTTTAATAACATGTATCATGAGTTATTTACCATTCAATGCTGACTAGTTAACATCAATTCAGTATTACTTAAACATTACATACCCTTAATGGGAAATTGAGTACACCATTATTATATTTAATTTCTAGGTTATAATGAACAATCCCTTAAATAATATATTAAGGATGTACCTTATTTCATTTAATTGTATACCATGTCTTATTTTCAATTTCCCAATATAATATGAGTATAATGTATGTAATCTATTTTTCCAAAAATACTAAACTCTTCTATCCCTTGGGATTTGAATCTTGTTTATATAAAAATATAGTAAAATAATGAATTGGCTTCTTGCTTCTAGGTTCTAGGTGTTATTGTTGGTATCATATCATTTTAGCAGCAATTGTGGAAACATGATTTAGAAAACATATGTTTTGTGACATAACCCTATAATAGACTTTGAAAATAATTATAGAAAAAATTCCAATATTTCTGTTAAGGATAGGATTGTGTGAAAATTCCTTGAAATACATCAAATTCATGACAATAAATGTAGACATGGTTCAGGAATAGATATATCTAAGAGTAACTACTCTAATGTATGTCGATCCTAAATCAGTGTAACCTCATACACGACAACATGCTTAATTGTGCACCTAGTTTGTAACTCCAAGGGTATACACATTGGATAATTCAGATTATCTTAATAACCATTATTTAGGATTTGAATATAAATAAATCCCCAAAGAAACCATGTTTTTTATATTAATATTACATCTGGAATCATTTTTAGTTTATGACTATTGTATCACTATTTTTACGATTATACATTATGTTACATAATGTGATGATATAATCCATTATACTCCACTGTTTAAAAATGCAGTCTTGAAGGAATAAAGAAATTGATACTCAGGGAAAATGATTAGAATTCTCTATATATTAAAGAAATACAACTGGTATTGGAAAAAATAATTTTATGGAAATATTAAGGCATATTATTCCGGTTATGAAATATAATCATGAGTGTATGGAGAAACATGCTCCACTACAAGATCCCCTGATGTAAGATTACTTTATGTGACAAAGGCCTCTATTATTTAAGGGGAATACCAACCCAAAAGCTGTTAATCAATGGATTATGTATTTGGATAATATATTCATGGCATCATGGTGGGGTGAAATGGAAACAAATATATTTCTAATATATTTATATAATATAAATGTAGATCAATGGTGGTCATTGATTCAGAATACTAGGGATGAATAAGAAATAGAACTCCTAGAATTGATAACGTTTATGGATATATTATTAGATAAATACATCCCTCGTGATCAAAAAATTGAAATGTATAGAATGTTCCATAGTTTAAAACATAAGGATTATGAAATTGTTACAGAGTATAATGCTTCATTTACCATATTATAAAGGTATGCTGTATATTTTATATGCATTACGAAATTCAATATTCATCAATTCTATGATGGAATTTATCCATGTATCTGAAGCGTGATAGTGTTAGAATTATTTTCTTCATATAATGAAATAGTTTTATATTCCATCATAACAAATCTGTAATTTTCAATATCCAACATATTCAATGGAATTTAGGGGATGAATTGGACTTCTAAACATTATAAAAAAGTGAACGATTCATAGAATAAGGGAAAGGAATATTTTCCCACATATGATAAATTTTGAATGATTCCCCATATAAATGAATGAATGGAATGTGAGTATTTTATATGTTTAGAGATAAGGGTCACCAAGATAAAGAATGAAAAAATAAAAAAAGTATGATATTTAGTGTTAAATCTACAAGCAGATAGGGCACCATTAATATGAATTCCCTAAGCATCATTGGAATGTACCTCAGAAAACATAAGGGATCAAGATCATGTATATGTCAGTCAAATAATAATGTTGTACTGATTAATGGGATTATGAATTTAGATATATGAAATATATTAAAAATGTATCTTATTTATGAGGTTCTCACTATATGTAGTTTATGAAATATATTATTATTTTACTATAGTACTTTTTCATTATGGGTTTGAGATTATATGATGAAAGTACCAATAAAAATATATTCAGTATAATGAAAATTGTTTCGAAAATACATTGTTGAGTGTAAGATAATCATCAATTTTTCCTAATGTTAAGACAATGATATTTGGATAAAAAATTTAGTAGTTTAGAAATTTAAAATTGGAAATGTGATGAAAACCATGGAACTATGTGATGATTTATATACAATGTTCTTTATGATATCATTTACAGTGTTTCCAACATGTTTGTATTTAAAAAGTATATCTGATAGCATAAATTATATTTATTGAAAAAGAATCAGGCATTTTTTCATTTTTTTATAGTAATTGAATGTATTTCAATATTCACATGTTTGATTTTGGAAGATTAATATCCACTTCATGTTATTTGACAATTCCAATTTTGAAATTTATTGACCATTCATATAATGTATTAGATCATAATATTTTGGAAACATTAACCATTTAGGAAATGTTTTATTGTGGTTATTAAATTAGGTTTTCATAGTTAATGCATTACGTCACTATAAGAATCATCTTTTGCTAATATATAATGTAGGAAAAGTTTATGTAATAATAAATGAAAATTATTTTGTTTATGGAAATATATATTTATTTTGATATTCATAGAGTGTGAATAAATTTATCAACTCTTGGTAAAATGATCATGTAACAAAGATGTTGTCCTATTATCATTTTTTATGATATCAACAAATATTATCGAAACATATTGTTTATGGTTATGCTATGAAAAACATAAATTGGATCATTTTCGCTACCGATCTTCATATGAACATGATTATTATATTTTTCTTCTGTATCATTGTATCAATTTAAAAACTATGTTCTCTTATTAGGGAACCGAGTTACGTGGCCATTTTATATTCCATCATCTCTTATTAATAAGATATGTTATAAACCCTATTCATGAAGCGAATTTTTCAAAAATAGATTATTTTCAAAAATAAAACCATCATGAATTGAGATCTATTATAAAATTTTAGGATGCAATTTAACTAATGTGGGGGGGAATGTAAAACCACCAATGTCTAATATATGATCATTATATTCAATAGTGTGTATGAAACAAAACACCAAGAATGTAGGGAAATATAATACCCTAATAATCTATAATATATTTAATATTTTAAATAAATTAAATATAATATATAGTATAAAAAGAATGTAATAAAAAGTTAGTGCACATGGCACACAATAATATGTTTCTTCAATTGGATTCTTTACACACAATATTGAGTTTTACTGAACAATAGTATATTATTAAAATTATTAGTATTTAATATAATAAGTTGAAAAAATTTCATTAAATTGATTTTTTTGAATATTATTAACTATATTATGAATATATTTTGTTTAATTCATTGTTTTATTATTAATTACAAATGAATAAAGAAACCAAATGAGTATAAAGCGAATGATTATTATAATATACTATTTTTTACATGCAAAATAAAATTTATATTACTTTGTTAAATTAAATAATATTAGTGAATGATATTAATTAAATTTTTATGTTATAAAATATTTTTTATATTAATTAAATTTATTTGATAAGAATAAGATAATGACAAAACTATTTGTACACAAACCAAATAATATATTTTTATTAAGTCATTTTTACAACATTTTAATGGAGAACATATTTAAATCAAAATTTTAGAAACATTATAAACATTATAAATAAAAATAATAAAAATAAATTAAATAATAAAATAATTATTATTTTAGGGTAAATTTGTTGTATTTTTATGTGAATATTCATCTTTTGATGAAAAGTAAAATAATATTGACTTTTAATTCAAAACATATTTTTCAGCTAATATATTAATATGGTTAAATTATAAGTTTCATTTTTTATATAGTTTAATAAGATTAAATTTATTTTATTTAATCAATATTTATTAATTGGAAACAATTTAAAATTGGTAAATAATATAAAAACATATCAAATATTCAAAATATTTTACTTTAAAAACCTGCATTGTAGACCATTATATGTGATTAATTTTATTTTAACATCCATTACTTATATGTTTGGAATTTGGAAAAATTGATTATGTAAATTTTATAAGAATAATTTATAATTTATAATAAGTTAAAATTAGTTATTGGATAAAATTATTAGGGAAAGTGATTTGTATTAAATAAAATGATTAAAAGAAAAATTTGATTAATGAATGAGTAAACCTTATCCATAAGGACCAAAATGACCTAGAAACATATCGAAAAGATATTTTATGGTAATATTTTTACCCTATAATCCATTGCATCTAATATGGTCCAATATTGTGTCTACTTTTGTTGGAAAAAATGGTCGTGGAATTCCCTTTTCCAAAATTTTTAATAGTGCCACTTCCCATCCACTATAAAATGGCACCCAATCCTTCCCCATAGTCACACCAATAGACACATTAGATCGACCAAGATCAGGAACAATATATCATAAAAACCATACCATAAACCTTGAATCCTAACCCTGGTCTGAAATTCATCCAAGGAAGCCCTTTGGTGCAAACCAAAAGGAGTTACCCAATGAAGAGTTAACATCTTTCGTCAAGCTCAACAGTTTTATTTCCATTTTAGAACCTGCAAATATCCTCATTACATGTATATAAAAGAACAACTATATCCTAAATATGATGATATTTTTTATTATATGGGTTCTATCTATAGTTACAAACACTTAAATATATTGGGTAACAAACATAATGTTTATGTGTTTGGTTAAATATAAGGAATCAACCTTAAAAATCAACATAATAATGAATTAAAAGAATAATTCACATTGAGTATCCTTTCAGGTTTAGAGTTTTAGAGAATTAGGACATAACTATTACATCTCAAAAAATTACAAGGTAGACACTTCTACACAGTTTCCATTTTTTTTTTAAAATTAAAACTCTTGAAAAAAGGAGTCATGTCTAGTTCAATGTTTTATAGAGTAAGACTTTTCCATGATCCCATCCTTGACCCTATCCATCTTTATGTCTGATAAAAACATTTCAAAACATGGGATGAGCATAAAAAGCTCAGTAAGGGTTATAAATCAACGAATGGAAACATTTTTTATAAATACATACAAAACATGAACTATTTTACTTACCTCATGAAATCATAAGGTTTATGAAAGACACGTAGAAATCATAAATCATAAAGGTAACGTGTGGCATCCATATCATACTTACATTGTAGCTATCACAGCTATATAGGGAGTTTCTTTGGAATACCCATCGCAGTATATTGCCTAAAATCTCTTAGGAGAAACATTCACATTTACCTCTGTCACGTTACCCAATGCATTGGAGAGCTATCTCGGGCTCACCCACCCTAGGTTTATCACGGAACCACCCATATACATAAACAATTCCCAAGAACCATAACATGATCATAAGACATAACAAAAGCATAAATGAAAAAAAACATTTCCATATTTCAATAATAAAATATAATTTCAAGATATTGAAATAATTAATCCATTATCAAAATCATTTCCAATACCAAAATATATAAAAAAAGTATATGGTATTTATTTTTCCATTTAAAAACATTCCTGCTTGTTAAGGAATCCAAAGATCAAATAATACTCACAGTGGCGGAGGGTATTTGTCACCGCATACATAAAAAACATTTTTTGTTGTTTAGTAAAACTCTTAATAGAAAAAAAGTCCTTCTCAAAATTCAAGGGTGTTTATACAACGTATAAAAGAAAGTCGTGTATTAAAACAAAATATGCCTCAATGAAAGGATATTGAGATAAAGTCCCTTACCTCGTGTCTGACTTGACTCAATCGTTTTTTAATCTCTTGAATAATTAACTAATGTTAATTTCTACTTGCTTGAGAACCTTTGTGAAGTTTATTATTCATTTTATATCACTTATTACCATGTTAAAAATATTATGCAATCATTTATGTTAATAACATTCGTTTTGTCGATATTTGGTACTTGAGTCAAAAATGGAATTCTTATAATTACATGTTGTTCATGTGTTCAATGGTTCATTATATCCAGATTGATATTCATGATTTGTGTATCATATATATCATATATATCCAGATTATAAATTTATATATAATAGTACATAACATTGAGAGGTAAGAAATGAAATGCACCGTTCATGGAGACGGTAAGCCGTACGTACGCATGAACGCTACTTTCATATCTATTTATTATTTTAATGGAATTAAAACATAATGATACATATTTATATTATAATTCCAGTATAATAAAATATATAATATCATTAACACCATCCTTTATACATCCCACAAAAGGCATTAACGAATCACATCACTTTGAGGGGGCAGTAGTCCGTACTTCCTCAAATGAGATTATCGTATTACCAACTATGGAAACCATAAAGGCGTGCTATAAAAAGGGAATTAAAGAAGAATAAGAAAAAAATATCATATTTAAATAAAGTGACATCACAATGGCCACCATGGGAGGTGTTAAGATATAATTGAACAACCATTGTTTCGTGAGGCCTTAGTTTGCCATCAATAGAAACATTATCTTCTTCATCCATTTGATAGAGGTGTGTGTAGGTGTAGTTATAATCCTTCTCATAAAAACATCCATGTATTTTTAGGATACTGGTTTTGTTACAAAATAACGGAATAAAAAGTGTTTAGGGGTTGGAGATGTAAAATAAAAGAAAACAAATTAAGAGAAACAATTACCTTTAATTTGGGTAATTCTCTTTGGTTTCAACTAAAAGGACTTCTTGAAGTGCCTTATGCCTAAGGTAAGGCTTCTAAGAGAAGGAGAGGGATGTAGGTATCTTAATTGGGAAGAGTTAGGACGAGCCAAATGGCTTGAGAGATGTGAGGAATTGGTTATAAATGGTCTCCTTTTATATGGGGGAGTTGGGGCTCTTTAGGAAAGTGTGAAAATAATATTTTATAATATAATGATATTCGATTTATAAAGGTCCAAAAATAATTATCTTCGAAGATAAGATGACTCATGGTTGAAATAAAATCATCCAATTAGAAATAGACATGTTTTGGATAATATTGTAATCATTATAATCTTATTTATTTAAATCATTTATTAATGAGGTAAATACTGCATCATTATTGTGTCATCAATAATTTAATATATTCGATGTCTAAAAATAATAAAAAAATACTACCATGTATTAAATCATTTTATATTTCTAAAGAATATTTATAGTAGAAAATAAGACTTATATAACACCATGTAAAAATTAATTACTAAAATATTTTTGTTAATGTCAATTTTGTCTTTACATTAAATTAGTTAATTTAAAGTGTCATTATATTTTATAAGTAGCTCCATGGGGTCCCAATATCGACCCAAAGATGCAAAAGGTCTTCCATGACTCAAAAAATAAGGTTATGAAAAGTTTTAAGGTAATTTTGAATTATTATAATTTTCTTTTTAACCTTGAATTACCCTATTTTCCTTTAACCACAGTAAATAAAAGTCAAAAGTTACTATTCATCAAAAATTATTTTCATCTTAATGAACCACATTTTACTTCTTCATAACAACCTTGTATGTCGGATTTTTGGAATTCAATTCACAGATGTGGTAAAATTTCATTTAAATGAAAAAATCAGTTTTTAACTACCACTAAGTGGTTTCACTATTCATCAAAAATTGATGTTTTTCAGAGAAATACCAAAAATTCAGCCCAAGATATGTTTGATATTATGAATTCAAAAATGATGTTAATTTTTACAAATTCAAAATATTTAATTGGAATTAATTAATTTTAAAATTAATTCTCGTCCTGAAAACAAATAGCGTGTTTTTAAGAATCAATAACTATCAAAAGATTGATACTTGTCTATGTCCAATTTCAAAGTGAAATTAATTCAACGACCAAAATTAGATTAAATGGTAAACATATATTTTAATTTCACATTAAAATAAACTAAAAAGATACTCTAACCATATAAATAAATTATCCTAAAAGGCACTTTTCAATTAAAATAAAATATTTCTCACTATTCATTAAAAAATGAACTTTATCGGAAAAATTCCAAAAATTTACACAAAGTAAATTTTGATGTCCCCATTCTAAATAAGTATTTAATTTGGTCATATAGAATGTATTAATGTGACCAAAACCAAATTTAAAAAGTGTTCGCCACTAAAACGTGATCAATCGGTCTTTTAATGTAAATTATGCTTAAAATTAGATTCATTCGCATTTTAAGCCTCTAACATTTTATTAGATAATTTAAATACATTTTAAATTCATGTATAATCATATTGTAGTAAGTTTTGTTCATTCCCTCCAATAAAACGGCTATGAGTTAACAACCATTTAAAATAATAATGTTATATTATTAGTGTGCAACGTAAGATTCCAAAGAAACCCATTGTTGAGTATCGGGTGCGCTATCGAACATAGAAACCCCTTTAAAGTAAAATTAAAATTTAATTCACAAATATTAATAAATATAAAATATGACTTATTCTTTATTTACCTAGGATGTAACATCCTTCCCCCCTTTTGGGAATTGCATCCTCACAATTTTTATTCCCTTATCAAAATAAGTGGGGGTATTTATCAGTCATAGCATTTTAAAATTTCCACGTTGCCTCTTCAACCATATGGTTTTTCCAAAAATCCTTTACCTGGTGAATCAACTTATTCCGCAACACTTTCTCTCTATGATCAAGAATCTGAATTGGTTGTTCTTCATAAGAGAGATTCTCTTCCAACTGAACTACCTTTGGGATCAAAACATGACATGCATCTGGTATATACTTTCTCAACTTCGAAACATGAAAAACATTCTCTACCTGGGATAAACTTGGAGGTAAAGCCACTATGTATGCAACTGATCGGAATTTCTCTAGAATTTTATAAGTTCCAATGAACCTCATACTCAACTTTCCCTTCTTCCCAAAATGAATCACACTTTTCCATGGAGAAACTTTGAAAAAGACATGATCGCCTACCTCAAAAGAAAGATCCTTCCCTTTGTTACCTGCATAACTTTTCTGTCTGCTCTGATCTGTTCTCATGTGCTTCTGAATCAACTGAACTTTCCCTGCCATCTCTTCTACCAATTCTGGTCCCCTCAGCTTCGTTTCACCAACTTCATCCCAAAAAGCTGGCATTCGACAATGCTTTCCATATAATTCCTCAAATGGATCCATCTATATACTTGAATGAAAACTGTTATTATAAAAAACTCAACCAAAGAAATATGTTGGTCCCATCTTCCCTATTAATCCATCGAGCAAGCACGTATCATATCCTCCAATGTCTGAATTGTTCATTCTGACTGCCAATCTGATTGAGGGTGAAAATATGTACTAACATTTAATTCATTCCCCAATGAATTCTTAAGGCCATTCCAAAATTTAGAAGTGAAATCGGGATCACGATTAGATACAATGGAGAGGGGAACTCCATGCAACTTGACTATCTCTTTAACATAAAACTGATCAAGTTGATCTAGAGACAAAGTATCTCTAATAGGAAGGAAATGAGAAGATTCAGTCAATCGGTCAACTATAACCCAGATTTCATTATTGCCTCGGGATGTCTTTGGTTATCCCACAACGAAGTCCATTGATATATTTTCCCATTTCCACTCTGGCACTGGTAATGGCTGAATCATCCCATTCGGTAACTGCCGCTCTACTCTAACCTACTAACAAGTCAAAAAAATCACAATAAAATCAACAATATCTCTTTTCATACCATCCCACCAGTAATACTCTTGAAGATCTTTGTACATCATATTGATGCCAAGATGAACTGAAAACAGGGAACTATGAACTTCACATAACAACTCGTTCTTCAACTGTGAATTACAAGGCACACATAATCTCTTTCCAAATCTCAAAACACAATCACTATCAACGTTGAAATCAGGAAACTTACCCTTCTGAACCAACACAACAATTTTCTGCAACTCACTATCTTCCTTCTGCGCTTACTTCATTCTGTCAGATAGAGATGATTTGACTGACACCTAAAACAAAACAAAATAATTTCCTGCAACAACAACTTCTTTGCCAAATTTCATCAAATCAAAAACCAAAGGATCTCATTCCAAATGTAACACGGTTAATGATGTATCAATTTTTCCACTCAAAGCATCACCCACTTTATTTTCTTTCCCTGGATGATAAAAGGATCGTGAAATAATAATACTTGATTATTTCCAACCATCTTTTATGTCTTGTGTTCAATTCATTCTGAGTGAATATATACTTCAAAATTTTGTGATCAGTATATATTTCACACTTCACTCCATAAAAATTATGCCTCCAAAATTTTAAATAAAAAACAACAGAAGCTAATTCCAAATCATGTATAGGGTCATTTAACTAATGTGGTTTCAATTGACGTGAAGCATAAACAATTACCTGATCATTTTTCATTAGGACACAACCCAGTCCTTTCAATGAAGCATCACTATAGATAACAAACTCACCATTTCTGTAAGGCAGTGCCAAAACATGAGCATTCACCAATCTTATTTTCAATTCTTGAAAACAATCATCACATTCTTTTGTCCAGATGACCTTAACACGTTTTCGATTTAACATAGTCATTGGACTAGATAACCATGAAAAAGTTTTAACAAAACTTCTGTAATATCCTTCCAAACCAAGAAAACTATGGATCTTGGTTATATTTGTGGGTCTTGGACATTCTTCATCAACTTTTATTTTAGCAGGATCAACAGTTATGCCATTTTTTGAAACAATGTGACCAAGGGAAAAAAAATCTATCCAAAACAAACACTTGATGAATTTCCAAAATAGGTTCATTTCTTTTATGGTTTGCAATAAAAACCTTAAATAAATTTCATATTCCTCTTTAAATTTGGAATAAACCAAAATATCATCAATAAAAAAACCACAAACTTATCCAAGAACTCACAGAATATTATATTCATAAGATCCATGAATACAGCCGGTGCATTAGTTAACCCGAAAGGCATAACTAAAAATTCATAATGGCCATATCTAGTACAAAACGTGGTCTTCAAAATGTCTGATTCTATTACATTCAACTGATGGTACCCCTAACTCAAGTCAATCTTCGAAAAATACTGAGCTTTTTGGATCTGATCAAACAAATCATTAATATGAGGCAAAAGATACTTATTCTTAACAGTGATGTTTTTCAATGCTCTATAATCAATGAAAAGTCTCATTGAACCATCTATATTTTTAAAAAACAAGACAGGGGAACCCCATGGTGATGTTCTAGGTCGAATGAAACCTTTATCTAATAACTCCTGCAATTGCTTCTTTAACTCTAAAAGTTCAATTTGAGCCATTCGATGATGGGGTATTGAAATTGGATTAGCATCAGGAACTAAGTCAACAATAAATTAAACTTCCCAGTCAAGTATAATATCAAGAAACTCATCAAGAAAAACATCAATATATCAATTACCACTGGAACATCATTAATCTTAATAGTTTCTTTGTTTTCAATAATATGTTCAAGGTAACATTAATTTCCATTTTTACTAGTTTCTCAGCTTCTTGATATGTTATCAAAAGCAAGGGTTAATTTTTTGTATACAAACTGAAAATAATTCAGAAAAGATACCTATTTAGCTCTGCAGTCAATATTAACATGATAAATAGAAAGCCAATCCATGCCCAAAATAACATCAAACTCTATTAGAGGTAAAACAATAAAGTTTGTAGGTAGATTCATTCTACACACAAGGACATGAATGTTCTTATGTTTTCTTTTTTTTTTTCTCTAAATTTCTTCCAGGTGTTTTTACCATAATATTTGTATTCATTTCTTGAGATGGAATTCCCAATTTATAAGAAAACTTATCAGAAATGAAAGAGTGTGTAGAACCTGAATCAAACAACACATTGGCACAATCTAAACAAACAAACAGTGTACCTGATACTACTTCATTTGATTGCCCGACATCTACTGAAGTAGTTTCAAAGAATTTCACCACCCCTTTGTACTTGTATTATGGAATAGTTCCTTCAGTTGAGTTCTTTATTGGACACTCATTTTCATAATGACCCATTTCAGTGAACTTAATAAAATTTCTGATTGAAAATCATATTTTGTCTTACCATTACCCTGATCTTTTTTAGTGCAATTTCGATCATTATGCCCCATTTTACCACATCGGTAGCACTTAACAGAATTCAAAAGACATCCCCCAGCATGATTTTTACCACAGTTTTCACAAACTATAAACTTAAGTTTCTTACCATGAGTCTTTTTTGAAGAGTTCTTCCCTTTCGCCTGTTACCTCTACCTCTTATACTGTTGTTTGTCAATGAATACATGATCATCAGCAAAATCCATTTCCACCTTCTCCGCACAATGAAAAAAAAATCAGAAATTTTGAACACATGAGAAGCTAAAGCCCTTCGATACATTGGATTTAGTCCTAAGTAAATCGGTTGATTTTACTATCAAGATCTCGTATGAAATTTGGAGCATACCTTGACAGTCAAGTGAATTTTTCTTCATAAGCAGCCACTGAGTCATCCTCCTGCCTCAATTCCTGGAATTGTTTTTCTATTATAAGATGAACCACCATAGGAAAATATTTCTCCAGAAACATACCTTTGAATTCATCCCATTCAAGAGCATCAATCTCCTTACTATCCCTGATATTTTTCATCATCGACCACCACTGATTAGTTTCACCTTCAAAACGGTAAATAGCAAGACTAACCATTTGATGTTCTGAACAACCCATGACATCGAAAACCATCTCCAGTGCTTTAATCCACCCTTCATCTAGCATAGGGTCAGATGATCCTCTGAATAATGGGGGATGATGCCTCATGAAATGCTCCACTACTGACATGTTCCTCTCTGGTTGATCAGGCTGATCTCGTACATGGATACCACCACCATTTATAGCCTTATTCAGGTGTTCCATCTCAGCAAAAAACTATTCAGTTCTGATTCCGACCATCCCAGGATACTGATTTGGAAGTTTGTCTTCCTCGTGATGTCGTCCCAACACAGCTGCCCTATTTCCTCTATGAAAAACCATTTTGAACACAAAAATATATTAGGTGAAGCAACATGGTAATATAGATATGCTATATGATGTCAATTTTAACATAAATTACTTTATGGATATTAATTTAACAATACCCTAACTCCTAAAGTTATCTAAACCGACCTCTGATACCAACCATAAGGATCCGGCCTTAAACATTTACATAATAATGAATTAAACGAATAATCCACATTGAGGATCTTTTCAGGTTTAGAGTTTTAGAGAATTAGGGAATAACTATTACATCTCAAAATATTACAAGGTATAAACATCTACACAGTTTCCATTTTTTAATAATATAAAAACTCTTGAAAAAATGAGTCATGTTTAGTTCCTTGTTTTAGACAGCATGACTTTTCCTTGATGCCATTCTTGACCCTATTTATCATTAAGTCCTATGAAAACATTTCAAAACATGGGATGAGCATAAAAACCTCAGTAATGGATATAAAACAAATAATGAAAACAATTGTTCATAAATACATACAAAACTTGAACTATTTTACTGACATCATGAAATTATAAGGTTTATAAAAGAAACATAGAAATCATAAATCATAAAGGTAACTTGTGGAATCCATATCATACGTTCATTGTAGCTATCATAGATACTGTTTCCCTCGGAATTCGGGGATGACCTCCGGGATGGGAGATTCAAACGTTCATATTGGTTTCTAGCGGGTTTGTTCGTAGAACCGGAAACATCCAACGATTCCACATCTGTTTGAACCTACTTTCCAAAGTAGGCGCTCATTAGCTTGTGGACTGATGAGGCTTAGGAATTTTCATTGGTTGAGAGGATGGGAGGTCGGGCTCATCACACCTTTTTTAGTGGAATTATTGTATATTCCAGGACCCTCTTTATAGATTTAAGTTGTGTTCGTGAATCCTTATTACATTACCAAGTATAAAATGATCTTTCCTTCAGTTTAACAATCAATGATTAAATATGTAAGAAATTTAGAGAATCTTTTATATGTATTTGAGGTTCTTCATCAATAGAGAATCATCAATATTTATTTAGAGATTCTTGGTCAATGGTATCCTTCAAAACATTTATATAAAAGTCTCTTGGTCATTATGATGACTAGGATGGTTTTAAAGCCACTTAGTGGGGCACTTGATGTTTATTGTCATTCAGAAGGACATGAATTATTTTAGAGTTGGGATCGAACCCATAAATGGGCTACCTATGTATCCTTTATTTTGGAAAAGGAATCAGAACCCACATTGTTCGAGTAAGGGAGTATGACGTTTATGATTGATGGCTCAAAGAAGGATGTCATAATTACTTTTACACTCTAATCTCACGTGAGTCATGATCGGTGTGAGAAACAAGAGGTATTAGTAAAAATTAGACAATTGTTCCATGAAAGATGCAATCAAAAGAAATGGTTTGGGGCTTATGTATGTATGACTGCACAGATAGATGAAGGTTTAGGATTTACATTTAGGGAGATAATCCAGGAACATGGTCCATAAAGGTATATGTGCTTCATGGAGATTTGAATACTCTAACTTGCGAATTATTCCTAAAAAGGAAACCCAATTTAGGAGAGGATTGATATCTGGGTTTTACTCCTAAGAAGGAATCCCAGATCAAACGAAAATTAGGACTGGTTAAAGAGAAATTAAGGGACATGGGGCTTACTTCTAAAAAGGATGCCCATAATTATGACTGGGACTTATTGTTGAAAAGGAGGCCAAGGTTAGGGGACTTGGGGATTACTCATGAAAAGGAAGCCCAAGATTATAACTGGGACTTATTCCTGAAAACGAGACCCAGGTTATTAGATTATGGTTTGGGGCTTACTCCTGAAAAGGATGCCCAGATTTGAGATTTTTAAGAATTTGGGGCTTACTCCTGAGGAGGATGCCCATGTTTGGAGGACTTAGGACTGAGGATTATTCCTGAAAAGGAGACCCAGGTTAAGGATTCTATCATCTTAAAGGATGTGGTTGAATGAATGAACTCCCAATATTTAGTGACATAAAGATATGTAAATCACTAGGTTTTGAGAGATATTCCACCAAATTCCTTTCAGATAAAGATGTCATATCAAGAAATCATGCCATAAATGGATTTGGAGAGTGTATTAAAGACTGAATCTTGAAAAGAAAAGGTGTAATGGCTTAAGAGGGGTGAAATAGGGAAGAAAGGCACCCAAAAAGGAAGGGGCGCCCAAGTCTTGGAAGGCGCGCAGGTACTGCGGCGGCGCGCAAGTATTGGTCGCGCAGGTATACCTGCGCGACACGTGGGGTACTTGCGCGATAGTCAACCAGCATTGAAATACTTGAGCGACTCTTTATTAAAGCCTTTAGAATCCTCTTGAGGTTCTTCCAGAAAAGGGATGCACAAGTTCTATCGAAGGGGTAAGGCGGCGCGCAAGTGTGACCACTTCCCTTAAGGGATGGCCACTCAGGCGTGCAAGTGTTGATGAGATTCAACACTTAGGCCTTCCTCCCTCTCTTTAGATCTTCTGTTCTAGGTCAGAAATTACCTTAGAAGTGTTCCGGAAGCTTTGCGAAGAGACTTGGGCGTCAGGAGCATCAATCTGAGTTTCTGGAAAAAGATCCTCTCGAATGGGGGGCCCACATGGTCTATTTTTAGGCAGGAGAAGACCCCTGGTGGTTACCGGGCGGTTATCACTTAGGTCGCGCAAGTCACTTGTGCGACCATAAGCGTGTCGCGCAAGTGGACTTGCGCGACAGTGATATAACTTGCGCGGTGCAGTTTCTTTTGATCCTTTGTTCATGCCTTTGTCGATTTTTGATATTTTCTTCAAAGGTTGAATCACTTTGAGCTCAGATATTCCCCTTTTCCGATCTTTAGATTCTGTGACGAAAGG
Organism: Viscum album; assembly: GCA_963277665.1. NCBI lineage: Eukaryota > Viridiplantae > Streptophyta > Magnoliopsida > Santalales > Viscaceae > Viscum > Viscum album. The sequence continues at coordinate 798,069,432 of OY728145.1, read as the reverse complement.
AGCATCAACAAAAGTCCCCCCTCAGGGTTGGATCCGGAGAGAAATGAGGATTTGACTCTGAGAAAATTGAATATATCCAAAGGAAAAGTGGGCGCACAAGTCTTCAGGGTACAGAGGGCGGGGCGCAAGTTCTCTCCGCGTAGGCCTTAAACGCACTGGATATGGCACACAGATAGGCCTCCTGGCCTATAAATACATGGCCTCACCTCCGTATAAGAATCCGGATTTCCGGACTTCATACCTTTGAGCTCTCGCCGCGCAGGTCACCTTAGCCGCGCAGGTTGCTCTGTTTTCTAGTGTTTTCCTTGATGTCGTGATACTATAAATGCATTTTTACTTGCGTGGTTTATACTTGCGCGTCAAAAACTAGCGCGGCACATGAATACTTGCGCGCCATTTTTTGGACTTGCGCGCCTTAATGCCTTACCCATTTTTTCGAAATCTTTCACAATTTTTATGAAAAAATAAACCCATTTAAGAGTTTAATTTATTCAACTTTTGGGAAGATTCAATGGCTCCTAAGGGAATTGGATCGGATGATGAACTGGCTAGCAAGCGGATTGATGACATGATGAACATCATTGGCCATGATTACTATGATATTTGCGACAACACTCTCCCATATTTGGCTAAGTACTTGAAGAAATATCATCTTAATTTCCCACAGAGCATCTACCTGTCTCTATGTGGTCATGGTCATCTGCAAGGAGTCAATGTTCCAGATGCAAAGTGCTATACACCTGAAATGCAGCTGCACTGCTACTCCTTCATTTCAGTTATGTTTTGAATTAAGATCAACAATAATGGTGTGAACTTTCAAATTCTTCCTCCATGTTATTTCCTTGCAGATATGAAAATGGAAAACCTATGGGCTGAAATGTTTTCCGCTGCCGGTTGGTGGAGAGAAGACAAACATGGAATTAGAGCAATATCTGAAAAGAGTACTCTCTCCAAATGGCTCTTTACTTCCAATGCTCCATTCTCAATTCCATGTATCCATCTTCCAAGTCTCTTGGACAGAAACAGAGTCACTTTTTGATCAGCAGAAAATTTTCTCAAACCGCACTCAAGAACATCCTTTTACAATTGTTCCAAGAAGAGCTGGTATCACTGTATCTCTTATTGTATCTAGTTGAATGAATGAATTCCAGGTGGTTGTTGATGAAGCTCAGGATGCCGTAAATCAAATGAAGTGTTATGTTGAAAGCCTCTTGTAATTCTTGAAAAAGAGAAGAGACTCCAGTCTGTGGATGTCCTTCTAACTCTTGTGTATCAATGAAAAACACTTTCATCTTCAATCATTTGTACCTTCATTCTTTCACTACCTGCTTCAAATTTACTTAAGCCAATGGGCTTAGTAAGCATAGTTTGATTTTTACTAGGATTGTTACAAATAACCCTACAAACATTGAACCTTTTAATTGCTCAATACTACCGAAATCATACAAAAAATGTATATTTAGTGAGCTGGAACTTGACTTTTATTCAGGGTTCCTTTGTCTTTTGTTGGCAGTTTAATATCATGCATGCCAGACATAAAGGGGCTAATGTTTAAGGTCAAAATATCTTTGAACAAAATGGATTAAAATTGATTCAATTCTTTGGCAATTTATCTGAAAACATATTACCATACTCAAGTATGAGAGAAAATATGTAAACTATGGCTTAAGAATATTTAAATCTGAGGAATGATATGAAAAAGAGCTAAAATGCATTAGAGAAGTAGTTTCCAAGAATGAAGATACTGTTATTTAACAAAACCTGTTAGGGGGTTGAATTATGCAGGGCCACCTAAGGGCATTGGCTGGATGGTCAAATAAATAACATCTTTCGGCTGACAAGTCTGTTGTGTGGACTGTTTATGCAAGGCCACCTATGGGCACGTGCTGCATAGTCAGGCAAAAGAACTCTCAGAAATTTACATTCCTAGTGCTAAAAGCCAGTGAACGTTTATGGAGATTCAAATTTTCTAAAGTATAGAGTTTGTTGTATGGAAAGAGGTACTTGAATATGGAGAAGATATTTTCAGACAAGATTATCGATGAACTGGATGAATATCACTCCTATGAAGGTCTGACCCAAACGTAGGGAAGAAGAATAAACCATAGACATGAATACTTTCAGATCATGAAAAAGGATATGGGACAAATATGTTAAGGATGGCTATTTTTTGCAGATCCCTACATACTTCCATTTAATACATATAAGGACAAAAGAGGCATTCTTCCCAAGAATGAAGTTACCATCATTTAAAAAACCCGTTAGGGGGTTGAATTATGCAGGGAAACCTAAGGGCATTGGATGCATAGTTAAATAAAATAGTATCTTTTGGCTAACATGTCTGTTATGTGGACTGTTTATGCAAGACCACCTATGGGCACGTGCTGCATAGTCAGGCAAAATAATTCTCCAAAGTTTGACATTTTTTTGACTAAAAGTCATGAAAAGGGTTATGAAGATCTGAAATTATTTAAGGTTAGGATTATAACACATAAAGATAGGTATTTTACAATGTATATAGAGATACATAGGTCAATGATAACCATAATCATGTTGTGGCTAGGTCCTGAATTGAAATTTTGGACTTCACTACGTATCTCATAAGAATGAGAATCAAGCCATGCGTAGTTCTTGAAATGCAGTTTATCGTTGTGCAGGATGAAAATATGAGAGATCTTAGTTTAGGGTCATAGAGTTCGGACCACAATAATGAATACACAATGTGTGTTTTCATGAGGAATTTTCAGCTAAGGGACTGAAAGTGAAATTTGGGGTTAGGCCCAAAAGACTTGGGGCTGGATTCAAGGGACACTCGAATGTTCCTACGTATCCCATAAGGATGGGAATCATGTCCACGTAGTTTTAGAACTACCCTTTGTACAAATTTGGTTCGTACATGTGAAGGGTGAAAGGGGACTATAGTACAATGATGGTTTAACCTGAGATAAAAAGTTTATGTATTACCATGCATGCACGTAGTCTTTTGAAATGAAACATGATTGAAAAATCAATGTCAATAATAGTTCTCTATCAAATGAGGAAATCAAAGAGTATTGTAGTTTATTGTCGTACTGGACAAAAGTGTTGCATAGTTTAACATCATATAACAAGGACGAAAGTGAATCAATGTAACGATATTGATTCTAGGGGTGGTTTCACGAATCAACATCATATGAGATGGTGGTGAACCGATGTGAAGAGATTGTTTTTTGGGCTTGATCCCTGGGAGGTTTCCTACATACCCAGCCTGGAGGCCAAGGATCAAAGTCCGTGGAGTTCAATTTAAGAAGGAATTAATGATCAAGTTGTTCTTGGGGACAACGATCTAATAATAAAAAAAATGTTGCTGGGACTTATACATGGTCAGCGGCCCAAAGAGAGTGTTATGGTTGAGGTTTGCTCTAAGCTCACGTGAGTCATACTCGGTGTGAGAAACAAGAGGAAACAACAACCTTAACGATGCATATTTTAATGTCATGTAGGACATATAAAGGGACTATGCATTTTAAAGTCTTGTAGTTAGGACTATTGGTGCTGCGCAGTTTAGTGTCATGTAGCAGGGACAAAATACAGTTTAATGTCATGTAGGACATATCAAGGACTTTATGTACATTTTCGCGTCATGTAGTTAGGACGATGGGGAAAATATAGTTTAACGTCATATTGGACGAAAGGGGGACTGTGCAGTTTAATGTCATGCAGTGAGGACAATAGAGTGCACCATTTTAACGTCATGTTGGAAGCATTGGGATTTTTTTTTACAGTTTATGTAGGTTAACGTCTTGCTGGACGTAAGGGACTATTAAATAGTTTAGGGTCATATACATTGACAATGGATAATTTAGTTTAAAGTCATACATGACCTTTAAGTGCTTATGTAGTTTAACGTCTTTCTGGACGTAAGGGAATTTCCTACAGTTTAATGTCATGTTGGACGAAAAAAAGGGACTTTCCTACAGTTTAATGTCATGTTGGATGATGTTGCAGTTTAAGGTCATACTGGACCATTGTTGTATGAACCAATTGTAAGAATCTTGGTTCTGGGGACCATATTTTGTGTTTATACAAAATATTTCTTCATAAATCTGGCATTGGTTGGAGTCGTGATGAGTTCTCCATCCATTGAGATTAATGAATAAGCTCCATTGGAGTAGACCTTATGTATTGAATAATGTCCATCCCATTTTGGTTCAAGCTTGGTAGGCTTCTTTCCTGGTATCAATGGTGTTCTGAGAACCAATACCAATTCTCCCTGAATGAATGAATGAAGATGAACTTTTTTGTTAAAAGCTCGTGGTATTTGATTCTGATAGATTTCCAAGTGGTGCAAAGTGCACAATATTTTCTCATCTAACTTTTCCAATTCATTCAATTGCTTTTGGGATTGATCATATGTAGATAACTGATCACAAATGGCTACTATAAGTGAGGAAAATTGAACTTCAATTGGCAGGACTGCTTCTGTTCCATATACCAACGAATATGGAGTTGACCGCGTTGCATTGCGGGTGGTAGTCCGATAAGCCCATAAAGCATGAAAGAGTTCATCAGGACATGTCCTCTTATCTTTATCCACCATCTTTTGCAGTATATTTGAAAGAGTCTTGTTAAAGGCTTCTATTTGGCCATTGGCCGCCGCGTGATACGAAGATGAATGGTTGGATTTAATGTTTTATTCTTGATACAATTTCCTCACCTCATAAGAACAGAAGTTGGTGTCATTATCTGTCAATATGGTATGAGGGACACCAAATCAAGTAATGATGTTAGACTTGATGAAGCTAACAATTCATTTAGAACTGACTTTTTTGAGAGGTACTGCCTCTACCCATTTGGAAAATAAATCAGTAGCAGTAAGAATGTACTTAAACTACTTGGCCGTAGCTAAAGGGTAAGGTCCAACCACATCCATTCCCCATGTGGCAAATGGCCATGAGTATTTAGCTGTATAAAGCAACTCTGGAGGTTGATGAATGAAGTTGGCATGTACTTGACATGAATGAAACTTCTTTGTGAAATCAACACAATCTTGTATCATTGAAGGCCAAAAGTATCCAAGCCTTCGAATTTGATCAGACAATCTATGTCCAGATTGGTGGGAACCACAAACTCCTGCATGCACTTCTTTCATGACAGCCATTGTCTCTTCACCATCAATGCATCTGAAGAGAAGTCCATCAAAACCACATTTGTAGAGAATTTTCTCTAGGTGGTTTGGACCATCATAATGAGTAAAATTGACCACACGTCGCTGGATTTTTTCTTTCTCGGTTCTATCATGTGGAAGTGTTCCATTTTGAAGGTATTCCCTGATAGGTGATATCCATCCTTTAGTATGACCATACAGTTCAGGAATGTGACTAATTTCATTAATTTCCTCTGTTCTGGCTTGAACATAAGGTGAAATTGCACGACAGTGGGCAATACTGATGGTGGTCTCGTCCCTCTTTGGATCTGCTAGAGCAGTGGCTATATTATCAAGTGCATCAGCTTGAGCATTTTGTGATATTGGGACATAAGAAAATGTCGGTTCTGATGGGAATTCTGCCTTTAACTCTTTGAAGTAATCATAAAAATGGATTAATTCTTCTTTTCTGATGGCATAATCCCCATTGACTTGTTTGATTACCAGGTCTGAATAACCTTTCACCTTTAAGTGATTCACTTGTGCTTGGAGCACTAACTCCAAGACTGTAATGAGAGATTGGTATTCAGCTTCATTATTGGTACCACCTTCCCACAATAAAAAGGAATAAGGTAACACTATCTTATCTGGAGAAATGAGCACAATTCCTAAACCAGCTTTGTTGAATTTAGGATTTTCCATTTTCTTCCCTGTTGGACTTTTGGAAGCACCATCAAAATACATTTCCCATGTTTGAGGACACTCTTGAATAGAGAAAAATTCCTCATCAGGGAGTTCAATATCTGAAGACGTGTCTTCCACTGAAGGATGTTCAGCCAGGAAATCAGCCAGAGCTTGGCCCTTTATTGCCTTTTGAGATACATATTGAATGTCGAACTGCTGCAAAATAACTGCCCACCTTACTAGACGTCCTGTAAGCATTGGACGACTAAGGATGAATTTGAGTGGATTATTGCGAGATACCAATTGGACCTCGTGATGTTACAGGTAGTGTCTCAGATTCTGAACTGCAAAGATTAATGCCAGGAAGCACTTCTCAATACTTGAATACCGAGTTTTTGCTTCATGCATAGTTCTACTAAGATAGTAGAGGCTATTTTCTTTTCCAGCATCATTCTTTTGAGCGAGAAAGGCACCCAATGATCACTCTAGAGTTGTCACATAGAGGATAAGTGGTCTACCTTCAATAGGTGGCATGAGTAATAGTGGACTCAAGAGGTATTTCTTGAGAACATCAAATGCTTCTTGACATTCTTCAGTCCACTGGTAAGTGACTCCTTTCTTCAATAATTTGGTAAAGGGTAAACTTTTTCCTGCCAAATTGGCGATGAAACACCGAATATAGGCTAAGTGTCCTTGAAGTCCTCTTAATTCTTTCAAATTATGAGGAGGTGACATACCAAAGATTGATTTGGTCTTCTCAGGATCGACTTCAATACCATGATGGCGTACAACAAAGCCGAGGAATTTTCCTGAGGTTACCCCAAAAGCACATTTTAAGGGGTTCATCTTCAAATTATGTTGTCAAAGCTTGTGGAATATGACTTCCAAATCAGCCAATTGATTAGAATGTTGTTTGGATTTATCCACCAAATCTTCTACATAGGATTCAACAAACTTCCCTAAGAAATGATTGAAGATACGATGCATGGCACGTTGATATGTTGCACCCGCATTCTTTAAACCAAAGGGAATCACCTGGTAACAAAACACACCTTGAGGAGCTCTGAAGGCTCTAGATTCCTCATCTTCTGGGGCCATTTGGATCTGATTATATCCGGAATATCCATCCATGAAGGAAAGTACTTCATAGTCAGCGGTCACATCAATTAAGAGTTCTGTAATCAGAACTGTGAAATCATCTTTAGGACAATACCGATTAAGATCTCTGAAATAGATGCAAACCCTAATTTGTCAGTTCTTTTTCTTTAAAAGGACAATATTATCCAACCACTTTGGACACTGAACTTCTCTGATGATGTTTGCTTTGATCTGCTTATCCACTTCAGCTTCAATTTTGGAAGCATAAGTTGGGTGTGTTCTTCTCGCGGCTTGCTTAAATCCTCGATGTTCTTTTGGTAAACCCAAATGATGAGTAGCAATATCAGGATCAATCCCAGGAGTTTCTGTATAGTTCAAAGCAAAAATATCTTTATTTTTCTTTATAAAAGAAATATACATCTCTTTCTCTTCAAAGGTCATGGCCGCACTAATTAAATTGGGGCATGGATCTTTCTCTGTACCCAGATTTATTTCTCTGAGTTCATCCACATGGTAGAGATGCCTTCTCCAAATGCTGGAGGAGCATCTCTAATATCTTCCTCTTCCTCTTCATCACGTGCTATTTCTTCCGTTTCTACTTGCATAGTATATGACAAAACGAAATTTTCATGATCAGAAGAGATGTCAAAATTTGCACATTTTGAAGAAGAAGCTTCCATTTCCGACCCTATTGATGATAAAGGGTCTTCTTTGGGAAATAAAGAGGAGATGATGGATTGAGAATCGACATCATTATTCACCTCTGATGTTGCTATAGCTTCTTATGGCCTGATTGGAAAAGTATAGACTTGTTGGACTTCAGCAGATGAAATGAAAATGTCACCACTTATGCTTTCATCACTGTTTTGTAGGTTACGAATTTCTCCCATGTTATCTGGCTCAATTGCCGTAATTGACATTATGTATATTTCCATAAGAGTATTTTTATTTGGGCCTATTTTGTCAATTTGACTGATAGGTAACACATAATCTGTACTCACATGTGTAAATGGATTTATTGGAATTTTCTCCAAACCATATGGAGCATTAACTTTGGTAATTTCCTTCATTGTAGATTTTTCTCTTCCCTCCATGTGATAAAATTCTGCCTCAATGTATTAAGACTCACTTGTCTTGAATGGGGTTTTATCACCATACAATGTTCCAACATGACCATTGAAACAGTATTTGAGACATTGATGGTATGATGAAGGAATAGTGGCATGCTGATGTAGCCAGGGTCTTCCAAGCAAGACGTTGAAAGCTGAGTCTTGATCAACAATCATGAAATCCAAATTGGATACAAGATCTCCAAACTGAGTTCTGAGTGTAACTTCGCCCAGTGGTTCTTGTTCATTTTTATCATATCCTTGTAAAATCATGGTAGAAGGAGATAAATCAGATTCCGTGAGGCCCAATCGACGAAGTGTACGAATGGGCATGAGGTTGACTCCTGAACCATTGTCAATGAAAGCTCTTCGGATATCTACACCATTGACTTTTATAGATAAGTACAAAGGTTTTATGAGCCCATGAACAACATCGTCTTCATCTTTATCATTAAAAGATATCACTGCATGGCATTCTGCAGGATTATTCTTTATGTGATAGACTTCAGCTGCAGCAATTTCAGCTTCAAACTCCTGAGTACTTGACAAAGCTTCGATGAGTGCTTCCCGAAGATCTTTTGACGGATTCAAAGCATCCAAAATTGATAACTTGGATGGTACTTGGGAAAAGTGTTTCAATAAATCATACTTTTGATCTAAAGGTCTGTGTTTCCCAACAGGAATATGCGGTTTAGTAGGTACCTTGGAAGCAGATGCTTTGGAAGCTGATGCATCTTGTATTGGGATAGAAGTTGGAAATATCCTTGGTTTTGGAAGATTAGACCGATTAGATCCATTTACTTGCTGAGATAAAGAAGATGGAACCTTTAATCGGTCTTCCAAAATAACTGTGCCAAAACTGAGTTGGCCATTGGCAGAAGAACTTGCTTGTTTTTTTTGAGCTCGATGAAGGGCTCTACCACGAGTTTCTACTGCATACACAGTGCTAGCAGGGGTAGAATTGGAGTAGTGGCTTCAGAAAGATCCACGTCTTCCCCTGTATCCTGAACCTCTAGAACTTCCTCGGATTCCCTTATTTGATACAGGGAATTCAGGCTCATCATGACTCGAATATGGATCTGTTAATTGAATCATATTAACAGAACTGACGATTAACTCTTCGTCTGATAAAGACTCTGCATGATTATCCTGTTTAGGCTGAGCCGTTTGATGGGGCGGTGCCCGTAGCTTTGAAATAGATGGCATAATGTCTGCCAGAGTCAAAGACAATTTAGGCTTTGACACATACTCATCTTCTTCTGATTCTTTTTTCTTCATTGAATCTAGCCATTTCTTTGAGGATTTTCCCTCTGATGAAGAGGGTTTTACCGCAATATTCATGGTAGAAGACACAATTGGTTTCTTTAATTGTGTTCGCAAAATAGCATGAGTCCGATTTATTGTCTTTCTGACCATCCAATCATCATATTTCTATGCATTTCTACTTTTTACTTCTTGCCATTCACCACCCTCCTCTGGAATTGTAGCAGTAACACATGCTATCTAAGTCGAAGAACCTTTCAACTTGACTTGTCCCAAGTCGACTATCTTTTGCAGGAGGTCATTAAAGACAAAACACTCCTGGATGGGATGCCACAACATTTGATGAAAGCGACAATAATTGGGACGGTCTTCATCTCCTTCCTTGTTTGGACTCTTGGACACTAGTAATTGAACCCAATTATTTTCCAGAGCTGAAATGAAGTAACCAGGAACTTGCTCACTTCAGAAAGAGTATGTTTTACTCTTCAAATCCTCAAATTGTTTTCGTTGTTGATCACTTTGATCATTTGGACGAAACGACCTTTGTTGTTGGCGTCAGGAGGTGGAGCCCTTCGAGAAGATGAAGGTTTTGAAGTAGAAATAGGTACATGTGCTTGTTTAAGCATAACTGTAGCAGTTTCTACTTTACCCATTCTTCTTCCTGGAGATGATGGAATTACACGAGATTTATCCTTAGCCTGTATAAGGGAATCTTCAATCTGCTGAGCGATTGAAGTAAGGTCTCGAAATCGTCCTATGTATTTCACAGGTATCAATGGTGTGCGTAATTTGTCACACAAATTTGCCACACAAATTGGAAACAGCTCTTCCTGAGGGAGTTCTAAACACAGGGAATACGTTAATCCCTTCCAGCGAGTAATGAAATCAGAGACACTTTCATTCTCCCTTTGCTTGCAGTTTGTAAGATAGAAAACTTTCGTTTTTGACAATGTTGAGATGAACTGAAGAAGGAATTTTTGACGAAGATCCTCCCATCCGATGATTGACCGGGATTGCAAGCTTGTATACCAGATAAAAGCTGGTCCTTGCAAGGTTCGCACGAAGTATCTAAGTTTCACTGCTTCTTGCTGCTCTGGAGTTCCCATCATAGGATCACAACAAGACAAGTAATGCATCAAATTATGTTCAGAGTCGCCTGACCCATTGAAAGTAGGGAAAACAGGGTTTCCAAAACTGGATGGAGTAGAAATTGAATCTATCCATTCAGGGTAAACTTTTTTTTCAGGTTGAACTTGCGCCCATTTCCCTTCCATAGTTTCTAACCGAGCTGTTAATGACTCAATAGTACTTATCAACTTTTGAGAAATATCTGGTTGAACATGGTTTTGGGTAGGTGCAATGAATGGAGCTTGGACAGACGTGGTGGTTGATGCTGCAACCGATGTTAGTGCTGCCAACCGTTGTTGCACTTGACCCGTAGGATTAGACTTCTGAGGGTGTACTGATAAAGGAGGATATTCCTGATCCATCTCAGTAGTTACAACAAATTCTTTCGGCTGTCGGACTTCAGCATTCTTAAGAAGAAGACTACTCTGAAGTAGTTCTGCATTCAACCTTCTTAATTCTTTCATTTATTCCACTTGTTGTGCAAACCTTTGCTCTAACGAGAGCGATTGACCATCTCCAGAGGAAGGATATGTAACCTGATTCTTTCCCCTCCCTTTGTTGGATACTTTTTGGTGAGAAGGAAGTGGATTACCTAGGTTCTGAGTAATCCTTTGAATTCGTGTACGCACACCATCTTCATATGTATCGGCGTGTACATTTTCTTGAGCAGGACGCTCTTCATCTGAGTCCCCTGAGTGAGTCTCCTCTGGTGGATTAGCAACAACAGCATTGATGACATTGATTGATGCATAATGCATCACATCCCATCTGTCAACATTTCTGCGATATTGTCTTCTTTCATGTCTTTGATGAGACATTGCATTTTGTTGATTCAATCTTTTAGGAACCGCTTGATGAGCTATAACTTGGAGGGAATCTCCTGATAATTTGGATCTTCGTTCCTCTTGTGGATTCTTCCCCAATAGAGAAAAGATCAACATTCTCTGAGGAGGGGATTGATGATTTGAAAGAGTCCCCAGTCTTGTGAACTGGGGATGTTCCTGCTGTTTCCGCTCAACTCCTCGAATCCCATTTGTTGAATCTGAGGGTTGGGTTCAAGAAGTCCCCTGTCTGACAAGCTGGGTTGTCTCTTGACATTCTATGTCTGAGATCTTCTTAAAAGATCTCTTGATCTTGCGAATATTAGTTCAGAAATTAGCTGGATGCATTAGCATGTATCCACTTTTATCACCTGGTTCAACAGACCGTTGGATGATTTTCGAAACTTTTTTCATTTGATGATGTGTTTTCTCCATACGAGAGGCTTGCGTAATATTCTCGCCTGCTTGATGTAGGAGCAATTCAACAACTTGTTCTCTATATGCTTGATTTTGAGAGGAACTAGTTGAAGCCTGTTCTTGAGCAAGCTTTTGATTATGAAGAAAGCCCATTGACTGGGCCAGCCATGGGCAATAACATTGCATGAGACCATTTTCGGCGGGTATTGCTGACTGGAAAGCACTGTGAAATGTAGTACTCTGTGAACACCCCATCCTCTGATATGAACATCAAATGGAGCATTGGCAATTAACTGACACACTTTTCTTAGTGCGCCAAGGCATGAACGTTGAAGGGTTCTCTGTTGCTTTTCAGCCTTCAGATACTGAGAGACTGATAGAGATGCCAAATAAATCTAACGTTGTATCTCTTCTATTATCTTAAGATGATTTTCATATTCATCATAAGATAATACCTTCTTCTTCAACTGACAATGAGTTTTCCATATGTTGAGATAAATATCATGGACTCCATCTTCCGTCAACATCTTCGGAATGTCATACTGGGAGTCAGCCAAAGGCAAAAACATGACTGGTACCTCACGTTGCGACAGTTTTTTCCTCATGTTCAGCATTTCCTCTTTATCATTAAATGAGGATTCTTCTACCTGTTTTGACCAGAGTTGGAGTTTCCTTGTTGCTTCATCGGATTCAACAAGATTGGTAGAGAGATCATTGATCAAACTAGAAGATGCATGACTTAGGTGTGGTTTAGAGAATGACCTACACCCTAGGATATCTTCTGATTGACAAAGTATTTCACTTGCTAGCGATAAAGCATCAGACATGACTGGTTTCGCATTTGCAAGTGCCTCAAGATAAGAGGGCTTTCTTGGCACTACATTGTCCATTGGAGTATTTTCCAGGAAATGTGAATCACTACTTTGGAGAGGACTTTCACAGCAAAATTCATCATCATGGGGAAGACCACCATAATGGGTTACAGAAAAAGATGAGATCTCTTGCTCCTTGGTCTTCTGAACACACAGAGGGTTTTTGTGGATCTCATCTGAAGAAGAAACATCAAGATTGACCGAATTTTCATGAAGCAAGCCTTCATGAGGAAGTGTCTATTGAAGACTTTCGGAATTAATGTTCCCGTTATTGGGAACTGAGGGAGTAGAATCTTGAATTCCAACAGATAAATGTCTGAGGGCTTCAAGAACTCCAACATCGAGAAAAGCCTTGTTGTAGATTGGCCTTTGATCTCCTGACTGTGATTGGCAGATCTTTTTTCTTAGATGCCTTCTTACTCGCTTTGGAAACCACTTGTTGACGAAAGTGGTTACTCTGAGTAGGTGTATGTGCCTGATCAGGAAATATGGTTAGGTTAGGCTGACGATCTCCACTCAAATCAGGTTTATGTGACTGGCTTGGTTGTCTGTATGATATGGGGGAGTATTCCCCATAACCCTCTTGGACTAGAACAGATGTGTGTGTCTGTTCCGGAGTGAATCGTTGATGTGTCACTCCACTTCTAGGGATAGATTTATGTGTCTGTCCCTAAGATGATGCTAAAGCTGTTATGATATCCTGGAAAGCATCCAGAATATGAGCATGAATTTGCTTTTGATCTTTCACCATTGACAAAATATGTTTGGTGAATTAAACCACCGGAACGGGGATATACGTCCATTCTGGGCTTGGAGTAGGTGTATGTGCCTGCTCCTGTCCGCCTTTTCCTGTCAGTGAATCCTGACAGTACTCAAGTGTGGAGGCATAGAGTTGAGTCTACCTCATGTTTGTCGTCGGAGCTTTCCGACTGACTTCTCCATGCGCTACCAAGCGAGCCTGTTGGTAATCTTGATTAGTACAAGAAGGAGTATGTGCCTGCTGATTACACATCACCAAACGTGGTTGCCGAGATCGATCGTATGTAGGCAGGCGATCATGCTGACTAACTAATGAAGTATAAGCAGGTGTATGTTTCTTCCTATAGTACTCCGCCAGAATTGCCTGGAAGGATTGGCGTGATGCTGCCAGACGAGTCTGCTGGACAGCGGAATTAAAACGGATAGGTGTGTGTGCCTACTCAGTGTTCACCACCAAGTTAGGTTGGTGGAATTCTCCGGAGATGGCAGGGATGAAAACCTGCTCATTGTTAACCGGATTCTATCTCTGGTGGTTCTTCTTGCCTGCTCGGGTTCGAGGAACCTGAGCTGAATGCCTAGAGTCGGTACCCTCATCATGTTGAGGGCGCACTGCCGCATGAGACTGGTGGCGATTGTTGATGGGAGCCCTCGGGAAGGACTCCTGTATTTTTGAATTATGGCCCTGCGGGACCCGCTCATTCACTTCCTCAGAGTAAGGGAGTGAATAGAAATTGTGTTCCAGGGATAAAGACCTGAAACGGTTGGAGACGGTAGTCAGCACTGCCTGCCTCTTGAACACTGGTCGTCGTTATCCGGACGACCTGTGTGAGTTGTTTACTTGGAGGGCCTGTGAGGCAGCCTCCAGAGTTGGGATGGTACCGTGTTGACGGTACTCCTTAACTAGCGCATTTGATACCCAGCGTTGAAGACGCTGAGTAGGTGATGTCATCCTCAGAGCGGATGGCGATCTAGTAGGAATAGCAGCAGTGGTATTTGCAGCAGTAGTATTCACAGATGTGAATTTGAGAGCAGAAATTATAGAAATACAAAAGATCTTGGAAAAGATTGCCTATTTGATATAACAGACGTAATCAATATAAAATTCAGCCACTTCATCCTTTGGATGAGCACACATGTCAATGAATGTTTTTGTTAGCCCTCTTATTGAGTTTTAAATATGGGCTTAACAAATAGGTAAAACATGATTTTTTAACTTGGTTAAGGATTCACGTTGGGTTCACCAATTTTGTTTCCCTCATAATTCGGGGATGACCTCCTGGATAGGAGATTCAAACGATCCGATCGGTTTCTAGGGGGTTTGTTTGTAGAACCAGAAACATACAATGATTCCACATCTGTTTGGACCTACTTTCCAAAGGTAGGAACTCATTAGCTTGTGGACTGATGAGGCATAGGAATTTGTATTGGTCGAGAGGATGGGAGGTCAGACTCATCACACCTTTTTTAGGGGAATTATTGTCTATTCTGAGACTCTCTTTAAAGATTTAAGTTGTGTTCATGAATCCTTATTACATTACCAAGTATAAAATGAGCTTTCCTTCATTTTAACAATCAATGATTAAATATGTATGAAATTTAGAAAATCTTTTATATGTTTTCGAGGTTCTTAATCAATAGAGAATCATATATATTTATTTAGAGATTCTTGGTCAATGGTATCCTTCAAAACATTTATATAAAAGTCTCTTGGTTATTATGATGACTAGGCTGGTTTTAAAGACACTCAGTGGGGCACTTGAAGTTTATTGTCATTTAGAAGGACATGAATTATTTCAGAGTTGGGATCAAACCATTAAATAGACTACCTACGTATCCTTTGTTTTGGAAAAGGAATTAGAACCCACGTAGTTCGAGTAAGGGAGTATGACGTTTATGATTGATAGCTCAAATAAGGATGTCATAATTACTTTTACACTCTAAGCTCATGTGAGTCAGGCTCGGTGTGAGAAAAAAGAGGTATTAGTAAAAATTAGACAATTGTGCCATGAAAGATGCAATCATAAGAAATGGTTTGGGGCTTATCTATGTATGACTTCCCAGATAGATGATGGTTTAGGATTTAATTTTAGGGAGAAAATCCAGGAACAGGGTCCATAAAGGTATATGTGCTTCATGGAGATTTGAATACTCTAACTTGGGACTTATTCCTGAAAAGGAAACCCAAATTAGGAGAGGATTGATAACTGGGTTTTACTACTGAGAAGGAGTCCCAGATCAAATGAAAATTAGGACTAGTTAAATAGAAATCAAGGGACTTGGGGCTTACTTCTAAATAGGATGCCCATAATTATGACTGGGACTTATTCCTGAAAAGGAGGCCCAGGTTAGGGGACTTGGGGCTTACTCTTGAAAAGGAACCCCAAGATTATAACTGGGACTTATTCCTGAAAAGGAGACCCAGGTTATGAGATTATGGTTTGGGGTTTACTCATGAAAAGGATGCCCAGATTTGGGAATTTTAAGAATTTGGGGCTTACTCCTGAGGAGGATTCCCAAGTTTGGAGGACATAGGACTGGGGATTATTCCTGAAAAATAGACCCAGGTTAAGGATTCTCTCATCTTAAAGGATGAGGTTGAATGAATGAACTCTCAATCTTTGGTGACATAAAGATATGTAAATCATTAGGTTTTGAGAGATATTCCACCAAATTCCTTTCAGATAAGGAAGTCAATTCAAGAAATCATGCAATAAATGGATTTGGAGAGTTTCTTAAAGACTGAATCTTGAAAAGAAAAGGTGTAATGGCTTAAGAGGGGTGAAATGGGCAAGAAAGTCTCCCAAAAAGGAAGGGGCACACAAGTCTTGGAAGGTGCACAGGTACTGCGGCGGCGCGCAAGTATTGGTCGCGCAGGTATACCTGCGCGACACGTGGGGTACTTGCGCGATAGTCAACCAGCATTGAAATACTTGAGCGACTCTTTATTAAAGCCTTTAGAATCCTTTCAAGGTTCTTCCAGAAAAGGGACGCGCAAGTTCTATCTAAGGGGTAAGGCGGCGCGCAAGTGTGACAACTTCCCTTAAGGGCTGGCCACTCAGGCGCGTAAGTGTTGATGAGTTTCAACACTTAGGCCTTCCTCCCTGTAACACCCCGAGATTTTATGAGAAATATTTCTTCTTAATTTCATTAATGTCTTGTGTTATACACTACACCAAAAGGAGCTTTCACAACACACATCTCTGACCTGGCTTGAATTACATGCAATCGCGACCTTCCACGATAGCGTGTGTTGTACGCAACACCAAGTTTCGCTAAACAACAATATGCTATTAAAATATTATTAAAACTAGCCGTTATGAATAGTAATAACCACTTTTTGAAATTTTGTAAGTTTTATTTTTCAAAATGGACTTCATTTTTGGATTCAGAATATCGAAATTAGCTTAGGGTGAAATTTTGGTGATTTTCGGATAACTTTCATATTTTGATGAATAGTGAAAATTACAAAATTTTAATTAAAAACAACTTTTTCAATCGATATAACTAATAGTGATAAATTATTAATTTGATTGGGTATAATGTATATTTAGAATATATTTTTACAATTTAATACAATGTTGGTCATTGGATGTAATTTCACATTTAAACGAGTTATAAACAAGTGTCAATCTTTTGATAGTTATTATCTCTTAAAAACACGCCTTTTGATGACGGGAATTAATTTTTAAATTAATTA
Source organism: Viscum album (assembly GCA_963277665.1). Classification (NCBI taxonomy): domain Eukaryota; kingdom Viridiplantae; phylum Streptophyta; class Magnoliopsida; order Santalales; family Viscaceae; genus Viscum; species Viscum album. The sequence continues at coordinate 798,052,459 of OY728145.1, read as the reverse complement.
ATGCAACTGATATGTTTTGAATTTGGTAAAATAGAAATCATTTTTGAGTTCATAATATCAAATATAGCTTAGGCCTACTTTTTGGCATTTTTCTGAAAACTTTCAATTTTTGATGAATAGTGAAACCACTAAGTGGTAGTTAAAAAAACTAAATTTTTCATAAAACGTAATTTTACCGCTTCTGTGAGTGGAATTTCAAAAATTCGAGAGACACGGTTGATGTCAGTAAGTAAAATGTGGTTCAATATTTGGTGAACAGTAACTTTTTACTTTTTTTACCACGGTTAAAAGTAAATAGGGTAATTAAGGGTAGAAATGATATTATTATTACCCTAACACATGTACTAATTCTATTGGACAGGTGTAATTCGACCAAAAACAAACTTAGGAATAAAATATGACCATTTAGGCCCACTTGAATTAGATTAGGACATTTATTATTATTTAATTCAAAGAAGAGTTCAAAGAGTTAAAATCAAAGTTTATTTACTAAAACATTTTTAATATAGGGTTATTCATAAGATAAATTTGATTGTAAATATTAATTAGAAATCTAAACAGATTTCTTACATAATGGTATTTTATCTGTAATTTTTAGACATCATATAATATAATTTATTTATGACACAAAGATGATGGAGTAATTATGTTATTAATGAAATATTGACATAATTGATGTTATAAATACCAAAATAAATTTAATTTAAGACTTTTTATGAATTCCACAACTTTTCTAGGTTAATATGACATGTTAGTATTGATTAAATTAACCTTTTTAGAATTTATCATTCTGTTATGATTTTCACAAAAATCAATTACTAAATAGTGTCAAAATTGACATAAAATAGTTTTTAAAACAAATATTATATTATTAATTGTTATTTTATTCCTAAAAATATAAGGTTCGGCCAAATGACTTAGATAAGGTTATATATATTAATAATAAACAATTTAGGGTTCGTTTGGCTTCTTATAGTAAGATTATTAACCTTATAGTGTAAGAACACAAGAAGACAAGGTAAACGTAAAATTATTTAACATAATGTTAAATCTAAATGATAAGGTTAAAATAGGAACCTAAACTTGTCTAAATTATATTGGATGAGAGTATTTCTACCCATACCCGCTTTAGACTAGAAATAAATCAATTTAGAGCTATTTAAAAGCGAACTTGACTTTATAATAAAATAATATTTTTAGTTATTCCAAAGGTACCCCACTCCTCCCTTTTAAAAGGGCACCTCCTCCCTCTCTTATTCACACAACTTTGTGCCTTCATGCTCGGCCAACCCCTGACAAATTCTCTTCTCCACTTCCCTAGAAACATCCTAGAGGTTACGGTCTTCTTAAAAGATCCATTTTAGTGCCCTAAAAGGAGGTCTCAAAGAAGCACTTCAAAGAAGAGGTAATGTCTGTTACCGATTCTTTCATCTTTATTTCTTCTTCCACTTCTTCTTCTTAGGTTGTTTCATTATGAAGTAATAACATAAGTATCACGCATATACTGATATGTTATTATAAGTATGAAACAACCCTATTTCACCATCTATCCATCTTACGAAAAAAGAAATCACAGTGCGTGCGTACGTACGGAATACCGTCTTCACGCCGTGGTGTAATCTATTTTCCACCACCACCTTACATGGATGGGTATAATGGTGTAAAGAATAACTATAACTAGTTATTATAACATCATATTGATTCTGATATATTGTATCATCCGCTCCAATTCAATTCAATAATTATGGAAATGATATCATCGCTCGTGTGTACGTACGGACTACCGTCTCCACGACGCGATGAGATTCATTCTCCATGTTAACCATTTAAGAATGATTATAAAGTATATATAAGAAATAATAATGAAATATATGACATTATAAAGCTACTGGATTTATGTATATATATATATATGTATGTCATCTACTTACTTCCATTCAAGACAATAAGGAAAGGAATACATCGTTCATGCGTACGTACGGACTACCGTCGCCATGAACGGTGTTTTTCATTTAATTTATCTATCTATTATATATATATACTGAATATATATGATATATAAATCATATTTTATATTATGGAAGTAAGTAAATCATGATATAAGTAATAATAATGTCAAGAACAACAAGTCAAAACACCTACGATAAATAAAACGATTTTACCCAAAACGCTTCTTTAACCTGGAATTTACAACAGAACGGGTAATATAAAGTCATAAGTGAACCATATATGATATCATAACAATGAATATGATTTTTTAATAAGTCATTGTCATTATTTAAATCATTATACAGGAGGTTCGTACACATACGAAGCAAATCGGACCTAAGGTAAGGGAAATATCACCATCTCATTTTTATCCGAGATTGTTTATACATTGAAATTTACTAGGGTGTATTTTATCATCCACTTCCATGTTTCCTCAATATGTAATATTATATCCATCAACCTACAATTTTTTAAATCCAATTTTACCCTTCGGTGAGTTTTTAGTAAATGATATGAAAGGAATCTTTTGTCGTTTTTTTTCATACGAGGTACTTTTTGACTTTTCCGACAAAAGTATGAGAAGAATGTTTTTTTTAACTTATATGGCATGAATGTATTTTTAAAACATTATTTCCAAGAAGCTTCCATTAAAAGTTTCCAGGTTTATTTTTAATCAACTTCTTTTAGTTATAATTTTATGACATGTTAGGAAATGAAAAGTGTTTTTGAAGTAGAAAGGATATTTTCCTCAATAATGGAGTTCAAGTGATTTATCAAAATTATATTCCATCTAAGATAATAAAGGGTTCTGTTTCTATCCCTATTATTACATGGATTTGATTATATTGTGATGGAAATATTTTTATGAATTCCTTTATCTTATAGGAATTGTATTATGATGCCATGTTGTTTAAGAATCCCATTTTTACTACATGGGTTATGCAATGATGTATGATTTGTGATTTTGTGGCACACATAAAAATGGTATCATTATGAGATGGGTGGGACATATATCTCCCTCCAATGCATTGGGTAGAGATTTTATATCTCATGAGATAGACATGGCTGGAATGGTAGTTTATACCGGTTCAGTGAAACAGGACTGAAACGAGGGTGACTCGGTTCATAAAGTGACTTTGTCCACTAAGATAGTCTTGGCAATGAGTCTTGACTAACAAGAAATTATTCTCTATGATTATGTGTGTATGCCACAATGTTTAATGTTTTATGTTATTATTATTGTGATTACATTTCACTGCCATGATTTATCCCATTTAATGAAATTATGTTCTCTTTTGCAGGTTAAGATTTCCAAAAGTTATGTGCTTGTGTATACGATGTGATTGATATTTCTTTTGTTTACCCTTACTAAGCATTTGAACTCACCCTTTTATGTTTTCTCTTCCCCAGGATATAATGAAAGTATTTAGGTATAAAAAAATGAAGATCAATATGGGAGATGTTGAAGATCTTCCACCACTATTAGAAGATTATATTCCGAGTTTCCAAAGATACTAAACTATTACGATCCTTGTGTGTGTGTTTTTGTTATGTACTAAGTATTCTGCAAAAGTAATGTAATGTCCATGTATGTCAGGCTTTGGGTTTCTATAGTTGGTATCAGAGGAAAGGTTTAGTCAACCTTTGGAAACTAGGATGCGAGAACTTTAGTGAGATCCCTAGAGATATTTCTAAGGTATGTCTAGGGATGTCTCTAAGGTTAAGTATACATATAGGTTATAGTCCTAGAATTGCGCTAACGATATTAGAATTTAACCTAAGATGTTAGATATTGAGGGTACTCCCCATTTATTATGTTGTTTTCCCTATAATGATTTTTTCCACTCACACTATTCTTTTTGGGATTTAGACGATGGCTGGAACCCGAAGGAACCGTTTTGATCAATGCAATGGACAATGCAATGATTTTACTCTTGAACAAACAAATGTTATGGGATATGGAGTGAAAAATATTATTGCTATAATTACACAAGCTATGAATCATTCTGGACTTCCAAATGAACAGAGAAGGGAACAATATTCTATTGAGTCCTTCATGAGGCAACATCCACCTTCTTTCAGTGGGACTTCCGATCCACTTGTTGCTGAACAATGGATCAGTACCACTGAAAAGATATTTTCAGTTCTTCAATTTTCTGAACATGATAAAGTCATCTTAGCAGTATATCGTTTGGAAGGTGAAGCTGATCAATGGTGGAATCTTATCAAGAATACGAGGCCAAGAGATGAAATTGAGTCCATGGAATGGGACGAGTTCAAGAACTTTTTTTTCATTAAGTACTTCCCTCGTATCCTTCGAACAAAGATGGAGAGGGAGTTTCTTGAACTAAAGAAAAAGGATGATGAATCTGTTGGTATATACGAAGAGAATTTTACAAGACTTTCAAGGTATGTATCTGGCATCATCATTAAACCTGAAAGTAATGTTGATCGATTTTTCAGTGGATTAAAACCAAGTCTTCGAAGGGCATTAGCTATAAGAGACTTCAGTAGCTATGATGAAATTGTGCGTTGTGCTATCAAGGTAGAAATGGAAGTTGGTGTTACATATCCATCTCATGGTTTTGACAAGAAACGAAAGATGGAGTTCAAGGAGAAATCTCAAAATAATGGTGAAAAGAAGATGAATGTTTCCTTATGCACAAAGTGTGGAAAGAAGCATGGTGGAGATTGTCTTAAAGGGACTAGAAAATGTTTTAAGTGTGGAAAAGAAGGTCATCGAGCAGCTGAGTGTCGAAGTAATGGAAAAAGGGGTTCTAATGATGTGAATAAAGAAAAGACTGTAGAGAACGCACCACCAACACTTCAATGCTTCAAGTGCAAGGAAATGGGGCATTATGATAATAAATGCCCTAATCCAAGGGTTAGTGATGATCAACATGAGCAACCACTTAAGGCAAAGGACAAAGGGAAGTCACATGCGATCACTATTGGCGATGTTGAATATGACAACGATGTGGAGGAATGATTAAGTGATTATGTAATGGGATTCCAAAATAGTGTTGTATATAGTATCGTGGAATATTGGAATACTTATGTATTGGTCTATTGTGGTTTTCAATAATTTTATGGTACCAGTAACCATGGAAAGTGATTGAGATATTTTTAGAAAAAGAATGATATGGGCATAATGAAGGGAAAATGAGAAAATGAAATATTTGACAGTATTCAGGAGCTCATGATTGATATAAGGACTAAGTGATATCATGGTTTGAGTATATAGAATTTTGATGATTTTGGTATGTGGAAGGTGTTAACTTTTAACTGCATTCATGTTTTCACTAAGGTTCAAAGGGTATTCAAGTGAATACATGATTAAGGACTTTGAATGTTTGGCATGTGATCAACAAAACATATCTTATGATATATGGGGTTCAACGATGGTATTAAATCTCTGGTAATCGCTTTCACTATGTTATGAGAGTGGACGACAGTATTATGGATAAGCCTAAAGATTAGAATGGATTATGTTGGAAATATGTTAGTATTATTTATGGATAGAATTTTTTTCGATATTATTGATGGGATGTTATAGTAATATAGTTTTAGAAAAAGGATAACCTGCAGGACGGGCGACAACCCATCGCGTCAGACAAGGCTGTGGGAATCAAACCCACAACCGAAGTGCGACTGGCATTTATCGCCTACCACTGGCCTACAGGAAGTCCCTGTTTAGTAGAAACTAGTTTTATTATATTAAGCAGTATGATATATGAAGTATAAGTCCATTTTAGGAACCATATATGATTAATCTCACTATAGAATGACTTATGTATATTTAATAACTTTTTCTAACCTTTTGTTTGAGACAGATGGAATGATCCGTCATTCAATCACATGATCTGCTAACACTTCACGAATAACAAATTCAACTTCATTTATTTAAGAGATGAATTGGATATTGTTCAAGGCACGAACAACAGTGAGATTGTACCAAAATAAAGTAAGTATTTATTCATATTCTTTAACTTTAGGGAAACGATCTTGAAAACCAAAAATGTTGTCCTAGTGCTCTTATATATGATTAATCAAATGGTACCTTAGATCGTCAGAAATTTATGGCTTTGTGATTTCTAGCTTTTCCATAGCCATGTTCTCTACCACTCTCCATCAGAACATGATGGTTAGATTTCTCTTCCATATCCATATTTTCACCTATGTGGAAACCCAGTGATTAGTTTATTTGGGTAACCGTTACGTTTCATTCTTTTGTTTTTAAAAATTGGTTTTGGTATTCCTTTTTACGATGTGGGTTTCTATTAAAGAAACTTTTGAATAGTAAACCATTTATAACCCCGACGAATTTCAAGGGCGAAATTCATTTTAAGGGGGGTAGAATGTAACACCCTGAGATTTTATGAAAAATATTATTTTTAATTTCATTAATTTCTTGTGTTATACACTACACCAAAAGGAGCTTTCACAACACACATCTCTGACCTGGCTTGAATTACACGCAATCGCGACATTCCACGATAGCTTGTGTTGTACGCAACACCAAGTTTCGCTAAACAACAATATGCTATTAAAATATTATTAAAACTAGCCGTTACGAATAGTAATAACCACTTTTTGAAATTTTTTAAGTTTTATTTTTCAAAATGGACTTCAGTTTTGGATTTGGAATATCGAAATTAGCTTAGGGAGAAATTTTGGTGATTTTCGGATAACTTTCATATTTTGATGAATAGTGAAAATTACAAAATTTTAATTAAAAACAACTTTTTCAATCAAAATAATTATTAGTGATAAATTATTAATTTGAGTGGTTTTAACGTATATTTAGAATATATTTTTACAATTTAATACAATGTTGGTCATTGGATGTAATTTCACATTTAAACCAGTTATAAACAAGTGTCAATCTTTTGATAGTTATTATCTCTTAAAAACACGCCTTTTGACGACGAGAATTAATTTTTAAATTAATTAATGCAACTGATATGTTTTGAATTTGGTAAAATAGAAATCATTTTTCAGTTCATAATATCAAATATAGCTTAGGACTAATTTTTGGCATTTTTCTGAAAACTTTCAATTTTTGATGAATAGTGAAACCACTAAGTGGTAGTTAACAAAACTGAATTTTTCATAAAAGTTAATTTTACCGCTTCTGTTAGTGGAATTTCAAAAATTCGAGAGACACAGTTGATGTCAGTAAGTAAAATGTGGTTCAATGAGATGAAAATAATTTTTTGGTGAATAGTAACTTTTTACTTTTTTTACCACGGTTAAAAGTAAATAGGGTAATTAAGGGTAGAAATGATATTATTATTACCCTAAAACATGTCATAATTCTATTGGACAAGTTTAATTCGACCAAAAACAAACTTAGGAATAAAATATGACCATTTAGACCCACTTGAATTAGATTAGGACACTTATTATTATTTAATTCAAAGAAGAGTTAAAAGAGTTAAAATGAATGTTTTTTTCTAAAACATTTTTAATATAGCGTTATACATAAGATAAATTAGATTTTGAATATTAATTAGAAAGCTAAAAAGATTTCCTACATAATGGTATTTTATTTGTAATTTTTAGACATCAAATAATTTAATTTATTTACGACACAAAGATGATGCAGTAATTATCTTATTAATGAAATATTGACATAATTGATGTTATAAATACCAAAATAAATGTAATTTAAGACTTTTTATGAATTACACTAATTTTATAGCTTATTATGACATGTTAGTATTGATTTAATTAACTTTTTTAGAATTTATCATTCTGTTATGATTTTCACAAAAATCAATTACTAAATAGTGTCAAAATTGACATAAAATAGTTTTTAAAACAAAATTATATTATTAATTGATATTTTATTCCTAAAAATATAAGGTTCATCCAGATGACATAGACAAGGTTAAATATATTAATAATAAACAAATTAGGGTTCTTTTGGCTTCTTATAGTAATTTTATTAACCTTATAGTGTAAGAACACAAAAAGACATGGTAAAAGTAAAATTATTTAACTTAATGTTAAATCTAAATGATAAGGTTAAAATAGGAACCTAAACTTGTCTAAATTCTATTGGATGAGAGGATTTCTACCCGTCCCCTCCTTATCCTAGAAATAAATCAATTTAGAGCTATTTATAATCGAACTTGACTTTATAATAAAAAAATATTTTTAGTTATTCCAAAGGTGCCCCTCTCCTCCCTTATAAAAGGGCACCTCCTCCCTCTCTTCCTCACACAACTTTGAGCCTTCAAGCTCGGCCAACCCCTACCATATTATCTTCTCCACTTCCCTAGAAACATCCTAGAGGTTCGGGTCTTCTTCGAAGACCCTTTATAGTGTGTTTTCAAAAAAATTCGGTTTTTATGTTCTATGCAAAATTTTTTTACAGTTCATAAAAAATAGTGTGTTTTCAAAAAATTACAAAAAATTCACCCCAAGATAAATTTGATATTACTAATTCAAAAATGAAGTCAATTTTACCAACTTCAATATTTAAGAGTGTCTAAATATAATTTTATTATTTTTCACGAGAGGACTTAAAAGTGGTTTTATACGAAAATGTTGTTTCTAGATATATAACTTTTTTAAGCAAACATATATATTTATTATAAATATATTTTATTTATGTGAGAAAATTATGAATAATATTTAAAATTTATATGTTACTATTCATATTATAATATTTATTTTATAAATAAATATGTCTTTTAAATAATTATAATACTAATGTTCTGTTTCGTAGAACCTCAATTTTGCGTATACCACAAACCAAGATAGTGTTGTGTGAAATATAAGCTATTAAATTAACTTAAAGGGATAACATAATAAAAAATCTTGTTATGATACATTCTACCCTCCTACAATAAATTGTGTCCTCATAATTTGAAATTTTTCTTCGAAATTAAAAGGTTGAAAATAAAAATAACATTGTGAAGAACCTCCAACAGAAATAGGGTTAATAAAATTTAGTTTTAATAAAATAAAAAGGGAAATGAATAGTTCACCATAAAATTAGGATTTTGAAAAGAAGAACATTGTAGTCTATTAGATACACATAATTGGAGGAAAAACATAAATGTTTATAGAGATTGTTTGAGGTCATCAATCAGAAACACGTGAACAGTAAATGTAAAATTGGTGGCCTTGAAGTCGTCAATATATGCTGATTTAAAATATCATATGTTCAACATAACATAAGATAATTGTATAATACATTTTTTAGATACAATTTTTTGAATATTATGAATTAATTTATTATTTAGATAAGAACAGAATAAAAAATAGTTGATTTCATTTCCTAACATTATAATAATCTCATCATTTGGTTGTGCTGGGATATATTTTCACATCATCCCTTACACAAGGAAATAAATGTTCAAAAATAATTTTTTATGCCTAAAGGGAATTTTATTAATCATATATTCGACAAATATTTCCTAAATACTTTATATATTTACCTAAATCCAAAAGGTTATGTGAAAGTATCAAATAAATTATACTTTACCTTCGTACGAAATATCAACTGTTCAACTTACTCCATTTCATCCTTTAAACGTATCTGTTATACTTGTCTACAATCACACAGTCTAAATATATATATGGGAGGTAAACATAATGAATATCTATTTTTCCACATAATAACATGTTAATTCATTCATCATGTATTATCTTAATACATGGTAACACATAAAATTACCATATAACCTTATTGAATACATTCATGCTCCCATATTCCTTAAAGAATAATGGATATAATGCTTAAATTAAAATATGTTGTAATATCCAACAATAATTGAATAAACATAAACTAAATTTGTAACAAGGTATTAAATAATATCCTATATACTTTATCCAACTCAATTATCTCTTATTTTGAACCTGTTATCTCAGTTTCTGAAACATATTAAGGGTTATATTTCCCCCAACCACATATTTTCCATTTTTTTACTTGAAACTATGTCACATTACTTGGTACCATACAATCGCAAATCCTAAATGAAATTGTATTTTTGTACAATCCTAATATACTCTATAATTTTAATAACATGTACATCATTAATACAAAACGAAATGGACACAATTCTTTAATAACAACATAACAACACTAATAATTCCTCTTCATCTATAGTAATATCATAACATGATTATTATCAAATAGAATCATTTGGGGTATACTATGTAGATTTGGAAATTGATTCATGTAGTGTCAAAATTCATTGGATATGAAGCATTGTACACTTGAAACCTTCTTATTACCCTTACAATCACGAACATGGTGTCTTTTTACCCACACTTATAAAAAACTATCATTCAATTGAAGAATTTACCAAAGTGATTTTTCCACAGTTATCACATGTGTGGAAATCCTTCTTTCCCTTATTACCTTTATCCATATTTTTCTTTTCCATCATCTCCTTCTCTTTATTCACATCATATCTATAGGACTCAAAGAATTAATTTCTTATCTGATTAACACATGAAACTATTTCTACATATGATGAGAATACATGGGAGACTATTTCCCTTCTCAATGGTGGCTTATGACCATTAAAGATATGATCCTTCTTACTCTTGGGATCATTCATATTTCTTGAATTCTCATTCCTTATACTGGGATCCATTTCTAAATGACAATATGCACTGGGTTAGACCAAATTATAATTTATTATCCTAAAACTAGAAAAATTTGTCTACATTAATTTTATATTTTAACACAGTTAGTATCATAATCATAATAAATTATTTCTTTGCAGACATATTTACTAAATAAATCCTTTAAAATGTTTTGTAATAAAAATTTAAATTACCTTAAGAATATCCCCTATGAGTATCAAAACATGTGCTTAGTAAGTCCAGTTGTCATGTTCTAGGACACCCCGTGTCAAGCCTGAAACTCCATGCCAATGTTTTCACTCTTAGGTAGATCATTGTGAGAACCACGTCCACATGTAGTATCTATAAAAGGATGTATTTCTTGGAAAACCCATATAATATCTTCATTAATAAACGTTTTGGATGTTCTTCTATACTAATCATCAAATTCTATCTTAGGGTAATGTTTCCTAATAAATATTTATCTAAATCATGTTTCCTTGGTTATAGATAAACTTCCTCTAATATGAACTATAATTCCCTGAACCCAGTTACCTAGAGTCGGTGCATTGTTTTAATACATTGGCATGATTACAAAGAAATCATGTCTCTATGGATAGATCCGTTTTGCAGTCTTGGAAAATTGATTACATACATGAACATTACATTACAATTTGTAACATAAAACACATCATAAATACTCTTTTGAAAACACTATTATTCCCTTAGCTTAACCATGTACATAAATCATAATACACTACTTGAAATCCTATAAAAATAAATCATAATAAAGGGGTGAGCTCAGATTCATAGTAAAGATAAACAATACAATGAATGATATCATAAATAATCATAAAATTTTACGGAAAGGCCTAAAATTGAAACACAATCCCTTTAAACATAAATATCAGCATAATATGGAAAATTTAAATCAAATAATTCCATTTAATTATTCACATGGGTATTCTAATTCTTTAATAATTCCTTGTATCATTAATAACTAATATCATAATGATGGAATGCATAATGTCAGACATCTTAAACACAAAGTCAATCCCTCATTCCAATACCATAAATATAATTTTTTTTCAAGGCCTTGTTCTATGACACATATTTTTTTCATGAGACCTAACAATACATCATGGGGATATAGTGGTCCCCTCCTGTCTTATAATAAATCCAATGCATTCTCATTTAAATAGTGTGAAACATAACAAAATAATACATATTAGATCTAGAAAATTAATTGTCAATACAAGAAGCATAAAAAATGAATGGTATAAAAATAGTACATCCACAATCAAAAATATCATAACTCATTCAATAAAATATGGAATATTGTATTATAATAAATCAACTACAATAAAAAATAATTTCTAGTAAATTATTTCGACATAGTTGAAAATGATCTGCAAAAATAATTGATAGAACTATCCATTTATCATGAAATCATCAAAAAGTCACACAATTTACAAAGTATTTCATTTAAAAAATATTTTTGAACTAATGTGTCCCATAACACATTGAATCATTTGAAAGGAATTAACATTTTAAATACAATCATGTCCATATAAATAAATCCGTAAAAATCATTTGAAAACAGGGATATTATTTAAAAATATAAAACATTTAAAAATATGATCTTGATGATGAGTCCCTTAAAAATAAAATAAATATATTTTGATTGAAAAGAATTTTATAAAAAATGTCATGGATGATATATATGTTCTAGTAAATACTTACACATAAAAAAATATCAGATAATAATGAGATTGAGGAATTAACCCTTACCCTGTACTTTCCTTTAGTCTAGAGTATGTTTAACCTCATATATCATGACCATAGTATGTTATTAAATTACACCAGACCAAATTAATATTTATGATATCATATATTATTCATTTATTACATTATAGTACCCATTAAATATTAATTTCAATGTAATAGTAAGATTTTAGGTAATAACCGCTTTCTTTATAGTATGTGTTTTAACTCGTTATTTTTTCTGTATCACTGAGGTCATGATTAAAATAATTAAATAATATAAGACATGATTTAAATATAATATATATTCATAATATAAATATTTATAATAGATAGATATATGAAATTGAAGCACCATTCCTGGAGACGGTAGTCCGTTCGTACGAATAAACGTTGATTCTGTTTTCTTGTTGTATAGTAAAGATGTATGTAAATTACATATATTTATCTAAATAAATATATATTATTCTACTAGAAATATTATTTCATATACCTCATAATTAATCAATATAATTTTTTTATTAAAATTCTTGAAGGCTGGTCATTGAAGATGAATTTCATCACGTCGTGGAGACGGTAAGTCGTACGTACGCACAAGAGACAATATCATTCTATTTATGGTGAAAAGGTATTTAGAAGGATGGTATATTATATATATAGAATCATTAAAAAGTTATATTCATTATTTATATTAATTATACTCATTATTATACCCATCCAAATAATGATGTGTTGAATAATAAACTACACCACGACATGGAGACGTAAGCCATACTTACGCATATATGGTGACTGTGATATTCATATGATGGAGAGAATAAGTAATATGTGTTTTATATATTTATATTAACATATAATAATGTAAAAATTAATAGATTTGTTATTTTAGTAATAAAATAATAAATAAATATGATGTAGAATAAGAAATGAACTTTGAAAGTGGTGATAAAAGAATTAGTTATTCTTCGGGTGCTTCCTTTTGATATGAAAAAAAGGGATCCATAGGAAACAATTATGATAAAATTAAGGATTTTAAGATGTTTTAGGGTACTTGGGATGATATTTCATTAGGTTTTGTATGATCTAAATGGATTTGGATGTGTGAATGTAATAAAAGCAGAAGTACCCTTTTATAAGAGAGGTGAGGGGCATATTAGGAAAACATGGGAATATTATTTTATTACAAAATAATTTTCTATTTATAATAGCTCAAAATGGATTAATTTGGAGGATAAGGTGTGTATGGGTCTGAATCCAATCAATAAATTGGTTTTTACATGCTTTGGTCACTACATTAACCTTATCATTTATATTTAACCCTTAGGTAAACAGTTTAACTCTTACCAAGTCTTCTTGTATTCATACACTATATGGTTAATAAACATACTATAGAATGCCAATAGAACATATAGTGGTTCATTAATGACATCTATAACATTATTTACATTCTTTGGATGAACCTTGGATTTTAGAGACCATATGATAATTTAATTAAATAACAATTGTTTTAAAAAATCTTTTTATGCCAATTTTGACACTATTTAGTATTTTGTTTTTATGAAAGTCATAAAAATATTATTTTTCCGAAAAAAAATAAACTTTATTAACTCTAACATGTCCTATTCTACAGACTAAATATTGTATGGAATCAAAAGGTTCAATTTATATTTATTTTAATATTTATAATATCAATTATTTTAATCATTCACTAATAATGTAATTACTGCATCATCATTATGCAATAAATAAATAAATTTATTTAATGTCTATAAATTATAAATAAAATACCATGATGTAGAAAATATTTTTTTTCTGAAAAATACTTATATTAGAAACTATCTTACGTATAACCCTATATTAAAAAAATTAGTCATTAAAATTTTAATTTAACACTTTTAACACTTTTATAAATAAAATATAACAAATGTCATAATATAACCCAATTAAATAAAAAAGGATCATATTTTTATCCTAATGTTGATTTTGGTCGAAAAACACATATCAAATATAATTAAGTCTTGTTTCGGGGTAATTTTATATTATTATAATATTTTTTTTACCGTTAATTACCCTAATTACTTTTAACTATGGTAAATAAAATTCATAAGTTAATATTAAACAAAAAATATTTACATACTATTAAACCAAATATTAATTACTGATATAAACCATATCTCTTGTAATTTTTAAATTTAATTCACCGAAGTGGAAAAATTACCTTTTATGTAAATTTGAAAATGTGCCTATAAGGTTGGTAAAAGATGTTAAATGATTCAATAATATTTTATACATTCATTCTTATAATAAAATTTATCAAATGATTTAAATTGGACTAATATATGTATTATGTATCTACATTGACTATAAGATATATATTTAATTTAAATAATTATTTAAAATAATAAGGTAGTTTTTATGTACTATGCAATATTACTTTACTATTCATCAAAAAGTTGAATGTTTTCATAAAAATACCAAAACTTATCCCCAAGGAAATTTTGATATTTTGAAATTAAAAATGTTTTCTATTTTACCAAATTCAATTTTGATGAGTGTCTAAAATTAATATTATTATTTTTCACAAAAGGACACAAAAGTAGTTCGTTTATGAAAATAACTTTACTAAATATATAACAATTGTAACAGAACATATACATTTCATTATAAATATGTTTTATTGATGTAAAATAATTATAAATAACTTTTAAAATTTATTTTTTACTATTCAAAAAAAAATATTTAATTGATAAATAAATATATTCGTTAAATAATTATAATACTAATGTGTTGTTTTGTAGAAACTAAATTTTTCGTATAATGCATGACATGTTGGTGTTGCGTTCAATATAAGATATTAAATTATTTTAAAAATATAATGTGATATGAAATATTGGGGTGTTATAAGATGGAATGGATTGAGGAATAATACACGGTGTATGGGTTATGGTGGACCTAATAATCTATTCAATTACTAATTATAGAAGGTGACAATGATGAGATTATGATGTTAATATGGTGTGTCTTATTACATAGTTTTCAGGGATTCATGGTTTATGTGTAGTTTGATATTTATTAAGACATATGTTGTTAGGGAAGAGTGGAAAACCTAGGTGTTTTCAACAAGGTTAATTATCTCATATATTCTGAAGGATATTATATCTTACACGTATGAGATACTGGGATAGGGATCCATGTTGGTGATATGATCATTGAAAACATGACTGAATGAAAATTATAAACATTTATTAATGAAAGAAAACAAGCATACAAAAATGTTCATGGGGGTTTAATGTGATGAAGACCAAGGGTATCCCCTCGAACAATCATAAATCTATAAATAGGAAGAGGACCTATATTGGAAAACATCATAGATTTGTTATCCTAGTTAACTTTTGAAGTAAGAATAACCACCAATATGATACACTCACCCAATGTGTGATGAAATGGTATAAAATGGAAAATAAGATCCCTGCAATCATGCATGAGAAATAAAATAATCCATGGATAAGACATCTCACCATTCAAGTTATTGAAAACAATAATAGAATCTGATTCAATAACACTTGGAAGAATATCTCTTACCGTGAATTTATTGATCCTAAGAAGCATCTCTAATGCCTCTACCACCACCGAAGGTTGCTTCCCATATAAAGCATTAAACTCCAGAATTACAAATCCCATACCATATTGAACAACGACAACACCATTCGTGTATCCATGAAAATAAAGACCATCCACATTTAACATAGTTCCATAAGAATAAAGCTACAATCTCACCCTTACACTGGGAGACCTATGCCTCGAAAGAATGGCATCAATCAAAAAATCAAATGACACGAATTCATACAAAACAAATCAGATGTTGAAATTTTTACACATCCTCACATGTGAAGAAAGATTATATAGGAACATTATCATAATGTAATAATGAGTAGGCATGATTCCTTAATGAAACACAACATTATGCATCTCCCACAATGTTCTACAGGCTACAATGATGAAATAATACCAGACCTTGGCATGCAGATCATCCCTATATAGAAAATCCCTACACACCTGCAACAATTTATCCACATACCTCACACATCCACTGATGTCTGGATATCCAACAACATGAACCTAAAAAAATGAATTGCCCTATCTCTTTTACAAAATTAATTAAGAGAATTCTCATATTTAGAATAACACAACACTAATATTTTGATTTAATAGGAATACTGATTTGATTAATATTATCATTATTTGGAATGGAACAATATTGAAATCCCAAAAGAAGAAGAAAAAAAATGGTTAAAAATATCAACACCATAGTCTACTAGTAATATATTATAAATTATATACTAGATGAATCATGGAATGAAAAGTATATCATAACACAATCCCAATAGAAGAAGTATTAATATAACACTGATAAGGATCCTTACGAAAATTAGTTTTTCAAGGAACCTTATTTTATTCCTCAATCATTATTTCATATGTGATATAAGGGTGGTCGCTAGCCTATAAAACCCTTTAATAAATGGCTATATAACTTGGTGGAAACAAAATAGAACCAAAACAATTGATCTTCCAAAAATAAATATCACCATTCCAAGTAATCTAATGAGAATTTTCTAAAATTGGATAGATGAGTCTCTTAAATTTTTCGCAAAGATGACAAAAATTACAACCTATAGAAAAATCAATGGGCAAGTCCCAATATTTACTCTTTATAATGATCGGCCAAATAAAATCACCAAAAATTAGTTTCCATGCCACTCTATCCTACAAACATAACATATTATCTTCATTATCATTGAAATCAAAACAACCTCTTGATTTTTTTTCAAATATAGAACAAATTCTTAAATTATGGAATCCTTCATGATGAGAATCCCATGTAATGAAATTTATATTTCCTTCAATACTCTTTATCACCACTTTGGGATGACTACACAAAGGTAAACCATGACTTGGTATTGAAGAAATGACACTATTGACTAAAGTAAACTATCATATAATGGATAGAAAATATATTTTTCAAATTTTCACCATTCCCATAATTCTACTCAGAATGTTATCATAATGATAAATTATAACTCCCCATTAGATTGTGGAGGCAAAATTTTTTATATAAGAAAAATATGTTTATCTAGATCAATAGTATTTTGAATTAGAAATGATCTCTTGGAATAATAATTATTGGATATAAAAACTCAAATTTTTTGTATGGACACACCAGATGGATTTACTATAATAGTCGTATAGATAAATTTTTAATGTATGATTTTAATTGACCATCTAATTAGGGAAAAATAACATAACATTCAGAAAAAAATTTGCAAACATCCAGATAATCCAAACACCCATTTAAAGGGATGAATTAATCCATTATTAATACTATTGTTGAGATTTATAATGAGAAAATGATCTGCTAGATTTAATAATATTAGAGATATCAGATAACCTTTTCCAAATCCCATTGATAACTTGATGAAACTAAACCTTTTACTCATTGGAGAAATAGAAATCCAAGGAGAGGAAAAGATCCATAAGAATAGGTCACCCACTAACTCAGAAAAACCGGATTTTTTGGCGTAATTTTTTGATAAAGGAAATGTATATCTGATCATAAGACATTTCCATTTCAATCATAAACATCAGATTGTTTCCAAACATTCCTTTTTCATGATTAAAAATTATTTCATAAGAAATACCTATAGCTACCTGAATTCCTCACCCATTAATAAATCCATTCCATTCCATTGAAACTTGGATGGATAGATGAAGAGACAACCACTTATTGAGAATGGTGGCCAAAAATTTATAGGATATATTACACGTTCTAAAAGGCTTAAACTAACCAAAATCATTTTGGTGGTTAAATTTAGGAATAATATCCAAAATAGTAGACAATGAAAATCTTGGTAAAGGACCCACCATGAAAAAATCATGAACAAGACAAAACACATACTCTTTGATAATAAGACAAGAATCAAATAAAAAGTCACCAAGATATTCAATGGGACCATTGGGGATTTATAGATTTAGATACTTAATAGAAATAAATATCTCCACCTCTCCGAAAAGATAAAAAAAATATTTGATTTTAAAAATCTGAAGATAAATGGAATGAATAATAATATAATGGTTAATTAGATAGAAAATATAGAAAATAATCCCCATGAATCAACCTCTGAACGTAAAGGGAATCAGAGAAATGAGATAAAACCATGGTACCCTCAATACTAGTATAACTATTGAACGTACCACTAGGAAGTGGAATATTCAGTCTTATGTTGAATCTCTTCTCTTTAATTATCACATGAATGAATGTTGTATTCTTATTCCAATTATTAAGAAAAATATCACTAGATCTATCTCTATAATAAGACTCATGACCAAGAAAATTCTCCTCTAACCTTTGATTTATACTAGGGAAAATATAATACTTATCATTATCCCAATGAATGTGTTACTGAAGATCAAATTTTCTTATTCTCATATTAATGACCATCCATGTCAAAATCCTGATCAAGAGGTAATATAATCATAAAGTGGATAGAATCCTTTAATATTCTTAGCTTATATTGAAGAGAAACCAAAGTAAAACCTTGAACTAGAGATTTTTATGAATCAATAAACACCTCACTATAAGATTCATGATACCCCCACTGACTCGTATAAAATAAAAACTTCATGACATATTAGGAATAATGGACATGAATAATAAAATGAGAATAATGAGATACATACCTAAAAGGATGAGCCTAAACAGTGAGATATGGGCTAAACATTACCAAGCCATCTATCAACTCTACTCAAAATAATGTCATAGTCCCGTCAAAGTTTACACCAATTTTAGTCATCTAATGAATTCACTAAATCCATGAGCCTATTTTAAGCAAGAAATGAAATAAAATATTTAATACCATTGGAAAGATAAATTACCCCTACATTTTTTCAAACATATCCAAAATGATATTAAAATATCCTCATACAAGCCATGCTTCTCAACCATATTTAATGTTCGGTAAAGAGTCATAGATATCATTTCTTTGAATTGGATCACAACTACTATAAACAATATAAAAAAATAATTAACCCCCTTTTCAACTAACATTAACATATATATTCTTTTGTGAACTATATATTAAATCCAAAATGATTTGATCATTCCCTGATAGCCATATGTGTCTATTAACTTGATGCCCATGGATAAATTGAGGGAAATTAAAACAACAAGCCATGTTGTTAATAAAATTGAGTCTATGTTTAGATTGTATTATGACCAATAAAAGAACAATTTTCCATTTTACAGTCTTCAAAAAAACTTCTTCTTAGCCAAGGATCCCAGGAACCATCTATTCTATATAATATAATTAATCATAAAGAAATAAAGCAACTGTATTACATGACTAAACCATTAATGACTAGTTTTGATTTGGAATGTGTTTCAATGCTACTGGGTGGAAGGTTAGATTTTACTGACAAATGTTGTAGATGGTTGTAAATAATACTCTCCATAATCTTCCATCATATTGATGGAATTTTGAATATGATTAATGGAATCAATAAGAGAATATTTTTCCAATCATTATTAGGGGGAATGTAACAAGAATTTCAATAGATTGGAATCTATATCCTTTGAAATCAACACCAATAACTCCTAAGTAAATCCCTAAATTAGGAAATAGACCAAATTATTCATGGAAGAAGAGTGACCACCCACTGTTGTAGCTAGAGGAGTAGAAGGTAGATCCAAATTTGACTGATTACCCAAAACATGGATTTCTAAAATAACCAAATAAGGGACGACATAACCTCTTTGAGAATTTAGGGATGAAAACAGTATAGGAGAAGGACTTGAGGGAGTAGAATATCTTATTATAGGAGGTCCAAGATAACAAATTCAGTGATATAGAACTAGCAAAAATATGTGGTGATAGACTTCTATTCAACCCACGTTCAAAAGGATCAATACTTTTGGATGACTGTGACAATACACAATGAATTATCAAGGAAATAGATTCTTATATTCTATGAGGGTCATGAGGAGTAGAATATTTCATATGAGAATTTCTGAGATGCATTTTGATAATTATTTTTTTCTTCAACTACAAAGGAAACTAGCCATTAGATGATTAATATAAATAGAGAGGGATGTTCCATCATTTAGAGTTTAGTATTAGTTTAAGGAATAACATCAGATATTATTTATATTTATTCCCATATGAGGATTCTTGGGAGAAGTATTTTTATGATTTTTCATTTATTTATATTAAATTCTTGGCCACTATTCTTTTAAATATGACATATCTCAATGTACAAGTGAGATTAGAGGTTTTTGAGAGGATGTTTTCCAGGGTTGATTCATCATGAGTGGTGTTTCATTAAGATTATCCACATAGAATAGATATAATATGTGGTTTATAGTTTTCTAGATATAATGGTTTATATATATCCAGGTGTAGTTTCAAGACCACATTATCTCATTTACCCAGGGGAAGTGGCTCTATATACCCAGCTATTGGATAACTGTTTTTATCATTGAGTTCATGGATATTATAAGTGGGACTTCCACATCCTTCTGGGATAAAAACATGAAGATTTTGTTCCTTTATTGGATCCTCCAATATAAAAATATTACCTAAGTTGGTATTAATAGGATTCATCAACCTATTAAAAATAGAGATGAGATGAGTTAGGTAGAGGGAATGTTTGTGATGCTCCTTATCCTCGGAGAGTAGAGTGATGACATAAATGTGTTATTTAGTAGGTAAAAAGATGCTATAGATTATATCATGATCAAATGAATAATTTAGAGTGACCAGTGATAGTAAATTTATATTCCATTCAAGTTACACTTTTTTATATTATTCCATAGCTTAACCCTTTATGGATTTAGTGGAAAACACTCATTCATTTCACCTCCCCTATATCATTCTATTAGGGTTTGAAGTGGAATGAATTCTAGTTATTTTGGATCCAGATATTCATGTTTTTTTAATAACGTTTTTACGACTTATGTGGAAGATATGAGATAGTTTCAGGGTCCAAACACACTTTGGTTGACTTATAATGTTTTCATATTCAACAATATGACATCATCCTCTACATGCACAAGATGTATTATGTACATGATATATTTAATCGATTTAGGATGTGGATTATGGTCATTTATAATGAAATAAAATCTAATGTCTTCAATTATAAAAAACACCCTTATATAGATTAGATTTTTGATCATTTAATTTCTTCCTTGATGGATAATTTCATTAGAGTTTCCATAATTTGGGTTTCCTTGGGTTTTGGAAGTGGAACGTTTTTCAGTTTCTATAGTGGCTAGAGAACCACACCCTCTAGAGCATATAAATTTGAGAATAGAGATAATGATAGGTGATTATATGATTTCAATTTATGTTTATAGGGTGGCTCTGTTTGAGTTGGGGGATCTATAGATATAGGTTGATGATCCATTCCAATGACGTTATATTCAGTCAATATTGTCATCATATGTTGCTCTATTTTTCCCAGATAATTTATATTAAAGCTTTTTCCAACATATCATTTATCATTGGTTGAATCTTTTGATTTTAAAGAATCATTTCAACCTCATACATATTTATGGTTTATTTAATCTATTAATGGGATCTAGATGGTTCTCAAAGATAAATATGTGATCGTGATATCATCACATGTGGGTTAAAAATGAAGAAATTATAATGACATGACTCTGAGGATGTTATTGGAAATAAATGTTTGTTTTTATACAGTTCAGTGTGATAAACACTCTAGATGTGTCCCTAAGGATGATGAATGAAGTGTCATGATTGTATCTGGACATGTCTGGGGTTATTTTCATCAAA
This sequence comes from Viscum album, assembly GCA_963277665.1. Taxonomy (NCBI): domain Eukaryota; kingdom Viridiplantae; phylum Streptophyta; class Magnoliopsida; order Santalales; family Viscaceae; genus Viscum; species Viscum album. Next base: position 798,030,272 of record OY728145.1, on the reverse strand, counting down.
TAAATCCTTATGTTCTCAAAATTAGAGCAAACAAAAGATTCATTATTACCAAAAACTTATACACATATTATTAAATGACTATTAACATAAATATTAAATAAATTGAATAGAAGAATTTAGTATCATAATTTATTTGGAATACATGGTACATAATACAAAACATAAATACTAAAATAAATTGTCTTTAAATTAATATAAATAATGGTATTCTAAATTAATTTAATCTCATAATACATTATATAATTACCAAGGGAAAACTTAAAATATAGTGGTATTCTAAAAATAAAATTAACAAAAATACCATGTATTTGAATCATAACATGGTAGTCAAAGTTAAAAAATTATATCATAAAAGATATGGATGATGAGAATCAAATCAAGAATAGTGTAAATAACATTATATCACAAGGTCATGGATGGAAAGAACCATCGCAGGTCGTCCGTAGACCAGACATCCGAGGTAGACCATGAAATCCCTAAGGCATGTTCCTAGTCACCATTTTTTGCAAAATGAACCATGGGAATCAATATGAGACAATAGGATTGAATTCATAAAATATAAATAAACAAAAAAGTGGAAATAAAAATGAACATTACTAAATAAGAAAACTCAATAATAAGAAGAAAATTAATATTGAAAATGATGAACAAACAATTCTCTGTGTGACCATGCAGGTCAGTCACCGAACCCAGAGAACCAACATCACCATTAAGACATCTAGATTTTGTTTGACCATATACCTAATGGTAAAAATAATGATAGAGGAATGGGAGTTAGTGTTAAAACTAAGTAGGCATGTCGAAAATCAATTCCTTATGAATTTCTATTAAATAAAGGATTCCTTTACTATAAGAGTGACATAATATATATATATATATATATATATATATATATATATTGGTTTCTCATTCATTAATTTATTTAAAAAATAATTTTACACTTCCGAATATATTTTAAAATAGGTTATTTCCTAAAAGGAAGAAGTTTGATAATTCATGATAATTTACAAGAATATAGAGAATGAAAATAGAATGATGTATGATAGATTGTTTTTAAAATATTCATTATTAAAAACATGATTAAAAATAATTTTATGAAAATATTACACACTAAGGATAAAAAAAAATTAATATTCATTGTGAGATATTGGAATGATGTTTAAAATAAACCATACCCAAAGAGGGAACCTAAATCAACCTCCACAAATAAATAATTTCAATGGAATATGGTAATACTAAGGATATTAGGGTAAAATATAGAACATACTGTCTCTAGATCAATAGTATTGACATGCTTGATGCGATCAAAATCCATAAAACACGACCATACCCTAACTACCCAAACATGGGGGAATTATATAAAAATAGAGAACATCCATAATAAGGTCCACTAACTTGAGTGACATCATAAATTGGTCCAATAAACATTCATAGATATTTAATTAGATATTCCATATTCCAAGGTCATGTCTAATTTTGGGGTGGTCCAAGAAATACTAAATAACAAAATATATATATAAAAATTGAAACAAGAAACCTACTAATGAATCTCCCCAAAAAAACTCTAAAGTGTAATCCCTTACCATAATATCGTTAATTCACAAGGGAAGTCACATACAAAGGACTTATCATTTCCTTTATCATGAATACTGCCCGAAATAATATCTAAATGATATTTTTCCAAGGAAACCCATTTTCAATTGTTCTAATCATGTCTTAAATTTTTTTTAAATGAAACTCAATTTCAAATTGAACCAACAAAAAAATTATAAATTAACTACCAAAGGAGTTGAGAAACCATGTAAAAAATTAATAAATAATGAAGAGAAAGAATTGAAGAGGGGATTACCCTGATAAATCACAAAAATATCCTAGGGAAAAAACTTGGAATAACCATCTGAAAGAGGTTTGAGGTTTGATGAAAAAGAGACAAACCTTCATTGGGGTTCACAAGACAAATGCGGTGGGGGTAGGATTTTTTGGGAAAACTGAGGAGGGAATAATAGTAAAAACACATTTTAAATATTTCTAGGGGATGCGAGTAGTTATGAGGCACGGTTTGACAAACCATGCTCTAACCATGCATACATTAATGGGCCCATAAGAAAACCACATGGTTTAGCTGTATGGTTTTGGATAATATATTCCAAATTTCTAGTTTGGTTCTATTAAATATTATTTAACCATGCACATGATTCTCATAAGGTTTAGAATAACCATGCACTATCGTCCAGGGAAACACCATGGCATGCAACATTACTCCTAAGAGTAAAAAATATGAATCTAAAAATGTGTCACCCAAGAAACACTAAAAAAGAAAGAGTAAACTGAACTAAAAAAGTTCCCCACAATATTAGGCATATAATTTTCCCTTTAACTATTCACATAAACTGTAAAATATATGGGAAAATATAAATCTAATATTATTATCTAAAATATTTAAATGTCGTGATAAAATCAAATTGTAAAATGAAAAATCAAAATAAAAGAGAAAAAAAATGAGTTGTGATAATTCTCCCCACAATTAATCATTCTAAACCCAAATGTACCAATTTTTTCATGATCGATTAAAATATAGAATTCCACACTCTCACAAGGTTTCACTTTTCAATCTGTAGAGTGCCTTGTGAACCATTATTAATAAAATCATCCATATGAGAAAAAAATATGAACTAAACTCCATATATAAATAAAAATGAAAACCATAGACCACCATCCTAATAACCAACCATAGTTAATACCATCATCCATACTCCAATATCCCATATTTTAACAAATAATGAAGAGAAATGATATTTATTTTAGCCATGAGGATAACCGATAACAACCTAGAACCTCATCATGGGCCAAATGAGGAATAGGGATAATTTAAAAATGCATGTATAAAAATAAATATATCACATGGACAAGGTAGAACCCATAAAATATATTATACATCTAGAGGTACACTAACCCAACACCACCGATCAAACACCGACCATGCAATATGGAATAACCACACAACCCGTTATATTGAACTAAAAAACAAAACCAGACACACCATGGAACCCAATTCCCACATTGAGATGAGGAATTTTTAAATTTTCGAAAATGTGTTTCCATTGAAATAGTGATTCACAAGAGATACACAATATCCTTATAGATTCCAATCATGGGAATACATAACAAGGTATAACCACTATAACAAAGAGAAAGTTTACCTTAAAATATTAATGATAAATTTCAATTGTTCCATATTCATCGGATTGAGCTACATAATTCAACTAGAGAGTTTTTCTGGCCCCACTATTTTTTCATGTGACACCCTAGTAGAATTTTTGAAGCTGTCCCAATAGACCACAACCACGATTGTCCTTCATACCACTTGGACAAAAAAATATTTCCAGGACCAAATTGATATTATTATGACACTAAAAGGGTCTATTACTTTTATAAACATCTGAACGATCCAAATTTCTCAAATTTTCAACACCACCACTATCATTTTCAACACACTTTCCCATATACTTACTATAATTACATTAACATCTTCCAGGGTTTTATGGAAGATGGGATGCCTTAATAGACCATTACAACCCATACTTGACCCATGAAACTTACCACACCACATATACAATGATAGTTAATCCGAACTCTATCACATTCAACTGATGAATATGATATAGATAATTCTAAAAATCTTAGGATTTCAATTAATGTTCATATGAAAACTCTCAAATATTGGTGTATAGATCTAAAAAATGGATATACACCAACCCCAATCCATCACCTTGAAAATTGAAATCAAATATCCATTTAATTGGTTACCTTTATAGACATATAAAAGAAATTTTGGATGCATGAAGCTTAGAAGAACTCATAGGAGATATTTTCTTGAGACTTGGTCCAAATTACTGACTTCCACCACTTCTAACTAGACCATGAAAAATAAATGGAAAAAACATCACTTTTAGAGACTCATGAAACTCATTGATATAAAATATCCTTTCAATATTAATGGCCACTATACCTATTCAAAATGATCAATCTAAACATAAAATATATGAGAGTTAAACATATGAAACTCAATGATGATGTCCTTAGGTTGATAAATAAGAGGGTTAGACATTTAGAGAACAAAATTTAAATGCACATAGAGTGTACATCAATTATAATGTTTCAGAATAATATAAATAAAATTAAATAATATATCTATTAAAACAAACTCCCCTTCAATAACTAATCTCAATCAAACTCAAAACACATAAGAATATAAACCCCGAATTTCATTAATCACTTTCCAAATCACATTGGGCACAACTATGAAAACCAATCTCAACCCATTATAAAAAATCCATTGAAATACATCACAGAATACAACAATTTCAAATAAAAATTCTTTTTAATTTATATTATGGACTATTTTTTCAATGGTAATTAAATTAAAAACCCATTTTTTTAAAATATCACCATATTTAGCTACTATTTTCCAATACATTATATAAATAAATATAAAAATTCATTCATTATTTCTCATCACCAAAATACTATCACTTGAAATACAATTATCACAATATAGAACAAGGGTTTAAAATGATGTTTAAAATTATAAAATAAAAAATATATTCCAAGATGGGACTATTAAAATTGGTTGAATTTTATATATAGTTGGAGGCCATATTGAAATAACACCACATCTATGGAGAGTTTTTCAGTATAATGTCACTGACACCACATTGCTTGGTAAGCCTTTATTATACCCCAAAAAACACTAGGAAAACAACCATTACATTCCCCATACACAAAATGAGACATAAATAATCCCTAATAATTTATTAATTAAAAAATCATCACCAAACGATAATAAATACCAAGAAAATATTATATAATATAATCTATAAGAAAATATAAATACTCAAAATTACATGAAAACCTATGGTTAAACACAAACATTGTTGTCCAAACACGTCCTCATGAAAATTCACAATGTTTTGATTGTCCTAATCCATCCTCTTTGACACACCAATTAAAAATTGGCTCTCAAATGGCTAGGTTCTCTAAGGATCCAAGGCTGTAATACTATTTTTTAGAAACTAACTCAATTTGACCCTAAACCGGTCACTCAAGTTGGCCTTTGACATCACTAGGGAATGTCCCCAATCACCCCTAGGTGGAAATTAGAACCAATGGTGTTAGTAAGAGAATGTGGGAATAAATTCATTCTCTATAAATAAACAAAATAAGGGGAATGATTAATAAAAAGTCTATATAAATAAACTAAACTATATGAAATAAACACAATAGAACTTGAGGAATAAACATATCTTTTTGGAACCCCAAAAGTCACTAAATGAACCAATAAAACCAATCATTTCTATATGGTTATCGATATTGAGAAGGAGGCTTCACCTTAATCTAAAAAATAGAGATATAAATAGAAATGTGAGTAGAAAAACTCAGTAAGAAATCCCAATAAATTTTATTTCCTATTAATTTCCATTAAATAATAGATTCATTCAATACTAGTGTGAATTAAAATATATAAATATATATTTTTCATAAACATCCTTTTAAAAAGAAACATTGTTTATTTAACTAGTTATTTTGAAGCATTTTATTTTATTAAAACAATATGTTTTATAATTTGAGAGAAAATATAGGAATATGGATAATGAAAACTAAAGGAATTATGATTTTTTATCTAGAGTAATATATATAAAACCTATTATAAAATTAAACCTTCTTTTTTACAAAACATGTCACCCTAAGGATGTGAAAAAAATGAAAATTGAATGAGGGTAATAGGATAGAATCATAGAATAAACCATACCAGAAAAGTCCACCTAATTCCTCTATTTAGAGTAAATATGTCATGGGATACATGGTAATACATAGAATATCATGGGAAGATATATATCATATAGCATGTGATCCATTACATTGGTATGCATGATCCATGTAAACAACCATCACACTTGGTCCTACTATACTTTTCTAATTGAGTGGAATAATCCCAATGTAGAGAAAATCCATACTGAATGCCATTACCCAGACTATTATCCTAACCTAGTGTAGATTAAATTATTAGATATTTTTATATTTTTTCTTGGTTCCCATGTTATCTATCAAGTGTGGGTTACCCATGAAATTTAAGACAATTAAATAAATATATATATATATATAGGAATAGACATAAGAAAAACACTAACGAATACAACCTGAATAGCACTCAAAGGGGTAATCCCTTTCCTTCTAACCAAAAAATCATAATATAATTTCTATACCAAGGAAATCACATTTCCATTAACACAAGAAAGGAAGTAAGTAATATTATAAAGAGTGTTTTCCATGAAAATCCATTTGTAATGGTACCATACGGGTCTAATATAACTTCTAATTGAAATAAAATTTCAAATAGATACCAAAAAAACACTTATATGTTTATGAAATATATAAAACTAATTTAAAACCCAAAATACTCATTTAGAAACTAAAATTCATTTTCAATGATAAACTGAGCATTTTTTCATACACATGGTGTTCAAAAACATGTAATAATACCCCACACAAAATAATTTCAAGAGGGAAATGACAATATTTCCATTAAAATAATTATTTTAATCATTACATATCACTAATAAATATGAAAGAAATTTGATAACAACGATTAATTAATGAGTGATAAATTTATTAGTTGAATTCAAATGAAAACCAACCTCAAACCATATACAAATGGGAAATAGAAACCCAATACTACTCCACAAGGATATGATGAGGCACAATGACTCAAAAGGAACCACATGAATGAAATCCCACAAATAGAAAAAATAAGAAGGATCCCTATACCAAAGAGTCCAAGGGAGAAGATACACCTTGGATAAAATTAATAATGATGGAAAAGGATGTAGATAATAGGGGATTACCATAATATAATAACCCAAAACCTGGATAAACCACTTGTAAAAACCATTGGAAGGAGCTGGGATGCATGATGATATAGGGAGAGGCCTCAATAAGTTTAGACTAGAAAAATGGTGGATAAGGATGTGTTTCGGGTTCAAAATCGATAAGGGAAAATGGGAAATAATAATTTTTAATGGATCTAATCCTTGTACGTGGTTTTTACAGACAATTTTAAAATATTTGTGCCAAGAAACAATCAATTACTCGAATCAGATGACATCTGCATGGGTTTTCATCACATTTTGGAAAATTCTATTAAAACCATGTTGTTACATTCTATAAAAAATTGAAGAACCATGTGCATACTACTCACATGGGTTGCACTAAGTGTGCTCTTATTATGCACCATCATTAATGTACTCCCCAAGACACACAAGTTTTTTCTTCAGAGTCGCATTGTTTAAATCATACCATGCACTACCCATTATAGATGTAATGTAACTAAAAAGGTCCCCAACATCAAGAGGTCACATGGTTTTGGCATAACCATGCCAAAAACCATGAAATAGGGGAAAATGGTCTTAAAATTAAACCTTTTGATCGAAAAAAGAAAAAAACCTAGATAAATGGTAAATAAAAAAAATACTAAACCAAAATAAAGGTGAAAAATAAAATACTATTGTGTGAAAATGGAATCATAAGAAATTTGGAATAAACAAAAAATATTACACAAACATAAATCAATAGGAAACTCTGTGACAACATCACACATTCTAATAGATTCATATATTGTCTTAGGATTACACCATAATATATTATATAACACCTCATAAGTGTAAAATATTTACCCAGTGTATGAGAGTCCTATCTAGGAACACCAATAATGATGTTTTCATGATTATTTTATCCACTAATGAAAAATATTTATGAGTTATAATCATAAAAATTTCCCATAGAATGAAATTTGTTTCAGTATACTACGTAAAAAAATAACAAGAAATATCAATATGTTTCAAGTTGATAAATGAATTTAAGGAATGTATTATCTAATAAAATAATGAGATAATAAACTAGTAATATATGAGAGATAAGTATATATAGATTTTAAAATATTTCAATAAAATTATTCTGAGAGGGAAATATTGTTAGAGAGAAATAGGTCATAACTCAATGAAAAAGGGTAGTTTAGAAAGATCCCTTACCTTAGGTTATGCATTTAATCATATTCATTTCAAAATATTGTAAAAGAAATTATTTTTTATTATACATTTATTAATTAAACATCTTCATATATATATAACCATATATTATTTTCTTATAACACACCACCCATTAATTTATAAATCTTTATTAAAATTATTTTTCTAGGGGACAACTTCATTATTTTTCTTTCATGTTTTAGTTATGAAGTCTTAGTATTTATACTATTTTCTTTGTTCAATAATTTTTAAAATTTTAAAAAATGATATTAATATCATTCATATTCAACCTCATCATATATATATATATTTACATTCATTAGAAAAAGGAAGAGATAAAAATAATAATAGTATTCACAGAGATTGTAAATAATATTTACACATGAATGATGATCAGAAATTCAATGGATAGAACAAAAAAAGGTTAATAATAAATAAAATTTTCAAAATAATTAAAATATAATATATAAAAATATATTTATTAAATATATTTTTATAAATACCATGATAAGTTGTGATGGAAAATTAATTAATCAATTTGCGAGGTTATTGTCCACTATACACATAACAGACAATTTCATTTCCCATTTTAGGGAAGATGAGAGGACTGTTGGTGATATTATTAATAAAATAATATCTCAGTTTTTGGAAGAGAATTATATGATTATTTATTCAATTATTTATAATATTTCATGTATATATATGAATAAATAGACACAAAACATTCAGTTAAGGGCTATACATCCATTTCAGACTACTTTGTTTACATGACACGTTAAACCATCTATGGTTGGTATTCTACCCAATTTATGACCAATTGAACATGAAAAGGGATGTGATGAAGGTTTTTTGGATGTTTTTACGGATATAATTTGATTTTTATATTTTTATAAAATAGGAAAATGGGTTCACTTTAATATATGATTATTGGGACACTCTTGGAATTACGTATAATATTTTATTAATATATAATAATTTTAATTTAAAAATGTACCCATATAGATATAATTTTATGAAGGTTTTATATTGTGTCAGTAACCATTAATCGAAGAACATTTGGACATGTTTAGCTTATTTTTTTACCATTATCCCTTTGTTTTAACCCTCGTTATTACATTTTGACAAATACCAAGATAATAAAGTATTTATGCTTTTGGGGTCAATATATATTATCTAAAAGAAAAACTGTTCCATAAATTGACCATAGTTTTATTTTTACACATATATCACCTTGTGAGATGAAATAGTATTTTTTGAAATTTTTAATAATTTAATAAAAAATTATTTAAAATAAATAACATTCATGTCTTTTTTGGTACAATTACGTTAATTTGACATTCAAAAAAATCATGACAATAATGAATTAAAATATAATATACTATGACCAATATAATATTTTATTTCCAAATGAAAAATTTCAAGAAAATATTATTCCATAAAAATATATAACTTTTAAAAATTTGAAATTGATTTATTTTATTTTCCCATTTATTGAATAAATATTGTGACCACATAATGTAAACATTTAAGGTAATTATTTCATAATTAAAAACTAATAATAAATTACCATTCCTAAAATATAATTTAATATTAAATTAATAATATATAACAAAAAATTTTCTCTATTTATCCCAATGTCAAAAATACAGATATAATAATATAAAGAAAATTTTATTTTCCACTTTTTTATACATTTAAAAATCTAAAACGAAAAATTAGTGAAATATAGAAAATAGATTCCATACATTCGATATGGGGATAACTATGAATAAACAAAATTTATACAATCAGAAAAATGTAAGTCTAATGGTAATTTTTATTCCATAATAGATTATATCTAACGAGAGTTTCTATAATAACGCCTATCATGTTGAAATTTTTTAATAGTCACTATTCATGATGAAAAAAATATAAAGGTGAAATATTATCAAAAATTGGATATGTGAAATTAGAATATTGAACCAATATTTCAAGAATAATTCTAGCAGTGGAAAAAATAAATTTATTATTAAAAAAATTTAATAGACTATAGTTTTTTTAAATTATATTTTATGTATAATATACTGATAACACATTCAGGTATATAATTCATTAAATATATTATAATTTCATTATTCTTAATCAAATGGTTGTATTGATGTTTTCTGTGATACCTATAATAAAATTTTAATATGTATTTAACTTATATGAAAATACAATTTTATTAAAAATTTAGTATTTTCATTATTCTTTTAAAAATCAAACATTTCAAAAAAAATAAAAATATCATAATAAGATAATTCTGATATAATAATTATAAAACATATATCCTATATATAAAATAAAATTTCAAAATTTTTAATCAACTAATTATAATATTCTCTCAAAAATCTATAAAACAATATTTAAAAAACGTTTCTTATTGAAGAAAGTAACATATTTACCAAAAATTGAGTTCTTATTTCATGATAATTAATAAATATATATTTATATTGAGTGTGACATATATATATAGTAGATAGAATTATTCATAGAAGCCAATTTTATGTCTAGTTTATAATTATTATATATAACAATTAATATTTAAATGTATATCTCAATAACCATAATGATTGTTGTTGTGTGTTAACAAAGATATCATGTACAAGATTCTTTTAAAAAATCCGGGAGTAATATTCTACCCCCATAAGAAATTTCTTCCATGTAATTTTATATTAAATTCTTAGGGAAAAATACATGATGGTACATATTCATCATGGATTACTATGGTCCCATGTTTCCTCCTAATATTTATTGTTATTTACAGTACATTAAATAATGGAGTTTCTTTATTACAAAAAAAATTAGCATTATAGTCCATGATCTTCATCAGATACTCCTCACATGAGAGATTATTTTTAATATATACCTCTAATAATAGTACAAATGAGGGATCTAATATGTGCATTATCAAGTGGGGTATAAGTAATATGTCATCTGTTTGAGATAATATTGGTGGTAGTTCTAGTCTATAGGCCACAGGTCCAAAGTTATCAAGAATCTAAAAGGGATTGGTTTAGTAAGGACATAGCATACCATTTTTCCAAAAATATCATGAATATTTGACTTTAGGATATTTTAAGAAACAATTATTCACTTACCTCAATATCATTATCATGTTGATGATTGTTTGTATATCAATTCAACCAACTATGAGTATCCTAGATTTATTACTGAATTGTCATAACTATCTATACAAATGCGTAAACCTTTTATATTACTACCATTTTTTCTTCAATAACAACATTTTAAAAAATAGGTAATTTGAATCTCTTCTAATAAATGGATTTATAAGGATCCATTCGGATGATTGAGTGTAGGATATTCTTATATGAACTCAATAATAGGAATATGTATATCTAATCCTCATATGTATTCTATAATGCATTATATAATCTTGTTTTATAGAGTTCGGATAATCTACTCATATTGGCCATCATATTGTGCTTGATAATCTATACTAATGTTTAAACATAGTAATTAGATAATGTTATAGAATCTTCTAAAATATTGTTTTAAATCTCATATCATGGTCACCTACAATTTATATCAGTGTTCTATATAGCCTTAATATCATTATGATGCACTTCCTTGTATGTTGATCATAATGAGAACTAATATCAAAAATCAATCAAATGATATGTTTTATATTAAGGACCATAAAACAAATACAGAATTATTTTTCAAATATGTATTTTGAAGACTAGTAATAATTTCCATGGTCGTGTTTGGTGATTTAGTTTTTTGTATTGGTAATGTTTGAATCATCCCCATGGAATTTTTCCTTCAGAACTTTGCTTAATGAAATAATATGATCTTATATATATATTCAGTGATCCCATTCTACATAGTTCAAAACCAACAGTGCATTGGGTGATCTTGATATATCTTCACGCTCCCCTGGTGGTTGGAAAATTTCATGATATATTAATTATTCAAAAAATAATACATTAACTCTTGATTTTATTATTTACATATATGTTTCCAAAATCTCATAAATAATTATTCAACATTTTTGAACTATAGGGATTTCACTTTTCTTATATCATTCACATTCCTTTGAATTTTCATAGAATAACTCTTAGTATGCTTCATCTTCCCCAATAGTGATTCTTGAATAATAATTTAATAAATGAACAAGTATTTTTCCTTTATTTATAATTCAAATGTCCATCACTTTAATGTTTGAGAAGATTAATTGTTCTCAATTATCACTATTTGTTATGTGTTTACATAATTTCTACTTATACCATCATCCATTTTTTTCTTTCCTCGGGTTGTACTGAATTGAAATTCCAAAATCCATAATAATATTTGATGGTCCCCATCAAAGAATATTTTCCTTCAAAAATATAAAATTGCACTTGGAACTCTTATGAATTGTATATAGTTCACTCATCATAATAAAAGGATAATTCCATCATATTATCAATTCATAAGTCATTATATAAAACTAAATATCACATGTAGCATTGTTTTATTCGTGATAATAAAAAAGTCTTAAGGAATAGGCTATCAATTTATCATTTTGTATCACTACAAAACTGAATAAATTATTTTAAGTATTATTATTTACCTTGAAATGTTACCCAATAGTAGACACCAGAGTACTGATATAGTTATAATAATATTTTTTAATTCATTAATGATATCATGAAATTATTTTATCTCAAAAATAATTACACAATTATAAAAAAATTTAGTAAGGGGGTTTTAAAATCATTATATGTTTTTTTGAAAATCATCGATAATACCACTATATTTTAGTGAAATAAAATATCTCTATTGTAGATAATTTTTTATTATAGTCCTCTATTCTATTTTTCTTTGAAGGTTTGACAAATATCCATTTATGGGTGACAACATTCACTAATAATGGAACTTCATTTTTTTATAACTCACATTTACTATAATTTTCATATATCATTTCCTTTTCAAATGAAGTAATAATTTTATTCAAATTCTTCTCATGGTCCTCAATTCGTTTGGATTATATCCAAATATCATCTACAAATATTGTGAATGATTTTGAGATAATATTCAAATAATATATTCATTACATCTATAAAAATTCCATTATAAATACTATGTTTGATGAGAATTAAAATGAATTTATATTGTCCATATATTGTTTGAATTGTAGTTTTTTGGAATAGATTCCTTAATCACAATTAATGTTTTCTATCCAAACTAATGTTATACATTAATGAAATAGTGATTCGTATATAGTTGAGCAAACAATTCAAATATATGTGGAAATAGATACTTGTTATTTATCATGATTTTTTTTATTTAATGATAATAAAAATAAATGTTCACTCACTCATCCTCCTTGATACGTAGTATAACAACACTCCTCAATGATGCACTCAACAGTATAAAACCATGTTCTATATTCTCTTGATGCTATATTTTTAGTTCCAATAATTAAATAGTATACATTCTGGTAGAGGTGTTACATATCAGATGATATATATGTATAAGTTTTATTTTGATCTCAACATTTTGGTCACGATGAATTCAATGTGATTTATTAGGAAATAGATGTAAAATAATCCATCGTAATGGTAATTTCCTAAAGTATTATTCTCTCTTATGATTCAATCAATTGATCAATATATTCATTCTCCTAAAGAAATATTTTACACCGTTGAGTTGATGATTCTGTTGGAAAATCATCCTCCTCCATAAAAATATAAATGATCATTGGATGAATTAATGTTTAAATATTGATCTACCTATCCAAATAGATGAAATAGTATGTATAAAATAACAGCCAATCATTCTCAAAATAGATTAAAAAACCTCCAATGAATGTAAGATTAAATTTTATAGAACATTTAATCAAAAAATATTTAATGGGTTGAATTTATGTACATGGGTTAAAATAATTACTATGTTCTGTATTAACATAGATAATCCATAACACATTCTTTATGGTGCTTTTGTAATAGTTATACTAATCATTAAAGATATGAAATAATGTATAAAACTAGAAGCATGTATTAATATATCTATTATTGAATGAAAAAAGTGTATATTTATTACCACATCTATGCTGGAATCCACCTGATTAAAAGTGGTAACATATTCGCTTAATTACTTGTGGGCCATGTAATTTTTTTCCATGATTTTATCTGACAATACATATCTTAAGGAATTGGATTCCACATTCATAATGTTCCATGCAGTTAAAACACTTCACCAAAGGGTATGATTTGATCTAAAACATCCTTTATTCTATCACGTTGATGTGTTTCTTTATCTCTACACAATAGTGATTATAATGATACCCCTGTTTTCCATAGTAAAAAAATATCCTAGTTACATTCAGTTATCTTACATGATTTTTCATCCCACACCACTTACACATGGGGTATTGGGTTGAATTCCATCATGGAGATTTATCTAGTGTTCATAATGAGGAAAAATAAATTATATTAATTTTACTCTAGAACCAAGAGGCCACAAAGAGTCATAAATCTCCATAAAAAACATAAAGTAACAATAAATAATATCTTCATATGTATCAATGTATGGAATCACCCAATTTTCTTCAAACAGGTGTATTTATTTCCATAAAGGTTTTATCCACCTTATATTATACATTAATGATGATTTCATATCCATTCCATGAAATCCTTATGATGTTTTCCTCCAAAACCCTAATACACTCATCTTACTTTACCATCTGTCATAGGAACACCCTCAATAAAAAAATTTATATTGAAAAATAGATCATAATACACTATTTATAAGATCCCGCCTCTTTCTGATATATTAGTATATAAAATTTCATTTATTCAGAGAATTATGGGATATATAATATCTTATCAATAAATTTAATTTTATGTTCCATTATGAAGGGATAACAAGATCAGAAATAATTAGAGGCCATTTCCACATAAAATTCTCAACCACAAATTTTAATTCATATGATAAGGAATTATTTAAAAATGATTGATGTTATTATTCGTTTCCTGAGTTAGTTGGGATATTAAATCCGTAATGTTCCCAGCTCCCTCTCTCGTTTGGTTGGAAATATCATTTCATAAATCATCACATTTCCTATTATATATTTTTTGGATATTTCTTTAAATTTGCTACCATTAATTTAAATAATTAAAAACATGAAAAGAATAAATTATGTAATATAAATATGAAAATTAAATATATAAAAATATAATGAATAATTTACAATTTAAAAGAACATCATAATTTATGATTCTTTATATTTCAATACAGGATATGTTTTATAATTTTCTATTCTGTTTTATGACAATAAAATCTATTCATGTCATTAATAATTGTTCATAAATTTTTATTGAATTATCAAAATAATATATATTGATAGTGTCTAACCAGATTTATTGTTAAGATACAATTACTATGCACTATGATAATGGATGAGATAATGTAAAACAAATCTTTTTGTGATTATACACATTTATGTGTATCTTCCAAAAGAACAAAGACATGTAGTATACAAAAAAGGATGTCTTTCTATGGTAACCACTCACCTTTATTTTACCATTACATTGGTTGAACTCCAATATATAGGAATATCTTATATGTTCTATAAAATTTGTTTTCATCCAAGATTCCAATGAGTAACAAAAAATTCCCAATGATACCAACTATAGTGATCAAATCTATTTACAAAACATATTACAAGATTAATATTTTAAACATACATTAAACCCATGTAATGGATGAAGAGGCTATATGGATTTGGGAAAATATGTATAAGAAATAATAAAATGAAATGGAAAAAAATATTTATCTTAATCTTCTCCATTATCTATTAAATCACTATGAGATAAAAATATCACATAGGATAAACTAGATAATTCATATAATAATGGGGTTAGCTATAATTAATATTATATAAATAAACATTGGAAGGATTCATAATAGGTGAGTAAAAGGATAAAATGGTATTAAAAAAAATAATATTCATGACTAATCACATAAAATAATTACATAAATAATATTATATCATAATGACATGTCAACATAATAAATATAGGAATAATACAAAACATGAAATCTGCATAACTTTAGGAGAAATCACATGAAAACATTACACAGTTGATAGAGACCCATCGTGGATAAGATTTACTCAATAATAAAATACATATTGTATCTTATACCAATATCTTTAACCAACAAAACTAAATTTCATAAAGAAAGCATTGATGAAATAAACACAAGGCATTCATTACCCTATTAGTTAAAGGGATAATAATGTAGCTAAATTATTTAGTGACATATATACATATTTTATATGCATTAAATAATATTAATAAAGGGAGAAATTGACTTATATGTAGAATGATCATAAACAAATGAAAAATGGTATTTTAGAAATATTACTTCCCTTTATTATTTTCATTATTGATATGTGTCAGAAAATCCTATATAAAATATATAGGTTTATTATAAAAATATTATATAAATTTTATCATATATATCATACCATATTTTCTTCTCTTATAACATCTTACAACCATTTTACTAAAAATTATTTATGTAAATCAATGTTCTGAGAGAAAAATGAAATATTACTTCATTTATTTCTTAGTTTATCATGTAAAGTCTTCATACATGTATAATATTTACATCATTTCATGAATTTGAACCTTTATATTAATATAATATATGTTAGTTAAATATATAATTAGATTCAGTAATAAAGTGAACATATATTTAAAAAAAATTACACTATTCATGGAGATGATGGAACACACGTACGCCTGATTTTTCTTTCCATTGTCTATGAATATAATGAAAGAATGATTATAAATAAAATCTCAATACATAAAAATAATAATATCATATATAACATATATATTTATTAAATAAATAATTATAACTATCCCTGAGATTCAGTGTTGGAAAATACATTACATCTGTTCATGAAGGTGTAGTATACTATACTCATGAAGGTTGATTTTTTTCCCATTTGATAAAAGATCATATAGTTATATGTGATTCCATTGAAATAATACCATTTTAGTTTATGGATGATATTGGTTTTATTATTTCATCATTTTTATGAATATAAGAATGATTCTATGAATAAATAAAATTCAAACATTCTGTTAATGAATACACATCTTCATTATACAACATCCTTTTATTTAAACCTAAATACCTATGATGTTGGTATTATGTTAAAAAATAAGACCAATATAACATGGGGATGGATTTTAAGAATGGATTTAGACAAGTATTGGCACAAATAAAAGGCTTTTGAATAGTGAAAATATGAAGATAATATCTTCCCTATTATAAGGGATGGTATGTAAAATCATGGATTTATATAAATATTAATATAAAATGAATTTATTTTAATTTAAAATGAATATAAAATTTTATTATTCTAATATAGGATAATGATTTATTAAAATAATATAATCCAATAAAATTTTTACATGATTAGTTTAGTTTTTTTCCATCATCACTATGTTTTACCACACATTACCACTTTTTTTGAATGGAAGGATCATCCATGATTTTTTCTTACTACCTTAGAGTTTGTTAACCTTCTTAAAAAATTAAACAGAGGAAGTAAAATTTATCTAAAGGTTTACATTAGAAAATCTTTCGACATAATTGAATGGGGCTTCACAGGCAATGTGCTCTGTTGTTTTGGATCCAACATGCGGTTTATACATTGGATCAACGATCATCGTGAATAAGCCCACACCTACATTCTCATTATTGGGTTCCCTAAAGTTTACATAAAATTCTCAAGGGGTGAGATATGGGGATCCCCTTTTAGCTATCACATTAACAATTATAAAAGATTATTCTAGCTGAAATGTTTATCACATGGTGGACAAGGATGAATTGGAATCCATCATAGAGGTCCGAGGTATCTATTCTCCTTCTAATTTTTTATGAAATTCTTATATTTACCCAAGGAGATATGAGTAATATCAACAATATCAATATTCCTCTTTTATATTATGAATGTGTATCTAGCTAAGAGATAAATCAGAGAAAGTATTTAATTTAATTTGGTATGAATATGAATGCTCCAAGTATGAATTGTCTAATAAATGAACTTGGAATAATGTATGTCTCACTATCTATTACATAACATGGAGTTCCCATGATTTTGGGGAGACCTTGTGCCTCACACATCTCCAATTCCATTAGTCAAATTAGAAGAACATTTTCCTCTTGGAAAGGAATGTCTTTCCCTGGAAATATATATCTTCCTTGTTAAGCATGTGTTACCAAAAAAGTAAGTATATTCTTTCATAGTGTATTCACATCCTTTCAGTATCATTATGAAAGTTAACTCCCAGATAAGAAACTTTTTCAGGAGTCGTAGCATACTGGAAGGAATTATTATCACAGCTCAATGGAAACTATGTTGCATGCCCCATGTTCTTGGAGGTATAGAAATAAATAACATGGAACCCTTAAACTAGTCTTTGAAGTCACAATTTATGTGGTTATTTTTTTAAAAAAATTTCCTCCTTGTAAATCTACATCTCATAACTTATTAAAAGACTAATAGGAGGAAACTTTGGTTACATTGAGTCCTCTATTTTTCAAGATCTAAGAATTTCCTTCTAGAAAATACTTAGGCACTCTAATTGGCTGGTCAATATGAAATATCATATTCCCCTTTAGTATGTAAAATGGATTTAATTTCCCATAAAGGATCTAATCATTCCCTTGGATCATTAAATTGACCACAACATTTTGTTTAAAGATCAACTGGAGAATGTGGACATGCTGCCATAAGAAACATCCTGGACATTTTTCTGTTATTATGTCATTAAACAAGAGGATTTACTCATTTCGTAGGGTCATCCATATTGTCACATTCACTATAAAATATTATATAGTAACCCTTTTTAAGGTGATCCCAAATTGATTAGTAAATTAAATAAAAATTGGTTACTCAATTCTAGGTTTACACTACTCTTTAGGATTTATCTTAGCGTGGTTAAGGTGGATGCTGTCCTTTAACCTGTTGAATTTTTTTTCTAAATGTGTAATTTTTCATAAAAACCATGAATATGTGGATCATGTCTTATTATAATTAAAATCTACCTCAACATTATGGAATTTTTTCCTAATATTTTGTTAGATTCATTTTCATTCACTAGATTCTGTCTAGCACATCTGGGATTCTATTCATGATATACAACATTCCAAGTTTCTCACTATCCCCTTCAGGGTGGCCTGTGTAGAACTAATACACATCATAGATAGAGTTAGGCTTAAATATATTCACAACTAGGAATAATTGAATGATATAATTTCCATTAATGAGATAATGGAGGTCATGTAGAATACTAATACACTATATACCGAATGCTATTGTAACACAATGAGGGATTTCATGATTCTGAAGTGGTTTAACACTCCTATTAATTTTCCTAAATCCCATGTTACTCTCATAGTCTTTTGGAATCCCGCCTTTACTGGTTGGGTGAAATTCAACATAGACAGAGACTCAAGGAGCTAACTAGGGCCATCACGATATGTGACCATCTTTAGAGACCCCAATGGGGATGTTGTGTAATACATTTAGTGACCTTTTGGACATGGAACTATTGTGGAATCAAAAATGATGGGCCTTATCAAGTTGATTGATCTTTCCTATTGATGAAATTGGAGAAACATATGGTTCGAATGTGATTCCACCACCGTGGTAGAAGCCATTATAATGGTATAGATTCATCAATCCTAAAAGATAACATGTAAATGGGAAAACTGACTCAATATACAGTTATCTATGAGCTACATTATAACTCACTCCTGTCAAAAATCCAACTATCTTGTGGATGGTATTGAAAATATAGTGTTTAAATAAGAGGGGTGCATACACTAGAGTACACTTCCTTGTGACATGCTCCCCATACGCATCTGAGACAGATGTAAAATAACTTACTTCAAACCTTTTTAATATTAATTACATTAATTTAAAATTATTAGAGATCATTTTTCTAAAAACAAACTATTTTATAAAATAACCTACTTTTAATTTTTTGAACTATTCATTAAATATATCTTTGAACGAAAACTCCACAAAAATCGAGTGTGAATATAATGCATGAGAAAACATATAATATTTAAAATATATATATAAAATTCATGGAATGCAATAATTCTTTAATATTATATTACATTTAGTTTTTCAAAAAATATTTATTTTATTTTTTTATTAACTGGAAAAATATTATACATGTGTTATATAAGAATTTATGGTTACTAATTAAATAATGAAAATTGTATATAAAGTAACCTGAAACAAAAATTTTATTAAAATAAACAGTTATTTCAAAATATTTATTCTCCTCATGTATATTATACAAAAATCAATATAATTATATAATGATAATGATACTGTTGAATTTTCATTACATAAAAAAATATAAATGTTAAAATCTAAGAATCAGGTCACCAATCTATTTTTTTCACATGAATGGACATGGATGAAGTAAAATAATATTATTAGGTGAACATAAGGTATATGGTCATCTTCCAGTCATTATCATATTATTTTTATTCGTAATGACATGTTTTACTCATACAGTGGGGACAATTATATATTATGATTACTATTTAGAATGAAAAAAATTAAAGAGACTTATTTATTAAATATAGAACTCCTAATTCATATTAAGGGTCTATTTTTTTATATTCAATTCTATAATTTGTATAATTTAATTAAAATTGAAATGAAAAATTTAATGGAAAACAGTTTCTCAGAAAAATTTATTTAAAGTATAAAAATATTTCTATTAAAAAACAATAAAATTAATTAAAAATAAAATAAATTTTTTAAATTTAATTAAACAAAAATTAATTAAATTTTAATACTAATCCATAATATAATTTTACATTTTATGTACATTGTAATAAAATACAATTTTCATTAAAAATTATTATTTTTAACAACTCATTGAAAAATCATTTATTTTAGTAAAGTATAAAATTTTAATTATAAAATATTTTTGATATTCATTATTCCAAAATTATATATTTTTGTAAAATAAAATTGGTAAAATTTCTAGAAATTAATTATAATATTCTCTCATAAAAATTTATAGGACCAATTTTTTAATGGAAAACAATTTTTTAAGAAAAAAATATATTTTTTAAAAATTGAATTCTTATTTCATAATTATTCATCACTAAAATATTACTAAGTATAAACTATATAAATAGTTCTTTAATATGTTTATTGTATTTAGATATAACAATTTATCATATATTTTACCACTGTCATATTTGAATAATAATATTACATGGTATATTGGAAATAGTTTAAAGATATGAATTTTTATGGTTAAAAATATATTGATTAATCCACTGTTTTATAATGATGATGATATACTCATGGAACATATCTGTGACATTTTGAGAGTTATTAATTATTAGTAGATGTTTGGTATGTAATTAAAGACTGAGTGTTGAGCTCATGAAGTTCATTCCATGGGGAATCTTGTATCTAAATGTTGTTTAGTCATGGATCCTTTGAATAACGAGGCCATCATTTCAAGGGTATCACCCATTAATGATGTAGTGGTGTTGATTTTACATGGTATTATATCTTTATTATATGGTCATACTAATCTTATCACAGATTATGAATCATCATATACCTGTGAATAGAAAATATCACGTTTTATTTTGGACTGACTAATGCTATTAGGATTTCATGTATCTAAAAGAGAATTAATTTAGTACGAAATTTCATCATTTTCCAACATAATGAGTTCATAGTTTTGTATATATGTGATGCTCCATGTATTCAAATGAGCAGCATCCTCATGTATTATAGAGCTATTTATTTTGGGCCTCGGTATTTAAGATCCCATCAATATGACTATGCCACCAATTATATTGTGTTTGTAGTAGTTTTAAATTGATTTATATTGTTGAAGAACTATTATATTGATAAATGATTTATGGTTTTCACTGATCCCAAGAATCTTATGTATGCCTTCCATTGATATGAACCAGCCTTATGAAGGATATGGTGTGTGGAATTATTATAACACTATAACATCAAGATTACTTATTCATCATTAAAGAGTAATATTTTAGCTGATTCACTATGAAAAAAATCATACACTTATATTATGCTTATGTCTATATGTTAATAGAGTGTGTTATAAAAGGTATCTATGATGAATATTACTATGGGATTGGTTGATATACTGGATTCCTTATCCAGAAGATGGTGAAGCCATATATATTTGAGCATGTAGAAGATTCCCATATGGGGGATTCCAAGGTAGAGGTTTGGTGAGATCCAATTGTATTTGGTGAATCACTAGTTGGATGGTCTGATGATGATATGTAAAGACCTGGGATTTTTCATGTAATTTTTTTATTTATACGGAAATATTACGAGTCTGCAAATATTAACTTTACACGATTCCCAGGCCCGGTGTGCCATGAATGATTTTATGAACATTTTATGGTACATTTAGTTAACATGTGAGTGGGATTTGGTTACAGTTGAACCAGTGCTCGGAATTGAAATCCAAGGACACCGTTAAACTCACAGCGTCATATTCGTTTAAGGATACATTCACCTCAAACGTGGTAGGCCGAGGGGAAGATCTAGTTTTACGATTTTTCATGGAGAATTATTTTAAAAGAAATGTTTTATTTTTATTAAACTCTATCCATTAATTTTAAAGTCTTTGGAGGAGGGGACCACATGAGGGTCGTCGGGCATTTAATACTGAGCATTAAATTCTTGGTTCCAAAAGTGTTTATCCATGAAGCCCACCATTTAATGAAATCTCAATAATGACGAGTCAAACATTAGCTTAACATAAATGAGAGGGGCTCCACACCTATCAGGGATGGGGAAATTGTTGGCAACCTAGTTTGGTGGAGAACTCTTAGTGGAATAACATCCTCCAAAGAAGAATAATCCTCAAGATCAAGAATGAGGAACAAACTCTCGATCTAGGATTGGAAGTTTGTTGTTAGAACAGCAGACGATGGTGTCTCCTTCAACGTCTTCATCCTCTTCCTCACACCATCTCAAATAAATGATCATGGAATGGAAATTGTTCATATTGATCTTCGAGATAAATCGATGCATTCAATCAATGAACCCCCAGCTATCGATCTAACGTGGAGATTATATGCCAAACAAACATGGCCTGATCCCTTTGCCTCTTCATTGTTCGACGTGTCCGTCACGGGTGGATCATCTCAATTTCCAGGACCCGACCACGTCACCGGCGACCGACGCTGGTGGGGTACAGGCGGTGGTGCAACCTCGCCCTCAAATGAGGCCACGACCCATCGACCACAACGGAGGAGGGTGACGGAATTCATGTTGTTAGGCCGTGTGGAAGAAGGGTGGTGCGTGTCTCCACCGCCGGTAGAGGAGGAGGTCACAACGGTGCACCCGGTGGGTGGCTGACACCCAGCCAGCCGCGAAAGAATACGCATCGTACACTGGCACCACTAGAGTGGTGATTCACCCGAAACCCAGACTGGCGATGACACTCCGAGTAGGACCACCTCCGGCAGGTCCCACGTGCAAGCAGTCAGCACCACATGGCACCTCCACATTGTTCAAAGGTAAATGGTCCAACTGGATCGTTCGATATTTCCACCCGGGGGGGCGGGGTGTACCATTCCCCCGAGTAGCGGCTAGGGTGGGACCCGCCAAGGTGGACAACACCTAGCTGCGGGTCGAGCCCCGTGATCCACACAGATGGGTTCGCACCCAGTGCAGGATGATCCCACAGTGGTCATTCCCATCCGGGCTGGTCCCAGATCGGGTCAGACCAGACATGGGCCCATCATGAACCAGATAAACCTTTCTGGCCATATCATGAGAACCATGCATCTGTTCGACGAACCTTCTATGATGCTGGAATCCTTGGATCGAGATAGACCTTATAGAATACTCCACATAACATTTGTATAAGGTTGGAGTACTCCTGGGTTGGATCGAACCCGAATCCAATCGGGCCATCGTGACTAAAAGGCTTATAATATACGGACCATGCGTCCGATTGACACACCGTCTATCACGCTGGGTACCATATGAGATGGAGGACCTTTGGGTAACATCTTTGTGGGACTTTGTAGAATTTGATGTATCGAATGATGGCTTGATGAGTGAATCCTCTCAGAATCAAGTGTGATTAGTGCGGAAACCCTGTGGGTGGTTGTAAATGAAAAATCCACATATCTTGTGTGGGTCGTCTTAGGATCTTGTGTGGGTCCACGTCTACTAATCCTATGTGGGTCATCTATAGATCATGTGTCGGTAATCTTTAAATCCTGTGTGGATCATCATTGAACCCTATGTGGGTTAATATCTTCATATCCTAAGTGGGTCATCTTCGATCTTGTGTGGGTCAACAGTAGAGCTTCTCGACGATGTATGAATATCTAGAAATATAGCTAATCATATTCACATCCATACATAAGTTATAAATAATATGAGTTGATTATTTACCATTTTGGTACACTTTTGTGTGGTGATACCTTCATGGTATTCTTCTATGTAGAGTTACCTTTGTGGTACTTACCTTCGTGGTGTTACCTTCATGGAACTGTTGTAATTTTTCCTTGATATTTGGTACTTGTGTTTCCACATGAACGAGATGGGTATACTGTATAACTTAGGTATATGTATGGGAATAAACCTAAGAAGGTTTGACTATTGTTTTTCGTTCTACTGAACATGGTGTTGTTATGTTGTTTATCCTTTGTGGATTCTGAAAGACCATAAGGGTATCGGGGTCCCTACATAGTATAGTTATACTCAGCCCTAGATATGCTACGCCCGCACCTTGTTGATTCTTGTGCAGATAGTAGACAACATTGATCAAGAATGAGGGTATTCGGACTGGAGGCTACTCAGTGGTTTACTGTTATACGAGACGTACCGCAGTGATGACCATTTTAGAGCTTTACCTACCCTTCAGGTAGAAAACATGGAAAGTATTCACATGAGCTATTTTCTGTTTAACTTGTACATTCTATTTGGGCTTTTATTCCGGCCCCCTTTAGTAACTGTACTCACACTATTTACTATATAGTTTACTTTGTGCTTGTATCCAGCTATGTGCTTGGATTGTATGAGTTTTTAGGTTAAAAATGTAATGCCTTCCTGGTTTTATGGATATGCCTTTCCAGTGCTAATCGTCAACCCCTGGCATATGGAAGGCGGGCTTGGGGTAGTCTCGGTACAGGCCCCAGGGGATGGTTCGTGACAAATTGGTATCTGAGGAGTCAGTTCTACCCAAGCTCATTGACTCGGATAATTTAATCAACAATAGTGTTAAGTGTTATGAGTGTGGTAATTAGTATGGGGAATCTAGTGTTGGTGCGACGTATGATGTATCCAAACACCAGAACCCTGACTTCTGATTTCTAACTCAGTGCACGAAAACACTTATTGTGTGTCTGTTTTTGAAAAGTTTTCTCTGTGATCTCTTCGAGTCAGCTCACTAGGTTTAAATTATTGACCATGGTGCACATGTTTCTTTCTAGGATTCCTCCGAGAAGATATCCACCTAGGGATCCAAGAAGAAAATATGATAATAGCCCACCGAGCGATGAGGTTTCGGTGTAGGGCCCCCTTCCACAGTTGTACCATCGGGTGGTGTACCAATAGATCCACTACCTGTTGAGCAGTCGATGCCACTAGCCCCATCAGTAGAGTGTGCATGGCGATTGGTTTCAATGCACAAATTCTAGTGCTAGAGGCCACTAAGGGTCCAGGGCAAGACAGATCCACAGGTGGGTGAGGACTAGCTGGAGGTCGTGTTCAGGGTTTTCTGACTCGTAGGAACACCAACTGATCTTATGGTTATCCTTTCAGCTAGTCCTCTTCAAGAAGTAGTGGGGAGATGGTTGAGAATGATGCACCCAGTTCACGATGAGGTAACTCTCATATGGGTGGAATTTGAGAGCCTTTTAAGGGAAGAGTTCATCCCAGTGGTCTTACGCTCTCTGCGTATACGGAAGGTTATCCACTTGCACTAGGGTAGCATAACTGTGGATCAGTATTCAGTATTGTTCGCCGACCTCTCACACTGCTCCACTGACGTGGTACGAGACCCTTTCATCAGGTCCCGAATCTTTGATCAGGGGATCAGACAGGAGATTAGAGATTCGATGATTTCTCTCAGCATCCCGACACAGGTAGGGGTGTTTGAGAAAGCACTCATAGTGGAGAGATTCTTTGCTGAGCAGTCACCAGTAGTGAGACTCACCACCGGATGATACATAGTATTGTCATCTGCATCTGACAGTAGAAATATGATGCAGAGGTCCAAGATGACAAGACCTACAAGGGGATGACCGTAGGATACATGGTTGGTTGTGCGAGGATTTCGAGACAGAGCATGACATGCACAGAGCATGCAGTGTTACTCGTGCGGTGGGCAAGGTGACAGGGCTCGTGACTACTCGACCCACCATACAGATGACCAGCAGATGGTCTAAGGACCGCCTTGGAAGAGGAAATTATTCGATCGATGAGGTCCATAGGTAGAAGGCGGACATGGAAATGAAGATGGCCATGCACTGGGCGGTGGGTTGCGATTTGAGGTTTTACTGAGTCCACCGCCAAGTGGTCCACCCTGACCATAGGGAGCATGTGGACAGGGATGGTCTTAACTCCAGGAAGCTGAGGCCTATGACAAAGGTTCTCTAGAGATGATTCAAGGTATGATATGTGTCTACTAAACCTTAGAAGAAGTACTTATAGACACATTTTCCAGTCACTCTTTTATTTCCAGGACTCTCGTTTAGATATCAGTGATTCCAGTGGATCTGTTGGCTCAATACTTAATGTTATAGACTCTTACGAGATAAGATTCTAAGATTACACACTGGTTATGGTAGTGTGAACATACTGTAGGATGAATGATCCTCGGCTAGGATATTCTTGTAGCGGCTTCGAGGACATACAACGTCATCTTGGGAATGGATTGGTTATCTATAGTCCATGATCAGATCAACTTTATTGGGCACAAAGTGTAGTTTCTCTGTGAGGATAGAACTGGGATTTAATTCACCACCAAGAAGGGAACCATTGTAGTACATGATAGACTTAATCGGAAGAGGGTGCAACTAATCACACACATGTTGGCTTGCCTTACCCTCGGAGCGGTTGATGGTGAGAGTCTGAGTTATCTTGTAGTGGTGGACCAGTAAGCTGTTGTTTTCCCTGATGATGTTCCAGGTCATTATCCTCACACATAGGTAGAATTTTACATCAACTTTTTCCCAAGGACGACACCAATATCTACACCAGCATATCAAATGGCACCTAAGGAGCTTCATGAGATACGAGTACAGCTGGAGGACTTGAAGAGTAAGGGGTTCATTAGTCCCATTATTTCTCCTCGGGCAGCCTGATTTTGTTCGCCAAGAAGGCGAATGGGGGTTTGAGACTCCATATAAACTATAGGCACCTGAACTAGGTTACCGTTAAGAACAAGTACCCACAACCATGGATTGATGATCTTTTTGATCAGATAAAGAGAGAATAGTGGTTTTTGAATATAGACCTCAAATAATTCTATCACCAGCTCTAGGTACGAGATGAGGATATGAAGAAGATGACCTTAAAGTATCATTATATCCATTATGAGTTCTTGTTAATGCCATTCGGTGTGACCAAAGCCCCATTAATATTCCTGGGGCTCATAAACAGAATCATCCAGCCATTCTTTGATCGCTTTGTGGTAGTCTTCATCGACGACATCCTGGTATACTTAGCTACAGAGGAGGAGCATGCCTATCATCTGCAGATAGTTCTCGACACACTCTGAGAAAACCAACATTATGGTAAGCTCTTGATGTGACTGTTCTTGATCCGAGAGGTTCAATTCCAAGGACACATTATCATGGAGGGTGGAGTTGTGGTGGATCCCGCAATGATTGAGGTTGTGCTTGCTTGGGAGCCATCCAGGAGTGTGACAGAAGTACGAAGTTTTCTAGGTCTGTCAGGTTACTACCAAAGGTTTCTGCCTAACTCTTCCAGAGTTGCGGCACCCTTATCAGCATTGAAGAAGAAGGGGAAACCATTCATGTGGTCGGAGAGATGCCAGTGGAGTTTTCAGAAGATGATGTGGAGACTGATGAGACCCCCATATTGAGGAAACTGTAGGAGAGAATTGTGTATGTAGTCTACTGTGACGCATCAGGGACGTGACACAGATGTTTCCTGATGCAGAAGCGAGCAGTGCTCACATATGGTTCTCAACACCTAGGAAAACATGAGAAGTTTTATGCTACCCATGACAAAGAGTTGACAGAAGTGGTATTATCCGTAAATATGTGGCGACATTTCTTGATGGAAAAATGTTTTACACCCTACTATAATCATAAGAGTCTCAGGTATATCTTATCTCAGAAGGACCTGAACCTAAGATCACAATGTTGTATTTAGTTCCTCCAGGACTATGAAGTTGAGATAGTCTATAATCCTTGGAAGGGGAACATAGTAGCAGATTCACTCTGCAAGATATTTGGTATATAGTTGCTGATTGAATTGATGGAGAAGCTAGTAGATTTGCAGATATCCTATGTTGATCGAGATGGAGCATATAATCTTCAGTTTCTGATAGTCACTCCCCCGCTCCTTCAGCAAGTTAGGGAGGGGAATCTTGGAGACACTGACTGCGAGTCTCAATGTACTCATATATCCACAGGACATGAACCTGATTAATTTTCAAAAGTTGGGGAGAACATAATATTATTTAGAGGTCATACTATGGTACTGGTGACACTATGGGATGAAAAGTTGAGGGAGTAATATAAGTCCCCTCTAGCGGTACATCTAAGAGTGGAGAAGATGTACCAGGACCTTCAGCATCAGCACTAGTTGCCATGAATGAAGAAAGAAGTGGAAAATTTTGTCTCATGGTGCCTCACTTGTCAGCAAGTGATGGCAGAGTATTAGGTTCCTCTATGCTCAGTTCAGCCACTAGAGGTTTCAGAGTGGAAGTGGGATGGAATTTCAAGGGACTTCATGATTGGAATTCCATGCACCACCATGGGTCATGATTATATCTGGATGATCGTTGACCAACTTACCAATTCCTCCCACTGCCTATATATCAGAGATAATGGATCAATAGAGGGCTTGGGATGCCTCTAAGTACAAGAGATTGTGTGGCTTCATGGGGTACCATCTATGATGTACTCGGATTGTGATGCCTGTTTTACATCCCGACTATTGAAGGGGTTGTAGGGGGCGTTCGAGACCCAGCTTCGGTTGAGCACCTCCTTCCATCTTCAGAAGGATGGTCAGACTGAGCAGACCAATCAGACCCTTGAGGGAAAGTTGTGTGATTTCTTCCTTGATTTAGACAGTAGCGGGGAGGATCACTTTCCCTTGTTGGATTTCACATACAACAACAATTATCACTCCACTATTGGTGTGGCACTATTCAATGCATTGTGCGGTCAACCGTGTAGATCACCTCTATACTGAACTGACCTAGGGGAGTTAGCCCTCATGGGACTAGAGATGGAGCGAGATACCATAGAGAAGGTGATGATCATCCAGGAGAAGATGAAGACTGAACATAGTGGAAAATGACTTATGCTGACTTAAAATAAAGACCTATGGAGTAAGGGTAAGGTGACCATGTCTTTTTATGGGTCTTAACTCGATGAGTATTGTGGAGATTTTTTTGGGGTGACAAGTTATCTTCGAGGTTCATCTGACCCTTCTAGGTCCTCAGCGAAGTTGGCGATGTGGCATACCACCTAGCTCTTCACCCTCAGTTGCACTGTGTGAATGATGTTTTCCGTGTATCTTAGATGAGAAGATACGTACATGATCCTTTTCACATCATCGACTGGGGCGAGATGTACATTGAGAATGGGGCGTTGTATTCAGAGTTTCCAGTTGATATTGAGGATCAATAAGTGTGAGAACCTCATGGGCGATCAAAACCTCTGGTGCACGTTCGATGATAGCATTGGAACTTCTAGGAGTGCACATGGAAGCAGGAGGCTCAGATTTGTGCTCAGTACCTCCATTGGTTTCCCAAGTTTGTGTTGTGGATTTTGGGGATCCAAAGCCCTAAAGTGGGTAGAATGTAAAGGCCCGGGTTTTCCATGTAATTTTTCTTAATTATATGGAAATAATACAAGTCTTCAAAAATTAACAACACGTGATTCTGAGGCCCAGGGTGCTCAGAATTAATTTATTAAGTTTTTTTCGTGTACATTCAGTTAACATGCGAACATAAATTTTTAAATTTTGTAATGGTGCTCAGAATTGAAATTGGAGGACACTGTCGAACGTGCAATGCCAATATTAGCTTAAGGAAACCGCCACTTCCACCGTGTAGGCCGAGGGGAAGATATGGTTTTCTAGGGAATCATAGAGGATTAAAATAAAACAAATGTTTTATTTTTATTAAAATCCCTCCATTTTTTAACATACTTTTGTGGTGGGGACCACACGATGGTGGTCGGGCATTTAATACTTGGCATTAAATTCTCAGTTACACAAAGTGTGTAACCATGAAACCCACTATTTAAGGAAATCTCATTAATGAAGAGTTAACCATAAACATAACTTAAATTTGAAGGGATCCTCAACTCTTGGGGTTGGGGATATTTTTGGAAAATGGTTTTGGGGAGAACTCTTGGTTGAATAACATCCTCCAATGAAGAACGAAGTACTTGATCAAGAACGAGGAACCAACGCACAAGCCTGGATCAGAATCATGTTGTGGGAGTGACGAACACCAACATCTCCTTCAATGTCTTCATCCACTTCCTCATTCCATCTCCAATGAACGATCATGGTAGGGAAATAATTTATATAATTCTATGGGATAAATCATTGTTTTCAATATATGAATTGGCTTCAATCGATCTAACGTGGAGGGTGTGCGACAAATGAACATGACCTGATTCCTCCGCCACTCCATTGTTTGGCGTGTCCATCACGGTAGGTTCATAAAGATGAGAGAAACCAGGCCATTTCACCGAAGACTGATAGCAATGGGGTACATGAATCAGCTGACACACCAGTTGGCCGTGATGGTAGTGATAGTGCAACCACGCCACTGAAGAAGGTGGTGCCCGTCGGCCGTGACGGAGGGTGGCGGTCCACACACCGGTCACCAGGGTGGTGCGCGTCCGAGCCCAATATGGGTCAGACCACAAATAGCCATCGAGACCTGACCGTGGCCTAGCGGGCTGGGCCAACTGTGGTCCGGCCCATCCGGGCTAGATCCAGGCCCATCTGGACCCATATACGCCTTTTTGGACATATTTTGGGAACCATGCATTCGTTTGACGAACCGTCTGCAGCGCCAAAATCCTTGGATCGAGATGGATCTTTTGGAATTATCCAAATGATTTTTGGGTACAGGTGGGGTATTTAATGGTTGGATCTAACCCCAATCCAACCAGGCTCTTGGGTATAAAAGGAAAATAACTTACACACAGGGCATCCGATTGACGCACCGTCTGTCACTTTGGGTCCCATATGACATTACAGACCTTCATGTTACTTCTTTGTGGGACTTTTTGGAAGTTAAAGTATCGACCCATGGATTTAGGAATGGATCCTCCTGGAATCAAGCGTGCTTAGTGCAGAAACCCTCTGGCTGAGTGTACTTTAAGTATCATCAGATCTGGTGTGGGTCATCCTCTGATCATATGGGAGTCAGCATATACCGATCCTATTTGGGTCATCTAAAGATCCTGTGTGGGTCATAATAAATTTTTTGTGGGTCATCAGCATAGCTTCTCGACAAAGTATGATGATTTATCAATACAACTAATAATTTATACTATCATACATAAGTTATATCTGGTGTGAGCTTAGTATTTACCTTTGTGGTACACTTCTGTGTGTTGATACATTCTTGGTATTTTTCTGTGTGGCATTACCTTTGTGGTACGTACCTTCATTTTGTTACCTTCATAGTATTCTTTCCATCGTGGAACAATTGTGGTTTTTTTCTAGAGATTTGGGCCTTATGTTTCCTCATTAACGAGATGGGTATACTTGATAACTTTGGTATATGTATAGTCATATACCTAATAATGGTTGACTATTATTTTTCGTGCTCGTGAACATGATACCTCATTATGGTTTACCCTTTATGGATTCTAAGAGACCTTTAGGGTGTCGGAGTCCCTACTGAGTATTGTTATAGTCACTCCTTCATAAGAAAGGCCCGCAACCTGATGTGTCTTGTACAGATGACAGATAACATTGATCGAGACTGAGGGTGTTCGGGCTGGAGGCTGCTTGGTGGTGGACCATTAGACGAGACATATCAAAGAGATGACCATTACGGAGCTATACATACCCTTCAGTTTGGATTATTGGTAGGTGTTCGCAATAGCTGTTTTCAGTTTTACTTATACTTTCTAGTGGGCCATGTATTCCAGCCCCCTTTACTTACTGTACTCACTCTTTTTACTATATAATTTAATTTGTGCTTATATCCTGCTATGTTATTTGATTATGTGAGTTTTTAGGTTAAAAAGGAAATTGCTTTCTAGTTATATGGGTATTCCTTTCCAGTGCTAGTCTCTATCCCTTGGACTATGGAAGGTGGGTTTGGGGTTGTCACGACATGGGTCCCGGGGGACGGGTCGGGACATGATCAATATTGGATGTTTTTAGTATATTATTTTCATAAATTTGGTAATGTGTGAGTTAGTTCCCAATGAGGCACATAACACACACTAAATTGTATATCTTGTAGTAAAAGTGACATATCATGCTCCAAGAGGTATGTTTTAGTATCCTCAGATTACAAATTATGTAGTACCATTCAAAAAATAATGATTGTTCTCCCTGATAGTAAATGTTGAACACCTTCTTACCAATAGTTTTCTCTATCAATTAGACGTTCCTCAATGTAGCTGAGAAGAAATTTCGATGGGTTTTTTCACTAGTATACATCGATTATAGATATAATTTTATGACATGGACTTAAACCATGAGTTATTTAAAAAATATTCTCACTTCCAAGAGATAATGAAGATTATTTATCAATTGATTTTTTATCAAGGTAATATCTGGAGGTTTTAATTAAGCAAAATTGCATCATATAGATGATCATTTTTATCATAATTTTTTATTCAACTCCACGGTGCAGAGAGATATTCAATAATTGTTTCCCACCAAATAATTATTAACACTACCCTTCCTACATAGAATGCATGTCTGACAAGGAAATCCATCACTATTTTTGAATAAATTTGTGTCATGCACGTCCTAGAATTTGGTGGTTTTGGGTGAGGAACCTATCTTTTGTATTATATTAATACAATTACAAGTTTTCCTACACCATTGGTATAGTACTAGTTGATGAGTTTTATTGATTATGTTTTTATTCACTATAATACTAATATATGGTCATGGAGTTATCAATTATCAACCATAAATTAGTGAAGAGAATGAGGGATATGGTTCATGTGACTTGTGAGAGTATGAAAGAATTATCAGATCATCATAATTCGTATACTGACTATCGGAGGAGCCCTTTAGAAACAAATTAGGAAATTATTTGGTTTGGATAGTGAATCCTAGTTTTGAGTAGTTATGGTTTAGTATTGGGTGTAATATTTCTCCTAGGATTATTTTTCCTATTTATGTATTGATGTGTTTTACGGCCATTGTTTAATAAATAGTACTTTATATACATACATGATGAATTAAGTAGTTCAATAAATTTTCATAGCTTCACTAAAATATTCATGATGATTCTCACAATCTAATTTAGTGTGATATTGACATTGATGGTGATTCGACCTTCAAATAGTGTCCCATGGATATCCAAGGCCTCTATGAGTTGTTTTTATGTAGTAATGTCATCCCATTTTGTCACAAATTTTAGTGAATGATGGTATGGAGAAGTTAAACTAGGAATGTGATACATAGAAATATGATATTATCACGATTTGATTTATTTTTACATATTAGATTGAAATTATACTGTATGGATTTTGAACTATATTTAGATTATGTGATTGTTCCAACTTCATTGATTCCTTGTATGTGAACATTTTTCTATTTTAGATTTACCTCCCCTAAGAGGGTGTTCTGTATATATATATGACTTGTTCCACTAAGGGAGGATTTGTGCTCCTATGATGGTGAGATATTTGAGAGGTATCATGTTGTGTGGTTATTAGAGAGACCTTTTTTTAATTACCTTATCTTTGAGAATAGTTTTCAATTAATGAGGATAATAATTGATTCAATGTTATTTGATGTAATCACTCAGATTATTTTAGATCATTAATTTTATTTATTTAGGTTTTGGAGGTCCACATAGGAGGATCAAAGGATGAAGAAGTATGGTTAGGCTAATGTTTCCTCCACAATAAAAGATTTTAGTGTTGTGAAATGTAAAAAATAAGGGAGTCTAAAAAGTATTTGAGGCATCCATATAGATTATTATTTATCAGAAAAGAAGATAAATAAGGGTTGTATGAGGTGTTTTTTAAATTTTTGGTAACAATTTAGTGTGGGTATAATGTGGTTTGGAATGTTGGGAGTTAATGTTTTTGGTTTATTCCTTTATCTATGTTTAAATTCCATAGAGTTGAGTTGTTGTATAGATTAATTATTTGACAATTAAATTTTTTTAATGATATGGTTTCATTATTAAATAGTACTTCTCCTAATTTATAAGATTTAGAGTGTGAAAAATTCCCTATTTCTCATGTATAGCTATGACCATCAATTCTATGGTTTTAACCTTCATTTTAGGGTGTAGTTTTGTGTTAGGTAAGTATATATGTAATTTGGTGTATAGTTCTATTCGATAGTATTTTAAATCCATGTTCTTTATAAATTAATGAACCCATTAAAAATTATATAATGGTGGTATATCTTATTGGTTTGATATACTTTATAAGAAATCATGGTTGGGTGTTTCCAAACCCATTGAAAATAGGTACTATATAAAGATGGTAGTCGTGGAGAATATATATCATCAAAGACACATTTATGGTGGAAAACATTGAAGAAGGAGCTATAACAGCTAAAATACTATAGTAGGTATTTTATAACTATGATTACTATAAGTGTACTATTCAATATAGTGTTTTTTGAAATAATATGGGCCTTTATGAATATATAATGGGTCTTAAGGCCCATTTATCCTACATTACATGTAATGGGTCTCCTCTACAAAAAAAAAAGAAGTCATTTGTTTCTATAAAAAAGAGGATCATGTTGAATCTATTTAAAAACATATACCGTTCATAAATTTATTTTATATATCTATTTTATTCACTCTATATGTTCCCATTAATGATTTATTTATGGGCATTAAAGCACCATTGATTTGATTAAAACCCATTCCTCAATGGATCAATCTCTGTTGATCTACGATGATATTTCAATCATTCTCGGATGATTTATTCCAAAACAATTATTTAAAATTTTTATATAATTCTAGGATATGGCGATTAATAGTTTTTTATCATAGTTTTATTTTATTATTTGCTGGGATGTCCATTGTGTGACTTCCATATGGACCATTTATTCCGTTTAAGAGTGGTGTTTGTAGTACTACCCTCATGATTCATTTCATTTCAAATAATTTCTAAAGACATGATGTATGAGATTCCCTTATTCTATTTTTTAGTATAATTTTTAATTTATATGAATTTATTTCATTAGGAAACACTTTTATTTAACCATAATTATTAATAAACAAGATATAACTAAAGATTTGTTTTAGTGATCACATGTTTTTTTTTCAATTTTAACAATTTTTCTATTTAAGTTGTAAATTGTTTTCAATCATTTTTAGGATTTTTTTGTCATATTTGTTGATCAAGGAAATTTTGAAATGAACATAATGGGTGTACTATTGGATGACTAAATAGTAATTTGGGAATGATTAATTTCTATAGTTCTTATATTAATGGAAATAGAAATTATTATTGGGGAATGATTAAATAACAGTCCTTGGGTTTATAAAGATTGTAAACTAGGTTAAGTGAATTAGTTATTCCATGAAATTATGAAATTGGTTATTTTATAAAAATAATTAATTGGGGCAGAGTGAGCTTGTATTCTTTTGATGGTAGGATTCCTTGGTTTTATGGATCAGATACATTATTATATTTTTAATAATTTCATACATCCTTTTTTGTTATCATTGGTTGAGAGTATTTTTATATGGTATGATATATGCCTATAATTATTTTGTATTTGTTGAGAAAAGGACTAGGATAACATGTGTCATGGATGTAGTTTGACCAATTGACTTAAGGATGAACTGTAACATTCATAGAGGACACATGGATGGAACTATGAGTAATGGAGCTGGTTTTAACCGGATATAATTCTTTTAATGATGGGATGCATATTTTTTATTGAATCTATACAAATGAAAACATGAAAATTGATTATATTTCAATATCTTCTTTCTCATTATCTGGAAAAACATGGATGTTTAGTGTTTACTCATATTTTACTATAGAATAGAATGAGCTCTAGGATATATATATTTATTGAATTGTAATTATTGATAATTAATTTATCCTTTTGGATTGGTAGTTCGATGTTAGACTCATAATAATTTAGTTGTAATTATGTAAATAATAATGGTTTACAATTTTTAATTAAATGATGTCTCTTGAGAAACTTTTCTTCTTGTAGGATAATTTGAACATAATAGTTATAGTCAGGTATCTGTGTAATGATATCTATAGTTGATTATATATATATATATAGTTTCCCATAGTGTTGTCTTTGGGAGAGAGAGATGAATTCCAATGTTATTTAAATTTATATTCTACCCCACCCCTGTTAGTAGATAGACTGAAAAAAATGGACTCCAGAAGGTATTTTCTAAAAAAAAACTAGATAGTTAGGAATATAAAACTGACTACCCCATCATTCCAAAATCTTCTATCCTAGAGGTATTATGTACGGTTATTCATTCTTTTCACATTACCACATATTAGTGAAGAGGGTTTTAAAGGATTTTGGTTATTTTTACAAATTTGTATCCATGGATATATTATCGCATAGATTACTATATGTATTCAATTTATGATACAAAACAGATTGGGATGTACTACTCTATTAATTTACTATTCTGCTTCATATTTTTGAGCTTATTTTATGCACGAGGTTTACTTTATTATATTGTTTCCATTGACATGTGTGGCTTATATCCAGAGAGGTGGCTCCAGACGTGTGTTGTCAGAGAAGAGCTTAAACTTAGTGGGGGAAGAGGTAATTGGGTCCCTTAAATTTCATATTATCATTCATATATTATAATAATTTAATTAGAAACATGGTAAGAGTGACATGATGAGGTGAGGATCATATCATACATGTTCAGGCAATTAATTATATTTATTTTTGATTAACCATGATATAGTATAGATTTTTTTTATCTTTTATATAAGAGATACTAGGGAGGATCATACTAAGTATATCTATTATTATCACATAAAACCTATAGAAACTGTTTATCATGACTATAAGATATTTTTGGTGATTTTGACAGACATTACTAGCTGACGGAGTTGTCTAATATTTGTTTTTTAAATTTCTTATAAATAACAGAAAATTAAATTTTGGAATATTTATAAAAGATATAAATTTGAATTATATATTAACTAGATATATATAATATTTAGGGTTAATTTTGATAATATTTCTAAAATTTTATAATAAAAACTCCTTCAATAATAAAATTCTTATTTCACGATTATATGTTTTCTATGTTATACGGTGAATAATATTTTTAAAAATAATAGTAAAATGTTATTCCACCATTATAAATAATATGTTTTATTGTGATTAATATTCAATTAATGGGTTTTGGAAATTATTAGGGTAATTTATTTATAATATATAGTTTATATAAATATATAAAACATTTAAAAGATTTTATATTTTACAATTCAAATAGTTCATTAATTAATTAATAGTAATTGTTTACATTAAGGGGGCCTTATTCAAGTAAATATTTAGGCCCCATAATAAGTATTTTTATGATATATTTGTGTAGATATCAAATAATATTCAATTATGTGATATTTTGATTTTCTATGTAGCTAACATAATATAAATTACAATAAAAAATGTTTAAAATTATGTTTAATATCACATTTTTAATGTTGAATAGTGTATATTGAGAAATATACAAGAGTTAATATTGGATTTTAATTTTGGAAATATGTAAAATATGAAATTTAATATTCATAATTTTAATATTAAATATAAAATTTTTATTTTACGTTTTCATTTGTAAATAGTTATAAATAATTACTATATATTATCGAGAAATTCTTTATCACAATACTAAATTAAAAAAAGGATAATAATCTTATAGCTTAAAAATTAATTATAAATTAACATTGTAAAAATTAATAAAAATATGTTTTTATAATCCTAAATGTATCTTGGAAAGATTATATTATTTTATATATGAATTTTTATTTTTATAATAATTATACTTATAGTTTTTAAAAGAGTTATGATTAATAAAATTTTGAGTAAATATTATTTGTTTTATAAGACTTTGAAAAATATGAATATTCAAATTTAATTATAATGAATAAATGAAAATATTATATAGTTTTTTATTCTCTTATATTTTTCATATTAAAAATTTATATTAAGGTAATGATGTCTTTGTTAAATATGAACATTCATAATCATCTCTTATGTCAAATGAATCTTTTATGTATTTTGTCCCATATATAAATCAAATTTATAATTTATTATATAATATGAATAAATTATAAGATTTATTTATTTGATTGATTGAATCTAGTAGATTGATCATTTTGTTACATACTATGTATGAATCCATAAAAAATATTTTTTGAACTATATTAAAATCAGTTTTTAATTTAGTTATGATCATGATCATAGTTTTAAATCAATTTTTTCTTAAAAACTTTTATAGATGTAACTAATTATATTAACTTCATTTTAAAGTATCCACTAGTATAGGGACATATAATTGGACATCCCATCTACTTGAGGTATATGAATCATTCTAAAAAGTTTATGTGCTTACTATCTACTACACCAAGAATACCCGTGTGGATATTTTCTATATTAAATATCTACATATCTTTACTTGTAATGATATTATACATTATAAAATTTATTGATTTAGATGTTTATGAATAGAATGAGCTTATATTTTTTAGTTAATAACAAAAAATAATGGGTTCTCTAAAGAGTTGAACATTATTGTGGGGTTAAAAAATTAATTTTGTATATAAAATAGGGATTCTATAATTAAATCCTTAGTGGAATGTATATTAAAGGTAACAAGTTATTAAATGTAAAATATTTAATTAGATGAGAATAGCTATAATTTTAATATATATATATATATATAATTATTAATTTGGAGAAATTTTTAACGGGATACCCTTCAAATTATTTGCATGAGACACCATAAAAAGTAGTCAATATTAGAACATTATTCATTCAACTAGTATTTTTCTTGAATAATATGGGTTCCTATAGACTAATAGTGTAATGATAGAAATTAATATGGTTTTACAAACCTTAAAGTCCTTGGGGTAGGTGATTTATTTGGGATACAATTTTTGGGAGACACTAACAATGTTGATAGCCTAAGAATTCAGTTTACTATATTCATGTGATAGATTTCGATAAATAGATAAAAAGTAAACATTACATGATTCATAATAGTTATTGTAAGAATTATTATTTGCCTATATAATAAGCACACTTACAAAATTGGTATTATGTATAGTGTAGTCATTTTTAATAGAGAAATTTCATTAAATGAACTTGTTGTAATGATTCAATAAAATATAATCAGCTGACAAAAGGATCTATTATTCATTTATTTAGTAATCACCATCAATAATAACATTTACTTAAGATAACAAAATAAAAACAAATGAAATTCAAAAAATTGGAAACAAAAGGATGTTATTAAGTAAATTATGTTTTTTATTTTTCAAAACAAAACATTATAAAGTAAAATGATTATTAATGTCGATCGAAAGGTAAATCAATGATTCTTTTGTCAACCCATGAATGATTGCCTTTTTTATTGATTCAATATTTTTCTATTTAATGGAATTTTGTTTTTTATATTCTATGGAGATATCCAATAAATATAGATAAATTTCGGGAATGTTTTCTAATTGTTCTCACATGTTGTTAATAAATTAAATAGGAATATTGTGTCATCATTATAATATTCATTTATAGTACTTGTGGTTACAAGTAAAAACAAAAAAGATGAAATTTTAGTTTGACAGTCTAATAAAATTTTTCTAAGTAGTCTACTATGGTAATTTTATTCTTTTGGAGTTACTAGGAAATGCTAATAATTATATAGGATTGAATTGTTTTTTTACCAAATGGGATGTCTAAAACCAAATTTATTATAAAAATTTTGTATTGGTTTTATATAATTTTGATCATTTTTTTAAGGGTATATGATAAATATTTTATATATTAAATATGTTATAAATATAAAAGAGTTAAAAATCATGTGATGAATTTATAGTGCATTTATTTTTTTATTCAATTGATGAAGAAAAGCGTTATTACTTCATAGATTTTTATATATTGGTATATAGAATGCTCATATAAATCAATGTAAATTTTTTTTATATTTATTTCAATTTATTTATATGATTTGTGGTTTTTTATTGTTAAATTGTTTTTCTTATGAACATAATCAGATGATTACTTTAATAAACTTGATTTATAATTCATAAAATTATAATACATGTTTGTAATGTAAAAATGGAATACTGTGTATTAACAATGATAGAATTATTCATCATTAATTTTTAAAAATATATCGAACATTGTTCACACCACCCATCCGTGGAATATTATAAATAAAATTTTATTTTCATAAAATATCCCCATATAGAAATAATAAAAAAATTTATTTTAAAATATTATTTTTATTTTATAATATTCATATAAATGTAAACAACATTAATTTCTTAACTAAAATACATTTTTATTTAATATTAATCATTTAATATATGGATAATTTTATTTCTATTATATTATTGGGAGTATGTTGAATATATAGACGTTCAATGTTAATAATGAAACGATTCTAAATGTCTAGAATTAAAGATATATCCTATATGTTTTAGGATATATGATAGTAATGAAAAATTAAACGAGTCCCATTAAGTTTTCATATTATATAGTAAATCAATATATTTAAAATGGAATAATATATACTAATTAGTAACAATGTAAAAAATCTATATTGATTATAATGAAATAAAATTCATTGAGTATGGTGGAAGATATACTGATATTATTCATAGAACAAGTTCAAGCTTTACCATAAAATTTAATAGCATAACATTTTATATAGGGGATGGTAGGGAATGTGATTCATTAAATCCTCAAACATATAGAATCATATTTCCTAATATAAGGTTAAATATAAATGTAATTAAGGGTAAAAAAAGAAGGATGATAAAGGGGAAGAAGACGGTGTTATTTCATTGAATAATGATTAAAAATAGAGGGAAGGGGTTCTAAACTAAAATGGAGGAGATGATAAAGCTTCCCATTTGTCTATAATATTTAATGAATGAATGATAGGAAAATGGGAATGTTAATGGTTACAAATAAAGTGGTTTATATGTGAATATTTAAATTTTCATTGAATATATAGTATCTCATTTAGGAAATGATAGTATTACATACAGAAATATTAGATTATTTTAGATGAATATTATATTCATGTAATCATAAAAAATTACTAATAATATTAATGGTTTAGATTCATTGAATAAAATATATATACTCATCTAATTTCAAAGAAGGACCTAATTATCTCATAATAATTATTCAATCATTGTAACATCATTGGCATTTCATACATTATAAATTACTTCCGAAAATTAAAAAATGAAATCCTAATATAGGTTGATATCATATGAATGTAATTTTTAACAAGGGAGATAAAAATATATTATAATATAAAATAATAAGATATGTATAGGGGTTTGGAATGATGATCAGATCATATGGAGTTCTTAGCTAATCAATCAATGGTCATAAATAAGGAGTCATGGAATATGAATTTTTAATTTCAAAATATATGAGTTGTAATTGTAAAAAATCATAATTAATTAATCATGAACCTTGAAATAAAATTTAAATAATAATAAAGGTTCATAATAATTTTAAAACAATCATAAAAATTGATTTCATTTCATTAGTAAATGCTCACTTCTATGTATATATTCACATTGAGGACAGTGTCCAATAGTGGATTGGGATCACTCCACAACCACTTTTTATCCATGTAAAGGATGAAAAACCTAATTTCATTAATATCATCTCATAAAAATCAATAATTTCTAGATTAATTATACTCATATAATATTCTAATCTTACCCATCACATAATCCAAACCTCACATATATAATCAAAATGATAATTACAAAATTCATAACGACAAAATAAAATATCCTATAGAATAGAAATAGGATTCAATAACATTTCATTATAAAATTATAATAATCAATCCATTAATGGAAAATGTATTTTATAATAATATCATATTCCCAATAATATATATATATATAATGATATTTAAAAATATGAAAAAGAAATTTAAAATTATACATGGAAATTTCCCTAAATTCTAAAGAAAATGTCATTTTATTTCCATGTCAATGAATATAAACCCATCAATAATAAAAATTAATTCCTTTGTTTGAAAATAGTATTTCAATAATGTAATATAATATTCAATTAAATAAATTTCCATGACATATTTAATAACCATTCATGTGGTAAGTTCTAAAATAAATATTCCTTTCACGCTTTTTGAAAAACATCACTAATATAATTTTTATAAGAAATTGAAAATTTTACATTAAAATAACATGGAAAGAATGTAAAAATTTATTAATAATGTATTTATATAACGAATTAATAATATAAAATAACAATCTTGGAAACATTTTCATGAACATTAATATGGATGGAAATGTTTTCCAACCTAAGAGGAAATAGGGTTCGTTTTTTAGAAAATGATACATTATTTTGTTATGTAAAAAAGATATGAAAATGAATAAAAAATATGTAACATATTAAATACTAAAATGGATATGAAAATATATGTTTTATAATATTTAAGGAACCTATAATCCATCCAAAGTATATTTAATCATAAATAATCCAAATTATAAATTACATTTCAAGATAAACTATAAAATCATGTCATGGAGGTCATCATTTACACTATTAATTTTTTTATAATATTTTTATATTTATTACACACATAATGAATAATATTATTAATAATTATATGAAAAATAAATCAATATCTTATAATATCAAACTACCATATTATCAATAATTTTAAATTAAAATCAAAATTCAGGTGAAAATATGTCAGTTTTCCGTGCATGATTTACTTCAATGATTATAGTAGAGGAACCTTAGTCATACCATATTATTTCTCATTTATAAATTTCACACCACCATGGGAAACATCTATATGATAATCATAAAGATCATAAGGTCTGAAATATATGATACATTGATATTATTTTTTCCTTAATGAAAAGTAAGATGATGGTGGCCAAACCTCATGGATTGTGTGATCCTCAAAATAAAATACAGGTTATGTGTACATCATAACATTTTCATGATCTTGTGAAGATTTGTGAAAAATACATATATTCTTATAAAGAATTCTTGAGATAATCATTGATTAGGTTATGAATACCAGATGAGTTCCTCCGGATTACGTGACTTTTCGACCGATGGGTGCTGGAAAATCTATAAAAGATTGATGTAAAACAAGGTATAAAAATTCCATAATTGGGGACACTCATGTGGCGGTAATATTTATCTTAAATTCCCATCCAGTTCTAAAGACACTATGGAAACCTTTGTGAAATGTTTTTATTTTCATGCAATATCCTACTATCATGTCACGCTCATCACAAAAAGGGTTTTAGACATGTCCAACCAATCCTACAGTTCCGCATCGGCTCCAAAGAAAAAAAAGGGTTTTACATGATAAATTCTCATGAATCACCATGATACCCCTTGTTAGACATGTGATATGTCACCAATGGGATGAGTTATGTTTTTTACAATACTCATGCAAACTTGCGAGATCCCAAACCATTATAGAATATACATGTAAATAATAGGGGAAATATGGCATTTATATTGTAATGTTAACATACCAAGATCTTATGGGAACCAATTTATATTCCATGGGAAATTGTACATAATGATGTGATTCCCCCATATTCATGTTATATAGATCTTATGAAGGCACCCTATAAAGATGCCTTTGATTTGTGGAAGACCCATGACAAGTTTCCTTAGGTCATGTGAAATCCATTCAACCGAAATTTTGATCTCACGATTATCCCCAAAAATTTATTCATAACATTTTAAAGGCCCCTTATATTGTTCAAATGATTTGAAAATACCACATTAATATGACAAAATCTAATAAATCATCCATTTATTGGATCATTTTTTGGTAACTGAAAATAATTTAATGACCCTGAAATATCATGTGTTTATATAAAGAAAAAAAAGT
This sequence comes from Viscum album, assembly GCA_963277665.1. Taxonomy (NCBI): domain Eukaryota; kingdom Viridiplantae; phylum Streptophyta; class Magnoliopsida; order Santalales; family Viscaceae; genus Viscum; species Viscum album. The sequence goes on along the minus strand of OY728145.1, from coordinate 797,985,613 downwards.
AACATCAAATAACTCCAGTGAATCTATCCTATATCTGCATAATATGATATAAACAAAGAGGATTATAATTAGTTTAGATATCCCTATAAATCCCACATTCTATAATGACAAACTAAAAACTGTAGATCGATGTACACTTGCACCCATGAATCAGAACATACTTCTCAAAGCAACAAACATCACTATTTTAAGGACATTCTACAAGTTAAAATACGGGGAATGACCTAATGGGTCATGATGAATATATATTCATTTCATGAGATAAATTGAGATCACATGAAATACTACCATTGTGTTGACCAGATTATGACAAGTTCATCTAGCCTATCAGATGATTCTCATAAGGAAAAAGTAATATAAAACACTGAAATAATAAGTGTAACATAAACCAAAAATACAAAGTAAAATAATAAATGATGGTAGACACACATGAGGAAGATATATGGTAATCCTCATGAGATTCTCATGACTCATCCATATCATGTGAGAGCACTAGTTGAAAACTATTAAACCTTATATAGATCTTTTAGAATAATATATATATATCATGTGTGGACCCTCATGAATGGAAAATAAAGTCACATAGGGCCCTTGGGTATACCACATGAGTCTCATGATGACCTCTAGGCTTTCCATCCACCTCTCTAAATGTCCTCATATAGGTAACCCAATGTAAACGAAATCACTAGTGTGCATCATGTAGATCTCACGAAGTAAAATAAGATTACCAACTAAGTCTTGCAACACACACCAAGTGTATCAGGCATGCATTGTGATGAATTCAGGACATTTCATTATAGCTCTTAGAATTTTAGACGAACAAGTCATCCTGATCAAGAAAAACCCTCCAATAATTCCATCTTATATCATAAAATGGACTCTTGGACAAGTCGACCAGATCTTGCAACGTCTTCTAAACAAGTAATACATGTACATTCAATGACCTCCATAAAATTCATTAAGATTATGTGTTTTTCAATGGGAAATTAAAATGGATTATAATATTTTATTTGGACTTTTATATGATATAGCCAGACATGAACATATATCTTAAAACATTTTAGCAATATAAAAATTCATGTCACATATACAATCAAGTATGTTAGTTAGACAACCAATCTATGTTAAGAAAGAAACCATAGACATTATAATCTTATATAGAGAATATGATAGGGAAAACTCAATATGTAAACCTCAATCAGTTGCATGATATGATATGTCCATTATAACATAGAAACCATAGTACGTAGACCCAGATCCACGGCATAATATTATATGTCATGCATACCAAGGAAATCTAAGTTGTGTAAACCCCAATAAGAGACATGATATGATATATCACACATACTAGGGAAGCCTCATTGTGTAGGTCACAATGAACTGAAATACAACAACTCTAATTCTTTAAATAACCATGATACATAGGACTCCTCCCTAAGGCATGACCTTAAAAGTGATTCTATCCTGGTATAAGACCTAGACATTCCAAAAACCATGGTGATGACAATACTATCTTCAAGCATGATTACCTGCCTCAACCTATCAATAGGTTGGGGAATAATTGAACTATGAGTACTATGATTACATCAATATCTAGGATATGCAGGATACCACGCTAAGTCATGTGCACATATGTGTTTCCACATTGCTGTATGCCCCTTATTTTCTACTATATTTCAATCATCAGGACCTAATCATTACCATGGTCATATCATTATACCTCATCCAACAGTGGATTGGGTTATCAACAAAACTATGATGAATATGTTTCTTACTATAACCATGATAGGTTTGACACATTCCATTGTCTTGAGATTCATAATAAATATCCAATGGGATGTACCAGCATGTTATCACCTCATCGTTAAGCATCCATGATGAGTAAATTATGTCTCTCTTTTTATACACTCTACGTGTCTCATGTAGGGTTACTATGTTTTAATAATTGAATCATTTGAATTATGAATTTCATATAGCATGGTAAACCCCATTTTGTATGCCCCAATCATTATCATGACACAACTATCCCCATATAAGTGTATCAACCATAGGGAAAGTCCTAAAGGAATGATTGAACTATGATAACTCTGATTCATGTCAAAACTAGGTTATGTCGGATGCCTCCCAGAGGCTCGAGCTAAAATTATAGGTTCCTAGGTTATCTCATATATGTACTCAATGCATGAAATTAAAAATTACAGGTTTAATGAACTATGAGGGATTTAATTCCTTTTATTAATATGATATGTAGGAATCCTCATAATAGATCAATCCAATCATCGTAATATTAATCCCTACACATCTTGATTGTATATAATGAAGTGAATTCAATATTTTAGAATATTATCATTAATTTAAATGGATGAAGAACCTAAATGTTATACATATAGACTAACTAAAAGATTCCCATTGAAAATGAGAGAATTAACCAATTTTCAATTAAGTAGGATAACCCGTTTTGCATATGTATTTGAAAGATATTTATGAATATTATTTATATCTATAAAAGAGTTCAGGAGTGTGTAATAATTCCCCCCAAAAGGGTGACATGTTCAAGACCTCACATCCTCTAAAAAAATTTAACTGCATGTGTTTCAGGGATTTTGATTCTTAATAGGCCGCATTGCATTGGAAAGAAGTTCTATACCATGTTATAGATATGGGAACAATTTTGAAATTTTATAGAAAATGAAGAAACATGGTTAACCCATCCTTAAACTTCCTACAATTTGGTAATATTTTTAGGACCTTAATTAGTAATTTTTTATTTTCTAAGTCAGAAGACATTAAAATAATGGATAAATAGGCATAAAACATTTCATTTTTATGACATGAAAATGGTGTCCTGAGAAAAAATGAAGTGTTCTCTTTCTAAATTATTCATCTCTAGAATTTGGTAAACAATTTTGGCATAACTAAATGAGGTGTAAATATCCTAGGGTCCACTTTGTGACCCTAGTAAAATTAGATTCATTATTACTAGACCCTCTTATTTTAAAAAATGTTAGATTAATTTTTTTCACATCTCCTTGCAGTGATAACGTGTTCACTAGGTGGTGACACAACATTTATGGTTATTAAAACCTAATTTAATATTGAAATTTCTCAAAATCAGATATCATGATTTGTGCATAATTTTTCCCACAAACCGTTTATGCTCTTTTAAAGAAAAACAATTCTCTCTTTTTAAACTTTCTATCGATTCTTAAAGTCTTAGACTGACCAACTACAGACATCATGGACCTATATACAGAAATTTTTTATTCTTGGGAGAATCAAATCACTATGGATCAACCTAGTAGTTAAGGGTGTTTTTGGGATATCCCTATAAAGATTTTCCCTTATAATCCTCATGACCAAATCACTTTGAATCATGAGATACAATCTGCATAACCAGATCATTCTATCAAATTCGACATAAGGAATGTTAAATACTCTTTTTTCATAACATTTTATGTAGATTGAATGAGGCGCTCCATTCCAGAACATTTTTATGTCACACCACTCACAAATTTATATCATAAATTGCTGGGTAAAAGATTCAAAATTAAGGAGTGAAACTATCCTAGGGTTCTAATAAACATTGTGTAGCAGTTTTTCTCCATACCAAACCTCATTATTCAGACAATTTAGTCTTAAAAATTATTTTATGGTCTTTCAAAAAGGTTGGGGACACCTCGGTTTGGCCATTCCTTCTATTCATAAATGATATAACCTTATATCCAAAAGTTTATCTTATATATAAGAATGGAACCCCAATCATTATGATCCCTAAAAACACTATCGTGGAACCCAAAACCTCAGGGTGTTGAGGTTCATCACTAACAAATCATCCCCAACCCATGTTAATCGACATATTATTTTGGGATAACACTTATATACCACACATTATAACTATCTTGGAGGACCTATAGTCTCTATTATTTCTCAACAAACTAATATTATCCATATAAATCATCCATGTTCATTAAAAAATAGTTTATACACATCAGATTGACCATGCTATTGATGCATAAAGATATTGACATACCAACTAGATATATCGCCTCCAATAAGGGAGGGAACTCTTACCCTCGTGATCTCTGAAAAGACAAGAGTAAAAACACACCCATTTTTTTTGGGACTTCCCATGTACGTATTCCCCATATTTTATATTCAATTACAAGAATCATTACTTTAGAATACATAGAATATCAAATTCAATGATAGAAGATCATAAACTACATCATCAAAAGATCCGAGCTAAATGTCCTTAATATACATTAATAGAAAGGATGATCTAAAAAACCTTAAACTTCAACAATTGAAATTCCAAGATAATAGTCCTCAAACTACAAAAATATATTGTTCAGGTTAACATACTATCAAATGAAGTATGAGAACCTATGATCAATTTAATTATAGTATAATGATATTTGGTCTACGATAAACAACCTTAATCTACAATAATAGAGGTGCAAGATAAAAGACATTAAACTGCCACGATTTAATTTTCGGCAAAAAATAATCTAAACTATTATGATAATAGGTCTAATATAACATACCATAATATAATAATTAATGATTTTCCAAGATATAAGACCCTAAACTACAACACATCAACAATTTAGAATGAATATGGTGGAAAAGATATAAAACAAATAGTGTCCATAATATGGCCTTAGTATAAAATATTCTATATTCACCATGTATATGGAATTTATAAAATGATAGGGCACTCTCCTTCCAGTACATGTTTTCAACCAAGATTAGCCTTTTTTGAATCATTTGTTCTTAATGTAACTAGAATAAATATATCATTAATAAATATAATGTTTGTGGGAATTCATTATCATTTCATTATAAGAATATTTTACTATTTAAAAAATCAAATATATATATTTAGGATTAATTAATAGTATAAGAATGATGTGTATCTCTAATGATTCATAGAAAATAATATTATAAAATTGTTTTCCACATAATGAATGAAGGAAAATTAGACCAGAATACATAATGTTGACCTGATTACAACATTAATGGCATACATAAAGGGGGATATCTATATATATTTTATCATCAACTATGATTCAAAAAAAATACATAGCAATGATGAAACTAAAAAAATATTACATCGATTTATTTGGCCATGTCAGAAAGAGTCTGAGAAAAAGCATTAATCAAACATTATTGTGATACTCATCATCCTTTTTATTCTTCCACAATAAATTGATGGGTATCAATCGATATTGACACCCCATGAACTATTTTAGAAGTGTTTTTAGTGATGATGATAACAAAAAAAGTTCAAATATTGTATGTGCAACAATACCCTCATATATCTACATATGCATGGTCAATTAGTCCATTTGGATTTGTAGTTACGTCATAAAATGAAGGGTCTATTCTAACAGAGCTGGAGCTCATTACATGAAATTTGATAAGGAAGAACCTTCATCATGATATGATAAGAGCCTCTCACTGGTATCCAATTCTCTCCAGTTCAAGATGAATTTTGAATGATTTCATATAATGTCCGTTGGTTAATTCCACACACACCCAAATCAAGAAATAACTAGGGTAGATGTTCCAATTGGTGATGAAATGTTCCCAGGGGAGTCTCGGTTATTAGTGTATGAATCTGTTACTAGATCATCTTACACCATGTCTGATCAAATGTATATTATGGAGTAAGTACAGAAAAATAGGGAACAACTAGTTGAACCGATGAGGAAGCGAGAGAGGAATAATCCCCATATACTCTTCCCTAAAAATAAATAACATTTTTCTCATACAAAAGTGTCAACTACCTAAAAAAAATCAGCCATACTAATTGGATGGTGGTCGCTATAATGATAGATTTTCCTCGAAGGCTCCACTGGATCTTATATCAACTCTATTATTTATAGGTTTAAATAAGATAGTGAAGAAAATTGTTTTATCTCATGATAGACCATTTTATTCAATATGAAATCCAAGTAGGCCTCTATCCCAGACTGAGAATAAACATGTGATAGAAAGGCAGTACTGATAGTATGTCGAATAATGATCTCATCCTCAGTATCATCACAATCCAATTACTACCATAAATAGAAAATAATCATGTGATTTAATAATCCATGGATTCTAGCTGAAGGGAGAGGGGAAACACTTTGGGTATTTTTAAAATAGAGGGAAACATATATGGGGTATATAGATCACATATGATTTTCTTATCCATCCTACTCGTAATAACCTCATCCCAAAGAGAAATTTTTTAAAACCATTCATCATGATATTTACAACAATTATCAACCATTATTCCATTAAACACATGATAAAACGTGATGTCCAAGTAATCATATTATATAATCTTATCTGTTACTGCATTAGGGCCTAAGTACATGACCTAATCTCAAAAAATGTCTAGAAACTTAGGGGGAAATAATGTTCCACAGACCCCAGTGGAGTTGTGGTATCTGTATTAGTATAAATACTCCCCATTCCATTTATATAAAATATAAAATAGACTCGTGATCTTATAGGGGATTCATCCAAGTTGAATATATCAAATGATATTTCAATTTAATAAAATATTGTGTACCACAACATTGAGAGTCTTCCCCACTTCTAGTAATTCATCAATGTCCATCATGTTGACCTAGATTCAATGTCATGGATTATTAGATTGAAAAATCCACCTTTTCATGATTATATCCATGAATCATGCACCACTAAGGCTCTAGGATATCTCATCCATCACCTATTAACCCCATTACATAAAATAATTGGTTTCATAGAGGGATCAATATGAGCTGATGCTATCCTGAACCTGGTGGTAAGGGAAACTATGAGGGATTATAATGGCTGGCCAAGCTCTATTGTCAGAAAGAAATTGTTTATCCAGTCCTTGAATGATATAAGAGAGTGAATTATTCAATAATTTAATATCATTTCCCTAGGTATGTTTATCATGTACCTCTATAATAGTGGAGTTTTTAAGGGGTTATCCCAGACACCCACAACATATTGTAATATATCCTAAATATCCTAAATGGGGGATATCCCAACCAGATGATAGATATCCAGGATGATGTTTCCAAATTCTCCATGGGCTAGATGGAATGAATTTTTTCTCTGGAAGTAACAATTAACTAGATCCTCAAGAATATCATAATAATGATAAATGATGACTTAGGGGACCCGTAAAGCTTAAAAATTATTGATAATGTGATGTTGGTAAGAAAACTATAAGAAACCCATCCTAACCCAAAATGTCCATGGAAATTCATTATAAACGTTCCATGAGGTCACAGATCCCATTTAGAACTCCATCCACTATCCAATTTGTTCAAAGAAGAGAAAAATATGCTTGAGTAACTTTGAGTGATTTGATAGTGGGAGAAATCCTAGAAGACCTAACTTAGATTGGAGTTCACTAGTATACAGAACAATCCCTAGGTCGATGTTAGGGTCATATGGCCTCCATTAGAAACTTTTTTTGAATATAGTCCAGGAAGGTTAACACTCAGCAAGATAGAAGGTTGTTGTCAATGCGGATGATGAAAATATAATCAAGTAGGAATAATTCATATTGAAGCAGTCGATGTGATGGAGGATAATATTAGAGTTTGGATGGGAGATGCCTTCCCATAATTTATTTTTTCGATCTCATAAGATATTATGGGTTAGAATTTTTATTCTATGAAATAATAGCCATATGGTTATTTTTGGATGGGGAAGTAGTATATGATTTGGTATCCCACTATATAAAAAAAGCTACATATTTAAAACAACTGTAAACCCCATCAATGGAAGTGCACAATTTCATCATCCTCGTGCACCTTTCAAGAATCAAAATGGAATTCACAGTCGAATTGAAGCCACATAAATATCTTATCTCAAAGAGATGTCCTGGACGAAATAAACTTATATGATATCTTCCAAACTACATAATATGTCAAAAGACTCAGAATTACCTAACCCTATAATGGCCACATAGTCTGTAATAATAATCAAGTGTTCATGTGATCAAAGATGAAGATCTCACGAGTCCTTTCAAGTTAATCATATATCAGGATGGAAAATTATAAACTATCTACCAAATATTCATTTTTATTTAATTCAATAAAATATTGATGATAAATAGACCTCACTAAATAGTTTCAAAAATTATTCCTTGCGAGACCAATACTGCGACTAGTTCATACGAAAAAGGTCTTGGAAATGGTTCTCATGATTAATTATTGTAGAAGGCCTATTGAAGGGGTCACATGATAGAAGTAGATTGAAAGAGATCTGATAATCACGTAGCTTCTAAATTAATTACCAGTCATTCACCTATTTAGAGATTCTTCTGTGGAATACCCCACTTCACCTGGAAGACCAAGCATATCCAATATCAACAATTTGTGACACCATAAAATAATCATGAATGCAATTACATTTATCAAAATTGAATCCTTATACATACTGACATCACTCCAAAGGGGGAAAATTGTTGTTTCCCAAGAATTTAGAAATGAAAATTCTATATCGGAATATATACCTGAGACATGGGTATTATTCCTGATAAAGAAAATCAAGAATAAAGTGTCCAACCTATGGAAACTATGCGAAACTCTAAGGAAATTGTGGGTCATACATAGTGCATGAACTACTCCTAATCTCACAAAACCCCTTAGACAAGACCATGTGGTCATGTGAAGGCATCTAACACAATATTTTATCCAACGACAAATACCAGATGAGTTCTTATGAATTATGAAACCTATAAACCTACAGTCTCCAGTCAAACCAAAAAAAGCATCTTGTAAAATAATGATGAATATATCCAAATGACAGAAGCCTCTCATCATACTAATATTAATGAGACTCTCCCATATAGATTTAAAGACACCTCATAATCCCTAGGGTCATTTTTTATTAACTGTGCAAGGGCCCACAAGCATGTCAACCTTATCACACGAAGGGTTTCAGACATGTTCAAAAAACCATGTGCTTCCCCAATGACTCGTAAGGAAAACATACGGGTTAGATATGATAAATTCTTACACATCACTATAGGAACCATTGTTGTCCATGAGCCACATCACCATTGGTGAGAGTCATTGTATTCAAAAACACTTGTTAAAATTCACAAGATCCCAAACCCTTGTAAAATAATTAATAAAATAAATGGGTATATGAAGGAAGCTTCTTAGAATGGATAGATAAACTGATCTAATGCAAGTAGAGTTATATGCCTCGACCTATCATCATCAATCAGATGATCCCCCACCCCCCACACCACTATAAGACACTTAGACCATGTAAAGGCCCCTTAGAAATCCATCTTTGCCTTACAGAAGATCCCATAAATGCCTTTTTAGATCATGCGAAAGCCTTTCAATAGGCATCATGATCTAACAATAGTACCTAGACAAGTTTTCCCAACATTTTGAAATCCCCTTGTAATATAAAAATGATTAGGATATAACCCATTAATTGAAACAAATCTAAAAAATTGGGCATTGGATGGATGGTCTCATGGTCACTGAAAATTAGATGATGCCCTGGAATTTCTCCTAGTTGGATCATGCGAAACATGTAAAATAAAATCCCTCTACTGCCTCTATAATGGATCTCCATAATATATTCTCTATAAGGGAGTTTATAATCAGGGTGGAAAGGCCTATAGATCCCCCACCGCAGTATAAAAAAATGAATATTTGGATACATGCACCACCTTTCCCAAACAACTGAGTTGACTTCTTAATGTGGTCAATATTGTGATCCTAAGGTCTTCTACTATGTCAAAATTTGGGGAATGACCAAAGGGATAAAAAGGAATGCATATGGATTTCACATGATATCATAATATAATAAGAAGTAATTCAGTTGTTTCCAATGAAATATATGAATGGAATCTATCATATATACTGAATTAGGTGACATATATATAAAATTTAAAACACTAAAAAAGTCCAATTCCCATATGAAATGAAATATGGAATAAGATACTAAAAGATGTGAGAAACATGTGATTAACAAATATTATGATTCTAATGTGCGTCAAATGACTCATCAATATAATGTGACAACACCAGTAGTTGCCACTTAAATGAAAAAATGTTCTATTAGAATATTATTTGGATCACATGACACTCCTCAGGCATGTTAAATAAAGTAACATGACACCCCTATGCATGAAACATTAGTCTAGTGAAGTCATCAAGGTCTGACATCTAGATATTTCAATATACATAGATAGGTATCCCAAACTATTTGAAGCCTCTAGTGTGAATCATATAGGTTCTAAAAAGTCCTTTCAAGATACCTTCTAGCTCATGCAACACCCTCTATGAATATCAGGCATGATTCAGAATGAGCTCAAGACATGTCATCATGTATCTTGTGATGTCCTCCATATATGTCAGCTAGATTATTTGAAATCCTCTAAGAATGTTATCATGTATAATGTTATGGACTCCATGACAAGTCATTCGGACCATGTGATGTATTCCAAACAATTAATCCTTGAACACGAATTTGACACCATATATTCCATTCATATTTTGTGATGTCCCTTTCAAAAATGAAATGGGTCATGTGATTTCATTAGGAAAATTCCTTAATATAGATACACATGTATGTAAAACATTCAACATGTCAGTTTGATAATCATGGTAGGTCAGATAGAAAATCAATAAGGACATAAAGGCAACCAAAACAGGTTAAAATGGAAACCCATGACATGATAATATTTTCTAGCACATATTCTAGGGAAAAATCAATGTGTGAGCCCTAATGAGAGAAATGATATAATAAGTTCCACATAAAATGGAAACATCCATGTGCAATCCCCTATCAGTGGAATAATATGATATTTCTTAAATACTATGGAAACCACAATGTGTAAACCTAGATCAAAGACTTGATATGATATGTACCAAATACAAGGGAAACCAGTGTATGTATGTCCCTATAATCTGATCTATAAGAAATATGATTTCTACAATATCAAGGATATGCAGGATGATTTCCAAAGGCCCAATTTCAAATGTTATCTCTCTTGGTGTAAGCTGATTTCATTCTTAAAACCTCAAATATGTCAATAATATCTACAAGCATTATTACCCCCTCAACCCATCATTGGGTTCGAGAAGAACTAAATAACAAGGGATATAATTACTAAAATAAGTTGGGTATATAAGAAACCTCCGTAATGATTAAGAATAGATGGGAATCCACATCAGTGTATGTCCCCTTATGACTCGTACATTTCAACCATAATGATCTAGTTATTTTCATTGGTGATCAGTGTAACTCATCCATGAGTAGAATGAGAAATAAACCAAACTATGATGACCTTGATTTCATATATAACCAAAATATGTTAGATGTATTTTGGAGGCCCATGATCTATACTAAATATTTAAAGGGGTTTCATAGCACATAATCCCTATATAATTATGAAATGAGGATGATTACATATTATCCCTTGTTTCTAACACCATGCATCGATCAAATAGGATTCAGGAATTGAAATGATCACATAATTATAATTATGAATAACTACTATCATGGGAATACCTAGTGTATAATATCCAATCAATGGAATGAAATTATTTTAACATATAAAGGTATCTAACATAGGTAATGTTACAAGGGAATGGTTGAAATATAATAAATCTAATTCCTTCCATAACTATGTTACATAGGATGCTTCCCAAAGGGAGGAGCTCAAATACATGGTGCCTGGGTGATGTCAGATATTTCCTCCCTCTATAATGTTAATCTTCATTTTTTTAACAAACTACATGGTTTTTTATTCCTACTATAAACATGATACACATGAAACCTCATAATGGATCAATTCCATCCTCAACATATTAATCACCTCGCTACATGACAATATATTATAAAGTTCATGGAGATACAAAATCAATATATAAGAATTTTCTCATTATGGGAAATGGATGAAGAACATAAATTATATATAGTTGGACACACTAAAATATTCAGTTTCACAAATGAGATAGTTTAACTTATGGTAATTTTTATAGTGTAACTTGTTTTATATCAGGATTGAGAATAGATTCATGATCATATATTAATTCTATATAAGAGATTCTATATAGGAAATATTTCCCCAAAAGTGTGTGATGAGACTAACCTCCCATCCTCTCGAGTAATGTGAGATCCTAAGAGTCATTAGGTCTGAAACCCCTATAGGAAACCTTCCTTGGGGAAGAAGGTTTGTATCTATTTATAGTTGTGGTAACCATTGGAATTTACTATGGAAAATAAAATAAACACAGTATAATAGATGGGAACAATTATGCATCACATTATCACCCACTCAAAACCAACCATTGGGAGAACACCCCAACTATGTCTTGTTCATGTGAAATCAATATGCCCTCATATTCATTGATATTTTTACTTCATCTTAGTCATTATTATGTAATTTAATGATATTAATAGAACACTATAAGAATTTTGAATATGTTACGTATTATAGGAATACTCTTGAGTATGGATTGGATGAGCAACAAGGCATAAATATTGTGAATGAGGATAAATATAGGTTCCCTTTTAAAAGAGGGGGGGGGGGGTGTGAAACACATATAATTTCATCAAATATTTTAGTGATATAAGTTTAATTTCATTATAAATATCCTAAAATTTTACCAATTATACAAATTTGGGACAATATAATTTTAATACATCATCATAAAATTATTATTAGATATATACTAGTAGAAATGGAACCCATATTTCTTGTATTATAATCCCCATGTAAAAATTATTTTATCCCTAACCGTGGTAACTCAATTTTACTATATTTACTATTTATTTAGATAAAAACAATTATGTTCACTAAATAAAATGATATTCAATTTAATTTTTCCATATATAAAATCTATTTAACCATATTCAATTTCAATAATTTGTGTAATTTAATTTTAAATAAGCCCAAACTTTAACAATTATTTTTAAAAAATTAATTTTTATGAACAAACAATAATTTACATTCAATAATTTATTTTAATAATATAGAAAGTGAATTAAACAAATATGACTTCATATATAATAAATAAATATAATTAAAACTATAAATCAATATATATTAATCTAATTAAGAATGATAAATATACATTTTTCGCATAATGTTCTTTTACAGAAATGTGCTTTTAAGCGAAAAATGAGTCATATACCTATATCATGAACAATGGCGATTCCTATATAATAAATCTTACTACTAATAAATAAATAATTGCCTTTTTTTATAATAATATTAAAAACATAGTATGAATTTAACATAAAGAGAAATTATTTTTTAAAAAGATCACTAGTTTTATTGTTCTTTACAAATAAATCATTTTAGAAAAATAAGAAAACTTTCCCATTTGATAATATTCATATTATAATTTAAAAAATGGTATAATTTCACAAAATATATTTTCTTCAAACTGAGGAAATAAAATTTATTTCTCTCATGCAAAAATGGGATAGATAAAATTTTGATGGAAAAATATTTTTGAACCATAAAATGACATCAATGAAAATTGGGTAACTATTTTTTTCATTAATAATTAAATATGAATTATTAAAAACAATATAAATAATTTTTAAGATTTTTTAATTAAAACTTATACCATTAATTTCAATAACTTCCTTATAAATCGTTACTATATCAGGGCTCATTTAGACTCTGGGTTTTTTTATTGAAAGATATCATACTGTTACATTTTTTATTAAATATTGTAACCTAAATTATTTGGGTGTTATAAGAAGAACGAGAAAATATTACTTTTAAAAATCTATATCTAGATTCATTTATTAAAAAAATTCTTAAAATATCATCTATTGTTTTATTAATGTGATATACAAATGTTTATGCCTAAAGAGGTTGTAATCATCTCAAATGAGTGTTTTGGTTTTACTTCTTCTCCTATCTACAAAAAAATTATTAACAAACAACTATGATATAGTAAAATAAATATAAAGACTAAAATTATGTTTATTTTTTATAATGATAAAACCATTATTAAACTCCTTTTACTATATGGAATGAAAAAATCATTCATGGGTACTTGTGGTCTACCTCCTTTATGAATCGATGTGTTTTGGTTTCCATCATCAACTCTCGTGGATTTGTATTTTTATATATTTAATGAATATATTTGATATTAATAATATAACCATAATATTTAAATATATTGTATAATCTATATCATCAACCTTATACGGTTTGGAAAATTATAACATCATTTGAAAATACATGTAGATTATCACATCCATGATGTGATGTGAAAAATTTTTCATGTTCACCATTAATGGATAGTTATAACATATTATTTAGAGTATAAAAATGATAATAATGTTTTGTCTAGTAATTTTTATATAATAGATTCATGAACCCTTTCACCACATTTATCCTACCATATTAATTATTAATTTTTAAACAAAACATCATCAAAACACACTATATTGCCATAACTGATAGTAAAATACAATTTTTAATTTTAAAAAATGAAATTCATTGTCAATTATTTGTAAATATTATAAATTTTCTTCATATATATTTAAATAAATAAAATAAGTTCATTATAAATGTGTTAAAAATATACTTCGAATTTATGGACTTAATATAAGGGGTTTTTACCTAATGTTTTCCTTTGTGGGTCATATTACACCCCCATTGTCTACATTATTCCTTGATTATGAATATAAGAAAAAATGAATATTTTATATTTCATTTCTAGTTTTATTATCTTAATTTACATTTTTTACTAATAATAAATTCATTGATTAATTACCAATTCAATGATACAATTTTGGTAAGGATTATTCCTTTATATATTGTTTTTGTTGAGAAATGTTTGTTTCCACACACCTATTTATGTTAACGAGGTCTATATATTAAAACATTTAACTTTTATAACATAGAACCATATTTATTCATTTATTAAAATTTATTATTACAATTATTTCATCCCAAGGGTTTTTATTAAATTTTTACCAAAGTGATAAGGGTTTATCATTTCATTTGTTTTTCTTTAGCACATATATTATGTAATACATAAATCTTTTTTGGGGTTTTAACCACCCATTTTTTAAGTCATTTAATAATTATATATATATATATATATAATTTAATGTTTTATTTAATATTATATAATTAATAATTATTTATCATATTATTGTTACCTTAGTTGTAACGGTTTTATGATACATTCTCAAATTTTAAAAAAATTGTTTATGCTTAAATTTTATGATGGGAATATTATATTATATATCCCAAAAAATAATATGTATTATCTTTGACAATGGTAGTATATAGAGACTAAATTTTTTATATCATTTCACTCTTTTTATGTAATCAATAGTATAAAATAAAATTCCTATGTAAATTTTGAAATGCTTTTTTATTTTGTCGAGAATATTTTCATCCTTGTAGAAATTTTCGTTAAAATGTTGTTATAAATTTTTTGAAATTTCAAAAATTATTTATTAAAATAATTATCAATCATATTTTACATTCCATGATTTTTTTTAAAAATACAATAATTTTTTAATATATACGTCATGATGGATGTTTCCCAGCATCCTAACTATTCCTTGATTTGGTGATTGAGTTATAGGGTTCTATGGTAATATTTAATAAAAGTACTTTTCAATCTTTTTTAAAAAAATTATTCATTAATGTATATATTGGAAAGGTAAATTTCAATAATTTGAATAATTTTTTTAATTTATATTTAAATTTATTTTCATATGTGTCAAAATTTATTAATTATTCATAAAATACACTGTGAAAATGATTTTATGATACCATATATCTCCTATCTAAAAATGAAATTAAATTATTTTAATAATTTCATTATCGTCAAACACATTTATTTTCCTTTGGTAAAACCTAATATAATGAAATTAATGTTTATATAAAGAATTAGATAAATAAAATTAAAGATTATATATATGTTGTATTCATGTATGGTACATGGAAATTATAGATGATAATGGGTGAGATGAGTATTGTTTATAGGATATTTGATTCTTATATATCATAGAAAATGGGTGATACCAATATATATCCATAATTCATAGAGTAATGTTCATTGAATTTAATGGATAAAAATAGATAGTGAACGAGGAATGTTTCTATTATATATTTAATTATATATCAGTAGTTCTTGGCATGGGTAAACATGGTTTATTAAGATAATGTTTAATGATTACCACACATTTTCTAATTGATTTATATGATATTTAAATGGATAAATTGATCATGACTGATATCACATGGCTCATTACTTTAGATAATTATGAATCAATAAATAGATAATTTTTTATGCTAGGATACATGTTTAGTGATATTTGTTTTTATGGCCATGAAATCTCTTTCAAAAAAATCATTCACATTGAATATTTTATCTCACCATTAAAATTGTATTATGATGACTACTAATATTCAATGATAATTCCTATTTATAACCACTATATGAATTTATGATCACTCTTCATATGTTTCACTTCCCTAGTATAATAATTAATTATTTTAAATAATCTAGTTATAGTTGAGTTATATGTGATATATGGGAAATAAATAACTTGGAATAATACAATCTACATTTAATGATAAAAATACTCACTTAAAGATGTGTATAATGTTTCTGAACAGTTTTAAAAAATTCAATTAAACATTAATAAAAATGTTACTTAGGTATTCAAGGGATCCGATATTTTATGATGATGTTTTATGTTTTGGAAAATAATAATAGGTTCATGATTATTGGTTCCATAGTAATAAATGTAACCATTATATGTTTAGCACTGGATTAATGACTGTTGGTTCATTTCGGTTATAATAAAAGAAAAAATACAATTTTTGGAAGAAATAAATCATAGCAACCAAAGTATGATAACAAATGAAAATTAACATTCATTTTTAAATACTAATTTATAAAATAAAATATATATAGGGAATTTGTTAGTCAATAATTTTGATGATTGGGGAATATCATCAAGGAATGCATCCATGATGGGTGACTGAGATTGAAAACCTATGGGTACTAAAATTACTATAATAAAAACCCCATTAAAGATAGAAATAATGATATTGAATTTATAATAACATTAATAATGATTATTAATGAAATTATATATCTAATTGGTAGTATATATCCAATTTAAATGAAACAAGATGAATAAAATAATATATTTCTCAGAGAAGGAAATATTGAGATATAACCCTTAACATGTTCCAAATACGTTTTGTTCATGGTCTTAACTAAAATAATATTATTATTTAACTTCTTATGAATCATATTTTTAGATATTATATTTAAAATGAATTTTTTTTAGTTTTTATTTTGTTATTGTATGATATTTCATTTATTTTTATAAAATTTTATTTGCATTCATTACATTTTTGTAGCCTTATGAATCGAAGATTATGTTTTAATAATAATTTTAATATATAATATATGAATTTTAGAAAAATACACCTATAAATGATATTTTATTAGTAGAAAATATTATTCATATTTATGTTCATAAATTCATCCATGATAGATTTTATTGACATTATTCGAGTTGGAAGTTAGTCCAAAATAAACATAAATATTCTATATATCGTTGGCTTAGTATGGATGCAAATGTTTATAATATATTATATTATTTTGAGTTTTTATATTTTGGAATCATATATTAGTTGTTTTGGGTATGAAATTAAAAAGATGATAACAAAACAAAAACACTTACTTTTTGGATGTGGTAATCTTCACAATGCAGGATAAACATTTTCAATTCTCAAAAATGACAGCGAATTCATGTCTATGATAATTGGTAATTTCTTAAAAATATTAATATTATTTATATCATATTTATTTATCAATTCCATTATTAAATCAAACCATTATAGGTGGTCAAAAATTAGAATATGTATCATAATGGAGGTGGTTGTCTATACAACACACTAATATTATTTTTGTTTTACTTAGAAAATTGAGCGGGATAAATATTTGTTATTACATAAATATAATTACATCCAAATATAATAATTAAATCAATTATATTATATTCTAATTTATATTTATTATTTGTAATAATATTATTATGGAGATATCATTATGAAGAATTTAATAGGAATGATAATGATTGGATCTTCCCTTTTCTGTCTTCTTATAAGGAATATCTTTAGATGGAATCTAGAGGAATGTACATTATAAATGAATAAATGAAGTTTTTTAGATTTAGTTTAGGAGTTTTTTCTAAATTATAGAGGAATGTATAACCAATAAGGGGTGTAAGTAATACAATTTTATAACGTAAGAAAATGGAACTTTTGGGAGTACCTTTCACACTTCCAACGTGTTATTACACTGTCCTTTTTCAATGAATACTAAATTAGAATATAATAGATTAAATGTTGGGAATTTTAAATGTATGTACCTAAAAATAGTATCTGTGAATGTATTAATAACGTTTCATGAATTTAATACAAGGTTTTAATATATTAACAGATTGATTTATACCTTGGTAAATAGTATTTAACTATATAATTTATATTCTATCTAAAAATAAAAATAACGAAGTACAAGAAATTCTTATTGAAAATAATTTGAGTTACAATTTATTCTAATTAAATTTAAATATTTTAATGGATTAGGTTCTAAATTATACTATATAGTATATGAAAATAAATTTACTAGACAAATTAATTTTAACAATTATGTGTTCTAAATATTAAAGATTATTTTTTTACAATTTGAATGTGTGTTGAAATAATTATATATAGAAATAATTTAAATTTTATTAAGTTGATATATTAGATAAAACACTCATCATATTAATAAAACAATTAATGTTTAAATTTTTTTTTCATCATTATCAATGTAATGAAAAATAAAATTATTAATATGGTATTAATGCATAAAAATAAAATTAATTCTATTCAAAAAATTCATGTTGAAAAAAAACTATAATTTTATTATATTTAATTATAATAATTATATATTCAGAATATTTATATAAGTTTGTAGAAATTTGGTTTTTAATATGAAATATTTCTTGAGATTAATATATTTTAATTGTGTTTTTTACATATTCATTATAGTATTTTTAAATTAATTAATTAATAATGAAATATAAATTTCATTTTATAACTATTTTTTATTATTCATGTTATTCATTCATTTATTATTAATGAGACATACTTTTGCATACTTGACAGTTTTTACTATTCACCTAAAAACCCATTACATCATAAAAATATTGTAAATTTATACAAAGATAAAGTTTAGATGATGATTTAATAATTTGTGTTTATTTTAAAATTTTAAAAATATGATATACAAATATATAGTAATAGATAGAAATTATAAATTTTAAATAAAACCACTTTTATTGATAATGAATATTTCTCAGAAGTATGCATTGTTAATATTATTTCATATAAATTCATATTTTAAGTGATGTTAATATAATATTTAATATATATTAATATTTTAATTATTTTAATAGAAATTATATGGAAAAAATATAATATATATTAAAAAATAATTATTTAAAAATAAATATTCCATCCATAATTAAATGGATTTTAAAAATTATTTTTTTAATTTAAATTCGAATATTTTATTTTTATAATGCACAATTAGTACAGAAATAACTCATTGAATTTAACACGTAAATAATATAGTATTGTAATAATATTATTATTATGTATAAGTATCTTTTAAATATATATTTATAACATTTTATATCTTATATATTTTTATTTAACTGTGAGTTAACTTTGTTTGAAATACACAATTTTGATATACCAACTGGATTTACAAAAAAATGTCCCAATTTATAATGAATATAATTTTAATGACAATATTCACAATAAATATATATTAAATAACCATATTTGAATTCAATATTTAATCATACTAAATTTATTCAACTCACACTTATCATTTCTACATTTTCATTTTAGATATGACAATATATATTTTTCATTCATTGATTTCATTCATATAACTGGTTTTCATTGGATATTTTTAATCATCAAAGGCGATCATTATCTAAGAGATATCCTAGTATGAAAGATTTTATTAATGTCAATTTTTACCCCTTTTAATTTAAAATCATTCAATAAATTTACTAGTAATGGGTTATTAATAATCCATTATGTCGAGTACATAATTTCATGTTCTCTTGCCGTAATTTATTATTATGTATCAATAAAATTATGTTTGTTTAATTAATATATTTCCTGAATTATTCTATAATAAATTTTAATTCGTTCAATATTTTGAAAAAATATAATTATAAACATAGAAATTATGTTGATAATTTGAATCTCACAACCTTGGGAAATAGTTTCACTGGTACATCAAAAAAAGAAAACATGCTTAGAATTTTCATTCTTTCCTACTATTGAAAATATCAAATGATATATTATAGAAAGATGTAACTAAAAATTTTATTTTTAGAGTTATATCATCCATATAAACATAAGAATCAAATCATTTCCCTTATAATTTTATTGTCAATAAATTTGATTTTTTATCACAATATTTTCCCGATGGTCTACCAATATTTAGTATCATGACAAAAAAATGATTATTTTTCTTATAAAGGTTATTAATAATATCTTTCTTATAGTCTATCACTATTGAAAATAAAAATATGGTCTCTTAATTCAAGAAAATACTTATTCTAGGTGGAGAAAAATAATCCATTTCCAAAATCCTGTTATATTTAGAATGGAAAGAGTAGATGATTTTTATAAGAATCATTCACAAAAACAAAATCATAGGATATAATAATTATACCGGTAATAATTTTTTATATAATTCAATATCATTTAATTATGTAGATACATTTTTTATATGAGTAAAGCACATTTTTAGAAATGATTTTATTGGATTTCACATTTTCCGATTTCCTCAAATGCCTTTTATTCCTATCATGCCCATTTTCCTTTTAAATTTGTTTCTTGGATAAGATAATCTATCAAATTTACACACCCCAATAACTAGAATATTAGGGGTGTTTCTATGCACATTTTACACTCCAATCATTATAACAGTCCTTTATAATTTTCAATGTAATGTTAATGCTCATTGACCCCCACATCAACAAGTAAACCATCTTATAGTCCCCTTGAGGAAATTCCCTTATTTAATTTTCCTATATTTTTTACATGGTAAAAATTGAGTAATATTTTTATTATCATCATCTTCATCTAAACTTTCTTGTGAATATATTCTTCTCTTATTGTGTCTACACTTGATTTCAAGCAAGTTTATATTAATAATCATATTTTGTGATGGGTATTTTTTTTATAATTACTATATTTTATGTCCATATCCCATGTTAAAGAGAATATCATTCAGGGATCCATTTCAATGTTCCCAACACCCATGGGTTGCATGGTTCTTTATGGTTTCATAAATAACTAAAACCAAGAGTGTTACCAATAATGATAGAAATTTAAATCATGGAATGCCTATCATAATCAATAATGTATATAGGAATCATATATAAAACCTTATATATATTTACATCATCATGTTATCAAATAATTATTAAAAATCAGAAGATACTAATTAATTTTTAAGCTAGGATATATTATTTGGTGTTATATTATTCCTCTCAAATGATTCCCTCAATGTAACAATAAAATCAATAATTCATTGTGGTTCATAAATAGTATGTAATCAACCTAATAATATCAACCTTTACTGAAATACCAGGTGTATTGTTTGGACTATATAATGTAAACATAATGATGATTAATCTAAAATACAATCTGAAAACATGGGTTTTCTTCCACAAGGATAATTCCTTTCAAACTGTATATCCGCTATTTGTATCGATATAATGATTTCATTTATAGAAAAACAACAAAATCAATTTTTTTTGCAAAAATAACATGATGTTATCGTATACACAAACATATCACTAGGATATCAATTAAGTTTACCCATTTTAATATCCAAATATAACTAGACCATTACCTATTAACTTTTATAATGAAACACAACATATATACATATTAATTCATTAATAATAATTTACTTTTCTGGGAAATAAAATCTCGGGATTAAGAGGTCCACTATCTTAGGGAGATTAAATACATAAATACATCAACTTAAAAAACTATAATCATTATTTATCACTCCACATACTTATAAAAATTCTCATAGATGTTAATAAATTTTATTTGATTTCTTGGGAATATATATATATATATATATTGAAAATGGTGTGATAGAAATAAGTGTAATAGAATAAATAGCTTAATGAATCCTTAAAATAGTTTCAATAGGTATAAAATGATAAAATAAAGATAATGATCATATGATAAGATACATGGATACATAAAATGAAATAAAAAGAATATGGAATCATAAATATAATACATGATGTCGTAATCGTATTTATAGATTCACTCATAAGACCATAATCTTAAAGAGGGAAAATTCAAAAGGATGGTTAGGTAAACCTTCCATTCCCTTAAACATAGTGTATAATTCTCAGTAGATGAATAGGTTCACCAAATAATATCACACATAACAACTCTTATGTTTTAAATAATTACCCAATTCAATGGAGGAATAAATAAATTTAGGACCATTTGTTAAATAAATAAAAATCATATATCTATAAACCACATGTGGAAATTAATCAACACATAAATCAAAAAACATGATTTAACATGAGAGAAAGAGGTGGGTTTAATTATATTGATTCAATTCCTAAAAGAATTCTTAATAATAAATATTATCAAAAGTTTAAGAAATTCAATAATTTTGATGAAAATAATTGGAAATCATACATAGTTTTTTTATGTTACCCTGATTTCCCAAACTACATTTTTTAGAAAAAATTTGGATTTTTTCTTTTAAATGAGTTTAAGAGGAAAAATTATTCTTTAACCCCTAGAATATAACCTCAAGTAATTTTTATAACCAATATGTTAGTCCCATAATTATATTTTTACCCTAGTAATGGATTTTGGTGGAATTTCAAGCTGTTGAAATTTTAGCAGAATAATTAATTTTTAATATTTAATAAATTAAATATAAATTTATTTATGAATGTTCATACAATCATATATTACGAAAGGCGAATCAGATTGAGATTTTATTTATTCCATTGATAACTGAATTGGTAGTTTTTCCTAGGAGAGGTAAAAACAAATGTAGGGAATCATGGTAATCTGACCCCCATTTCATTTATTTTTATTTTCATTTAAATATCCTTATATATTTATTATGGAATCCTATCGATGTCACAGTTGTGGAGAACTGTTAGATAATCCATATGTATGGGAGTTTACTATTTTCTAATTAAGAGTGGTGACCATCAATTTCAATAATAAACAGACATCCCCAAGGGTTATTGAACTTAAGGTTTGGTTTTGAGATTGTGATAAGGGGATTACTATGGTGGGGAGGAAAAGATCAGTCATAGTCAGGTATCTACCATGTAGGAACCAATTATTAATGTTATGCAGACTGTTGTTGGACAATTAAGATAGATTATTTTGTAGTTTCTTGGGTTGAGTGAATGTCTTATATTCATAACAATATAATTCTCATAGAGGATAGGGATATATGGTGCATATATTTTATGTCCACGTGTTTTACTAAACTGATTTTTTTGAGTTTAAATTTGTATTCTTTTTCTTTCAGATGTTTATAAGGGGTAACATGGTATTTTTCCCCTAGTAGATCACCATGTATAATTTTTTCAACCGCTCCAATGGTCTACAAATAGGTTTCTTACCATAGTATATGAGTTTTATGGAATTATAAATCATTCAAATTAAATTGGAATAATTAATATTTAATAATTAATAAATTTTATATTAATTATATTGTGAAAGTTGGTTTCGACATATTTTATAACAGAGAATCTATTTGATATTATATCTCCTCCGAGGATTCTGGAATGAGGTGTTTTTACCAGGATAGGTATAAACTCGATTAGGGATTTGGGGTTTGCCCGTGCCCCCATTTTTTTCTTTTTGTTTTTTTATTAGTTTTGTTTTTATCTTTTTTTATTATTTTCCTCAAATCTTATTGTGTATGACCTTAAGGTCTCATCTTTTATGTGGAAAAATAATGGAAGGGATATAGAGAGTGAAATGGACGTAGAGATATGATGAGGTACCACAGTAGATATGGGGATTTTACGGATCATCTTGTGACAAATGTGGACCACTAAAATGGGCGATACTTCAACAGATTATGCCCAATGTTAGTCATTTTTTATGAATTTCCTTAAATTAAAATAATTTAATTTCATTGATGTATTAAACCAATTATATTACTGCTTACGGGCTTCTGTGGTTCGATTTGTTGTTTTTTAGAAGAAACGGTGGGTTCTGGTCCTTTAGAATGTTTTTCTCTTAAGAATACATACGTTGATTACATGTGGTTCATGAGAAAACGCATTGTACTCTTTGCTTTTTGGGGAAGATTGTGTTTTCAAAGTACACACCATGTACTAGAGTGTATATGTTCTTTACTAGGGTGTAAAAATCGTGTACTAGGGCGTACATGCTAGGTGCTAGGGTGTACATGCCCTGTACTAGGTCTCGACTGGTAGAAATGTACCCAGTAAGGCAACCCATGTCAGGTTTCATGGAGGCATAGAGTACATGGCCACAAGCTAAGTGGGCCACACACCGTATATATGTACACAACCTAGTAAATTACATTAACATTCCATTTAATGGAGTCAAGAAGGTACTCCATGTCAGTCACACATCGTGTACCCTCCATACATGTCACGAACTCGTTTATTTACACACTAATTCTTGCTAGAGTACATATATAGGAGGGGTATTGGGAGTATATGTCTTGTACATAGGGTGACAAGCCATATACTACCGCTTTAAATACATTTTGGGGTTTTTCATATCATTTCACAAAAGAGTTTTCATTGGACCCATGATTAGTCCATGCAGAGTATATTTTCTTATATTACATGATGGTAAGGACCATAATGTTATTTTAGGACTCCTTGGTGGCATTTCCTGAACATAGTGTTTATTCCATCTATAATTATATCATATGTCTCCCGAGAGTGATTCATGTTCTGCGATGAGACACAATCTCTCCCTCATGACCATGATTTTGTAGAATTACCCTTAAGGTCATCATCCTTGTGATATATTCCCTTATATACTATGAGGCCATGAGATTAATTGTTTCATGGATACCTTATAGTATTCCTCTAATATCATTTAATCTTAGGGGATTTCATGTAGAATTTCTCTATCATATTCTTGTTTCCAAGGGTCTCCTATGGGATGCATTTTCTTACATTCTAACTCAAGGAGTTGAATATTGGATCCCATTACCTTTTTACCAATTTGAAAAAAATCATGTAGGATTCCTCTATTATTATTACCAATAATATACCCCTTTTTGAATTACTCATTTTTTATTTTTATTACATTATCTCAATTAGGATGTGTTTGCTTTTTTTTACACATTCAGGTTCCAAAGTAGGATACCTTCACGATTTGACTTGAGGGACCTAGTGGGTTCCCCAACGTGTGACCAAACCTGAGATAGTATGTCGATTTTAGGTAGATATGGATATAGGTGTCACCATAAAACCTGTGTAGAACATAGAAAACCTTTGGGATATAGAAGTAGTGTTTGTTTTTGGCATTCAACCACCCCCACTCTTTGTTTATCCTTCACATGTTTATTCTTTCTCCCACGACGACACTAGAGGTGATTCATGGGTGGTAGCTATAGTTCGTGATATAAGATTTATTTCATTCCATTTTGGATTCCTAGACATTATTCCAAGGATCCAGATTCCAATATATATTATTTCTTATGTTTATTTTTTTTCCCATAGGTATGTCCTAGGATCTAGATATTGATCCTTTGTATTCCATTATTACACTACTGGGATGCTAGTGGTGATTATTGTAATCAGGCTATTAAGCCTACTAATAAGATATAAGGGCACGGTGTCCTTAATAATGATACTCATGGATGATTCCACTCTCCTGAGTGATGAGGAAGATTTCACATTCCCCTAGTTCACATATGGCAAGGATGAGTCCTCTATCCAGTAATTAAAATATGATAGAAATGAATATGCTCTCCTTGATCGGTTACATGACAATGATGTTGAGTATGGAATCTCACATCATTGGATATCATGAAATATTATAATATTATAGATGATAGGGATAATTATGATCTCCCATATTAGAGACTCTATGGTTCTGCATAGTGTCTTAGTGTAGTTCTCCCTATATATTTCCTAAGGGATAAACACTTAGATATTACCAGAGTTTTGAATTTCATGACCTCCAACGGACCGAGACCTAGAGCTCATATATATTTTTTTATTTACATAGCCTAAGAGGCATGATTTATAACTCAGTGACCATTTACAAGATGTCGAGATTTACATCCCTAATATTATTCTTTATAGTGATTAGAGGTCTGTATGGGTGAACCAATGGGTAGGAAAAGTATCCACATGTGATGAAGTTGCTTCCTCAGAGATATTTCAAACATTAGCCGAAGAAGGAATATGCATATTGAGATTATGGACCCCTAGATCGACTTAATGACACACATATTTAGTCTCATGACATCTAGTTGAATACCATTGAACAATATAACATGGAGTGTGGGATTAAAGACCCAATGATAGACAACTGATTGATTTTATTTTATTTCATTTACTAAACTAATGAATATTAATATCTACATATATTTGTATACAAATAGAACTATACATGTATATACATATCAAGGTGAGAACATGCCCAGTTGAATAGGAATATGGACCTGATGACTGATTTTGGTTTTAGGATTATTGGTTTAAATTATCATTTAACTTGTTTCTTTGTTAGGGTAATAATTTTTCTTTTAGATTCTCATATAATAGCCTATATTATAGGTTCATAATTGGGGTGTCCTAATAAAATAATTTCTCACTCCTTCACATGAACCATAGTTTACATATAGACCATATGTCTGCTTTTGAGTTTAATCATAGTTACATAGTGGATAGGGGTGTGACCTAGAGTTGCAGGTTTGTGCGAGGGAGCTTATGTTTGATTTATTTTGTCCAATAAGGGAATATTGAATTTTTCTAGAGGCTAGAAACATCGTTTGGCTCAAGGTACATAGTATATCCTAATATTTTTTCTAGTTTATTTTTTACCCATGTATATGTATGGTTTTCTTAGTAGGTGACTAATGTTATATGTATGGAATTTCTATTCCGGGACTTTCAGCATTTCATTTATTATTTCATCTTGTTTTATTTTATTTATATACTACTTCTACTATCATTTTTTTTCTTCTTTGTATGATAAATAAACATTCCTTTGTTTTTATTACTCTAATATGATGGAACTGTCTCCCCACTATCATCCCTAGTCCCTCAACACTTTTCTATTTCTTCTAGAGTATTTGGAGGTGTTCTTGATACCCCATAACCAACCGGATCATGGAACCATTGTAGTGTCATCTAGAATAGTACATTACAATTATTTATTATTGAGTTTTAATATAGAGAATTAAACATAGGTATCTGAGAGATGAAATTATATAAATATAAAACATGGAAACATTTTATGATATAATTTGGGGAACTATATAAATAAATAAATATATTATTATTTTATATAAAATATATTTAATAAGTTGTTTCTTCATAAAAAGTGAGGTTTTTTAGATGTTATTAATTGATTAAAACCCATATGATGTGGGTGAATCATGACTTTATAAATGAAATAGGAATGTTCCACAAAATTCGGTTCACATAATTGTAGAAATATTTAAAGTAGCTAAATGATATATTACCTAAAATTGAAATTGATATTTAAATTAGAATATTTTAATGGGTTATATTTATATAAATATAGAAGTGTAAAATTATATAATAATTCATAAATGTGATAAAATTAAATATAATTTCTAAAATAGAATCCATGAAGGAGTTACATAAGATCCTAAAAATGATTATTTAATGAAATTTTTTTAATTTAATTTCTTCTTAATTAAAAATTAATAAAATGAGAGAAAAAAATTAAATTTATTAAAAATTAATTATTAGTGTCACATAATATAACACATTGTGTGGATTCTAAAAAAAGCATAATATTTTCTGGAATAGAAATTTTAGGCATGGAGAAAAAATGTCTTTTATGATGATTCTAATTATTTAAAATATAGATTAAATTCAAAGAATAAATAATACACATCTATAATGAAGACATGGATAAATTATTTTCTCCCAAATAGAAAAAAGATAAAAAAATATGAAATGAATGATGATTCTCATGGAGAAAAATTATAACTCATGAAATATGTTTCACTTATGAGAGGCCATTTATATTATATAAAAAATTTCATTCATAAACCACAGTAATAAAGCACATAAAGGGATGTGAAGTTTATATGTTATAAATATTTTATGACATTATTGGTCAAAAGGAATTAGTTACATTATAGGGCCTTTGGACCACGATTAGGTGTTGGGCAATAGGGATTTCTGCCCACTGAAAAGACCAAATAAGCGTAGACCACATAGGTGCAGGCCAAGACAAGGATTCATAGAAAAAATATAAACCTCATTAGAAGAGTTAATTGGATTGGAAGAATGAGATAGTATGAAAATTCCATCAGGACAAGGAACTGTGTAGCTCTGCATGGGGAAATGCTAACCGATAATCCATGTGAGGTTGGGATCTAGGAGCCTTCAAGATGAAGATGTTGGGGAGGGTCTGTCTCAAGCCTGATAGGCCTTGGGAATATTAGGTCATGAATTAAGTTGTGTATGGGACTTTTGCCTTGGGCCTATGGGTCATGTATGGGTACACCTTCATCACATAAAAGGGGTATTATCCATAATAAAATAAAAAAGGCCTTCATGAAATTTTGGGGAGTAATTTTAATAAAAACCCATTGAAAGTTATAAGGATTGAAGATGATGATTATATAAAATTAATAAAATTAATTCTTATTATTCTATATTCAGTAGGTATTATTAATACCATATAAATTAAATTAGTTTTTTGAAAGGTGTATTCTTCTAACAGTTATAATTTTGAGAAGAAACCATTACCTTGTTCCAAATATATTCATTTCAATTTTTTAATATAATGAATGGAGAAAATTAATTTTATTAGATAACTTTTTAGAAAGTTATTATTTTATATATAATTAGATATTGAAAATTTTTTATCATAAGGTTTTTATTTATTATTGTATTTTATTATGTGTGTGTATAAATTGAATCTATGTTATCTTATTTATATATTTTTTGAAATCAAAGATGGAATTATAAAAATTAGATGAATATGTAATATAACAATTATAAAACAAATTTAGATTCATATGTTCCTAGTTAATGTTTAATGATATCAGTATTGATATCACACACTTGAACCATCACTCCCATATCAGGCACTAAAATCATATTATTTACATTTTGTTCTTTGCTACTAATAAACACGACCAAATAATTTTCATCCAAACCTATAAAAAAATACTAAAATATTGGATCACTTATATACCCTATTAACATGTAAGATTATTATTATATATAATTAGGACAAACACATTCTTATTAGACACTTACACAGTGTATCCATTATTTCAAAAACAATATTTATGAATACCTGATTTTTTTTAAAGGTGAAATCAATATTTTTAACAATGGCTTAGTTAAAACCCCTAATTATCCTTACTATATATAATTTATTTAAAAAAAATCAATTCTAAAAACCACATGCTCGTTAAGGGCCAAAAATTTAAGATACATTCTACTCTTATGAAAAATAAGAAATCCAATTAAAATTGTATCTTCCCATGTAATTTTTTAGCGTATGTAATAAATAATATCCAAAGAAAAAACATAATTTTTAAAAAATTAATCATTTAATAAATGCTAGTAATAAAACAAAATCCATTATATTTAACAAAGAGAATGATATTTATAACTTTCGTTTAGTCGTGATAGAAATAAATGGATCATAGTTAAATTTTCATGGGAAACCACCTTGAATAGCACCCTCCAACATTCTATTGATTGAATGAAACATAAACATAAAAATTAGAGATATATATCAATCTCACCAACTAAATATTGTATATAGTTCTAATCCATTCAAATACATTGTATCAGGCCAACCCATTAGTGTTAGGCTTATTGGGATGTCCCACACGTATAAGCTATATAAGGCTCACAAATTTCTATAAGATGTATCATACTCACACATCATCATAATCTAGAATAATAAATTAGAATATATTGTATAAATAACCTATTGTTTTTTATTTTCCTCATATAACACATAAAAACTCTTTTGAACCCATGTGAAAAACACTTTCAACTATCTAAATATTGCTTTCTATTAAAATCTAGTTTTCAAAAGTAAAATACGCAGAAAAAAGTGATGAAGCGTTAGCCAAAAAGTCAGAGAGACAAGAAAATCCTGCTCCCATCAAATTATTAATAAAAAAGTGAAAGCAACAGAGTACAACTCAAAGAAGTGGAGCCTTACAAATCCTCGTATAGAAAATACCAGCACTATCATCATGCACTAGGCCATTGCAATAACTGGGTAACACAAAAGACTAGATGGAACTGACCTCCATAATTGATCTTTTAGAAAGAGCATCAACAACCTGATTTGCCTCCCTGTAGACATGTGAGACATAAAGACAAATCCTCTCAACAAGCTTGAGACACTTTATCCAAGCAGGTATCATTCTCCATGAGACATTCCTGGACCGATCCTTCAGGATCTGCACAGCAACAGAGGAATCCGACTCGAGCCATAACTTTCGCCAGCCATATCGGACCGTGTACCTGATTGCTTTTATAATCTCCCAATGTTCTGCTTCAATCGCATGCCCAATCCCGATGTAATGAAAGTAGAAACCTTTCACAAATCCCCGATAAGTTCGAAAAACTCCACCACAGCCAGCTAAGCCCAGTGCACCATGGGCCGCTCCATCCACATTGACCTTAAACCAATCACGGATTGGTGGAATCCATCTAATGTACTTCATCACACACGGCCGCCTCTCCTTTCCAATTACACCAAGAGTCTTCAACAGTGTAAAGTTAGAAATATCATTGTTCATGATTCAATATTGATGTACTGAAGCAATCTGAATGCTTCAGTGAATAAACAAAACCCCTTCCTTAAACATGGGGTTGCCATTATTAAAGACCACACTATTGTGAGCTCTCCAGGTGTATAAAAAAACTGAAACAGTAGCAGCAATGAGCAGGTTTTTCACTTTCTCAATTACTTCTATTTGAAGCACTGAGTTGAAGAGTGTGTCAACCGAACAGAATGTGAAAATGCAGTGAAAAATGGACTGTAAATACAGCAATAATCGCACAGCCGGAGGGCATTTAAGGAACAAATGGAGGACAGATTCTTCATTACTCAAGCAAATGGGACACACCGAGGCATGGTGTACAACATAAAATAATCATTCATTTTTTTCTTTTTGTAATGACAGTAGAAAATCTATATTTAATTAATAAAAATATTCCATTTGAAAAAAAAAATTTAGGAAATTAAAATTATTGATAAACATCCCATTAAAATAAATTTTTTCAAATTTTATAAATCTATAATATAATGTTAAGAATATTGACTTATAATATAAATATTTGAAAACTAAATCATCGAAACATAAAAAACAAGGTTTTATGTAAATGATTACATTAACTCGAGTCAATGTATCCATGTAGGTTTATTATCTAAAAATAATAATAATAACTTGTATGTTATTAACATATTAATGAACCATTTTATTTATAATTATTCTATTAATTTTTTTTATTAGAATTTTATATTCAATTAAATAATCATTTATGTTTACGTTGGATATTTTGATGATATTCATCTCATATGTCCAAAATGACTTGTGTAAGATTTCAATGAAGAAAAAGTTAATTTTTACAACATCTCCATAGAAACAATAATAACATAATAACAATTTTTATAAATTTATAACAATTATATATTTGTACACTAAATGAATTCATGTGAAAAAATTTGCATCACTTGGTAGATGTGGTAATCAACACACCTTCAGGAATAACATTATCATTATCCAATGGATGGAAATGTATTAAATTGTATGATATATGAAAATTTTATAATGATTATATGTTCAATAATCTATATATCTATAATAGAATTAATTCTATCATTATAATAAATTGTGAGAGGTGGTTATGGAAACTGATTACATTAGTTCTTGAGGTTCTAGTCTGTTATATAGACAAATAATAGATTCATGTCAAATTTGAGGGAAGATGGATATCAATTATTGTTATTAAATTTACATAATGACATCTTAGTATAATGTATATAATTAGTAAATTATATCACAATTTATATAATATTTTTACAAGAGGTAGATAATGAAACAAAACTAATACACTCTATCAAAAACTATACATCTGCATTAGAATACCTCCATTCTATAAACCATATTCCCTTGAAGGATGTTACTATACTGATATTATTACCATAAGAAAATGTGTTGGGATGTTATAAATGAATTATGGTAGGTAGTTGGAAAACTAAAACCCTTAAAATGTATGAGGAAGAGAGGATATGACTTTTATTTTTTAAATATGAGGGGAGGGACACTCATGGTCTTACTTAATGCCTGAAATTAATATAAATTAAATTTATGTAAAAAATATCTCCAAATTGATTTAATTTCAATATAATATTATTATAAGTCTAAATTAATACATAAAATAATTTTTTTATAATTTTATGTTAATTATTCCACCATTATCATTTTTTATCATTCTGTTTTTATCCCTTTTGATGATCCCCAAAGTAAAAATATATTAAACCCTGTAAAATTTTGGCTTGTTATTATAAAATTAAAACTGACACATAGATTTATACTATATTATAATTTAAATAATATCAAAATATATTTTCTAAATATATCTTATTTTATGAAATTTACATCATTTAATATAATACTGTGTATAATAAAATAACATTAATGTCACGTCAATGAATATTCATATGTTTTTAATTTAATAACATAAAGATATTTATCCAATTAAAATATTAATTCTTGGACCGTAATTTATTTATTATTGTTAACCATAAAAAGCATATGAGACCATATGTATTCTAAAAAATTACTTTCATAGGTTTTTAAAATCATTTAACTTAATTTAATACATCTTGCACAAGCATAATGCCAGCATTATATATAAATTTTAAGATATTATATAAGAAATATAAATTTTAAATAAATAAAAATAATAAAAAATAAATTATTTTAAAAATAAGAATTAGTATTCCTTCACAATTTTTTAATCCAAATCCAATCATATAAAAAAATATAAAATCAAGATAGTGCCATATTTTATTTATTACAAATAATAATACATATTATTTTCAATGAAAAATGAAAAAACATTTATATTACAATATATCATGGATGATGTTATTATGACCCCAAAATAATGTCAAATAATCTTCTGTCATACAATTTTCTTATTCTTTAAAAAGATATTTGTATCCTTAATTATCTGATTTATCCGTATCAAAAAGATACATATCTTCTATTTTACTATTCATAATAACTGAAAATATAATGGGGATATTTAAAATTCTTAAAATGTATAATTCAAAATATGTAATTCATATTTAATTATCTAATCTAGCATATTTAATGTTAATAATAAATGATAAAAACAAAAAATGTAATGCCATAACATTTCTAGAAAAATGAGTTTTAAAGACCCAAAATAAAATCATACCAAAATAAAGTACATTATTGATTTTAATTAAATTAATTGTATTATTTGAAATTAATTTTGGGTCCTTTTTATTTATGAAGAAATTAAAAATCATAAATAAATATATAAATTAATAAAATTAATTTTTTACAAAAATTTGGTTATTCTTTAATTTCTAATGAATATTCAATGTTTTTAGAGAAATAAAAATATTTGTACCTATTAAATTTTTTAAATACAAATTTCAAAAAATTTATACCATATAACAAATAAATTTTCTAAATGTTCACTAAATTAGTAACAATATTATCATAAAATAAGCAACAGAAGTCACTTTTAATGAAAATGTTTTTTTAAGTATAAAACTAATTTACTAGTGTTTACCGCATATTTTAATGAATTAATGAATTGATTTTTATTTAGTCGTATATATATATATATATATATATATATATATATATATTTAATATCTATTTTAATTAAAATCATAACTTCTAATTTGAAAATTTATTGATAACAATCAAATAATAATTTGTGTTGAGTCAATATGGTTTTCCTTATGACTTTTCAATTCCATCAAACTTGGGGGAGATTGTTATGTCAATAAGGTTTCCTTATGACTTTACCATTCCTTCTTGTTTTTAAAATCAAAAACACCTTATCTCAACGAAAATCTCCTTTCCCCCTGTGTTTTATTTCTATAAGGAAAAACTTCCTTCCCCAATGAAATTGATCCTTACCATGTTTTCATAGTTCATATGATAATTTTTCTAAGTGTAAAATTTGGTTTGTAACCAAAACCTCGGAATCCTATAATTACCTAGATATGAAGCATTCTGGTTTAGGATCCGAATTCTTAGAATTCTGGTTACGAACTCTTCTGAGTTCTGACACTGAATTCTCAGAGATCTGATTACGAGCTCTTCGGAGTTCTGACTCTGAAATCATGTTATAAATTCCTCTAAGTTATGAAACCGAATTCAGGTTACAAATTCCAATGATTTATGATTCCGAATTCTAATCATTTCCGAATACAAACATTATGAGTTCAGACTCTGAATTCTAATGAATTCAGACTCCAAACATTGTAATTTCAGACTCTAAATTCTCATGAACTCTCGCTCTGAACATTGTAAGTTCGGGTTCCGAATTCTTGTGAATCCAGATTCCAAATTTCTTTGAAATTCAGACTCCAGAAACCTGTAATGTTAACGTTCGGAATTTTTTTGAAAATAGAATCTAAATATCCTTTTATTACAGACACCGAATTTATTTTTGTTTAGAATACGATATTTTACTTTCTTACTTTCTGAATGTTGGATTTTGGTTGTATAACCACATTTTTGATTACTCTTGTTTTTTTATAAAATGATGTCGTGCATTCTTTTACTAACTAACCGTTTATTGAGTGACATGTGTACATGTCCCTCTGAAATTCAAGGAAAATTATGACTGTTGGAGGAGGGAGATGACCGTTGGTGTTGTGCCTATAAATATAAGTTCATTTGAAAAGAGTATAACACTATTCAAAGACTCTAGAGATTACATACAATTGAATTGATTTTTAGAGAGAGACTTTCACTAAATCTGGCATACTGAACTTCTTGTTCAGTTTTTCTTTGTGCGACTTTGATTTTTACTATGTACAATTGAGGGCTTCCATGGATAGAAAGATAGAGGTGCTAAATACCTTGATTTTGAGGGCTTCCTTGCTGAGGAAGACAAAGGTGATGACTACCTTGATGTTGTGGGATTGTGGGGATAGCATGTCCGACTCCGATCTTCATATCGAGGACATACCATGGTGTCGGTAAGACATACATTCTTAAAAGTATAAAGCAAGGGACCTTTATCCAATGTTTTTGGATACACTTCTCTTTGGGTTAAAATATTTTCTACTTGTTACAGGTTTGTTTCAATTTTTCCGATGCATTTCATTTGTTGAAGAAAGTATTACTATATTATACTTCTATATATTTGTGTACACTAATTTAGTGAGATTTTATCGCTTTAAGGTAAAATGTTTATCCTTGTAAACTTTCATTATGTTTCATTTTCCGGAACCAACATTCCTGATTCATATTCTCAGAATCGTATTTCCAGAATCAAGCAAGTGTTTACAACTTAGAGGTTTTGTGAAATACCTTGTTTAACCTTATTAAACATAACCATATTTAAAAGTTCCAAAGGAATTTTTAAAGTATACAATTCACACCTCTTGTATTTTGAGCATCTTTATATACTCGGTTCAATATCTCTATTATTTCAATCCTACATTTGGTATTATAGAGTATATCATACTCACATGCCATATCAATAATTGGAATCAGAGGAGGTCTATGAAATACTTATATTCACATATATGTTTTCCTCCCTCCTGTTTTTCATTGTTCTATTTGTTTCTATTGATAAAGAACACTTCATATCCTAAACTAATTCAACAATTGGTATCAGAGGAGGTGACCTTGTATCATGAACCAATTTAACAATTGGCTTCATAAATTTGGTTCATTCTGAATTAATCTCAGAATTAGATTCAGAAGAGAATTCTTCTTCTTTTTATTTTCAGAATCCGTTTTTTGGATTCATAACATTCAGAATCAATTTTTTAGAGATACTGTTGTTCTATCTTTATCCTTGCTAAAGAATATTTTGCTTGTTTATAAACGTTTTAAATTAAAAAAATTTTGTGGAATGTTTTTTTAAAGATGGAAGGAATCAATGTTGGTTCCATAGACAATCTCAATCCAAAAAGACCACCTATTTTTTGATGGGTATTATTATTAATATTGGAGATATCACATGAATACTTTCATTATCAATACTGGTGTTGATAATTTTTTTATTCTTATAGGAGGTTATAAAATCCATGACAAGGATGTTAGTACCTTTACCAGTCACTAAAAGCATGAATATCAACTGAATTAAAAGGTACAGAAACTTTTCTTTGCTCCATGACTAGAAATATATATAGTCAAATTTCATCTTGTGAAGCAGAAAATTCTATATGAAAAAAATGACATTACTCACATTGGAACTTCCAAATCAATTGAAACTAGAAGAGCCATGCTCGGAGCTGAATATCAGGGTTTCATCTTTCATTATAAAGAACCCATATGTAAGGTGCAACAAATATTCATTACTATTTTGAATTTTTTACAATCCATGGGTGAAAAAGTATTAGATAATGAATCTATTGTTTATATGATCATGGACATCATGTCCAATGAGTGGTAATCCAAGAGGACTGCTATTAATGAGAACAAAAAGGTTACTCGGATTACTCTTGATGAACTCTTTGGAACACTTCTTTAACATAAGACTAGAATGAAAAGTGATGATAATAATGTAATGAAAAATAATAGAAATTCTAGTTTTTCTTTTACTACAACTTCAATTGACATGAAATCCAAGACTCTTGAGAGAGTTACTAGATCCAAATCTAAGAAGGTTGTTGTCCAATCTGAATCTAGTGGAAGTTAATCTTCAGAGAATGAATTTTCCAATCTTACTTGAAGGATGAACAAGATTTTTGGCCAGAAGAACATTCAATCCAAATATAAGAAAAAATAAAGGAAAGACAAGAAAGATTCAAAAATTTACATGTTATGAATGTAAGAGAGCTAGACATATAAGGCCTGATTGTCCTATTCTTAAGAGAAAATAAATAAAGGAAAATCATTCTGAGAGAAATAGAAAGAAGTACTACAAGGAAAAAGCTAAGAATGTATTAAAAGAAAATGACACATGGAGTGCCACTGGGGGTGACCCTTTAGATGAATCATCATATTACTAATCTTCTGGACAGAATAATCTTGGTCTAATAGCCAAAATAACTATTGAAAATCATTTCTTAATGGCTAAGGTACACAACGCAGAGTCTATGACCAATATATATTTAAATGCAAATGACAGTAATTATTATAACTCTTCTGATGAGTAATCCTCTTATAATGAAGATGATAATTTACCTAATTACGAAAAAGTTTCTATGTTTGCCAAAATTCTTAAGATTGAGAACTCAAAACTCATGAAAAAGCTTGATAAAGAAAATTATAGAAATACTATTCTTACTAAGGAAATATTATATCTTTCTAAAGACCTTGATGTGAAATTTATTGATTTTTAATTTATTCCAAAAAATCTTGTGTTAGTAAATTTTAAAAGGATAAACATTATAATGATCTAGAAAACTAATTTCTAGGAAATTATTTTTTGAGCTTAACTCTAGTCCCAAATCAAATGTTTTAGAAGACAAGAATTTAGATATCAAACTATAATAAGAAATTTTTTCCTTGTGGAATTGTCTGTCAAACATTACCTAAGGTATGGGAAATTTTGATAAGATGTATTATCAAATCTGACCATTACGAAAAAGTTCTGGTCTTGGTTATAATAGTTCTCAACTGAATTTTAGAAATAAATATCTTATTCTAAAAAGTGCCCCTTTCTGCTCTAAGTGTAATTATGGTGGACACTGGGAAAAACATTGTTCCTAAAAAAACTCAGTCTTTAGGATTTCATAAAGCCTTTTTTTTCTAAGAAAGTGTGGGTGCCTAAATTTTTTCTTTCTAAAATTTCTCATTCCAAGATTTTTTGGATTCAAAATGTCTAACTATTTTCTTTTCACGAAAATAGAGAGATTACCAACAAAAATACTTGGTACATGGATAGTGTATTTTTCTAGCATATGACTGATAACAAAACTACTTTGAAAAGATTATCAAGACAAAAGGAGGAAAAGTAAATATCAAAGATAATTCTCAGAGAGAAATTATTGGTATAGGTATCACCGTTCTACATGGAAAAACTTTGATTTCAAATGTTTTGTTGGTTAATGGTCTTAAGAACAACCTCATCATCATTAGTAAATTATGTGATGAATTTTACCTTGTGTATTTTAGGAATGAAAAGTGCTTTGTACACAATTCAAAGGAAGAGTTTATTCTTTCTTCCTATAGGAAAGAGAATGTATATACACATAATTTAAAAGACCATAGGAGCCAAGATCTACATTTCCATAGTGCAATGGAAGATCATTCTTGGTTATGACATAGAAGGTTAGGTAACTGTAACTATAAGAACTTATGAAAATTTTTTAAGAAAATATTAGTTATGGATCTACCAGAGCTAAGATTTGATCCTTCAAAAGTTTTGATCATTGTGAATTTGGCAGGAAACATAAATCTAGTTTTAAATCAATCGATGAAGTCTCAAATACTGATGCATTACAGTTGGTGCATATGGATCTTTTTGGTCCAACACATACTAGAAGAATTGGAGGATAATATTATTAATTTTTTTAGTTGATGATTACACTATATTTATGTGGGTCTATTTTCTAGAAAAAAGTCTGAATCTTTTTCTTATTTCAAAAGTTTTAGTGTCCAAGTCAAAAATCAGAAAAACCTTCTATTGAAAACTATTCATAGTGACCATGGAGGAGAATTTCAAAATTCGGAATTTGAAACTTTTTGTAGTAGACAAGGCATTACTCATAACTTCTCAGCACTTAGAACCCCTCTATAGAATGGTGTTGTTAGAAGAAGAAATATAATTGTTCAAGAGATAACTAGAACCATGTTTAGTGAGTATTCTATAGAAAATTTTTTTTTGGATGAAGCTGTAAGTACTTCTTGTTATATTTTAAATCGAGTTTTGATTAGACATTTTTTTTAATAAAACACTTTATGAGTTATGGAATGGTAGAAAACCTAGACTTTCCTACTTTACGGTTTTTGTTTTCGTGGTATTCATCCTGAATATTAAAGATAGTCTACATAAATTCACACAAAAAGCTGATGAAGGAATTTTCCTAGGCTATTCCACAACTTCTAAGGCTTATTGATTATTCAATTAAAACATTTGTACTGTTGAAGAGACAGTACATGCCAAATTTGATGAAACTGATCCTTTTTCATTTAAAAAACCACAACCTATACCTTCGGATGTGTTTTCAAAAATAGATTGTCAACCTTTGTTAGAAGATATTTTTGATAAGGAAAATTCCAAAGAAAATGTTTCTGAAGGATTTCACCCAGAATATTTCATATCTTATGTTGATGTACAGGTTTTACAATGCCCAAATCAGTTGCTTCTAAAGAATCATCCTAGTGATAGTATCATTGGTGATGTGAATCAACCTGTATAGACTAGAAGTTCTTCAATAAATGAGGTAGAACATCTAGAATTCCTTTCCCAATTAGAACAAAAAAGCACTGATGAAGCTTTAGGTAATGATGATTGGATAAAAGCTGTGTAAGATGAGTTAAATGAATTTGAAAGGAATAAAGTTTGGACATTGGTAGAAAGCCCTAAGGAGACTTCTGTTATTGGAGTAAAATGGGTGTTCATAAATATGTGTGATGAAAATGGAATCATATTAAGAAATAAAGATAGATTAGTTGCTAAAGGCTATAATCAACAAGATGGAATAGACTATGAAGAATCCTATGCTCCAGTAGATAGACTTGAATATAATCGTATTTTACTTTCCTTTATAGAATTCTTCAATTTCTATGTTTTTCAAATGGATGTGAAATGTGATTTTCTTAATGGTTATGTTCAAGAGGAATTTTTTGTTAAACAACCTCTTGGTTTCGAAGATACAACACATCCTGATCATGTTTTTAAACATACCAAAGAATTCTATGGACATAAACAATCCCCTCGAGCCTGGTATAATAGAATTACATTATTTTTGATTGAAAATAATAATGTTAATGTAAAAGCAGATCCATCCCTTTTATAACAAAATATAAGAAATTTTTTTGATCTTTCAAATTTAGGTTGATGAAATTATAATTGGCTCAACTCAGAAATATTTAACTAATTCCTTCGAGAATCTAATGAAATATGTGTTTTAAATGAGTATGATGGGTGAGCTAACATTTTTCCTTGGTTTTCAAATGTCTCAAAAACCAGAAGGAATATATATATCCCAACATTACTATATTAAAGATCTCCTTAAAAATTATGGAAATGACAACACCAAGGGTATTAATACTCTTATTAGTACCTCAAACAAACTTGATCGGGATGAAGCTAGGAAACCAATAGATCAAACATATTTTAGAGGTATGATAGGAAGTTTACTTTACTTTACATCTAGTCGTCAAGACGTAATGTTTTCAGTATTCTTATGTGCAAGATATCAATACAATCTTAAGGAATCTCATTTAAAGTTAATGAAAAGAATTTTTCACTACTTAATGGGATCCCTGGATTTAGGACTCTTTTATAATTCTGGAAATGTTTTTTTTTAAACTTTTTCGGATGCTGACTTTGGTGGATGTTGAATGGATAAAAAGAGTACATCAGGAACTTGTCATTTCATATGAGATTTATTAGTTTATTGGTCATTCAAGAAGGAACACTCAGTAAAACATTCCACTGCTGAAGATGAATATGTAGCAGCTGGAATTTATAGTGCTCAGGTGTTGTGGATGCAACACACACTCACAGACTATGGTATGAGTTTTACCAAAACACAAATTTTGTGTTATAATATAAGTTCCATTTCCCTTAGTAAAAACCATGCACATCACTCTCGTGCAAAACAAATAGATATTAGGCATCACTTACTTAGGGATCACACACACCAAAAAGATATATCATTCTTCAATTTATCGGGACGCAAGATCAACTGGCTGATATTTTCACAAAATCATTACCCTCCAATAGATTTTAATACATTAAACATAAGTTAAGAATGATAACTGTAAGGTAATTTTCCCTATTAACATCCTGTTGAAACCAATATCTTTTAAGTAATAAACCAAATTTCATAGGGGTAGTACATATCATTGTTAGTTCTCAAAAGTTTTCTTACTGACGTTTTTCATGTTTTTCTTAACGAAGTTTTTCATTTTTTTCGTAATGATGTTTTTCATTTTTTTCGTAATGAAGTTTTTCATGTTTTTTTAATGAAGTTTTGCATGTTTTTCATAATGAATTTTTTCATGTTTTTCGTAATGATGTTTTTCATGTTTTTTGTAATGAAGATTTTCATATTTTTCATAATGAAGATTTTCGTACCTAAGACATTCATAATGGAAATTTTCATAATGGAGTTTTTTGTAGTTGATTTCTTAAATCTCTTCAACAATAATATTACCTATTATGAATAATATTCCTGGTAATCTGAAAGGTATGATTTTTTTATTATGTTTTCATAGTCACCTTTTACTTGCTGGTATTTTATTTTGTGTTTTAAATTTTTCAGATTCTAGTTTCATTAAATCTAAATGTTTTCCAGTAAAACCTCAAAAGACCAAATCCTACCAAATTTTTCATATAGATATCATTTCAACAGTCAGATCTAATCAGAACGATTTTCATCCATTGGATTGTGATTTGAAGCTCAATCGTCTCATTAACGCCTATATAAAGGCCACCCCGAATGGTGATCCTATATCAGATTTCAAGCCTCTATGTGCCGATGCTCTGACCCTCTTTCAAAAGACTGTTCTGATCCTCCCAAAATTATCTCAAATATGAATGTCGGGTGAAGTTCTTCCTCAAGAAATGTCAACTGTCAAATCCATTTCAGAGTGGCAGATTTACAGAGAAGGGATGGTGCATCCTAATTTCATCAAAAAATGTGATTATATAATCTCTATGAACATCAGATTGAATAGTTGGGAAAGTTTATACATATAAATGCCAGAGGATCAAGACTTGGTGTATCCGGATCTTCTTATCGAGTTTTATGAGACAATTTGATTCTTTAAGGAAGAAGGAAGAGAAAAGTTTTCATTCAGAAGTTTTGGAAAAAATATGCTTTATCTTACACTATGGCAGCTAGCTTAGTTGAAGTTCCATATTAAGGGGGAGCCGAGTTTTGTTCTAACAAGATACCAGATGTACAAGGTAGTTCTGTCAAGGTGAAATCTATGGATTGTCTTGGTCTTTTAGATGTCAAGACTCGGATCATTGCTCATTTGTCTACAAATAATCGAATCTTTGTGTTGTGGGTTCAAGTTTTCATCATACCGAGAAAAGGTGATAAGGACACCTTGAAAAATAGAGAAATGTATATCCTAGATTTTTTGGTAAATCTGAGGAAGATCAATTTAATGAAGAACATTCTGATTACGATAGAGAATATAAAGAATATAAATTTGAAAGCTCAGATTCTAATGTACCCAGCCATCCATTCCATGCTTATTGTTTAGTGTCTAGAGTCTTTCAAAATCCCTTGTAGTTCCAACACAAGTAATTACAAATTCATGTTGATAATTGATGACAATCTGAAGAGAATGAATATAGGTTTCTCTAAATAATCCTGATAATTCTATGACTTACTAGAGGAGGAAGCAGTAGCAGTTCTGAAGGAACAAGAAGTTCTTGAACCATCGAGGAAAGGAGGAAAGAAGAGGAAGTTGAAGGAATTCGTAGAAGATGCGAAAACCTATAAAGCTAATGAAACTCAATCTGCACCTCCAAAGCCCATGAAGTAGAAAGCTTATTCGGATGAGGTCATTGCAAAGTGGAGGGAAGACAAAACCAATTGGAATGAAGGAGAGCCACAGTTCTGCATGGATCCTATTGAAGCCAAAGACATGAAAGAATATTCTTCACAATAGCTTGAAAAGAAAGACAAAGAAATGAAACATAAGAAGAAGATGTCAGAAGCTGAAATTGTCCAATCCCTTTTGAAGGCCAGCGAAATCGCATCCGAGAATTTTCTAGTACCGAAATCATTCTTGGTTGATGCTTTACCTGAGAATCCATGGATGAAGTACATGACTATATAAAAACACCAAGAAAAGGTTTTTGAAGAAAAGTAAGTTGTGGATGAAGTGAAAGAAGAAGAAAGAAGTGCTGACACAGAAGACCTCATTCAGTATGTTGAAGACATTCACGAGAAGTAAAGTGCTTATGAGAAATTATCATTCTGTACTTCTGAAGCAGAGTCTTCAAAGCTCCCAACTCCTAGGAAGGATGACGAAGTGGAAGATGACAAGGGTGATGAAGAAGTTAATAAATTGTCAAAGGAAGAGAGTTATAATCAACATTTTATACACCCTGAAGATGTTAAGGTTATAGCGAAAAAGGAAAAGGTAGATGAAGACAAGATTGTTCCGCTATCTGATAGTGAACATAAATCTCCAAATGAAGAAGTAGTTCTGAGAACCGATAAGTGAAAACAATTCATTTTGGATACACCTACAAAATAAATCTAAAGGAATAAAGAATTTGGATGATATTCTAGGAATAATATTGTTGAGCTAGAAAAAGAGACTTCACCAAGAAAAGTCTTGGATTCAGAATCATCTTCATTGGGACATGATTTTGTAGTTCAATCCTTGATGAAGCTTTTTGGGACCATTCCTATTTTTACATGAATAGATTCAATATAAGAGATGCTTCAACATACTTTGAACCAAAAAATCATATTCAGTTTCCATGGTGATCGACAAGTGTGCCATGCTAGAGACAGACTTTACATATTTCTTTATCAACTATGAAGCTCACAAAAGATATTGAAAGAAAATGGTGAGATGGTCAAAGAATATAGTTGAATATTTGAATGATCTTGATGAGTTTCATGATGATGTAAAGGAAGCCTTTGATACCGAAGATAGAAAAATCAAGGATCTCATAAATAGCTTTGAGGAAAATCCAAATATTGAGCAGAGTACTCAGATTTAGGGGGTTAAGGATCTGAATGGGAAGTTGTACTATGTTGCTCAAAGCTAGA
Organism: Viscum album; assembly: GCA_963277665.1. Classification (NCBI taxonomy): domain Eukaryota; kingdom Viridiplantae; phylum Streptophyta; class Magnoliopsida; order Santalales; family Viscaceae; genus Viscum; species Viscum album. Next base: position 797,941,161 of record OY728145.1, on the reverse strand, counting down.
AAAGAGAAACGGACCTTTGGATCAAGATTGAAGAGAATCTAGTGAAGCAAGATGACTTGTTGAAATATCAGGTAGAGGCTTAGAAGGCTCAGGATGAAAAGATCAAATCCTTAGAGAAGCAAATAGAGGAAGACCACTAGGAGCTAAAAAAGATGAAAACTACAGTGATGAAATTGATACCCAAGGAAAAGGAAGGAAAATATATCTAATTTGATCATTTGTTGTATTTCCTTTCCTTGTAAAAATTATTCCAATCTAAAAAAAATTTTGGTTTCTCATTTCCTTTTGTTTGTTTTGTACTAATATTTCAGGTACTATAATTTCTTTTTCATTCTCTCAAATTATTTTTGAAAATCACAAAGGGGGAGAAAGGAAAAATAATGATACATAAAGAAGAAATATACCTAAGTATGGGGTAGCTTATCTAAGGGGGATTTTTCATTACTGATATTTCCATACTCAAGATAATGGAAAATCTCGTTACAGAAATTTAGAATACAATCCTTAGTGTTCCAAAGCCTGGGGGGGGGGGGTTAGTCGTATTCATCTTTACCAATGTGAAAAGGGAGATAACTTTTATTTGCAAAGTCTAGAAATTTTTTTCAATGTCCTTTATTCCTTTTTGTAATGAATTTTTTTCATTACAAAAAGTGGGATATTGTTGAGTCAATAAGGATTTCCTTATGACTTTTCCATTAATTCATACTTGGGAGATATTGTTAAGTCAATAAGGTTTCTTTTTGACTGTACCATACCTTCTTGTTTTGAAAATCACAAACAAATTATCTCAAGGAAAATATCTTTTTACCCTGTGTTTTACTTCATTATGGAAAAACATCCTTCCCTAATGAACTTTATCATTACCATGATTTCATTATTCATATCATAATTTTTCTAAGAGAAAAATTTTGTTTGTAACCAAAACCTCATAATCCTATAATTACCTAGATATGAAGCATTCTGTTTTAGGATCCGAATTATCAAAATTCAGGTTACAAACTCTTTTGAGTTCTGACTCAGAAGTCTCAAAGTTCTGATTATGAACCCTTCTGTGTTCTAACTCTGAATTCCTCTGAGTTTTGAAACCGAATTCAGGTTATGAAATCCTATGAGTTCTGAATCCGAATTCTAATGAATTTAGACTCCAAACATTGTAGGTTCATACTCTTAAATCTAATGAATTCAGACTCTGATCTTTTTAATTTCAGACTCTGAATTCTCATGAACTCTGAATCCAAACATTTTAAGTTCAGTTTCCAAATTCTTGTGAATCTAGATTCAGAATTTCCATGAAATTTAGACTCCAGAATTTCTATATAGTTCAGGTTACGAATTCTTTTGAAAACAGAATCCAAATATCCATGTATTATAGACTCCAAATGTATTTTTTGTTAGACTCTGAACTTTTACTTGATTGTATTCTGAATGTTGCATTTTGGATGTATAACCATTTTTTTTCTTACATTTGTTTTTGTTGTAAAATGATGTCGTGCATTCAGTTACTAACAAACTGTTTTTTGAGTGGCACGTGCACGGGTCCCTCTAAAATTCAAGGAAAATATAACCGTTGGAGGAGGGAGATGACCACTGGTGATGTGACTATAAATATGAGATCATTTAAAAATAGTATACCACTATTCAAAGACTCTAGATATTAGATGCTGTTGAAGTGATTTTTAAAGAGAGAATTTAATTTATTCATGCATACTGAACTTCTTGTTCAGTTTTGCTTTGTGCAACTCTGATTATTGCTATGTACAATAGAGGGATTCCGGGGATAAGAAGACAGAGGTGCCACCTACCTTGAAGTTGATAGCTTGAGGTGATAGAAAGACAGACTCTGATCTTTATATTGAGGGCTTGACCTGGTGTGGGTAAGACATTCTTTCTTGAAAGTATAAATCAAGGGACCGTTATCCAAGGTTGTTGGATACCCTTCTCTTTGGGTTAAAAGATTTTATACTTATTACTTGTTTGTTCCAAGTTTTCTGATGAATTTCATTTGTTAAGGAATATATAACTATCTTATAGTTCCTTATATTTGTGTACTTTGATTTAGGGATATTATATACGCTTTAAAGTAGAATCTTTAACCTTGTGAACTGTCATTATGTTTTATTTTCCAAAACCAACTTTCGGGATTCATATTGTAGGAATCATATTTCCGGAATCAAGAAAGTGTTTAGAACGTAGAGGATTTTTGAATTACCCTATTTAACCATGTTAAACAGAACCATATTTAAAATCTCCAATGGAATTTTTAAAGTATACAATTTACCCCCCTCTTGTATTTTGAGCATCTTTAGATACACGATTCAGTATCTCTATTATTTTAATCCAACATTTGGTATTATAGAGTATATCATACTCACATACCATCTCAACATTTTTTAGTTAATTTATTCATGGTGTTTCCTGGTTTGTATGCTGTAATACATAATATTCATTTAAAATACTAAGATATTACATTCCCCCAATTTAAAAAAAATTCTGCTAAGATTTTTAAATTAAATTTAAAATAAACGGTTTAAAATATGAAAACCCCATTATTTAAAAATACGTATCCTAATAAGGCAAAATAAAACAACCTATTGAAAAGAGCGAGAGGAAACATGATGGAATTACGGAATAACATATAACAATATTTCCAAATATGGGAACATTTTTGTAATGTGAAAACATAGAAATTTGGGAAAAACTAATGATTAAATAGCGATGTAGAGTGATAGAGAACATTGATAAGAAGAAATAGAATGATAATGATTAAAGGAATGACTAAAAAACCATAAATATATGTGGTGTGAAGACAAAAATGATTCTTTTGTAGTCAAGGTAATAAGTTAAAATTTCAATTTCAATATTATTTTTCAACTGTTGAGGAGTTACTTTAATATATAGACTAAGAATAGACGAAAATATACTTACTTTATATTCATTAAATATATTAATGAAATTTCAACCATTATATGAGTGTTTCAAAAAATATTACCCCATTATACAATTATTCACTATAATAAATGAATATTAAAGAATAATTTTCCATGCCTGAAACCCTTAAATCATCTTATAATACATTACATGATTAATAAAATGTAATTACATTATTCCTTTTATATGTAGAACATAATCAAAATAAAAATGAATAGAATATGATAATTAAATAGATAAAATGAAGAAAAAATTATATGATTAAATTCAACATTAATCTTTATGGCCTCATTAATAGAGGAAAAACATAAAATAAATTATTCAGTGAATATCTATCATTAAAATTCTTCAAAATATTCTAATACTAGTTCAAAAAATGGAAAATAATAAGTATTTGGTCACTCATTATATCAAGGTCAATTTATCATTTATCAACATAAATCATTTTACACTCATGAAGTCATATACTCATAGATGTATAAGTACTAATAATAAAATCAACAAAATATGATAATATTTTCTGTTAATCAAAATCACCGCAAATAAAAATTAAAATCATACATATTTCTAAAAACTAAACCATATTTTTTTTAATTAAATTGAAATCCAAACATATCCTAAAATATTTCTATTTACAATAATTTCATAATATTCCCAAAATATAGTGAGATTCTTCCATAATATCATTAATAACATAGTCACAAAATAACATTACAATTATAGGGATATGATAAATAATATATTACCAACATGTGACAAACCATTATCTAAATTTACCATAATTAACACAACATCATATATAATCTTAACCCTTATGCTTATCAGGACTATTTAACTTATATGCATAGAATATGAATATACTATTCCTAAAATAAAATTCTCACTCAAACAAATAATACACACATGTATTTCATTACAAAAATTACTCCAAAATATTCATAATCATCTTAATCCACAATCACGAGAAACCTCAAAGGGGGAGTGTATTCCTTCAAACATATGACTAACCATAAACATATAAACCTATAATTGTATCCATAAAACATTTGTTATAATCACATGAAAAAATCTTAATATACAATGTTATCTAATTCTCCCTCTAATAATAACTATAATATACCAAATGCTCCACTTAATGATTTGATGTTAAAAACATATTCATTACAACTCTTACTATCATACAAGTAATGATGATCCAATTTTATGATTCTAAAAAATATAATAGACAACTGAAATTTTAGATCACTCATATACCTGATGAGTAATAGGAATTATATTTTTAGATAATTAGAAAAATCTCATTCTATGTTGAAACAACCAGACATTATCAAATTTATCATAAAAAATAATTTCACTATAAATACATAATAACATTAGTAAATTCCATTCTATATCTGGAAAACTAAAATCATGAAATTTTTTATCCATCCCTAGTACCTTTAAAATTTAAATGTAAATTTTAGAATATGAAAAAAAATTATCAGAAATGGTAATTAATGTATGAAATCTATTAGTCAAGTCAAATACATAAAAACCAAGAAAATGTTTTCCTTATAAATGTTATTCCTTGAGATATTAAAATAAAACCTTTACACATGTAAGAATGAGTTTTTTCATAAATAAAATTATTTAATACATTGAATTAAAATTGAAACCCTTTAGAAAACTTTAGAGAATCATATTCATATATGGTTCGCTCTCATTTCATAAATAATTGGATCCCAATAATATTGATTGGATAACTACACTATTTATCTCTCTATTTTATTCATTTAAAAATATTTCATTATCAATTTAGTTATTGATCTATTTTTTAATCCCCCAAAATATATGTTGTTTCATGCTCACCCATTCATATAATCTTTATTTGGAATGTTGGTATAATCTTTTACTTGCTAACCCATTCATATAGGTTGTAATAGAACCACTTGTAATCACATACAACTATGAAATACTAAATCGTGAATAAAATATTATATGCATAAAAAGTTTTTACATAAAATAAATAAAATAATATATGAAACCCAAATTTTAAATTCTTTTACATATTGAAATAAACATTTAAATTAAAATTATTTGTCAAAAGTATTGTAACCAAAAAAAGGGAATAATGGGTTTCATTAAAGAATAAATAGAATATTATATTGAAATTAAAATAAAAAATTAATTTTTTATGGAATACGAAATAACATTAATGTTGTGTATGATAAAATATAATATTAATTTTTTCTTTTGTAATAAATGCCAAAATGTTTAGTATATATTATTTTTAAAAAATGAATGAATTTATTTAAAAACTAAATTTTGAATAAATTTTATATTATAATTATTTTTTCCATATAAATACATCTATAAAATAATCTAATGAATATGGACATGGATGAAAAACATTTTAAAATAAAACATTAGTTAATTTAAAATGTCATTTTAATCTAAAAACACTCTTACCATGAGTCTGAAACATCACAGAAAATATTTATCATCATAAATAATATTATTAAATTAATTATATATGTTATTAAGATATTTTTTAAATTTAAATATTTATTTATCTTTATTTATTAACACATCATTTTCAATTATTTAATTAATTATATTCATATTGGATGTTTTGATGATTTAAAGCTCATTTGTGCATACTGACATCAACATGAAGGATATAGTCAAAGTAGTATTTCTATAATAATCTCTATAATAATAATAATAATGAACTAAAAATAATTTCTATTCATTAAAACAATATTGTAACAATCCATGGAAGGCATATAGAAGAAAATAAATATATCACTTCATGGTGGTGGTACTATACTCCTTTACATGAAATGATGTAATCATTTTTTAGTTGATAAAAATTTAATAAATTAGATGACATATTATATTTAATAAATGAAAAAAATACATTATTTTCATAGATATAAATTAAATATTTCATTATAAAAATTATAGAGAATATGTTATTGAAAAATAATTACATTGGTTCACAAGGCGGTAGTTTGTTGTGAACATGAATGATTGATTCATTCCCAATTTTATGAATGAATGAAATGCGTGAATTATAAAAAATTATTATAATAAAATATAATTTTAAGGGATATATAGTTGTTGTTATATACCATTGGATAGAAGTGTTTTTATGAAAGTATAAGTAGTAATAAAAGTAAAACATTCTATTAAAATCTAAATATACTCAATTGAGAGTATACTTTTCATTACACATTATGACATATTTGGTAGCTATTATTTAGCAATTATGACATATAAAACACATGGAGAGATATTAGGAACGAATTTATATTGTTCTTCCCTAAAATAGAGTGGTCAAACGGTTTGCAGAGGAGAGGGGACAAGGAGCCCTTTTATATGTCAGGCCAGGGAACCCATTGATTTAAAATGTGTGTGAAATTGATATACTATATTTTCACGTAACATTTTCTAAAAATATATATAATTAAAATATAATTCTATTATTTGTCTAAATACACTCATAAAATAAATGTTGGGAAACATTTAGGGATTCTTTCACCCTTATCTCATTGTTTACCTACCCCCACCCCGTTAAACATTTTGAAGATGTAACCATTATCCAAAAATTTACAAAACAAGATTCATGGATGATAGTAAAAATGACATTTTGCACATAAATAAATTATGATTTTTATTTTTAAATATATCTAATTCACTTGGTCAAAGTTATGTTTTCTATGAATTTTAATTCAGTTAATAAAATATTGATTATTATAAAATATCTTAAATTTCACCTTAAAAACTATTCAAATACGTTGACATTAAAAAAAATCACGATGTGAATGTGATTTTAATATAAAATATTCAAATATAAAATATAAATTATTATTAAAAATTAAATTCAAAGGACACAAAAAATTATAAAAACATATATTATTTTTATTTAAATTCAATTACGTTAAATTTACACTATATTATCATGTACCGTGTTAGTGTTGAATTATAATTTATGGAAATTATATAATCTAAAAGTATTGGTTACAAATTACCACCATCAAAAAAATTACATTATTTTTAAAATGTGTTTTTTTCTTTATACAAAAAAAAAATTTATCGCAATGCGACAATAAAAAATAAATTTAAAACAAAGAATGTGATATTTTATTTTCTCTTTACATATAATAATATATAATTTTTTTTTAAAAAAAAAGATCCAAATTTCCATTATATCGTATATTTGATGTGTAGGGTTAATAAATAATTATCAAATCTATTGAAGGAATTTTTAAGAGTTATTCTGACTCTTTAAAACAATATTATTATTATTTCATACCTAATTTACCCTTATCGAGGTAACAAATAGTTAACATGTTTATTTTAAAAATGCTGAAAACTAAAAATGGATCTATTTACACAAATTTGAACACCATAAATACAAATTATATGTATATTTTTCATGATTAAATTTATATAAATTGTAGAAAATAATTTAAGATAATAATTTAATAGGAATTGAAAAATAATTTTTAGACAAAATCATTTTTCTATAATTTTCATAATCAAATTTATGGATGAGTGGTATCCAAACAATTTAAAAATACCAATTTATTAACATTAAAATATAAATATATCAACGAAAACCACATGAAAACCCCAACTATCATGGTACTCCCCCAAATTAAAAATTAATATGAATATGTCACACCACTGTCTTGGGACACGATCCACGAGCTGAGAACCACCAATAGTCGCAAAAACTAATGCACCCAATCACACCATTATCATCTAATATTCTAATGAGATCCGGATGCTAGAAACCCACCCTTCCTCATCATTGGAACTGCTAAAACCATTAAAAGAAAAACAATAACTAATAACTAAATAGACTACAAATTTCGCTAAAATCCACCAACATCAATGAGCATAACCACTAAATGTAATGGGAATGTCTAGAGTATAAAAAACTAGATATATATTAACTATAATTACATACATCCAAAAATTAATAAACCCATTGATAGTTTGACCATCATTGCAGTGTCTGAAGAAACTTCTCCCATCACAAAAAGAACCATAAAAACAAAAACTTCATTGAAATAGTGTAGAAACATCCTCATCGATGACTATTTATGTTGTGAGGACTTCCATCGTACATGAAATAATTAAATCATATGGGTCTATGAAAATTTAATAGTTTATAAATCTCTAAAATCATAACTAATAATTTAGTACTCTTTATGTCCGAGTGTCGAACTCACTAGGACGTTCCTTATGTTCTAAATTAATTAAGGTAAACAAAATAAAAATTTATTATTGATTGTAAATAGTAGTTATGAAAGAAGTAGTGATTGGGTTTGAATATTCATAAATGATACATACTAGGTATAGTGATTTTTGGGTTTGTGCTTTATGTATTTGGTTGATAATGTATTTATTCGGGTTTGGTCTTGAAATTAGGTTAGTAATGATCCTTTGTTTGGGTACCCTACACTAATCATATGATAACTATGTTGGAATGGTCATATTCTAAATGAAATCATCATACTAAGGGAACCAAAACAATATTTAAACATTATTAACCTAGATTGATTAATGGTCGTGCACAAAATAGGCCAATTAATTGATGTAATGAAATGAAAATCTTCAAAGTGATGCATTGGTCGTTCAATACCAAAAGATAGTGATTTGGAATTCATTAAAATGTTACAGTAATCCAATCCAAGAATAGAAAATAGATACAATCCCAAAAACCAATCCACCCTACAATCACATCACCCAACACAAAAGAAATTACTCACTCATACTAGGCATAAAGTTAACAAGAATCATGAATACCCAAGGAAGAATGGCGCAAAATAATAACAGTAATGTAGGGTCCTGATTGTCACTCACCCACTTAGAAAAATTCCATTGGCATAACTTTTTGATATTATAGTTCTAGATCATCTTGAAAGAGTGGTCGAGGGGTTTATTTATAGGAAATATCATCAATCTATTTGCTGTATAGAATTTATTTTTATGTTCTGTAATAATTACAATACATGTATGTACTTTCATGTCATGAATTTATTTTTTAATTTCCTTCTAGGAAAATTCATCACAATTTTTGGAATACTCTTCAATAAACATATCCTAACATAATTCACTTCATGTAATTTGTAATAAACAATGTATAAATGTATTTTTACAGAATATCAAGCATAATGCTTCCTCAAGTACATGGTGTCATGATATAAGAAAATACAATGATGTGACGTGTCTTTTGGATAATATTTTAGTCCTTTTTTATTCCTTTTACATTTATTTTTTGAATCTTACAATAAAATACAGTACAAGTGAATAATAACATATATTTTAAATACTATTCAAATAAATACACAAATCAGTACATTAAAACATGGTAAATTATCTGATAAAAATACAGTTATCAAAGATAAAAAATAAAAACCTCCAAACCATAGCATCATGAATAACTGAGGAAAAACGTAAGCCATCAAATTCACCACCATAATAAAATATAAACCATCATATGGAGAAACATCATTTGAGGTTGATCTATACTAACATTATTAATGAAATACCAGTAAATAGTGAAGGCACAAATCAGAACCATCAAAGAAAATGTATTTCCAAAAGAAAAAGAAAACCAACTAGAGTCATGAAAGCTGATTTTAGGCTTGTGGAACTAGAATAAGGATACATTACATTGATGTTTATTGCATCCAATAACAACATCCCATCACCACCAAAAACAAAATCATACTATACCGATATATATTCCCTTACAACAATAGGAAATGTAGCAAGAATAGAGGTGGGGTATTTTTCTAAAAGGTGAGACAATGATATCGTTTACCAAATTAATCCCAAGCCACTAGAGAACCGTTGGGTCAAACCAATGTGGGATTTTGAATGAAGTTTCCGGTTATATTAGATAGCAAGAAATAGTTGTTGAATATGATTCAAAATCATACATATGAAAACAAAAAACAATTACAAAAGGGAAAACCAAAAGAAATGACAAGAAGAAACACTAAATTGATGAATCCATTTGAAATAGATAATAAAAAATAGATATACAAAATCTTAAAAGGATGTTTCCTGGGAAATTTGTGAGAAGGATTGATAAGGAAATGGTAAGATATGAAGAGGTATAGATATAGGATGAATATATAAAACCATAGAGGGAGAATTAATAGTTTAGATGAGATAATTGGAAACCCTAAATCTCAAGATAGAGAGATCTATAAGAAAAACGAGTTTTTAATCCCAAATACGAACATATACCAAAAATAGTTATAATGATGATTCTTAATTATTAAATTATATTTTTTATATTTACTAGATAATTATATTTAAAAAAGAAAAAATTATATTTATAGTGTCTAGTTATATCAATATAAATGATATTTTACGAAAAATTTTATTTTTTCTAATTAAAAAAACAACCTATTTTAACAAATTCAATAATTTCACACGAAGGATCATTTCATATTTTAATTCCAAAATTTATAACCAATTTATCGAATATAATTTATAAAAAGTGGATGAAATTATTTATAATATTTTTCCACCAAAATAAATAATAATCATTATTTTTATATAACGTAATTTTTCATTATAAAAGTTCTTTATAAAATATTATGTGATTATTTACTAATAATTAATAAAGATAATTTCATTGCATATTATATATTTATATCATAATATTTTATTCCAACTCATACCCTTTAATTTAACATCTATGTTAAATATGTCATATAATATTTAATGGGTTTTCTATGCTCGATATTGTGTGTCATGTATGCTATCAAACATATATTTTTTTAAAATATCAAGATATGGAAATATAACTTCACATAATCATCCCTGATTGTTTCTTATGAAATTTTTTATTTAGGTTGTTGGAAAGACACAAACATTAATACGTTATATCATAGTGGTTGTGTATAGTTAAGGAATTGTATAATATAATTACAATAGAAGAATATTGATATTATTTAGTGGTTTTTATGTTAGGGAATCATATTTTATGTTTTCTGGATATATATTTATAATAAAATATAATTTTTTACATAATGTAGGTATTTTTTTTACAAAACTTATCCATATTTTCGTTTCTATAAAAATGATATCAAATTTCAGAAAGCCATAATTTGAAATATCAAACATATAGTTAATTTTTACTTATTATATATTAAAATAAATTCCATTAATAAGGCCATCCATGGGACTTGATATGAAAAAATAGGATGCCTAATTTTTGAGGTAGTAGTCCATAAAATGAACTATTGATGAATTTTTTATTAATATATGGATTGGAATTAATAAGGGTTATTCCATTTATATACTAACATACCACTATAATAATGAAACTAATGTAAATATATTTTTATGGATATAATAGATTTGGAAAAGGAATTTTAAGGATGAAGGATTACGAATAATGTAATACATAGGTTGCAGAAATTTTATCCTCTAACATAACTTCTTGGAAGATAATTCAATAATATATATTCTAAATAAAAGTGTATAACACCCAAATATTTTAAAATATTTTAATTTTGTTAGATAATGTATCCAACATTCAACACCGAGCTTAAATGTCCCTTTAAATAAATAATTGTTATAAACTAACAATAAAATTGGTATGTATAAATAAAATTAACTAATTTATTATATATATATACATATTTCGATTTCAATAATACAAATTTACAAAATATTTTTAAGTAATAAATCATTTTTTATAATGTAATTTTATTCTTAAAAGATATGTTATCTTAATAAAACATTTTTATTTATATTTGGGAGAAATGACAATAAATATGTTTTATAAACATTAAAAATATTAATTATTAAAATTAATATCCTTTTTGAAATAATAATACTAATATGTACATTGGGGGAATTTGTTTTTGATTTTTCATAAAATATTTTTTTAATATAATACTGAAAAATAATGATTATTGTAAAACTATAATACACAGTCAATAAATTATGTAATATAAAAGACGCAATATGTTATGAATATGATTTTAATTAACATAATTATTCATTATATATATTTAAAATACCTAATAACATTTTTATATATTTATATTTGATTTTATTATTGGTTAATTTTTTTAAAAATAGAATTTTTAAAACTATATTGAAGTGAATGTTGTTTCTCATTTTTAAATAATTAATGAATCAACTAATAAATAGTGATTTACATAAAATTTATAGTTCATGTTTTAATAAATATTTATTCATATTAATATACTTAGAATTATTATTTATAGAGTTAATATAATATCATTTTTTCATGAAAAATAGAATTTTTAAAAACTCTGATATTCATTGCATATGTGGGAAGTGGTTTAAATAACATTTTATCAGTTATGTGAATTGACTATGTTAGAAATGATTCCATATTTGTAAGAAGAATTAGTTATATTATCTGAAAATACAATCAAAATTTTTAAATAAAATTAACAGTAAAAAAATTAGTAAAAAATTACCATAGTTAAGGTGAAAATGATTTTACCAGGTAGTAACTATAGAATGATAAGAATCAAAATGATCTATTTTATGTTATAAAATCTTTTGAATGGAAATAGTTTTTCCCTGAAACTTCTATATCTCAATAATTTACCATTTTTATCTCTTATGGAATGTAAAGAATATGTTTATACATTTTTTTTCAAAACATACCAGTGCACCTCCCAACTCACTAAAAAAAGGCATTCCTCTCTCCACACCAATTCTCACATTCAAAGTCCTTGGAATCAGCCATCACCTATACGAATATATTTTTTAATTACCTCCCAATTATTTAATAACCTTATTTGGAAAAAAAAATCTATCATGATATAAATTCCATTCTAACCTATGGTTGTTTTCCGAATAAGATTTATAATGCTTAATACACGCATTTTTATATATTTAATATTCTAATACATTAAAATTTAGGCACATTTTTGTTACATAATTAAACCATAGTTACCCATTAACATTGATTTTATTATGTTAATTTATTAAACTAAATACATATACTCTTACATCAAATGTGACATAGAATCGATATTCATGTGTACGATAGACTACTTCCCCATGTACTCATGTCATATGTTTTCATCATCACCTCTCAAATATTGTTATAATGGTGTATTTAATGTGTAAATGTTATATTTTTAACATTTATATAATTTTTTAGTAATTATATAACATAACAACACAAAATTTATATTTCACAGGGGGTATGATAATGTCACTCATGTGTACAACATACTACAGCCTAACAAATTGGTGTGATTCATTTTTCACTAACAATATACATGGATGAAAAAATGATAATATTAATAAATATATGTTATAATTATGAAATAATTATGATATTGAGAAATATTTATCACTCTAAAAATATATTATATCATTTTCCTTTATATACCAACAAATGATAATATCGATCTTGTATACATATAGACTACTGCCTCCACGAAGCGATGTGGTTCTTTTTTTATCACTAAATAACATGGATTTTATTTGTAATTATATATAAAATAATATAATCTTATTCATATTATTATGATAATAATGTAATGATACAATATTACATAATATAATTATAATGTGATATTTGAAAAATTGAATCGTTACTCATGCGTACGTAAGATTTTTCATCTCTTTGATCATAATGTAGTTCATTTTTAAACCATAATTCATGAATGGGTTTAAAAAGTATAATTAAATTATAAATATGATTAATATTTTATTATTATTATTCATTATAAATTGAAATGATTATTTATTATACATTGTTCAACACACTAATGCTATTACGACACTATGAACCGAACATCCTCAAAACACCCTACGTGGACTAAACTGATTACCTATTTAATAATGTAATTAAAAATAAATAAATAAATAGGCATAGGTATAATTTATTAATCCTAGAATATTTTTAATTTTTTAAATAAAATTATATATAATAATTATATATGAGTTATTGGAAATGCATGGAAGGTTTGGAATCGAGGTGTGGGTTTCTCAACTCATTGTTTATTTATGTGAGACATATATCATGTTAACCACATCTTTTTTTAAGTGGTGTATATAAATACCATTTTCATGTTATAACATAAATCCTATTTAAATTTTTTGAATTGTTTCTTTTAATTATATTATTCATAGGTTATTAACTTGAAATTTACCAAGTTCTAAAGGATCTATTAAAATAATTTTTTTTCATTGTGTAATGTTCCTTATCTTAATTGATATAAATGAGGGAGTTTATGATGGGTTTCTCTGATGAGTATAACCATGATCTAGTTATATCAAACATAAGATTAAAATATATTATAAAGATCAATTTTTCATTTTACCAACTCATTTTATTTATTCTTTATATGGTTAGAATCATTTCATTTGATCAATATTGATATCATTAGACTCATGATTTTGAATTTTTGTGACTCATTACATTGTGAATACATTTTCATATGTTTTAATTAGATATGATACATGTACTAAGGTGTATAAACTTTCTTATGTTACACTCATTCACTTTTCTAATTTCATCATATGTTTGTGCACATATTATTCTCATTGACGATATTCAGTTTTTAATTCATAGTTTTATTCTTACTTATTATTTGAGACCTCATTTCACATGATTTATTTTCCATATTTTATATATAATTATACTAAAAAAGTACTTATATAAGAGTTTTATATGGATTGTGACGGTACTTAATTTTAAAAATAATATTCTCGGTTAAATAGGAGAAATGATATTTTAAAAAACATTGGTATTTTTTATGTATGAGGTTTTACTAAACTATTAATATTGTAATCCAAAATATTCCATGAGAATGTTTGTTATCCAATATTCCATTTTGATTTATTATGTTATGGCTGAAAATAATTTTTTCATATTTTTTAGGTATAAAAGTAAAAAATGTAATAATTATAATTTTATCATCAGATCAACGATTGCATGTTCAGGGATGTTATAGTTGGTATAAAAAGAGGGTTTATAAAAAATTAGAGATTTTGAATTTTTTTCATGTGAGGTAATGTTATGAATTTGGTCTTCTATCATAGGACTATAAGATTATGCATTATTAATAGTTCATTATGTTAGAAATCCCCTTCGTGATTTTTGGTGAAGATATCTTAATTAAATTAGTGATGCTTTCGAGGAATTTTTATCGGGTTCAAGTATAAGTAATTATTCAATATAATGTGATGTATTCTAAATTTTTTTGAGTAAATATGTTTTAAGGAATTACTAATCTTTTGAGTTTATATGATCTTCGATATTGAGTTAATTTTTGGATCACATGTTTGATCATACAAGTAACCATATCTTTATTGTTATTTGGGATACATATTAACTAATAAATGGGATTATTTTTTTAATCATGGAAATTATTGTTAACTTTTGGTGATTAAGGTATTATTTCCCCATATGAATATAAAATTTAATTTTGGAATTATATTATAATGTTCCAAACATTTTAATCATTTTTTAATTTATAAAGGTTGGTGGATTAATATCATTTTCATTTTTAATGTTATAATTCCAATGAAATGATTTTGTTCATGTTGTAGGCATGAAAAAATCAATGTGATTTATATTCCATTGTTGAAAAATATTATATTATTTGGAATTTGATTAAAGTATTGAATTTCATCATATAATGTAGTTATATTTAATTATATTGTTGTCTATATATTATTAAATTACTCAAGTCATGTAAAAGTATCTTTAAGTAATATGTTTTCCAAATACAATAAATTTTTATGATACCAGTGACCTTTTTCAAACATCTTTGGTTTATGGGATTATGGTTGTTGATTTTCTCATGGTCATTCACATTCTTATGATCAATGATCTATGTAAGTCAACATCATTATTCATATATTTTAATTCCAACCTAGTTCCAAAACATCACTTCCTACCTATTTTCTCATATTTTTAAATCATATATGTGTCATTCTATATGACCCCAACACATTCTTTTTTCTTTTTTCTAGAGGATTTTTTATTAATCCTTTTAATGATGTGGGACTCCAACATAAGTGTTTTTTCAAGTATAATGACTGTAATTTTGATGATTAATATTAAATTGGTTGGAATAAATTTATTTAATGGGGGTGGATGTAACAACCTATCGTTTTAAAAGAGGTTAAATATGGCCGATATCATATTCAAAATGAAAAATAATTCATAAAATGCCTATGAAACATGCCTAAGAAACATGTACCCATCATAACATAACTAGTAAATTGGTGTTTATAAATAGTATTAACTACATTATGATATATATATATATATATATTATACTCAATATAAATTAATTTTAATATTTTTACAATGTATTCAATATTTTTTTATAATGAAATTTTAATCATCAAAAAAGGATAATATATATTTTTTTAGAAAATAATAATATCAATTTTTGAAATATCTATAAAATTTATATGATTAAGTTAACCCATTTTTTAAAATTATAATTTAAAAAATTAGTTTGGCTAAAATTTTGGTATTTTTCATAAATTTTTCATTTTTCATTCAATTTTAAAAAATGAATTTTTTTGTAAACCTATAATTATGTTTCAAAAAATTTAATAATACAAAAGTCCCACAATGTTATGTATATTATTTTTAATAACATAATTATTCTTTAGTTATTTTATGTAACTTAATTACATTTCAATCGACATTAT